>LR738710.1:576485720-576558869 GCA_902687465.1 Secale cereale
TTCCCTTCGTGCCGACACGAGGGAGGTGGCGGCTACTAGCTACTTTGCACTTTGCTAGGTGAACCTCGGTTGGGGGGCATGCATTCATAGCTTAGGATTCCCTCCGTGCCGACACAAGGGAGGAGGGGGGTTGCTAGCTACTTCGCACTTTGCTAGGTGAACCTCGGTTGGGGGGTGAGGGGGCATGCATTCATAGCTTAGGATTCCCGTCGTGCCGACACGAGGGAGGAGGGGGCTGCTAGCTGTTGGGGAACGTAGTATTTCAAAAAACATCCTACGATCACACAAGATCTATCTAGGAGAAGCATAGCAACGAGCGGGGAGAGTCCGTCTACGTACTCTCGTAGACCAAAAGCGGAAGCGTCTACTGACGCGGTTGATGTAGTCGAACGTCTTCGCGATCCAACCGATCCAAGCACCGAACGTATGTCACCTCCGCGTTCAGCACAAGTTCAGCTCAATGACGTCCCACAAGCTCTTGATCCAGTTGAGCTTCACGGGAGAGTTTTATCAGCACAACGTCGTGGTGACGGAGATGATGAAGTTACCGGCGTAGGGCTTCGCCTAAGCACAGCAATGATATGACCGAGGTATGTTTCTGTGGAGGGGGGCACCGCACACGACTAAAACAATGTTGCTTGTGTGTCCTAGGGTGCCCCCTGCACCTATATATAAAGGAGCAAGGGGGAGGGCCGGCCAGCTCTAGGGGCGCGCCATAGAGGGAGTTTTCCTACTCCTAGTAGGAGTAGGAATCCCCTTTCCTACTCATACTAGGAGTAGGAAAGGAAGGAAGAAGAGAAGAAGGAAGGAGAGAGGCGCCCCCCACTCCTAGTCCAACTAGGAATCCTTGGGTGGGGCGCGGCCAGCCCCTATGGGCTGCCTCTTACTTTCCATCATGGCCCACTATTGCCCAATACTCTCCCGGGGGGTTCCGGTAATCCCTCCGGCACTCCGGTTTTCTCCGAAATCACCGGGAACACATCCGGTGTCTGAATATAGCCGTCCAATATATCAATCCTTATGTCTCGAACATTCCGAGACTCCTTGTCATGTTTGTGATATCATCCAGGACTCCGAACTACCTTCGGTACATCAAAACTCATAAACTCATAGTACTGATCGTCATCGAACATTAAGCGTGTGGACCCTACGGGTTCGAGAACTATGTAGACATGACCGAGACTCATCTCCGGTCGATAACCAATAGCGGAACCTGGATGCTCATATTGGTTCCTACATATTCCACGAAGATCTTTATCGGTCAAACCGCATAACAACATACATTATTTCCTTTGTCATCGGTATGTTACTTGCCCGAGATTCGATCGTCGGTATCATCATACCTGGTTCAATCTCATTACCGACAAGTCTCTTTACTCGTTCCGTAATACATCATCTCGTGACTAACTCATTACTCTTTGCTTGCAAGGCTTATTATGATGTGTATTACAGAGAGGGCCCAGATATACCTCTCCGACACTCGGAGTGACAAATCCTATTCTTGATCTATGCCAACACCACAAACACCGTCGGAGACACCTGTAGAGCATCTTTATAATCACCCATTTATGTTGTGACGTTTGATAGCACAAAAGGTGTTCCTCCAGTATTCGGGAGTTGCATAATCTCATAGTCATAGGAACATGTGTAAGTCATGAAGAAAGCAATAGCAGTAAAACTAAACGATCAAGTTGCTAAGCTAACGGATGGGTCTTGTCCATCACATCATTCTCCTAATGATGTGATCCCGTTGATCAAATGACAACTCATGTCTATGGTTAGGAAACATAACCATCTTTGATCAATGAGGTAGTCTAGTAGAGGCATACTAGGGACACTCTGTTTTGTCTATGTATTCACACATGTACTAAGTGTCCGGTTAATACAATTCTAGCATGAATAATGAACATTTATCATGATATAAGGAAATACAAATAACAACTTTATTATTGCCTCTAGGGTATATTTCCTTCAGTCTCCCACTTGAACTAGAGTCAATAATCTAGATTACATAGTAATGATTCTAACACCCATGGAGTGTTGGTGTTGATCTTGTTTTGCTCGTGGAAGAGGCTTAGTCAACGGGTCTGCGACATTCAGATCCGTATGTATCTTGCAAATTTCTATGTCTCCCTCCTTGACTTGATTGCGGATGGAATTGAAGCGTCTCTTGATGTGCTTGGTTCTCTTGTGAAACCTGGATTCCTTCGCCAAGGCTATTGCTCCAGTGTTGTCACAAAAGATTTTCATTGAACCCAATGCACTAGGTATTACACCTAGAGAGGATATGAACTCCTTCATCCAGACTCGTTCATTTGCTTCTTCCGAAGCAGCTATGTACTCTGCTTCACACGTAGATCCCGCCACGACGCTCTGCTTGGAACTGCACCAACTGACAGCTCCACCATTCAATAAAAATACATATCCAGTTTGTGACTTAGAGTCACCCGGATCAGTGTCAAAGCTTGAATCGACGTAACCGTTTACGACGAGCTCTTTGTCACCTCCATAAACGAGAAACATATCCTTTGTCCTCTTCAGGTACTTCAGGATGTTCTTGACCGTTGTCTAGCGATCCATTCCTGGATTACTTTGGTACCTGCCTGCTAAACTTATAACAAGGCACACATCAGGTATGGTACACAGCATTGCATACATGATTGATCCTACGGCTGAGGCATAGGGAATGACTTTCATTTTCTCTCTATCTTCTGCAGTGGTCCGCCATTGAGTCTTACTCAACTTCACACCTTGTAACAAAGGCAAGAACCCTTTCTTTGACTGATCCATTTTGAACTTCTTCAAAACTTTATCAAGGTATGTGCTTTGTGAAAGTCCAATTAAGCATCTTGATCTATCTCTATAGATCTTGATGCCTAATATATAAGCAGCTTCACCAAGGTCTTTCATTGAAAAATTCTTATTCAAGTATACTTTTATGCCATCCAGAAATTCCATATCATTTCCAATCAACAATATGTCATCTACATATAATATCAGAAATGCTACAAAGCTCCCACTCACTTTCTTGTAAATACAGGCTTCTCCAAAAGTCTGTATAAAACCATATGCTTTGATCACCTCATCAAAGCATATATTCCAACTCCGAGATGCTTGCACCAGTCCATAGATGGATCGCTGGAGCTTGCACACTTTGTTAGCACCTTTAGGATCGACAAAACCTTCTGGTTGCATCATATACAACTCCTCTGTGAGGTATCCATGAAGGAATGCAGTTTTGACGTCCATTTGCCAGATTTCATAATCATTGAATGCGGCAATTGCTAACATGATTCAGACAGACTTAAGCATCGCTATGGGTGAGAAAGTCTCATCGTAGTCAACTCCTTGAACTTGTCGAAAACCTTCCGCAACAAGTCGAGCTTTGTAGACAGTAACATTACCGTCGGTGTCGGTCTTCCTCTTGAAGATACATTTATTTTCAATGGCTTGCCGATCATCGGGCAAGTCAACCAAAGTACACACTTTGTTCTCATACATGGATCCCATCTCAGATTTCATGGCTTCGAGCCATTTTGCGGAATCTGGGCTCATCATCGCTTCCTCATAGTTTGTAGGTTCATCATGGTCTGGTAACATGACTTCAAGAACTGGGTTACCTTACCACTCTGGTGCTGAACGTACTCTGGTTGACCTACGAGGTTCAGTAGTAACTTGATCCAAAGTTTCATGATCATCATCATTAGCTTCCTCGCTAACTGGTGTAGGAATCACTGGAACTAGTTTCTGTGATGTGCTACTTTCCAATTCGGGAGAAGGTACAGTTACCTCATCAAGTTCTACTTTCCTCCCACTCACTTCTTTCGAGAGAAACTCCTTCTCTAGAAAGGATCCATTCTTAGCAATGAATATCTTGCATTCGGATCTGTGATACAAGGTGCACCCAACAATCTCCTTTGGGTATCCTATGAAGACACATTTCTCCTACTTGGGTTCAAGCTATCAGGTTGAAGCTTTTTCACATAAGCATCACAGCCCCAAACTTTAAGAAACAACAACTTTGGTTTCTTGCCAAACCACAGTTCATAAGGCGTCGTCTCAACAGATTTAGATGGTGCCCTATTTAACGTGAATGCAGTTGTCCGTAAAGCATAACCCCAAAACGATAGTGGTAAATCGGTAAGAGACATCATAGATCGCACCATATCTAATAAAGTATGGTTACGACGTTCGGACACACCATTACGCTGCGGTGTTCCGGGTGGCGTGAGCTGTGAAACTATTCCACATTGTTTCAAATGAATACCAAACTGGTAACTCAAATATTCGCCTCCACGATCAGATCGTAGAAACTTTCTTTTCTTGTTACGATGATTCTCTACTTCACTCTGAAATTCTTTGAACTTTTCAAATATTTCAGACTTGTGTTTCATCAAGTAGATATACCCATGTCTGCTCAAATCATTAGTGAAGGTCAGAAAATAATGATACCCGCCGCAAGCATCAACACTCATCAGTCCGAATACATCAGTATGTATGATTTCCAACAAATTAGTTGCTCGCTCCATTGTTCCGGAGAACGGAGTCTTAGTCATCTTGCCCATGAGGCATGGTTCGCAAGCACCAAGTGATTCATAATCAAGTGATTCCAAAAGTCCATCAGTATGGAGTTTTTTCGTGCGCTTTATACCAATATGACCTAAACGGCAGTGCCACAAATAAGATTCACTATCATTAACAACCTTGCATCTTTTGGCTTCAATATTATGAATATATGTATCTCTACAATGGAGATCTAACAAGAATAGACCACTCTTCAAGGGTGCATGACCATAAAATATATTACTCATATAAATAGAACAACCATTATTCTCTGATTTAAATGAATAACCGTCTTGCAACTAACAAGATCCAGATATAATGTTCATGCTCAACGCTGGCACCAAATAACAATTATTTAGGTCTAAAACTAATTTCGATGGTAGATGTAGAGGTAGCGTGCCGACGACGATCACATCGACTTTGGAACCATTTCCCACGCGCATCATCACCTCGTCCTTAGCTAATCTTCGTTTAATCTGTAGCCCCCGTTTCAAGTTACAAATATTAGCAACCGAACGAGTATGAAATACCCAGGTGCTACTACGAGCATTAGTAAGGTACACATCAATAACATGTATATCAAATATACCTTTGTTCACTTTTTTATCCTTCTTATCCGCCAAATACTTGGGGCAGTTCCGCTTCCAGTGTCCAGTCCCTTTGTAGTAGAAGCACTCAGTTTCAGGCTTGGCTCCACACTTTGGTTTCTTCTCGAGAGCAGCAACTGTCTTGCTATTCTTTTTGAAGTTCCCCTTCTTTCCCTTGCCATTTTTCTTGAAACTAGTGGTCTTGTTAACCATCAACACTTGATGCTCCTTTTTGATTTCTACCTCCGCAACTTTGAGCATAGAGAAGTGCTCGGGAATTTTCTTCTGCATCCCTTGTGTGTTATAGTTCATCATGAAGCCTTTATAGCTTGGTGGCAGTGATTGAAGAACTCTATCAATAACGCTATCTTCGTCAACTTTGCAACCAAGTTGAGTCATATTATTGTAGTACCGAGACATTCTGAGCAAGTGTTCACTGATAGAACTGTTCTCCTCCATCTTGCAGCTATAGAACTTATTGGAGACTTCATATCTCTCAATTCGGGCATTTTCTCGAAATATTAACTTCAAGTCTTGGAACATCTCATATGTTCCATGACGTTCAAGACGTCGTTGAAGTCCCGATTCTAAGCCGTAAAGCATGTCACACTGAACTATCGAATAGTCATCAGAACGAGCTTGCCAGACGTTCATAACGTCCGGAGTTGCTCCTATAGCAAGCCTGTCACCTAGCGGTGCTTCCAGAATTCTTTTGTGCAGAAATGAGGATAATCCTCAAGTTACGGACCCAGTCAGTGTAGTTGCTACCATCATCTTTCAACTTAGCTTTCTCTAGGAACACATTAAAATTCAAGGGAACGGTAGCACGGGCCATTGATCTACAACAACATAGATATGCAAAAACTATGAGGACTAACTTCATGATAAATTAAAGTTCAATTAATCACTAAAGAACTCCCACTTAGATAGACATCCCTCTAGTCATCTAAATGATCACGTGATCCAAATCAACTAAACCATGTCCGATCATCACGTGAGATGGAGTAGTTTTCAATGGTGAACATCTTATGTTGATCATATCTACTATATGATTCACACTCGACCTTTCGGTCTCCAGTGTTCCGAGGCCATGTCTATACACGCTAGGCTCGTCAAGTTTAACCCGAGTATTCTGCATGTGGAAAATTGTCTTACACCCGTTGTATTTGAACGTAGAGCTTATCACACCAATCATCACGTGGTGTCTCGACATGACGAACTTTCGCAACAGTGCATACTCAGGGAGAACACTTGTACCTTGAAATTTTTGTAAGGGATCATCTTATAATGCTACCACCGTACTAAGCAAAATAAGAAGCATAAAAATATAAACATTACATGCAACCAAAATATGTGACATGATATGGCCATCATCATCTTGTGCTTTGGATCTCCATCTCCAAAGCATCGTCATGATCTCCATCGTCACCGGCTTGACACCATGATCTTCATCGCGGCGGCATGGTCGTCCCACCAACTATTGCTACTACTACTATCGCTAACTCATAGTGATAAAGTAAAGCAATTACATGGCCTTCGCAATTCATACAATAAAGAGACAACCATAAGGCTCCTGCCGGTTGCCGACAATTTACAAAACATGAACATCTCATACAATAACGTATAACTCATCACGTCTTGACCATATCACATCAAAACATGCCCTGCAAAAACAAGTTAGACGTCCTCTACTTTGTTGTTGCAAGTTTTTCGTGGCTACTACGGGCTTAGCAAGAACCGTTCTTACCTACGCATACAAAAACCACAACGATTTTTCGTCAAGTATGTGTTGTTTTAACCTTCACAAGGACCGGGCATAGCCACACTCGGTTCAACTAAAGTGAGAGAGACAGACACCCGCCGGTCACCTTTAAGCAACGAGTGCTCGTAACAGTGAAACCAGTCTTGCGTAAGCGTACGCGTAATGTCGGTCCGGGCCGCTTCATCTCACAATACCGCTGAATCAAAGTATGACATACTGGTAAGCAGTATGACTATTATCGTCCACAACTCATTGTGTTCTACTCGTGCATATCATCTACGCATAGACCTAGCTCATGATGCCACTGTTGGGGAATGTAGTATTTCAAAAAAATTCCTACGATCACGCAAGATCTATCTAGGAGAAGCATAGCAATGAGCGGGGACAGTGTGTCTACGTACCCTCGTAGACCTAAAGCGGAAGTGTCTAGTGACGTGGTTGATGTAGTCGAACGTCTTCGCGATCCAACCGATCCAAGCACCGAACGTACGGCACATCCGCGTTCAGCACACGTTCAACTCAATGACGTCCCACGAGCTCTTGATCCAGTTGAGCTTCACGGGAGAGTTTCTTCAGCACGACAGCATGATGACGGAGATGATGAAGTTAGCGGCGCAGGGCTTCGCCTAAGCACTTCAACGATATGACCGAGGTGTGTTTCTATGGACGAGGGCGCCGCACACGGCTAAAACAATGTTGCTTGTGTGTCCTAGGGTGCCCCTGCCCCTGTATATAAAGGAGCAAGGGGGAGGGCCGGCCGGCCCTAGGGGCGCGCCATAGAGGGAGTTTTCCTACTCCTAGTAGGAGTAGGAATCCCCTTTCCTACTCCTACTAGGAGTAGGAAAGCAAGGAAGAAGAGAAGAAAGAAAGAGAGAGGCGCCCCCCCCCCCCACTCCTAGTCCAACTAGGAATCCCTGGGAGGGGCGCGGCCAGCCCCTATGGGCTGCCTCTCACTTTCCCTCATGACCCACTATGGCCAATACTCCCCCGGGGGGTTCCAGTAATCCCTCCGGCACTCCGGTTTTCTCCGAAATAACCGGGAACACTTCCGGTGTCTAAATATAGCCGTCCAATATATCAATCCTTATGTCTCGAACATTCCGAGACTCCTTGTCATGTCCGTGATATCATCCAGGACTCCGAACTACCTTCGGTACATCAAAACTCATAAACTCATAGTACCGATCGTCATCGAACATTAAGCGTGCGGACCCTACGTGTTTGAGAACTATGTAGACATGACCGAGACTCATCTCCGGTCGATAACCAATAGCGGAACCTGGATGCTCATATTGGTTCCTACATATTCCACGAAGATCTTTATCGGTCAAACCGCATAACAACATATGTTATTCCCTTTGTCATCGGTATGTTACTTGCCCGAGATTCGATCATCGGTATCATCATACCTGGTTCAATCTCATTACCGACAAGTCTCTTTACTCGTTCCGCAATACATCATCTCGTGACTAACTCATTAGTCTTTGCTTGCAAGGCTTATTATGATGTGTATTACCGAGAGGGCCCAGAGATACCTCTCCGACACTCGGAGTGACAAATCCTATTCTCGATCTATGCCAACACCACAAACACCTTCGGAGACACCTGTAGAGCATCTTTATAATCACCCAGTTATGTTGTGACGTTTGATAGCACACAAGGTGTTCCTCTGCTATTCGTGAGTTGCATAATCTCATAGTCATAGGAACATGTATAAGTCATGAAGAAAGCAATAGCAGTAAAACTAAACGATCAAGTTGCTAAGCTAACGGATGGGTCTTGTCCATCACATCATTCTCCTAATGATGTGATCCCGTTGATAAAATGACAACTCATGTCTATGGTTAGGAAACATAACCATCTTTGATCAATGAGCTAGTCTAGTAGAGGCATACTAGGGACACTTTGTTTTGTCTATGTATTCACACATGTACTAAGTTTCCGGTTAATACAATTCTAGCATGAATAATAAGCATTTATCATGATATAAGGAAATACAAATAACAACTTGATTATTGCCTCTAGGGCATATTTCCTTCACTAGCTACTTCACACTTTGCTAGGTGAAGCTCGGTTGGGGGGAGGGGGCCTGCATTCATAGCTTAGGATTCCCTTCGTGCCGACATGAGGGGGGTGGGGGCAAGCAATACCATGCGCTTTGCGAGATAGGTGTGCCACATCAAAGTTGCATTTGGTATTTGAATATCAAACCACCCTTTTCATACATAAATTTGGTACACATGCAATTGGGTTCATGTTCTAACCCTCTCCCGCGTCATTTTTCGCCAAATTTATGAACATTTTAGACAAGTCGGATGACGCAACACACACGGTTCACTCAAACTAACCGTGTGCCATGCCGGTGCCCCTGTCACGCACACATCCGCACAGTACGTTGGGCTCCACGAGCCCCCCCCCCCTCTCAAAAATATATGCCCGCCTCGACGGTTTTTCTGTTTCATAACACATGGTTGTTATCTCCGGACCGTGTGCGATGTTTCTTGTTTCCAATCCCGCATGTATCCCTAGAAAATATCTACCCGCCTCGAGGGTTTTTCTGTTTCATAACACACGGTTGCCATCTCCAAACCGTGTGCGATGTTTCTTGTTCCCAATCCTGCCTGCATCCCTAGAAAATATCTGCACGTCTCGAGGGTTTTTCTGTTTCATAACACACGGTTGTTATCTCTGGACCGTGTGCGATGCACTATCACCAAAATTTTCAATAGCCCCGGCATTTGACTCCCGTGTAGTAAATCTTTCAGTACCCGCGTCATTTCCTCAAACACCCCGTGATAACCCACAAGTATAGGGGATTGCAACAGTTTTCGACGGCAGAGTATTGAACCCAAATTGATTGATTCGACACAAGGGGAGCCAAAGAATATTCTCAAGTATTACCAGTTGAGTTGTCAATTCAACCGCACCTGAAAGACTTAATATCTGCAGCAAAGTATTTAGTAGCAAAGTAGTATGGAAGTAACGTAACGGTGGCAAAAGTAATAGTAGCAGTTTTGTAGTCATTGTAACAGTAGCAACGGAAAAGTAACTGAGCAAGGATCAATATGTGAAAAGCTCATAGGCAATGGATCTATGATAGATAATTATGGCGGATAAGATTCCTCATGTAATAGTTATAACATAGGGTGACACAGAACTAGCTCCAGTTGATCAATGTAATGTAGGCATGTATTCCGAATATAGTCATACATGCTTATGGGAAAGATTTTGCATGACATCTTTTGTCCTACCCTCCCGTGGCAGCGGGGTCCTACTGGAAACTAAGGGATATTAAGTCCTCCTTTTAATAGAGTACCGGACCAAAGCATTAACACTTAGTGAATACATGAAATCCTCAAACTACAGTCATCATCGGGAGTGGTCCCGATTATTGTCACTTCGGGGTTGCCGGATCATAACACATAGTAGGTGACTATTGACTTGCAAGATAGGATTAATAAATCACATATATTCATGAAAACATAATAGGTTTAGATCTGAAATCATGGCACTTGGGCCCTAGTGACAAGCATTAAGCATGGCAAAGTCATAGCAACATCAATCTTAGAACATAATGGATACTAGGGATCAAAACCTAACAAAACTAACTCGATTACATGGTAAATCTCATCCAACCCATCACCATCCAGCAAGCCTACGATGGAATTACTCACGCACGGCGGTGAGCATCATGAAATTGGTAATGGAGGAAGGTTGATGATGACGATGGCGACGGATTCCCCTCTCAGGAGCCCCGAACGGACTCCAGATCAGCCCTCCCGAAGAAGATTAGGGATAGGCGGCGGCTCCGTATTGTAAAATGCGATGAATCCTTTTCTCTGATTTTTTTCTCCCCGAAAGTGAATATATGGAGTTGGAGTCAAGGTCGGTGGAGCCTCAGGGGGCCCACGAGACAAGGGGCGCGCCCCCACCCTCGTGGACAGGGTGTGGGCCCCCTGGTCTTGGTTCTTTCGACAGTATTTTTTAAATATTCCAAAAATATTCTCCGTGGATTTTCAGGTCATTCCGAGAACTTTTATTACTACACAAAAATAACACCATGGCAATTCTGCTAAAAACAGTGTCAGTCCAGGTTAGTTCCATTCGAATCATGCTAGTTAGAGTCCAAAACAAGGGCAAAAGTGTTTGGAAAAGTAGATACGTTGGAGACGTATCAACTCCCCCAAGCATAAACCTTTGCTTGTCCTCAAGCAATTCAGTTGACAAACTTAAAGTGACAAAGAAAAACTTTTACAAACTTTGTTTTCTCTTGTTGTTGCAAATATGTAAAGCCAGTATTCAAGTTTTCAGCAAAGATTATGAACTAACCACATTCGCAATAACTTTTAGATCAATGATTGACTAGACATTGTAATTCATGGTAAAAGAGATCCAGTCAGAGTCGTACTCAATGTAAATTAATAGGAATGAATGCAAATGATAGCGGTGCTCTCCAACTTGTGCTTTTTAATAAGAGGATGGTGACTCAACATAAAAGTAAATAGATAGGCCCTTCGCAGAGGGAAGCAGGGATTTGCAGAGGTGTCAGAGCTCGAGTTTTGAAATAGAGATAAATAACATTTTGAGTGGCATACTTTCATTGTCAACATAACAACCAAGAGTTCTCGATATCTTCCATGCTACACACATTATAGGCGGTTCCCAAACAGAATGGTAAAGTTTATACTCCCCCACCACCAACAAGCACACTCCACGGCTGGCCCAAAACAACGGGTACCGTCCATACCAACAACTGTCCTGGGGGATTTTTTTTAATTATTTTGATTTCATTTGAGCATGGGACTGGGCATCCCGGTTACCGGCCATTTTCTCGTGAATGATGAGAGGAGTCCACTCATCGTGAGAATAACCCACCTAGCATGGAAGATATATACATCCCTAGTTGATACATGAGCTGTTCGAGCATACAAAACAGAATTTCATTTGAAGTTTTACAGTTTGGCACATACAAATTTACTTGGAACGACAGGTAAATACCGCATATTGGAAGGTATGGTGGACTCATATGGAATAACTTTGGGGTTTATGGAAGTGGATGCACAAGCAGTATTCCCGCTTAGTACAAGTGAAGGCTAGAAAGAGACTGGGAAGTGACCAGCTAGAGAACGACAACAATCATGAACATGCATTAAGATTAATCAACAATGAGTGCAAGCATGAGTAGGATATAAATCACCATGAACATAAATATCGTGGAGGCTATGTTGATTTTGTTTCAACTACATGCGTGAACATGTGCCAAGTCAAGCTACTCGAATCGTTCAAAGGAGGATACCACCCTATCATACCACATCACAACCATTTTAAATAGCATGTTGGCACGCAAGGTAAACTATTATAAACTCCTAGCTAATTGAGCATGGCATGAGCAGCTATAATCTCTAACTGTCATTGCAAACATGTTTCATTCATAATAGACTGAATCAGGAACGATGAACTAATCATATTTTACAAAAACAAGATAGGTCGAGATCATACCAGCTTCTCTCATCTCAATCAGTTCATCATATATCGTCATTATTGCCTTTTATTCGCACGACCGAATGGTGTGTATAATAATAATAGTGCACATGCATTGGACTAAGCTGGAATCTGCAAGCATTTAATACAAGGGAGAAGACAAGGTAATATGGCTCTTGGTTAAATCAACAGTAATGCATATGAGAGTCACTCAACATTTTCATCATGGTCTTCTTCTCTTGACCCCCAAAGAAAAGAAAAGAAATAAAACTATTTACACGAGAAAGCTCCCAACAAGCAAAAGAAGAACAAGAAATATTTTTGATTTTTCTTTTAATTACTACTACTACAGGCATGTAAAGTAAACTAGCTAAAAGCTACACTATTTTTTTTGGTTTTCTTAAGGTTTTTCAGACACACAAGAAGAAGGCTTAGAAAAAGAAAATAAACTAGCATGGATAGTACAACGAAAAAGTATGAGCACCGACAACTAGGATGAGTGTGTGAACATGAATGTAATGTCGGTGAGAAATACGTACTCCCCCAAGCTTAGGCTTTTGGACTAAGTTGGTCTATGGCCACTGCTGGCCTGACGGATATCCAAAGTCGTATCTGGGGTTGTATTGCGATGCGGCGGCTATTGCATGATGAGCTGCAACTTGGAGACGAGCCGCCTCCGTCGTCTCCTCATACTCATTCGCCTCCTCCCTGGTTATAACATATCTCATTTTTGCCTGAAAGTCAAAGAAAGCAGGAGTAGGGAGAGCAATATGGACAGTGCAACGTCTGTCAAAGATTAGTCGGTACTGGAGGAATTGTTCATTCCTCTCAACAAACTGATGGCGAACCATAACATTATAATCTAGATAAGCAGGAGGCAACTTCATATCATTTTCATGTATGGGTACGTGAAGATAATTAGCCACGCGAGTTGCATAAATTCCACCAAACAAATCTCCACTTAAACCGTTAAGATGTAACCTTCGTGCAACAATGGCCCCCAGGTTATATTGTCTATCACCTAATACCGCACTCTTGAGGACACAAAGATCTGGAACGCACATGTGGCAAGCCTCATCTTTACCGTTAATGCATCTACCAACGAAGAGAGAAAAATAATGTATGGAAGGGAAATGAATGCTCCCTATGGTAGCTTGTGTGATTTCTCTAGATTCCCCCACAGTGATACTAGCAAGAAAGTCTTTATATTCAAATTTGTGAGGTTCACTAATATTACCCCACTACGGGAGCTTACAAGCATCATTAAAATCTTCTAAGTCCATGGTATATGATTTATCATAAAGATCAAATAAAACAGTGTGAGAATTGCGTGAGGGTGTAAATTTAAATCTTCTCACAATGGAATCAGTCAGGCAGTGGTATTGTGGGCACTTATCTGACACGAAGTCCTCAAGATCAGCATTACGCACATACGTGTCAAATTCTTCCTTGATGCTTGCCTGGACCATAAACTCCTCCTACGGCCATTCACAAGGCCGCACTTGAGCTTCCCTCGGTGGTTCATCGTCCGGCTCACGTATCGCGAGCCTTGGTACTTGATTCCTTGAGGAACCACCTTGGTAAATTTTCCTATGCATTTTTCTCTGAAAAATTTCTGAAATTTTAGTGACTCAAAACAAAAGTGAAGCAAACTCAACAGGATTGATAGCAACTACTCCCACAAGTGCTTAGAGACTATATCATGCATTAGAACTACTTGGGACCACATACATTTGACATACAAGCTCAAGAACAAGGTCACCTTAGCAGCAAAAATTTGCAATAAATAAAGCACTGGAACAAAAATTATTGGACCATTGGAGGAGTCACATACCGAAGAACAATCTCCCCAAAAAGTTTTGTGAATGGAGCTTTGAGCAAGGAGATCGAAAATGGCAGCAAGATGAGCTAAAACACGGGTTTGAGCTATGGGAGGATTTTTTCTGGAGGAAGATGAAGTGTGTGGGTGCTGGAATAAGTGGAGGGGGTCCACGTGGGGCCCATGAGGCAAGGGGCGCGCCCAGGGGGTTGGCGCACCCTGGACCCCCGTGGCCAGGTGGTGTGGCCCCCTGATGTGTTCTCAGTGCCAAATATTCTTAAATAATCTACAAAAAAACATATTTCATTTTTGGGACATTTGGAGAACTTTTATTTTCGGGATATTTTTATTGCAAGGATAATTCAGAAAACAGACAGAAAATACTATTTTTTCTTTATTTAATCTAAATAACAGAAAGTAAAAAGAGGGTACAGAGAGTTGTGCTTTTTAACTTTATCCATCTCATACTCATCAAAAAGAATCCACTAACAAGGTTGATAAGTCTTGTTAACAAACTCTTTCCGAATAACATGAAATCGGAGAATTTTCGAGTAACACTAGTTTACCTCAATGGGGATATATATGTCCCCAACAATAAGAATATCAAATTTCTTCTTGACAGTAGGAAGAGGGAATTCAAAACCTCCAATAGTGATTGTTGAAATTTTTCCAATCGAATTAATACTATGGACTTGAGGTTGTTTCCTCGGAAAGTGTACCGTATGCTCATTACCAATAACATGAAAAGTGGCATTGCCTTTGTTGCAATCAATAACAGCCCCTACATTATTCAAAAAGGGTCTACCAAGGATAATCAACATACTATCGTCCTCGGGAATATCAAGAATAACAAAGTCCGTTAAAATAGTAATGTTTGCAACCACAACAGGCACATCCTCACAAATATCGACATGTATAGCAGTTGATTTATCGGCCATTTGCAAAGATATTTCAGTAGGTGTCAACTTATTCAAATCAAGTCTACGATATGAAGAGAGAGGCATAACACTAACACCGGCTCCAAGATCACATAAAGTAGTTTTAACATAGTTCCTTTTAATGGAGCATGGTATAGTGTGTACTCCTGGATCTCCTAGTTTCTTTGGTATTCCACCTTTAAAGGTATAATTGGCAAGCATGGTGGAGATTTCAACCTCCGGTATCTTTTTTTATTTGTCACAATAACTTTCATATACTTAGCATAAGGATTTGTTTTAAGCATATCAGTTAAACGCATACGCAAAAAGATAGGTCTAATCATTTCAACAAAGCGCTCAAAATCCTCATCATCCTTTTTCCTCGATGGTTTAGGAGGAAAAGGCATGGGTTTCTGAACCTATGGTTCTCTTTCTTTACTGTGCTTCCTAGCAATGAAGTCTTTTTTTTATCATAACGTTGATTCTTTGATTGTGGGTTATCAAGATCAACAGCAGGTTCTATCTCTACATTATCGTTATTGTTAGGTTGAGCAACATTATTAACATTATCACTAGGTTCATGTTCATTACCACATTGTGTTTCAGCATCATAAATAGAAATATCATTGGGATTCTCAGGTGTGTCAACAACAGATTCACTAGAAGCATGCAAAGTCCTATCATTTTTCTTCTTCTTCTTCCTAGAAGGACTAGGTGTATCAACATTAGTTCTCTGAGAATCTTGCTCAATTCTCTTAGGGTGGCCCTCAGGATACAGAGGTTCCTGCGTCATTCTACCCCCTCTAGTCATAACTCTAACAGGATTATCATTTTTCTTATTATTTAATTCATTAAGCAAATCATTTTGTGCTTTAAGTACTTGTTCTACCTGAGTGGTAACCATAAAAGCATGTTTACTAATGAGTTTAAGTTCACCTTTAACTCTAGATATATAATCACTCAAGTGTTCAATCATATAAGCATTAAATTTCAATTGTCTACTAACATAAGCATTGGAGTTTTCTTGTTTAACAATAAAATTGTCAAACTCATCTAAGAATTGGCTAGCAGACTTATTCCGAGGGGTATCACCTTCATCAAATCAATAGAGAGAATTTACCTTTACTACCAGTGTCGGATTATCAAGACCATGTATTTCTTCAATAGGTGGTAAATTCTTAACATCTTCAGCTTTAATACCTTTTTCTTTCATAGATTTCTTTGCCTCTTGCACATCTTCAGGACTAAGAAATAGAATACCCATTTTCTTCGGAGTTCGCTTAGGAGTTGGTTCAGGAAGTGTCCAATTATTTTCGTTACTCAACATATTATTTAATAGCAATTCAGCTTGATCAACAGTTCTTTCCCTAAAACACAACCGACACAACTATCCAGGTGGTCTCTGGAAGCATCGGTAAGTCCATTATAAAAGATATCAATTATTTCATTTTTCTTAAGAGGATGATCACGCAAAGCATTAAGTAATCGGAGAAGCCTCCCCCAAGCTTGTGGGAGACTCTCTTCTTCAATTCATAGAAAAATATATATTTCCCTTAAGGCAGCTTGTTTCTTATGAGTGGGAAAATATTTAGCAGAGAAGTAATAAATCATATCCTGGGGACTACTCACACAACCAGGATCAAGAGAATTAAACCATGTTTTAGCATCACCCTTTAAGGAGAATGGAAATAGCTTAAGGATATAATAATAACGAATTTTTCCTCATTGGTGAATAGGGTGGCTATATCATTCAATTTAGTAAGATGTACCACAACAGTTTAGATTCAAAGCCATGGAAAGGATCAGATTCAACCAAAGTAATTAACTCAGGATCGATAGAGAAATCATAATCCTTACCAGAAATACAGATAGGTGAAGTAGCAAAAGCAGGGTCATTTTTCATTCTAGCATTCAAAGACTTTCCTTTCAGCTTAGCTAACAGTTCCTTAAGATCATATCTATCTTTGCAAGCTAAAAGATCTCTAGCAGTTTCTTCATCCATAACATAACCCTCAGGGACAACAGGCAATTCATATCTAGGGGGAAAATCTTCATCATCACTTTCATCAATATTATCAGTTTCAATAATTTCATTCTCTCTAGCCCTAGCGAGTTGTTCATAAAAAAATGCACCTAGTGGCACAGTATTATCAAGCATAGAAGTAGTTTCATCATAAGTATCATGCATAGCAGAAGTGGCATCATCAAGAACATGCGACATATCAGATTCAATAGAAGGTGTAGGTGTCGCAAGTTTACTCATAACAAAGGGTGAATCAAGTGCAGAGCTAGATGGAAGTTCCTTACCTCCCCTCATAGTTGAGGGATAAATCTTGGTTTTTTCGTCTTTAAAGTTCTTCATAGTGATCAACAGATATAAATCCCAAGTGATTCAAAGAATATAGTTATGCTTCCCGGCAACGGCGCAAGAAAATAGTCTTGATAACCCACAAGTATAGGGGATCGCAAAAGTTTTTGAGGGTAGATTATTCAACCCAAATATATTGATTCGACACATGGGGAGCGAAAGAATGTTCTCAAGTATTAGCAGTTGAGTTGTCAATTCAACCGCACCTGAAATATTTAATATCTGCAACAAAGTATTTAGTAGCAAAGTAGTATGGAAGTAACGGTAACGGTGGCAAAAGTAACAGTACAAATTTGTAGTAATTGTAACAGTAGCAATGGAAAAGTAACTGAGCAAGGATCAATATGTGAAAAGCTTGTAGGCAATGGATCAGTGATGGATAATTATGTCGGATGCGATTCCTCATGTAATAGTTATAACATAGGGTGACACAGAACTAGCTCCAGTTCATCAATATAATGTAGGCTTGTATTCTAAATATAGTCATACGTGCTTATGGGAAAGAACTTGCATGACATCTTTTGTCCTACCCTCCCGTGGCAGCAGGGTCCTATTGGAAACTAAGGGATATTAAGGCCTCCTTTTAATAGAGGACCGGACCAAAGCATTAACACTTAGTGAATACATGAACTCCTCTAACTACGGTCATCACCGGGAGTGGTCCCGATTATTGTCACTTCGGGGATGCCGGACCATAACACATAGTAGGTGACTATTGACTTGCAATATAGGATCAAGAACTCACATATATTCATGAAGACATAATAGGTTGAGATCTGAAATCATGGCACTCGGGCCCTAGTGACAAGCATTAAGCATGGCAAAGTCATAGCAACATTAATCTTAGAACATAATGGATACTAGGGATCAAACCCTAACAAAACTAACTCGATTACATGGTAAATATCATCCAACCCATTACCGTCCAGCAAGCCTACGATGGAATTACTCACGCACGGTGGTGAGCATCATGAAATTGGTAATGTAGGAAGGTTGATGATGACGATGGCGAAGGATTCCCCTCCCCGGAGCCCCGAACGGACCCAAGATAAGCACTCCCGAAGAAGATTAGGGTTAGGCGGCGGCTCCGTATCGTAAAACGCGATGAATCCTTCTCTCCTGATTTTTCTCTCCCCGAAAGTGAATATATGGAGTTGGAGTCGAGGTCGGTGGAGCCTCAGGGGGCACACGAGACAAGGGGCACGCCTAGGGGGGCAGGCGCGCCCCCCACCCTCGTGGACAGGGTGTGGGCCCCCTGGTCTTGGTTCTTTCGCCGGTATTTTTTATATATTCCAAAAATATTCTCCGTGGATTTTCAGGTCATTCTGAGAACTTTTATTTCTGCACAAAAAATAACACCATGGCAATTCTGTTGTCAACAGCGTGAGTCCGGGTTAGTTCCATTCAAATCATGCAAGTTAGAGTCCAAAACAAGGGCAAAATTGTTTGGAAAAGTAGATACGTTGGATACGTATCACCCGCCCCTCCTCCACACACCCACCCACCCCCCCCCCACACACACACCCACACACACACCAAAACCTCCTCGGGCGTGCGCGCACACAGACACACCCCCTCCCTCGCTCGAAACCCTAGCAAGGTCCCCACCGCCGCCATCGTTGCAAGGACTCCATTGTCAACATCTGCCGGTTTGCCCATGCAGCTTACCCACCGATCTTCATACCCAGGTCGCCCTGAGTTTCTTAGATGACGCCTGCCAAACGCCCCCTTTCCCATAGATCCCCATCCCCATCCCCCACTCCATAGCGTCGCAACCTAATCCCGGCTACGCTTCCCGTGGAGCTCGAGGAGCGACTGGCCCAAAAAATGTGTATCATGGTCTCTTCGCCCGACGTCGCCGAGGAAGTTGACGACCATTACTGGCGGTAGGCATTCAAGCAGCGGGCTAGAGTATGCGGGCATGTCTCGGCCGCCGGCTACGACATCGAGCTCATCGACAGCGACGACCTGAGGCGGGCTATGTCACAGGTTAAGTAGCCCACCCCAACCACTCGGGTTCAACCGCCGTCGATCTCATCCATGGCCCCGCCTCTTATCTCCTCTGGCTTGCTGTCAATAATTTTCCATCCTACATCGCCATCGATCCCCTTTTGTCATTTCTGAAGGACATGTTCTGCGACACTTTCTTGGGATCCACAACTTTCAAGTCAGACCTCATCGACGACGACCACGAGGAGGGCACCCTACAGTCATGCTCTTCCAAGGGGAAGGAGCCCATCTGCAACAACATGGAGCGCATCCAGGGTTTCTTCCCACAGGAACGAGCCCATCTGTGACAAGTGAGGAAACCCATGATTTGTTTTGCCGTGCCTCTTCACAGGGGGAAACCCATGATTTGTTTTGTCGAGTCCCTTTTGTAGTGTAGTGAGAACATGTCCAATTTTAATTGCTATATTTAGTTGTTTGCAGTATGCCTTGTTTATTTCAGTTGTTCACGATGTGATGCTCTATATGTGCAATTATTTACTGTTCAGTACATTTCGTCAATCCAGTTTTAAACATACTGATAGGAATGCATATATTTGCTTGTTGTTAAGCCTGTTATAGCTAGCATATGCCTCTTTTAAAGTTTTTTGATTGTTCGGTTGTTTGTAGTTCGCATATCTCCAGTTTCAAATGCTATATATGGTTGTTTGTAGTATGCCTTGTTTATTCCAGTTATTCACAACGTGATGTTCTATATGTGCAAGTATGAACTGTGCAGTTCAATTTCATCAGTACCAGTTTCAACAATACCAATATGAATGACTACATTTGGTTGCTGCATGTTGTAGTTAACACGCCTTTCCATTTTTATTTAACAATAACCAGTGTACTTAGACCGACACAATATCAGTTTTAATGACTATGTTTGCTTGTTGTTAAATGTTAGGCCTCTTGTAGTTAACACACCTTTCCACTTGTTTTGCTTTTCTAGCGTGCTTAAACCTGCACACTGAAGCTATCTTTTGGAGATTATTTTGTCTGCCATGGATAATTTTGGTTGATGTTTAGCCTGTTGTGCTTAACATGCTTCTCGATGTACCTACATAGGACAATTTTGGGAACGACTGTTGTTTCCCATTGAGGTTAGTTCCATCCCATGGCTTATATCTGCTCACTGTTCAGGATATCGGTAGCTGGTACCATATAGGCCGGGGGCTGATAAGGGACTACACTATAAGAAATATACTATCTTATGACCTTGACTATTGGTCACTGAATGGTCATTATTTTCCATTTGTGACCTTTTTGTGACCAAAATCATATGGTCAAAAGCTCACAACCGTAAACTGAAATTTACGACCTTTTTCTGGAATAGTTGTAGATGTTTATGACCAAAAAAAGGTCGTAGATTTAACGACCAATTATTTTGGTCACTAGGAGTCCGCCCACACCACGTCAGATCCGACGTGACAAGCTGACGTGGTAGAATTATGACCAAATGAAAAGATCATAAAATAGAATCAGCCCCGTCCATTTCGGCCGTCTATTTCGGCTAAGCCCAATAATTCAGCCCATTTAATGTTTTTTTTTTCTCTTTATTTTGCTTGTCTGCATGGACTTGGCCCAATAACTTGGCCTTTTATTTTCTGGAATGGAGCCTTTTTCTGATGAATTTTTTTATAGTCCACTATTGTTTTGGGCCACGGACTTTTTAGTCAAGTTCTAATTTGGGCCTTGGCCTTTTTATTTTCTAGAAGGCGGCCTTTTACAATTTTTTTTACAATCAACTCTTTTTTTAGGCCCAAGCCTTTTTAGTCTAATTCTTGTTTGGGCCTCGGCCTTATTGGAGCCCAGGTTCATATTTTGCATGACTTTAGAAAATGATCCACAAGCCCAGGTTCACAATATCCACATAACTATAAACAGGTTCACAAGATCCACACAACTATAAACAGGTTCACAAGATCCACATAACTTCACACCAAGTGCAAAACACTACCAAGTGCAAAATGCAACAAACTGCATAAGTTCACGACCTACTACGACATAACTTCACAGCAAGTTCAAAGACAAACTTCACAGCAAGTTCAAAGGCCATCAAACTGCCTTAGCTCCAAAGAGAGCCATCAAGTGGGCTAACTTCTCATCCTGCTCTTGTGACTTCTTGCGCAGCAGCTCAAATTCCTTCTCGCGTGTAGCTTCAGCTTCTTCCGCCTTCATCTTGATTGCCGCCATTTCTTCTTGCATCACTTCAGCTTGAAGCTCTGACCTCTCCAACTTCTGCTGAAGATCATGAACATGAGCAGCCATAGCAGCAGTTTCTTTGATGGAGTTGTTCCTAGATGACTGGAGCCCAACATTCCCGAGGAATGTGCTTTGCTTGACTTCGGTCTTGAGCACTTCGTCAACAATTTTAGCAGCAGACTTTGGCTCTTCACCTTCTCGTACCAGCGCATCCTTCATTTTTTCCATCTCAAGCTAGCATATGGAGGAAAATGATACACATTAGTGGCAGATCTATTTAACATTCTGCAAATCAAACCAAGCAAGAGAAACCAAAAACCAGCACACGAAGTAACCGAACCAGCACACAAAATATATACATAGATATTTTACTCAAACTCAAACAGAAGAAGATGATGACTAGTAACTTGACAGCATTATTTGAATCTGCATGTAGATATTACCAATAACAGATTCATTATATCAAGTGTACACACTTATGTGATCTGGAGACATGTAGTTGGAAAATATGATCGCTTCATTAAGCCTAGAATGGTGGTTCTATATAAGATGGCTTCCCGTGTGAGCCGATCATCAAACTAACATTCATATCATAAAAATGCAACAAATAGCTACAGCAAGTTCTGAGATCTTTGTTGAACTATCTTAGGCTATAGCAAACGGCATCAAAGTATGGAACATATTGTGTGTTCTTGACTGGCTCCGAATCAAACATCATCCAAGCATCAAACTGCATCAAAGCTGACTCTGAATCAAACAGGGCTAAGGTTTCTAGACAATAGTTTGAACTGACTGGACAAAGCATGGAGTGACTTACTATTGCAGTCTTGACTGGCTCTGAAAACCCGTGCTTCTTGCCGTTGTGGGTAGTCTTGAACAAGTCAATCGCAGACAGCTCCTCACCCTTACGCTCTTCTTTCTGAAATGGTTTTTGAACAAAAATCAAAATGTTACTCGACATGAATCGGAAATGTTGTTCAACGAGGATCAAACGGTAAGGTCTCTAGAGAAATGTTCTCACAGTGGCAAAAATGTGTGTTGTGTAGTGCCTGGAACCAGTTCTCTGATTGTACATGACTTTTTCTCGATTCATCTTGTTCGACAGACATGTTTCCTACAAAAAAGCATAATGTCAGCCATGATCTAGCACTAGCATATCATGTGCAGAACATAAAGCATCAAACAAAGCAGAGACAAACCTTGTGTCTTGGGGTAGACCACATCTCCACCAGAGCTTGCCATTCACCGTCCCTCAGATCCGGCACCAGAGACTTGATGCTGACTTTGTTTGCTGCTACGGTATCAAAATACTTCTTCTTGATCTGATAGCGTCTGTTCTTTGAATTTTTCTGCAGAATATCTTTGCACGCAGCCTTGATGGTTTCCGAGTTCGTGTTCATCTCAAAATTTGCCTATCAAGACAACAAACAAGGTAGGAAAAATATTAGTGATCATGCATAGGTGTACCAGAAAATAGATAGCACATTAACTACGAAACAAGTAGCTTACATCAACTTTCCCAATGTAGTTCTCCAATAGACTAACATTTTTCTTGTATTCCTTGAAGTGAGGAAGAACCAGCAGATGACTTCTTGCAACGAGTCCACACTCAGAAGCACGCTTTGCTGCCTGCAGGGGATTCTCTGGATGCTTCATCCCTTCGGCAATTTGGACAGGCACCTTGCTACCAAGTGACTTGGTGATTCTCTCTAGCCCTTTGCCCTTTCTCTGTTTAAGCGATATGGTTGTTTTTTTGTTTCAGAAACAGGAGAAGGCCACTTACGAGACACCAGGCAGGGGACCCACTACCGAACACACGATGATTCACGCGGCACACGACTGAGACGCCAGGCCGAGGACGTTTGGGTTTTTGAGGCAACCGCTCCATCTCCCCACGATGCCAGGCCTCCGGTAACTCCCTCCTCATTGCCGCTCCATCTTCCTCCCTTTGCCTCCCTCATCATTCCATTGTCGCTCCATCTTCCTCCCTCTGCCTCCCTCTGCCTCCACCCTCAAGCAACTCCCCTCCGTCTGCCAAGCCCGCCATCGCCAGGAGGGCAATGGCGGAGGAATTGTGGAGCAACTCCCCTCCGTCTGCCAAGCCAATGGCAGAGGCATCGTGGAGCAACTCCCCTTTGTCTGCCAAGCCAATGGTAGAGGCATCGTGGAGCAAATCCCCTCCGTCTGCCAAGCAAATGGCAGAGGCATCGTGGAGCAACTCCCCTCCTTCTGCCAAGCATCACCGTGGTGAGGCGTCTGGCAAGGAGCCGCTGGTGGTCGACAACGACGACGTTTCGGTCCCCGGGTAGAAGATTGACTACGCCAAAGCGCTCAAGGTTGATACCCACCTGAAGGAGCCGCTGGATGTCGTATGCACCAGCAATCCAGACGAAGCCGACAAGAGGATCTATGAGATGAGGATGAGGCTCGACGGCAAGATTAATCGGTCGATCGGCGTTGATGTGGAGTATACCTGGGAAGAGGAACCTCTCCAAGTAGCTGCAGTTCTGCAGTTATGCGTGGACGATCTCTGCCTGGTATACCACATCACCGCGGCAACCAAATGGTAAAAACATCCTACTCATTAAATCTCTTCATGCATCTATCTAATTAGTAGTTTCTGAACTTTCTGTAGTTCTGAAGTTTTTGAGGTTTCTGAAGTAGATGCAATAGTTCTGAAGTAGACGCAATAGTTCTGAAGTAGATGCAATACTAGTTCTGAAGTTCTGAAGTTTTTGAAGTAGATGCAACAGATGTACTAGTGAAGTTTGATTAAACTAGTTTCTGAACTGGCTATACTAGTGTAGTTTCTGAATTAGATGAATTTGATGCACCAGATTAATTTATGAAGTAGGTGCACGAGATTAATTTATGAACTTGATGCAGGCCCAAGCTACTCCGCCCGCTCCTGCAGGAGAAGGAGCTGTACACCTTTGTTGGCTTCGCAATTGAAGGTGACAAGCAGAAGCTGAAGTTGTCGGGTTTGGAGATCAACCCCGACAAGTACGTCGACATGCAGCGCAAATGGAGAGTTCCAAACAATGGAAAGAAGTGGCAGTCTTTGGCTGACTTTGCTGGCAGCCTCATCCACCCATCCTACAAGAAAATGAAGTAGAAGATCAACCATGCAGAGGACCACAAACTATGGGGGGTCAGCCCACTGCCACAGAACCTCATCGAGTACGCAGCGAAAGATGTGTACGTCACCTACGAGGCATGGAAGACAATCGAAACCACCAGAGAAGGTTTCGAGCTATGGCGAGAGGCGGAGGACCATTGGGATGACCCCTACTACTGGGCACGACCGCAGCGAAAGGTTGGCTGGCTAGCTGTGCTTGATGCTTGTGCTTGTGGTTATGTGTCCCAGTTTCCTATTATGTGTCAGTTTGCAATTATGTGTCAGTTTGTAGTTATGTGGTTGAACAAGTTTGCTTTTGTTATGTTGAACAAGTTTGCTTTTGTTATGTAGTTATGTGGTTGAACAAGTTTGAACAAGTTTGTAGTGATGTGGTTGAACAAGTTTGCTTTTTGTTATGTTGAAATTGAGCAAAATATGACTTCAGTGATCATTTTGAAGATGCTTTTTTGAACTGGATTTTGATGGAGCTGTTGTTTCAGAACTGGATTTTGATCTTGTTTTAATCAATTTTGATGTTAAAAAATTGCATTTTGATGTTAAAAAAATCATCAAATCAGTCAAGTATCAAACACACAACTCGCTGACAAGTTGGCCCCACGCTGTCAAATAGGTCCCACCTGTAAGTGAATTGGTCCCACTTGTCAATGAGTTAAGACAGCTACTGGATATATAATTCTTTTCGAAATCTGCTACTGGATATATAATAGATACAATACTGCTGGTAGATGAGCAACAGAACTTCTCTAGCCCAATGGTTGGGAACGCAGCCCCACTACCACGGGTCGCAGGTTCGGAGTCCCGATCGTGCTTCTTTTTTAACGACCGAATAAACGAATTAAGGCATCTGTCAAATGGGTCCCGCCTGTCAGAGTGTGATCCTGTGAGCAAAAATGACACGTAAACATTAACACATAAGCGAGATTGGAGAGGTGGCTGCCTAATCATCCTAATGCATTCGAAATCAAGTGTAATGACCTTTTATATTGGTCATGATCAGTTACAAATAAGGCACCGGACCGATGCCATCCGGTTTATGACCTTTTGGTCCAATGAAATTATGACCTTACTGGCCCTAATGGTCACTATGGTTTAGGGTTTGGAGGCCCCCGAACAACTTACGACCAAATGGTCTGAAATGGTCATAGATTTACGACCATTTCTTAGAGGGTCACTGAAAAAAGGTCACAAGATAGCATATTTCTTGTAGTGCTAATCGTTGAATCGGACTTTCAACTAAATATATCTGCAACCCATTTATCATTAGGTTAACTAGGGCCATATGTAATATATCTGAGGCTACATAGCAACATGAACTGTAGTTAATGTCTAAATATGCAATCCTAGGCTACATAGCAACAAGGAAGAGTGTTACCTTAACGTTCTAATGATGTCTAGATATACGTAGAAGAGCAGCAGCAGCAGCAACAACAACAACACAGCCCTGTTTGGATACTCAACTTAGCTAGAGGTTAAAGTTAGTTTCTAGCTCATGACTAACCCTGAACTAACTCCATCCAAAGAGTTGTTTGGATGGAAGGGTTAGATTGACAATACATGCACTAGGAGAACTAGCTCCAATTAGCACCTCCTGGGTTGGATAGTTTTTTTGGGTGGGTTATAGATGCAACTAGCTCAGACTATCCCTCATGTTTAGATATACTTTAGGGCTATTTGAGCCCGAACTAGCTCAAACTAACTGTAACCCATGGATACAGCAGCAGTTAATCAGCCGATATTTTGTAAGAATGCACTAAACTCCTTCCGGCCCATAATATAAGATGTTAATTCATCTAATATGTGAGTATATTGGATGTTATAAGATACTCCCTCCGTTCCTAAATATTTGTCTTTTTAGAGATTTCAAATGCACTACCACATACGGATGTATATAGACATATTTTAGAGTGTTGATTCACCCATTTTGCTCCGTATGTAGTCACTTGTTGAAATCGCTACAAAGACAAATACTTAGGAACGGAGGGAGTATTATAAAAGAGTGTTGTACTACATCATTGTGCAATTGTTGTTTAGCTTCTGATATTAACTTTGTGCTTTTAGGTACATATGTCATTGGTAAAGATCCGCGCTTCGACCCTTTCTGCGTATGGGGCAATGAGATATCGATGAACCAGCATCAAGTGAGGAAGCTGATAAAGATTGTTAAGAAAATGGGTCCAAAAATGGCAATTAAACTATTTGTTTACACTTTATCCAACACAACAGCGAACTGTGGGATGGTAAGTAAGAACTCTGCAGCCTTCTTTTTACTGCCCAAAATGAGTTGTGTTAGATGACAATGTCTGAATCTTTTTCCTTTGCAGTGGTTGCCAAAGCAGTTTACTCAACATTACCTCTCAAACTACATGATTGGTGGGCATGCAAAGGTTAAAGTATTTTCTACCACAACACGATGATTATCTAGATGTTTTTCATGAAGACCGTGAAGGATGGGCGGTCGGCCATCACAAGGGGTTGGACTAGAGTCGTGCGTGCCTTCTGCATGGAGGAGGGAACAATATGGGCATTTCGCTTCACCTTGTTCAACAACTAGAATGTATTTCGCCTCTTTCTTTACCGTCTTTAATAGTACAAGTATACAACTGTGGTTCATCATGCTTTATTTGGTTCTTATGTAATTCTTGAACATATGTACCTATGAATCGAATGATGCATTGGTTGTTTGAACCTGATGGATATGAATAAAGCTGTAGCATACATTCAAATTCAAATCCGGTAAAATTTGAAATAGCAGCAATTAAATTACGGTGAAATTACGCTCTCCAGGTTGTTACGGCACACACACGGTTGGTAAAACACAAACGTTTGCGATACACACCATAATCTGAGACGGTTCACAGAGAGGAAACATGTGCAAGCAAGCACACAATTGTTCGCAAAGCGTGTGCGATGTCAGACAATATCACAAATGATGCGGGCAAACTAAAGGTTTGTGTTAGTTGCCTTATCGTACATGATTCGCAACCATGAACCGTTTCTGATGAAGTATGCATCGTAAACGTTGCACCACAGAATAGCATGTGCGATGGTTGTCGTGTACGACGATGGTACGATGGTCCGACGTTTCGTAATCCTGTCCGACACTTGTACGATGATTAGCTAATCTTCTTAATAGTGAACCGTTTGCGATGGGCGCGCATCATACACGGTCTATAATAGTGAACCGTTTGTGATGGGCCGCCCATCATAAACGTAGCACCACAGAATACCGGTTGCGATGGCAATGCGAGAAGAAACGAGTAGGAGTACTGTAGGGTCCCTATCCCCGACGGTTTCTGGGTCGTGTGGGAAGGACCCCCTATCGCCGTCACTCACTAGGCGACGGTTCCAAATGCTGTCGCGGAAAGGGTTTAAAAACCGTTTGTATAGCACCTACGCGTACTAGTGATATTATGATCCTCACTCCTATGCGTGGTATCCCTCTTTTGTATCCATGCATGGACTATCCACATTGGTTCCTCGTGAAAGGATTAGTATGTGTGATGATCATCAGGGTTCGGTACAGTGGTTTTCTTCATGCCTCATTGGACCAGAAATTGAAACATTCTTAACTGGAACATTAGAGGTCTTAATGACCCTAAGAAATGGACAATTCTTGCCAATAAAATTGATGAGTCCAAATGCTCCATCATTTGTTTGCAAGAAACTAGGAAAGAATTCATAGATCCCTCCTTCATCAAGAATTTTTGTCCTAGGAGTTTTTAAAAGTTCGAATTCCTTCCCTTTGTGGGTGCTTCAGGGGGGCTTCTAGTTGCATGGAATAATCATGTATTTTCAGGGCAATTATTCCACCTCAATGAATTCTCCATTTCCTTTGAATTCACCTCTAAACATAATGGAGATACATGGGTCCTCACCAATGTTTATGGGCCATGTCAGCAAAATGAGAGAGTTATCTTCCTAGACTGGTTTCAGAATTTTCAATTGCTAGATGGAACTGAATGGATTGTGATGGGAGATTTCAACTACATCAGATATCCTCATAACAGAAACAGAGATGGCGGCAACATTAATGAAATTCTTTCTTTTAATGAAGCCATTAGTAGACTAGCACTTATTGAAATCCCTCTCAAAGGAAGAAATTTCACTTGGAGCAATATGCAGGATGCCCCACTTCTTGAAAAAATGGATTGGTGTTTTGCCTCAGAAGCATGGACACTCAAGTACCCAGCCACCTTCGCATACCCTCTTGCTAAAACCACACCAGATCATATCCCAATCAAAATTTGCATTGGATCTCACATACCAAAATCTAATGTCTTCAGATTTGAGAACTTTTGGTTGGAACATCACCAATTCAGAGATTGCTACTAAGTTTAAGAGGTCGAGAAAAGGACTTAAAAACTGGTCAAAAGAGATTTCAGATTTGAAGAATATTATTGAGAACTCAAACTTCCTAATCTTATGCTATGACCAACTTGAGGAATTCAGAACTATAACTATTGAAGAAGCTAATGGCAGAGACATCATCAAGACCCACTTGGCAAATACACTTGAAAAGCACACAAAATACTGGAAACAGAGAGCCACTATAAGGAAGATTAAGATGGGTGAAGCAAACACCAAATACTTCCAAGCAAAGGCCACCATCAAGTATAGAAATAACTGCATTGCCATGTTAAAGGACGAATCAGGTTTTTAACATCATGATCATCATGCCAAAGCTACAATTCTATACCGAGCATTTAAAGACAGGATGGGTACAGAGGCAAAAACACAAAGCCCACTGCTCCTTGATCACCTACTCAACCCCTTGGAAAATCTTATAGATCTGGAAATTCCTTTCACCAAGGAGGAGATTGACAAGGTTATTAAACATATGCCAGCTAATAGATCACCAGGACCAGATGGTTTCAATGCTGCTTTCCTCAAGCACTGCTGGGATATAAATGCTCAGGATTTCTACAAACTCATTGATGACTTTCATGCTGGGAAAGTTAACCTACAGAGCATCAACTACTCCTTCATAACTTTGATTCCAAAGAATGACACTGCATCTTGTCCTACTAACTTCAGGCCTATTCACTGCTGAATTGTACTTTAAAGATCATCACTAAGCTCTTGGCCAATAGATTGCAGAAGGTCATTCTTAAACTGGTCCACAAAAATCAATATGGTTTCCTGAACAATAGATGCATCCAAGATTGTTTGGCCTGGGCTTATGAGTATGTACATCAGTGCTTCCACATCAGACAAGAGCTCTTCCTACTGAAATTGGACTTTGAAAAGGCATTTGACATACTCAGTCATGATATAATTATAGAAGTTCTTCAGGCTAAAGGATTTGGAGCCAAATGGATTCAGTGGATTAGGATGATTTATGCTACTGGGTATTCCTCAATCTTAATTAGTGGGATCCCTAGGAAGTAATTTCTCTGTAAAAAAAGGTGTGAGGCAAGGAGATCCTCTCTCTCCTTTGATATTTGTCATTGCTGCAGATGTTCTTCAGTCTATGGTTAATGAAGCTATGCATAATTCTATTGTCAACATCCCTTTGAGGCACAACTATAGCCCAAATTATTCTATTATTCAGTATGCAGATGACACCATTCTATTGGTTCATGCTAACAACAGATAGGCTCAACAAATCAAAATCTGCTTAATTACTACGCAGATTACACTGGGCTAAAGTTCAACTACTCAAAATCCACAATGGTCTCTATCAACACTCCTCCTGAGAAGATGCAAGAGTCATCAAATCTTCTGGGTTGCAAGATGGTACTCTCCCTCACACTTACCTTGGTCTGCCACTTTGCAATGTCAAACATAAAATTGAAGATTTTGTGCCCATGTTAAAAAAGATTGAAAACATGCTTCTGGGTTGCTCCACTCTGCTCTCCACTGGGGATAAGCTTACTCTACTAAGATCAGTTTTTACCAGCATGCCAACCTTCTTCATGTGCACTCGGATGATCCCTAAGACTATGATTAAGAAAAACAATTCCTACCTCATGAACTGTTTCTGGAGAGAATATGGTACACATGACAGAGGTACAACTCTTATCTCATGGGAACAAGTATGCAAACCCAAATCTCATGGTGGCCTTGGTGTTCTTGATCTGCACACTCATAATAAAACTTTGCTCATGAAATTTCTGCATAAATTCCTCAATAAGGCTGACTTTCCATGGGTTAACATTATCTGGGAATCATACTACCAAAATTTATTACCTAGAGAAAGAATGATTGGCTCCTTCTGGTGGAAAGCAATTCTCAAGCTTCTTCCAACATTCACGCAATTATGTGTTTGTAAAGCAGGCCGTGGAGACACTATAAGATTTTGGTCATGCAGATGGCAAGACACCCCACTACAGATTCAATACCGAGAGCTTCACTCATTTGCAATCAACAGAGAAATCACACTTGACAAAGTGCAACAACAAGAAGACCTCGGTCAACTTTTCCACATACCATTATCTCTGCAAGCTTTTAACCAGTACAATGCTATTGAAGGGATCATCATGAACAAATCAGCCATACTTGACAGAGATTGCTGGTCCTCTGAAAGAAGCTCTATGAAATTCTCTTCCATGAAATTATACAAAGCAATCATGGGACCAAAGCACAACACACATCATCTTTAAGATGCTTTGGAAAACTGCATGCAGACTCGGACATAAAATCTTCTTCTCGCTCATTCTTCGTGACAAGATCAGTACTAGGAATATGCTACACCGCAGAAGTATGTACCTAGAGGATTACAATTGTGCCTTATGTGCAGATGGCACTGAGGAGACTATCAGACACCTATTCTGGGACTGCCAATATGCTTGGACATGTTGGAATGCAAATGCAGTCATTCCCACCAAAGACAGAGGTATCTCCACTTATGATGAAATTCTCCTCACATTGTGTAAACTGCGAGCAGACATTGCTATGGAGATTGTTATTATGGGATGCTGGAGCATCTGGTTAACCAGGAATGATAATCTTCAGAAGGGCACCAGTACACCTCGATTTTTGGAAGTTCTACCTTAGAGAAAGCTTATGGGTTACCAGTATTAGAGCTAAGGCTGGTCACAATGGGCAGGAACATAAGTAGTAACATACACACTTATCTAGACTATGTTACTACCTCCACAGTGGGTAGGAACATGTAGGTAGTGTCATGCAACGATGTATTTATTAGCTTATAGACTCATTGTTTCTTGAAGTGCGTGATGTTCCGGTAACTTAGCTAGTTACCACAAGCACCTCACTCTTCATTAAATATGTGTCACATAAGCAACGTTGTATTGAAATATGTGATGTTACTCCTAAATTCCACCCCATTGGGACCGGCCTAAGCAGGAGAAGACCACGATGATCAGTAATTGGATAGCTCAGCACCTGTAATCGTGTCTATGTTTCATAAAACCGGCATTGGTTGACCCACTAGCATGGGCAAGATTTGTATAATTTGTACTTTATTTAATTGATGAAAAATACCGTAGACTGATTGTTCTACGGCTAAAAAATATATGCATATGAGGGCACAAACGACCCGGCATCCACGCCAAGAAGAAGAAGAGCGCGCCGGCGCAGAGGTAGATTCGGTCGTCCGGCGGTATTCGCTCGCACCCGTGTCGATGCGTGCATGGCCGACCGGCAGCAAGCTAGCTAGCTACTCCACTCCAGAGTAGCTTATGTCACGCACCCGACACGCATGATTCCCTCCCGCTGCGTAGGCCACTGTTGCGATGGCACACACGGCCGAAGCCGTGTCAGGCCGCAAGGGGCGACCGACCGGCCCGGCCACCAGCAGAGCATGAGTTCAGCAGCCGAGCAACATACTACTTGCGCGCGCCAACAGTGGACGCGTATCCAATTGCCCCGCCCAGACCCAGGCCTGCAAGACAATCAATTGAGGAGGCGCACGAGCAGCAAATGCAGAGCAGGAGCTCCTGCCGCGGCAAGCAAAAACGATCGATGGCGCGCCGCGCGCCTGTGAAGCGCGGCCGCCCTTTTGTTACTGGCTCGACATATGTGGACCGACGCCCCAGGGTATGACGCGCTGGGCCCACAGAAGGTCGGCCGGACCCAGCGGTCAGGGAGCATGCCCACGACCGTGCCGATCCTCCACGGCGCTCTCGGTCGATCGATCGGCTGCCTGCCATGATGAGGCGCGGCGATGGTTTGACTCGCAACAGGTGGGGCATACATGCATACGCTTCAATGCAAGGCCATGGATTGCACCTTACTGCTGCTACTGGAGTATAGTAGCATTGGCGAAACAGCAGCTGTAGTGCTGCCGCGCTCTGGCATTGTAGAGTACGTACACTGGGCGCGGGTAGTGCTCCGTCCAATCTAGATTCTGCGAGCTAGTCGGGACAAACATCCAGACCTCCTCTCTATCGAGTGCTGCGGTACACTGGTCATGATGCCACGCTAGCTAAATACTACCACCGCGGCCAGCGCATCGAGCACCCTAGCAGCCATAGCTCACTCATCGCTTTCACCGCGCCAGCATGTGTAATTAGGCCAGCTGCAGGAAGAACAAGTGAGGAGGATTCATGGGGCGAACTGATGCGCGACATTGACCGGCCCGCGCGCCCCTGCCCTTTCTTCCTTCCTTTCCATCTTGTCAATGCAAAGGCCCATTCGTCATGCTCATGCAATATCTAACTTTCTCTGTCCCGTCCCTGCCCGTGTACTTCATTGCGTCGATCTGCCTCCTTCCATCATGCCTTTCTAGAAACAATGCAGGGCAGGTTATTATTATTTGATCCATCTGGTCAAGCAGCAGGTTATTATTATTTGATCCATCTGGTCAAGCAACAGTTTCTCCTCTCATGCCACTCTCTTTTACTACTACTCGAGATGATGGGTGGGCAACGTACATTTGTTGTTATATTATTTATACTACTACCAGTGTATGCATGGAGATGGAGCCATGGACAGGAAGTAAACACTGGCAGGCAAGGGAAGCTTCATCGTGATTATCATTCTGAAACAAATAAATACAGTATATGCAATCGATGTGCATTGGGGTCTTCCGGCGGATGGAGACATGGAGCTAAATATTGTCTGACACCAGCATCATCACCATCGACTCTGTACACAAAGCGCAGCTAGCTAGTAGTTCGGCAACGGCAGCAAACATCATCCTCTGCCTACGTTTGTACTACTTCTTTTTTTGATTTAAATAAAAATGTTAGGAAGCAGAAGAAGCTCTAGGCTTTAAGATCTGCTGGCCACTGACTTAAACCCTATTTTTCCTTTTGGACCTTGCTCTGCTTTGCTTAATCTATGTTATTCTCTTCTCTTAATTAAGAGTAGATGGAGAGAATGAGAAACGTCTTTAGCCAAATCGAGTAAGGTTGCCTTTTCATTTTTCCTGATCAATGATCATGATGGGTTGGGCGGATGCGTCGATGAAGCTTTCGTGTGTGGCGGATGAAAAATGATGGCACCTAGCATGAGCACAAGAAGGGGGAATCCATGGATGCATATGATGGCTTTGCTTTTAATCGGCGATCATGGTTTTGTACGCTCGTACTCTCCTAGAATCTTAATGGCCTGTCTCCATGTGCAGCACCAGCACCAGCCCAGCTGCACGCAATACTGCAAGCAAGACGAGCCCATGCCCTTGCGTCCATTGATGAAAGTTTGAAACGGTTATGATCGGCAGAGCTTGTTACTACCACCGCGTTGCCACAGGAAATCAATACACCACCAGTGCCAATGCCGTCTAGGATTGGTATCGCTGCAGTGCTGCCCGGTCAATACAACCACTGGCTGGTATGCTACACGAGAGGGAATTTTCAACAGCTACGTCTATCGATCTCTCCATACAGTACATGGGATACTTTATTAGTTGCAATGGGCCAGGGCCAAGTGTGTGTTTTCTTTGATTAGGGCATCTCCAATACCAACGACCCGCAAATTCCCTCCGGCATCCGTTCGAGGACACTGATGCCGAGACCGTCATCCAATGTTGTCTGTATACATTTCAACAACTATTGAAACTAAACAGACGGAATTCATGTGAACTAGCGGATTTCATTAAAAATCGGAAAAGATTTATGCAAACACAACAGATTTCATATAAATCAGACGAAATTCACTACATTTCGGATATACTTCAACTAAAGGTGGAGCCCGTTCGACTTTGAAGGTATAATTTCGGACATACTTCTATTCTAAACCTAATCTAAGTGATCGCCGACACCCATTCCCCATTTCCAGCAATGAGCCCGGAGAACTAAATATCCAACACTTGTCTCCGCATCAGCGCTCTCCAGCTCTGCCTTTGCAGGCTTCGTCACTGCAGCTTGAGCGACTAATTGGCTCACGATTGTCAGCTCGCCAAGTTTGGCTTCAAGAGGAAGGGAAGAGTGGTGGCCTTCCTGGGACCCGAGCGGTGGCGACCTACCATGCACTGCTCCTCTTCCCTGCCGACAGCGCCTGCGAACGTGCCGGCTTCGTGGTCTTTGCGGCGGGGTGTGGTCTTGGCGGTGTCCTCCTCGTCGTCGGTCTTGCCCCCACACCTCGTCTGCCGCCTCATCGAACTTCTCGTAGGCAACCTCCAGTTTCGTCCCGATGTTGGCGATACTGCCAGCAGTCGAGGCAGATCTCGTGGGCAATGCGGTAGGACTCAAGCAGCGTCGCCTGCTGGGCCACGTTCGCGTCCGGGGGCGACCACCTTGCCGGCGGCAGGTTTCTCCTCCGCCTGCTGGTGCTTCTGGAGGAGCTGGAGGTTGTAGGCCGCGTTGGCATGCGCCTCCCGTAACTGTTCCTCCCGCGGCATGTTCATGTAATGGACACGAGCCTCACCGATGGTCATAGTGCAATGCATCGTCGAGGAAGGTGGCGCTGGCAAGGAGGATGGCGTTGGCTGGTCGTTGATGTCTACACACGCTTCTATTCTTGTAGACTATGTTGTCGGCTAGTCGTCTGGCGCAGAGGTTTGTAGGACAGCAGCAATTTCCCTCAAGTGGATGACCTAAGGTTTATCGAACTCAGGGAAGTAGAGGTTGAAGATGGTCTCTCTCAAGCAACCCTGCAACTAAGATACAAGAAGTCTCTTGTGTCCCCAACACACCTAATACAACTAGGAGTTGTATAGGTGCACTAGTTCGGCGAAGAGATGGTAAAATATGGATGATAGGAGTGGCAAAGCAAAGTAATATAAATCTGTAATAAAAAGTGCAGCAAGCAAACAAGTGCTAAGCGTGAGCACAAATGGTATTGCAATGGTGGAAACAAGGCCTAGGCTTCATACTTTCACTAGTGGCAACTCCCAATAATATTAACATAGACTAATCACATGATAAAAACGTGCAATGGAGACGCACTCGGAGGTCATTCCTTTGTGGTCAGGAGAGGACGAGAATTATGTAGGGCTACAAAAGCACACCTCAAAGTTCGTAGTTCTCAATCTATGGATTTCCCAATGTCACCGCGGCCATCCAAAGAGAGTACCACAATCACCACAACATATCTCAAGGATAGTCAAAGACAAGCACCAAGAGACTCTCAATCTTCAATCAACACACAAAAGAGGAAATCACTCATGAAAATATTCTTCTAATCCATGTCCAATAGACCGTTGTCACCTTGGTCTCGGGGATTATACTAGATAAAGACAAGTGAGTACATCAATCCAATACATAGAGGAAGGGGAAATATCATGGGATCACCCTAGATTAACATAGCCTATGATCACAACGAAGATCACATCATGGGAGAGAGAATTGACCACATAACTACTGGTAGAAACCTCAGCCCCGAGGAGGAACTACTCCCGCATCATGGAGGGAGGAAGCAACGTCGATGGAGATGAATCCGGGGCACTTCCCCGTCCCGACAGGATGCCGACACATGAATTCTGGTCCCCCGAAACTTGGTGGCGATGACGGCGGAGATCGGAATTGCTTCTGGAGAAAAGGGTTCGGAATCAGGGTTTCCGCGACGAAAGGAATATATATGCGAAGGGGGGCAACCAGAGGCGGAGAGGGGGCCCCAGGCGCCCCCCTGGGGCGGCCAGGGGTGGGGCCGCCCCGGGTGGCCACCTGGGCCACCCCTGGCTCCCCTTTGGCCCCACTTTGGTTTTTCTCGAAGCTTCATGTACGCTGATTTTTTCTGTATTTTTCCCGGAATTTTTGGAGCACTTTTAATATGGGGGAAATCTGAAATAGGAAAACAACAGAAAACAGGAACTGGCACTGTGGTGCACTGAGTTAATAGGTTAGTCCAAATATGATCAAAAGTGTATGGAAGTGCATAAATATCATAGCAATATCACACAAAAGAAGCATGGAGCAAGCAGAAATTATAGATACGTTTTGGACGTATCAACATCCCCAAGCTTAATTCCTGCTCGTCCTCGAGTAGGTAAATGATAACAAGCATAATTTCTGTGGTGACATGCTACCAACCATATAAGAACTTTTTAAGTAAAGCAATTAAGGCATGTACTTCAATTCAAGTCATAACAAGCAAGAGTCTATATTAGCATTGTAACAAGCAACATAAGAACATAAAGGTGCAAGAGCTCTCGCTGTCCGTGACTCGAATGTCTCCAAATGGTGTTTGCGTGCAAGAAAGGGGATAGGGATATACGAGAGAGTAAAACATAGTTTTTATATTGTTGAGAACTTAATCTACTAAAGTTTCACACTTGGTCTTCTTTGGAATCTTATCTGGACTCATCCCCAGACCAACAGGCAGGTACAAGTCAAAATGATCCACTCCCTTTCGATATTTTGAGCACTCATGCAATGGATGAGCGTAAGCAAGAAAATCGACACTTAGGATGGCAAAGAGAGAAAAATGATGGAGGGGGAAGACAAAAAGGTGTGAAAGGCTCACATCAATGAGGACAATCATCGGCGAGAGAAAGCCAAATGATAGATATGATGTGAGGAGTAGGGATTGCCATGCAACGGATGCACATATGAGCTAAGGTAAGCTCTCCAATGGAACTAGTGGGGGTGCATCCAACTTGCTTGCTCAAGAAGACCTAGAGCTCTTTTGAGGAGGCTCATCATTGGAATACACAAGCCAAGTTCTATAGTGTGAAGGTCCCCACATAGCTATATGCATGAATGATAATCTCTATGGACAAGGTATAAGATGGAGTACGAGTGTGGATCTCTCAAAAGAAATAGTAGTGTGCCCCCTTCTCTCTTTTTATTTCTTTTTCTCTTTTTTCCATTTTTTTATTTTTTGTGGCCTCAATGGCTCTTTCTATTTAACTCTCATTTGTCCTCTTTGGGATCTTTTGATTTTGTCCTCTTTGGGATCTTTTGATTTTGTCCTCTTTGGGATCTTTTCCTCACTTTAGGGGCAACACTCTATATATTACAAGAAGTATAGAAGATCTTTCACACTTTACAAAAGTACTCAACATAAAGAAAATGAAACTATCATGATGTATGCAAATGTATGCCTCTGCCAGTGTAGCAGGATATGCAATGATACTAGCGCGTCATGTAGCAATGATTAGGGCAAGGCCCAACTAGCATGCGGCTCATCGATCAAGCAAAAAGCATGTATGACATGGAGATCAAGTCATGAGAAGATGGATGTTGCATGGCAATGTATCTCGGAAAGGCTATGGAAATGCCTTGATAGGTAGGTATGGTGGCTGTTTTGAGGAAGGATATAATGAGGCTTATGATGACAGAGCGTATCGTGCCAAGGATTTGGATGCACCGGCGAAGTATGCGCCAACTCTCGAGGTGAGAAAGGGCAATGCACGGTACCGAAGAGGCTAGAAAAATATGGATAGGTGGAAGTGTCAACTTTCAAATACTCACATTAGTCCGAAGAACTCATGCACTTATTATCGGTAACTCTTAATCTAATTAGGAGGTTCACAAATAGACAAGTACCCCGAGGAGGAGTTTATGGGGGTTTGGTTATCCTTGCGCATCCTCGGCTCATGGTACGTGAGTGTTTTCTAATATTCGATCCCTCCAAAGATTAGTGATCCATTTAGTAGCTAAAGTTCTCAACTATTTTGTAGGTTTTCAAAAATAAACACGGATTGCCCAAAATACGACATCTATCACTAATAGGCTAAAGCTCTTGACACCAAAAGTTCAGACATTACTCATGGCAATACCTCAAAACTATTGTAAGTTACTACTAAAATTAAATAGCAACCTCAATTACCTACTTTAAGTTAAGACACACAACTCAGTGCAACAGGCAAACTCTCTTAACAAGATAAACATGAAAACTCAAGAGAGTTCAATAACCAACTAAACAAAAGCTCTTCAAAAATAAAAGCATGAAAACTAAGAGCTAAACATGACAGCAGCTATGGAAAGACAAAGAACACACACAGCAAAGATAAGCATGAAAATCCTATGTTGTGTTCTAGGTTGAAGTGGAGCGTGTTTCTCTCCCACACAAAGAAAGTTGGGTTCTAACTTGTTATGAACAGCAAGCAAAGCTAAAGAAAACTAAAAAGGAAACTAAGAGCAAGACGCTCCAAGCATAGCACATAACGCATGAAGTGATTAAAATATAGTGGAACGAAAGACGAACTGATAATTGTTGATGGAGAAGGGGATGCACGGGGGCATCCCCAAGCTTAGACGCTTGAGTCTTCTTGAATATTTCTTGGGGGTGCACGGGGGCATCCCCAAGCTTGAGCGTTTGACCCTCCTGAATCTTCTTTCATCATCTTCCCTCGCACACTTGAAAACTCCCTTCATACATAACTCATCATAATCTGATTAGCGAGGTTAGTACCCACAATAAAATAATTTTTCCCTACTGGAAATAAGGATAATCTTGAAGAGCTACTGTTTCTCAAGATTGCCAAAAGGTTTTTGCAAAGAAAAAGCAAGCTCAAGGTTTGCAAAACGAAGAAGAGGCAAAACAGGACAGAATCTGTGAAAAACAGACCAGCAGGTTGTAAATAATTTTTTTGGGGAACTTCTGCAACCCAAATCAAAAAACTCAGAACAGACGCTCGAAAGCCAATTGTATAGAGCACGCTGTAAAAAAAATTCAGATCAAAAAGATGATCTGGTGATTTTATACGAATTTTTCTGTCCAAGGACAGAATCTGTTTTCTGGACAGCATGTCACAACTTTTGAACTTTCTTGCAATCAGAGGCTAAAATTGGTACAAAGCTAAAAAATAAAGATACAATGATGTTGCTACAGTAGTAACAAACATCAAGACCACTAAAAACTGAAAGAACAAACTGATAGCAAAGATAACAAGGGTTGTCTCCCTAGAGCTCTTTCTTTATAGCCATAAAGATAGGCTTAAGACTTTAATGATGCTCTCGTAGGAACAAAAATTGAAGAACAAAAGAGAGCATCAAGAAGCAAATACCAAACACATTTAAGCCTAACATGCTTCCTATGCATAGGAATATTGCAATAGAATAATTCATTGAAGCACAAAGCAATAAGCATAGGAAGACAAAACAAGTGCAGCTTCAAAACCTTCAACATAAAGAGAGGGAACTTGATATTATTGAAATATCTATAAGCATATGTTCCCTTCTCATAATAATTTTCAGTGGGATCACGAATAAACTCAACAATATAAGCATCACATAAAGCATTGTTACCATGATCCACATGCAAAAAGGTACTCTTACTCTCCACATAAGCATAATCTTTCTCATTGGTAATAGTGGGAGTAGGACTATCATAAACAACTTGAACACTATAGATTAATTGTGTATTAGGAAGATGGTGTTCAACAAGGGAGTAATTCCCTCCATGATTATGACAAGTTTCATAAGGATAATTTCTCCTTATGTCATAGGTACCTTTATAATCACTATAGATTGGAGTTATAACATCATCATAGTAGAGAAGAGCATTATCATTGCTAGCAACTATATTTGTAATCATGTTGTCTTTATTCTTACTAGCAAAAGAATTATCAATTATCACATCACTAGTGGGTAAAGGATTTGCAATCCTGTCATCCCCAAGCTTAGAGCTTTCCATATCATCACTTTCAGAGTTGGTACCAAAAAGATTTTCAAGATCATAAGTAGCATTATCATCATTTTCCCAATCACAATAAGTAACATGCATATCATAATAGAAATCATCTTCAATAGTACCTACGAACGTATCATCAAGATGATAATTAAGGCAATAAACTTCACCTTCTTCTTTAAACTTACAACCGTTAGGATAAAAGTTGATGGGAGGAATATGCTCAGGCCAGGTTGATACCCATTCTTATTCCTTCTTGCTCCTCTTCCTCCTCCTCTTATTTTTCTTCTTCTTCACCTTAGGAGGGAGTGGTTGGAGATGAAGCTTCTCCACATATCCTGGTTTATCATTAGAAACAATAGGGGAAACTTGGGAGAAACTCTCCTTTTTATTAGCAGAAATATAAGAGACATTTTTATACTTTGGTAAAGTTCCCTCCTTTCTAATCTTACTTATGTAATCATTTTTATGGCAATTAACAACACAATAGAGATGGCAATTCTGCAAAGTGTTTTTTATTCCTATGGCATTAACATCTAGCCAAGAAGTCTTTTCTGATAACTCTTCACACATCAAAAATAACATAAGCTCATCATAAAGATCAGGGGTGATCATGTTATCACACAACTGGTTAACAATTATGTTTTGAAAGTGCATGCATTGAAAATTAAAGTGACCCTCTATACAGCAAAGTTCACAAGTGAAAGGATAAAGGTCACGCAATTCTCTAGCAATTTCATTTAAATCTTTGACCCAAGTGATTGTTCTTTCATGCTTATGTTGCTTACAATACTTCTCTTCTTCAATCATAGGCCTTTCACAAGGTCTATCCACTCCACAAAAATTAACATGCTTATATAAAACTTCATTTTTAGGAATTGGGTCATGCATGTTGCAATCATCATGAACAATTTCATTTTCTTTGCAAATCTCTTTAAAAGGTTCATGATGCTTGATCCAATCCTCCTTAGGTATATTAAGATGTGAAGCAAAAGATTTGAGGAAATCAACAAGGAGTTGAGAATCAAGCCCAAACTTAGCATTAAACTTATTAAAACTTGTAGTTTCAACAAAGTACTTAATGCAATCATACTCATAAATTATACCTGACTCTTTACCTTTGTCGATCTCCCAATTTTCAGTGTTGCGTTGAATTCTTTCAAGGAGTTCCCATTTAGCATCAATCTTTTCGTTTGTGAAAGAACCCATAGAGGAAGCATCGAGCAAATCTTTATCCTGTCGAGAGAGCCTCGCATAGAAATTAGTAATAATCATATCTTTGGGAAGCCCATGGTTAGGACATTTTAACATTAACGTTTTCAGTCTCCCCCAAGCTTGAGCTATGCTCTCTCCGTCATGAGGATAGAAATTATAAACATAATTCCTATTCTCATGGTCTTCATGAAGAGGATAAAACTTGGAGTAAAAGAGAGACTGGATCTCTTCCCAATCCAGCAGGTGAGAGTCATCTAGTAGCCTATACCATTCCAATGCTTTTCCTTTCAGTGACAAGGCAAATAATTTCCTCATGACTCCATCTCTTGTCAAACCTGAAATCTTAAACAACTCACAAAGTTCTGTAAGTTTCAACAAATGAATACTAGGATTGGCTGTCCCATCATAACAATCATTCCTAATTATTTCAATTATCCCAAGTGGTATTTGGAGGGATACATTTAGTAGGTGGAGGAGACTTCTCTACCACGGGTGTGGTAAAGCGGCCTTCCTCAAGTAGCGAACTAAGAGTGCGGTTTTCCATAAACATAACTAGTGAAACTAAAAACAAGAAACAAAAAGATTTAATTGCAAGATCTAAAGATATACCTTCAAACACTTACTTCCCCGGCAACAGCGCCAGAAATAGCTTGATGTCTACACACGCTTCTATTCTTGTAGACTATGTTGGGCATTCAAGCACAGAGGTTTGTAGGACAGCAGCAATTTCCCTCAAGTGGATGACCTAAGGTTTATCGAACTCAGGGAAGTAGAGGTTGAAGATGGTCTCTCTCAAGCAACCCTGCAACTAAGATACAAGAAGTCTCTTGTGTCCCCAACACACCTAATACAACTAGGAGTTGTATAGGTGCACTAGTTCGGCGAAGAGATGGTAAAATATGGATGATAGGAGTGGCAAAGCAAAGTAATATAAATCTGTAATAAAAAGTGCAGCAAGCAAACAAGTGGTAAACGTGAGCACAAATGGTATTGCAATGGTGGAAACAAGGCCTAGGCTTCATACTTTCACTAGTGGCAACTCCCAATAACATTAACATAGACTAATCACATGATAAAAACGTGCAATGGAGACGCACTCGGAGGTCATTCCTTTGTGGTCAGGAGAGGACGAGAATTATGTAGGGCTACAAAAGCACACCTCAAAGTTCGTAGTTCTCAATCTATGGATTTCCCAATGTCACCGCGGCCATCCAAAGAGAGTACCACAATCACCACAACATATCTCAAGGATAGTCAAAGACAAGCACCAAGAGACTCTCAATCTTCAATCAACACACAAAAGAGGAAATCACTCATGAAAATATTCTTCTAATCCATGTCCAGTAGACCGCTGTCATCTTGGTCTCGGGGATTATACTAGATAAAGACAAATGAGTACAGCAATCCAATACATAGAGGAAGGGGAAATATCATGGGATCACCCTAGATTAACATAGCCTATGATCACAACGAAGATCACATCATGGGAGAGAGAATTGACCACATAGCTACTGGTAGAAACCTCAGCCCCGAGGAGGAACTACTCCCGCATCATGGAGGGAGGAAACAACGTCGATGGAGATGAATCCGGGGGCACTTCCCCGTCCCGGCAGGATGCCGGCACAGGAATTCTGGTCCCCCGAAACTTGGTGGCGATGGCGGCGGAGATCGGAATTGCTTCTGGAGAAAAGGGTTCCGGAATCAGGGTTTCCGCGACGAGAGGAATATATATGCGAAGGGGGGCAACCAGAGGAAGAGAGGGGGCCCCAGGCGCCCCCTGGGGCGGCCAGGGGTGGGGCCGCCCCGGGTGGCCGCCTGGGCCACCCCTGGCTCCCCTCTGGCCCCACTTTGGTTTTTCTCGAAGCTTCCTGTACGTTGATTTTTTCTGTATTTTTCCCGGAATTTTTGGAGCACTTTTAATATGGGGGAAATCTGAAATAGAAAAACAGCAGAAAATAGGAACTGGCACTGTGGTGCATTGAGTTAATAGGTTAGTCCAAATATGATCAAAAGTGTATGGAAGTGCATAAATATCATAGCAATATCACACAAAAGAAGCATGGAGCAAGCAGAAATTATAGATACGTTTTGGACGTATCAGTCGTCGGCTGCGGTCATCTCCTTCTCTTGCTCCAACATTAGCCCATCCCGGAGAGCTTTGGAGCGCGATGAAGTCATGGTGGGAGTGGTGCGGAGAGGAGAAAGGAACCGGAGGCGGATGATTGCGGCTATGGCTGGGGCTGCAGTTTATATAGCAATTGTGGGCGGCAGACGAACGAGCGTGTGGCTGGAGTAGATTCCTCGGCAACAGTGTATCATTAATGTGGACGACAGACGGACCGACGGCAAACCATGGTGTCTTTTGAACGCGGAGTAGACGCGTGCACCGGGAAGCGGCGCTCTCTGCGGTCTCTCGACTGGCGGGCCGCTTCATTGTCGGCGTCAGTGAGAGGTTGCATCCACTCTGGCTGGGCATGAATGCGGCATTGATTGTCTGGCGGTTTCGGGCGGGAAGCGTGCGCGGGCAAGGTTTTATTTTGTAGGCCAGGGTTGTAAGGAGTTGGCGTGGCAGTGGTCCGGACGCCCGTAAAACCCCCTAATCTGTCTCCGGTTTACGGGAGAAAGTACGTTCTGGCCGTTCGGCAAACCGATACCGATGAGACCCGTATTGGATGACACAACTCGTTCGGACAACGTAGTCCAGATGTATGCGGGCGATTTGTGGGTTGGTGTTGAAGATACCCTTAGGATACGAGTGTATTAGCTCCAATAAATTGCTCTCATATCATATATTCTCTCCGTTTTTAAATATAAGCCTAGACCACAGAGCCTATAAAATTACTTAGAGCATCTCCAACCGTTGCCCCCCAGGAGGCATAAAAACCGCCATCTGGGGGCAAGCCGACGGTATAATCGGCACTGTGGCGGTTTGGCACCCAGCCGTCGCCCGCAGGTCGCCCCCAGGCGCCGATGCTGGCCCATTTTTCGGCCCAATTTGGGCGAAAAATGGCCCGATATCGACGCGAATCGGCCCATATTCGGTGAGGTTGGGTGTGGTTCGGCGTGAATTCTTAACACAAATAATTTTTTATCGCATTGTTCATCACAGAAAATCAATAGAAATTATATAGTTGAACAACAAATAGTTCAACACAAATTATATAGTTCAACAACAAATAATTCAACACAAATTATATAGTTCAACAAACAAAACTCATATTTCATCACACGTCGAGCTAGGTGTCGCCTTTGATCCTCCACGGGTGCTCCACCAGATCCTGCTGCAGTTTTTGATGTACCTATGGGTCTCGGATCTCCTGACGCATATTGAGGTACGCAGTCTAGGTTGCCGGTAGCTGGTGATCGTCTTGGGCAAGAGGACTCTGCCTGTAGTATGGTTCGGTGTCAAACACTGGCTCTTTCTGCTCGCTCTCAATGATCATGTTGTGCAAGATGACACAGCAAGTCATGATCTCCCACATTTGATCTGTTGACCATATCTGAGCAGGGTATAGGACAACAGCAAATCGAGACTGGAGCACACCAAATGCCCGCTCGACATCCTTCCTGCAAGAATCCTGAATCTTGGCAAAGTGGGACTTCTTACCTCCTGGCACAGCGTTTGAGATAGTATTCACAAATATCGACCATCTTGGATAGATGCCATCATCTAGGTAGTACCCCTTGTTGTACTACCGCCCATTGACCTCGAAGTTCACCAGAGGAGAATGACCTTCGACAAGCTTGGCAAAGACAGGGGAGCACTTCAGCACGTTGATGTCATCGTGAGTTCCTGGCATACCAAAGAAGGAGTACCAAATCCAGAGGTCCTGTGTGGCCACTGCCTCTAGTACCACACTGCAACCGCCTTTGGCGCCTTTGTACATCCCCTGTCAAGCAAATGGATAGTTCTTCCATTTCCAATGCATGCAGTCGATGCTTCCAAGCATCCCAGGGAATCCTCTCACTGCATTCTGTGCTAGGATCCGAGCGGTGTCTTCCGCATTGGGTGTTCGCAAGTATTACGGTCCAAACACTGCCACCACTGCCCTGCAGAACTTGTAGAAACACTCAATGGTGGTGGACTCGGCCATGCGCCCATAGTCATCGAGTGAATCACCGGGAGCTCCGTATGCAAGCATCCTCATCGCTGTCGTGCACTTCTGAATTGAGGTGAATCCAAGTTTTCCGGTGCAATCCTTCTTGCATTTGAAGTAGCTGTCGAACTCCCGGATGGAATTCACAATCCTGGGGAAAAGCTTTCGGCTCATCCGATAACGGCGCCGAAATACTTTGTCGCTGATACGTCTCCAACGTATCTATAATTTTTGATTGTTCCATGCTATTATTTATGAAGTCTTGGATGTTTAATGGGTTTTATCATACACTTTTATATCATTTTTGGGACTAACCTACTAACTGAAAGGCCTACTCCAGATTGTTGTTTTTTGCCCGTTTCAGGGTTTTGCAGAAAAAGAATATCAAACGGAGTCCAAACGGAATGAAACCTTCACGAGAGATATTTTTGGAGAAAATCACGCACGGGGACTTGAGAACCACGTCAGGGGATTGATGACCCACAACCGTAAGGGATCTATTGCAGCGTTTTCGATAAGTAAGAGTGTCGAACCCAACGAGGAGCAGAAGGTATTGATAAGCGATTCTGAGTAAGGAATTACTCCAAGCACTGAAAGATAACTTTTTACGGGTTTTCTTGATATAAGCAACAGGAAAGTAAAAGCGAGCAAAGTAAAAGGCACTGAAGAGTAACAAGTGGCCCAATCCTTTCTGAGCAAAGGAGAGGCCTAGCAACTGAACTTATAAAGGCTAAAGTGTTCTCGAGGACACACGGGAGAGGTAGTCATGTGCTTTCGCCATATTCCGTATCGGTATTATGTTATGTGTTGATAAGTGTTGAGTGGGTGGATCTATGCTAGTACACTCTCTAGACTAAGATGAGTGCACTCTTATGATTAAACACCTTGCAAGCATCCGCAAATACAAGATAGTATTTAAGGCAAAAAGCCTAACCATAGCAATACGATCGATGATCCATTGTTCCCTTGTGCAAAAGCGTGCGAACTGGGGTTCAGGTTTCTGTCACTCCGGCAACCCACCGTAAGCATTCTTTGTACACAATGTATTCCCCTAGGTCCTTAATAAGGCGAAGTGTTGAGTGTTCGACTCACACAACACCACTAGTAGAATAACAACACAACTTAAGTATCAAACAACACATATTACTTCAACATCATATGACTACTAACAACAAGACTTTTCCCATGTCCTCAAGAACTAAAGTAACTACTCACAAGACATATAAGAGATCATGATCAGTGGAGATAAATGGATGATAAACAATCTGGACATAATGATATTTCTCCAACAAAACTCAATAGCATTCACCACAAAGTAGTAATCAACACCGATGGAGTAGAGAGGATAGATAGTACGGGTTACAACACAAGTTGCAATTGTGAGATGAGATTTGGATGAAGATGGAGATGGTGCTGATGTTGGGGATGATGTTGATGATGATCTCGATGATGCCCGTGACGATGGTGATGACGATGGTGATGATCTCCCCTTCCGGGAGGTGATCTCCCCGGCGGAATTTGCCCGCCGGAGATGGCCTTTTCTTCTCTGTAGGTTTCCGCCACGGAGCGGCGGCGGAACTCCGTCAAAACTCTTCTTTTTAGGGTTTTCGGATGACGAGGAGTATATAGGCAAAAGGGGGCAGCCGAAAGTGGGCCAGGGGCTCCAGGCGCCCCCCCCCCGGCGCGGCCAGGGAGGGGGCCGCGCCAGGTGGCCGCCTGGGCGCCCTGTGGCCCCCCTTTGGTTGCCCTTTTGCGTGCCTTCGTGATTCGTCTGGAAAATACCCTCCGTCAATTTTCAGGTAATTTGGAGGTATTCTTCTTCAGCAACTCAGCGTCCACTTTTTACCGCTGAATCCTGCGTCTGCTGCTTCGGCGCCGGAAAGTTGCAAACTGTGTAAAATAGGCCAAAACAACATAAGAACATCATCGTAATGTGAAATATATCAATGAATAAGGATGAATTACGATATAAAATAGTGATGCATTTTGGACGTATCAACACCCCCAAGCTTAGACCTCGCTTGTCCCCAAGCGAATACTGAGCTCGGTAAACCTGTCCACAAGTTTAGAGAGTGAAGTGTCGATAAATAGAATACGGACAAGAAGCATCATAGTTTCTTCACCAACTCAAATATTCTCAACAGCAATCTTCAACTCATAAGGACCTTATAAAAGAGTGGTAACACTGATATTCGGAAGTAGGGCTAAGGAAACTCATCAAATCATGGCAAACATGTCCTTTGGTCAAAGAACAACTAATAGCTTTTACTTTTTCTCTTTCTCTTTATGTTTTGGTGAGATTAATTGAAGCTTTTGAAAGAACATGTAATTAGGCAAGAAGTGAAAGTGTTAACACAAAGGAAGATGTTTGCCTTAGCTGGGCTTGACAAACAACTTACTTATCAAATGATAATGTCAACAAGGATATGATATGACAAATCTTAATGCAACTTTATATGAATGAATCCTCGTCAACATCAAATGTCTGCTCTCTTTAAGAATAGAAGGAAGTAGGAATAACTGACTCAACCTAAAAACTAAGAGATAGGCCCCGCTCCAGGGAAGTAGGGAAAACTCATGTGCTATCCTTAAATCAAACAGAATGAAAACAAGTTTTGAGAGGTGCATGATTTGTCAACGAATGCTAATAGATAACTCAATTACTTCTCGAGCTGGACAAGTTTTGAGGAACGGCTCCCGTACGGGGACGATCACATCCCCTAAATCTCCTTTGTTTATCGCTGCCAAAGTTTTCTGATTTCTCATGAACAAAGCGTGAAGGAGGGTTTGTTTGTTGTATTATCTTTTATGAGCCGGGCGCACTCATGCCAGTTCCTTCTCGTATTAGGGGTTTTCATATTAGACATGCAATCCCAAGGTAAAACTTGTCCAACTTAGAAAGATCATGAATTAACTATTACTTCCTCATGAGCTAAAACAGGGGCACAAAATAGAAGATTTTGAACATTTAAGGATAACACATAAATTCTATACTTTAGGAGGTGGTAGTGGAATACCATGTATAGGAAGGTATGGTGGAATCATATGGAAGGTATTGGTTTAAGGGTATGGATGCACAAGCAGAATTCCGCTTAGTACAGAGTTTAGGCTAGCAAAGGCTTTGAGAGAACAGACAATTGATGATGACTAAGATGCAAAGCAATATAAAGCATAAACATTTAAAATAAGCATAACACATCAAGTTGTCTTCCTTGTCAGCATAACACTTCAAGCATAATAACATAAAGGTTTTGGCTATGTCGCTGCTTTAAGAAAATCATGCTTGTTGTTATGACCAAAGCTATGTTTGGCAAGATTAAATAAGGTTTTCACAGCCATACCTGATATAAGGTCAATACTCCCCATAGGAATCATCATATAAGGTCGATTGCGTGAAGAGAATACCGAGTGCAGCAAAGGAACCAATAGACTTCTCATTAATATTCCATCATAGACGACTCCACACTCACGGATACAATCTCTCCACCGAAGGAGTGATAGACCTCAATGCACACACCTATTTCATATAATAACCTCCCTAGACATGATACGACTCTTCTTGACTCTAAAAGACAAAAGATAAAGATAAAGATACCGGGCACTCCCCCAAGCTTGGAACAAGCCAAGGGAATGCCATTACCCAAGGAGATTTCACTCCTCATTCTTGTTGACGTTGATCATGTAGTCCTCGGCGAAGCGCTTCCATGGAAGGGGTTCTCCAGTCTCATATGAGAAGTTTGTCTCCTGAATCCTGCATGCAGCACCCATACCCATGCGCATAAACCTTAGTTCATACTCACAGTTCTGGTGATGTAGATCATAAATTTGCCCTTTTAGCTCTTTAATTCTTTCTTCAGATGCGGTGATGCTTTTCCACATCTCCTTCATCTCCTTCAGGAAGTAGGTCTTCAGCTCGTTGATGATGTCAAAGTTAGCTTCAACACCACGCTCGATCATCTTCTTGTACTTGAAGACTTCTTGCTCCACTTCTTCTAGCCTGGCCTGGATGCTTCCCTCCTTGATAGGTCCCTTCAAATCTTCTTGATGGAGGACACCATCCTCCATCCGAACAACCTGAGGGTGCTTCTTCACCTCAGCGAGGTAAGTGTTGATGACGTTGACGACGAACTTGTCCTTGGGGGAACTTGGAGAAGCCATGGCACCTAGGTCCAGCTGAAAGATTCCCTGGCAGAAACAGATCGAAAAGAAAACACACGAAATCGCGAGATACGTTGCCGGAACAATCCGGGCAAATATATAGCAAAAATTTATGCACAGAAAGGAAGGTAACATGCTAAAGCGGGGTCGGAGACGGACTCCTGGGTGCCCAGGCGGCCTCCCGGCGTGGCCAGGAGGTAGGGCGCGCCAGGGGGGCGCCTGGGCCCCCTGGAGCTTGTCTCCGGCTCCACTTAGGCTTAGAATTTTACTAATTTTGCAAAAACTCATAATACGGAACTTTTATGGCGGTTCGCGATGTTTCCTTACCGTAATACATACCTTTTCTTATTCTGCTTCTGCTGGTGTCTGAAACAGGGCTGCAACATGTTCTTCGTGAGTTGTTGTGTATATCATATTCACATCAACATTGACAGGGTCTCCTGCTATGTAATGCTTAAGTCTTTGCCCATTCACCACTTAAGGTTTGGTGCCTTCAAAATTGTTAATCTTAATTGCTCTAGACCGATAGACTTCTTCAATATGAAATGGCCCTTCCCACCTGGAAAGTAGTTTGCCTGGAGAAAACCTGAAACGGGATCTAAACAACAAAACTTTATCACCAACATTAAATTCACGTTTCAGAATCCTCCTATCATGCAACTTCTTTACCTTTTCCTTGAACATTTTAGCGCTCTCGTAAGCTTCACTTCTCCACTCATCTAGAGAAGTCAAGTTCATGGGACGCTTCTCACCAGCTAACTTTGGGTCAGCATTAAGCTCTCTAACAGCCCAGAAAGCTTTGTGCTCTCACTCTAATGGCAAATGGCAAGCCTTGCCATACACCATCTTATAGGGGGACATGCCCATGGGGTTTTTGTAAGCAGTTCTATACGCCCACAAAGCATCTCCAAACTTATTTGACCAGTCCTTTCTATTTCTGTTTACTGTCTTCTGCAGATCAACTTAATCTCTCTATTGGTGAGCTCAACTTGCCCACTAGTTTGAGGATGGTATGGTGAAGCAATTCTATGATTGACATCGTACTTGGCTAAAGCTTTTCTAAAAGCTCCATGCGTGAAGTGTGATCCTCCATCAGTCATGAGATACCTAGGTACACCAAACCTAGAAAAAATCACATCTTTGAGCATTCTCAAAGATGTCTTGTGATCAGCACTTTCAGTAGGGATTGCTTCAACCCACTTGGTCACATAATCAACAGCTACTAAAATGTGAGTGTACTTGTGCGAAGAAGGAAAAGGACCCATAAAATCAAAACCCCAGCAATCAAAAGGTTCAATCACTAGTGAGTAATTCATAGGCATCTCATTCCTTCTACTAATGTTACCAACTCTCTGACATTTATCACAGGCTAAAACATAATTTCTAGCATCCTTAAAGAGAGTAGGCCAATAAAAACCTGATTGAAGAACCTTATGCACGGTCCTCTCACCGGCACGATGTCCTCCATAGGGACTATCATGACACTGTTTGAGAATGTCCTTCTGCTCATGTTCCGGTATGCATCTTCTCACGATCCCGTCGGGACCTTCTTTGAAAAGATGTGGGTCATCCCAAAAGTAGTGCCTCAAATCGTGAAAGAACTTCTTCCTTTGCTGAAATGTTAAACCTGGAGGCAAATACTTTGCAACGATAAAATTAGCATAATCTGCGAACCAAGGATCGGAAAGAGATTGTACTTTTACAACGGCAAGTTGCTCGTCTGGAAAGCTGTCGTTGACTGGGATGGGATCATGCGGTATATCTTCCATCCTTGAAAGATTGTCCGCCACCGGATTGTCTTCTCCTTTCCTATCAACAATCTGCAAATCAAATTCTTGAAGAAGGAGTACCCATCTGATAAGCCTTGGCTTGGCATCCTTCTTTGTCATAAGGTACTTAATGGCAGCATGGCCAGTATGAATAATAACTTTGGAATCAACAATATACTGCCTAAACTTATCACAAGCAAACACTACAGCTAAGAATTCTTTCTCGGTAGTAGCATAATTCTTTTGAGCACTATCAAGGGTTTTACTAGCATAATGTATAACATTCAATTTCTTATCAACTCTTTGTCCTAAAACAGCTCCAACAGCAAAATCACTAGCATCAACATAATCTCAAAAGGTAAATTCCAGTCAGGTGGTTGTACTATAGGAGCGGTTATTAAAGCTTTCTTAAGAACTTCAAAAGCTTCCTTACAATCTTCGTTAAATACAAAAGGAACGTCCTTCTGGAGAAGATTAGTGAGGGGCCTCGAAGTCTTAGAAAAGTCTTTAATAAATCTTCTATAGAAACCAGCATGACCAAGAAAACTGCGAATACCTTTGATGTCCCTTGGATAGGGCATCCTCTCAATTGCTTCGATCTTGGCCTTGTCCACCTCAATTCCCCGTTCGGAAATCTTGTGACCAAGAACAATTCCTTCGTTAACCATGAAGTGGCACTTCTCCCAGTTGAGTACCAGATTTGTCTCCTCACATCTCTGCAAAACTTTATTAAGGTTGTGGAGACAATGGTCAAAGGAAGTTCCATAGACGGAGAAATCGTCCATGAAGACTTCCACAATCTCCTCACAGAAATCATGAAAGATAGCAGACATACACCTTTGAAAAGTAGCAGGGGCATTACATAAACCAAAAGGCATATGCCTGTAAGCATAAGTACCAAAGGGACAAGTAAAAGTGGTCTTCTCTTGATCAGCAGTGTTAACATGAATTTGAGAGAAGCCAGAATAGCCATCGAGGTAACAAAAGTGGGTATTTTTGGATAACCTTTCAAGCATTTGGTCGATGAACGGCAGCGGGTAGTGATCCTTCCTGGTTGCCTTGTTCAGCTTCCTGTAATCAATACACATTCTATATCCAATAATAGTTCTCTGAGGTATTAGTTCATTCTTATCATTAGGAACCACAGTTGTACCTCCTTTCTTAGGAACATAATGTACCGGGCTTACCCACTTACTATCAGCTATAGGGTAGATAATACCTGCGGTTAGAAGCTTGAGAATCTCAGTTCTTACAACATCCATCATCTTCGGGTTCAACCGTCGTTGGTGATCAACAACTGGTTTAGCATCAGGCTCAAGGTTGATAGTATGTTGACAGATAGATGGACTAATCCCCTTAAGGTCATCAAGGGTATAGCCAATTGCACCTCGGTGTTTACGAAGTACTTCCAATAGTCACTCTTCTTCATATCCTGAAAGGTTAGAGTTGATAATAACAGGATATACTTTCTTTTCATCTAAATAAGCATACTTGAGCGTATCGGGAAGAGGTTTAAGATCGAACACCGGGTCTTCTTTTGGTTTTGATAAAATTCCCAAAGGTTCAACCGAAAGGTTGTGCTTCAGGATAGCAGGTTGTCTCAAGAATATTTCATCTAGTTCATTTCTTTCCTGCATATGCAAATCATTCTCGTGGTCCTCCATATATTGCTGCAAGGGATCATTAGGGGGAATAGCAATAGAAGCAATACTTTCAATAATTTTATCATCACTAGGTAAATCGGTACCACGAGGCTGCTTAGAGAACTTAGAAAAATTAAATTCATATGGCTCACCATTGAATTCAATAGAAACTTTACCTTTCTTGCAATCTATTATAGCTCCACAAGTTCTGAGAAAAGGTCTACCAAAAATAATAGGACAAAAATTGTCCCTCTCTGAACCAAGTACTAGAAAGTCGGTAGGGTATTTTACCTTTCCACATAGGACTTCAACGTCCCTCACAATTCCGATAGGAGAGATAGTTGTTCTGTTTGCAAGATGAATGGTAACATCAACTCCTTCAAGTTCACAAGGGGAAATCTCACCGATGATCTCTTCATAAAGTGAATAGGGGATAGCACTAGCACTCGATCCCAAATCGCATAGCCCATAATAATTGTGATCTCCTATTTTAACAGATACTAATGGAGTACCTGAAATTGGGCCTTTATTCTTGGCTGTGACAAGGTTAGTGGAAACAGCACAAAAATTTACATTGGAATCCAAAACATCAATAGTAACAAGGTCTTTAACCAATGCAACTTGAGGATCAACCTTAATCTGGTCCTCAGGCTCATCAATTCTTCTCTCACTTTTATTTATTACGCCTGTCACAAGAGAGTGCTCCCTTATCCTTGCGGGAAAAGGAGGCTTTTCATATATAACTGCAGGCAAAATAGGGTCAGCAACATGAATATCAACAGGTAGCTCTTTGAAAGGTTCATGATGCTGGTCTCTCTTCTTTTTAAAAGAATCAACGTGAGAGGCAAAATCCTTACAGAAATCAATCATTAGATGGGAATAAAGACCAATCTTAGAGCAAAAAGTATTGAAGTAATCAGTTTTCACATAGCTCTCAATGTAATCATGCTCATAATTTATAGCGGGTTCAATACCTTTATCGATTTCCCAATCTTCGGTATTCCTATGGATCCTTTCAATGAGATCCCACCTTTCTTCAACACTCTTCGTCTGAAATACCCCACTAGAGGAGGCATCCAGCATCTCCTTATCCTGACGAGAAAGCCTGGCATAAAAATTTGTAAGTATAATTTCCTTGGGGAGCTCATGAATAGGACATTTGAGCATTAGGGACTTCAATCTCCCCCAAGCTTGAGCAATGCTTTCTCCGTCACGAGACCTAAAGTTATAGATATAGTTCCTGTCTCGATGAATTTCATGAAGAGGATAAAACTTAGTATAAAAGAGAGACATAAGCTCTTGCCAATCAAGCAAGTGCGAGTTATCGAGAAGCTTATACCAATCTGAAGCTTTATCTATAAGCGATACGGAGAACAATTTCCTCATGACAAACTCCATTGATACACCTGCAAGCTTAAATAATGAACATAGTTGTGACAGATATAGCAAGTGTTCACCGGGATGTCTGTCTCCTGCATAACGATTAGCCAAAACATAATCGATAATACCAGCTGGTATTTTATAGGGCACAATTTCAGTAGGGGGAGGAGCAACCACCACAGGTGTGGGGCGTCTTCCCACAAGCAACGATCCAATAGCAAGGTTGTCCATAAGGACAAAGAGCAGCAACAGCAAAATAAAAACAGAAATATAAAAACTTCCTTACCAGTTTCACTTTACCAATAGCGCTACACTCCCCGGCAATGGCGCCAGAAAACGGTACTTGATGACCCACAACCGTAAGGGATCTATTGCAGCGTTTTCGATAAGTAAGAGTGTCGAACCCAACGAGGAGCAGAAGGTATTGATAAGCGATTCCGAGCAAGGAATTACTGCAAGCACTGAAAGATAACTTTTTACGGGTTTTCTTGATATAAGCAACAGGAAAGTAAAAGCGAGCAAAGTAAAAGGCACTGAAGAGTAACAAGTGGCCCAATCCTTTCTGAGCAAAGGAGAGGCCTAGCAACTGAACTTATAAAGGCTAAAGTGTTCTTGAGGACACACGGGAGAGGTAGTCATGTGCTTTCGCCATATTCCGTATCGGTATTATGTTATGTGTTGATAAGTGTTGAGTGGGTGGATCTATGCTAGTACACTCTCTAGACTAAGATGAGTGCACTCTTATGATTAAACACCTTGCAAGCATCCGCAAATACAAGATAGTATTTAAGGCAAAAAGCCTAACCATAGCAATACGATCGATGATCCATTGTTCCCTTGTGCAAAAGCGTGCGAACTGGGGTTCAGGTTTCTGTCACTCCGGCAACCCACCGTAAGCATTCTTTGTACACAATGTATTCCCCTAGGTCCTTAATAAGGCGAAGTGTTGAGTGTTCGACTCACACAACACCACTAGTAGAATAACAACACAACTTAAGTATCAAACAACACATATTACTTCAACATCATATGACTACTAACAACAAGACTTTTCCCATGTCCTCAAGAACTAAAGTAACTACTCACAAGACATATAAGAGATCATGATCAGTGGAGATAAATGGATGATAAACAATCTGGACATAATGATATTTCTCCAACAAAACTCAATAGCATTCACCACAAAGTAGTAATCAACACCGATGGAGTAGAGAGGATAGATAGTACGGGTTACAACACAAGTTGCAATTGTGAGATGAGATTTGGATGAAGATGGAGATGGTGCTGATGTTGGGGATGATGTTGATGATGATCTCGATGATGCCCGTGACGATGGTGATGACGATGGTGATGATCTCCCCTTCCAGGAGGTGATCTCCCCTGCGGAATTTGCCCGCCGGAGATGGCCTTTTCTTCTCTGTAGGTTTCCGCCACGGAGCGGCGGCGGAACTCTGTCAAAACTCTTCTTTTTAGGGTTTTCGGATGATGAGGAGTATATAGGCAAAAGGGGGCAGCCGGAAGTGGGCCAGGGGCTCCAGGCGCCCCCCCCCCGGCGCGGCCAGGGAGGGGGCCACGCCAGGTGGCCGCCTGGGCGCCCTGTGGCCCCCCTCTGGTTGCCCTTTTGCGTGCCTTCGTGATTCGTCTGGAAAATACCCTCCGTCGATTTTCAGGTAATTTGGAGGTATTCTTCTTCAGCAACTCAGCGTCCACTTTTTACCGTTGAATCCTGCGTCTGCTGCTTCGGCACCGGAAAGTTGCAAACTGTGTAAAATAGGCCAAAACAACATAAGAACATCATCGTAATGTGAAATATATCAATGAATAAGGATGAATTATGATATAAAATAGTGATGCATTTTGGACGTATCAGGGATCAAGGGGTTGCCCACGAGGTTGGGGGGGGGGCGCCCCCTTCCCAGGGTGCACCCCTGCCTCGTGGGGCCCCCAAGCACCCCCCGATGTCCTCCTTCTTCCTATATAAGTCTACGTACCCCGAAACCTTCGACAACAGAGAGAAAATCCTAATTCCACCGCCGTAACCTTCTGTTCCCGTGAGATCCCATCTTGGAGCCTGTTCCGAAGCTCCAACGGAGGGGGATCCATCACGGAGTTCTTCATCATCATCATCATCGCCCTCACCATGAGTTGTGAGTAGTTTACCACAGACCTTCGGGTCCATAGCTAGTACCTAGATGGCTTCTTCTCTCTCTCTCTGGATCTCAATACAAAGTTGTAAGGGCATATTTCTCCCTAAGTAGTTTTGGTGATTGATGACAATACATTTGCGGACTGATCGTGTGCTCTAAGCTCATACAGGTATATCTCCCTTTGGCACAAGACGATTGTTTGCCCCTCAGATTCTATGAAAGACGGTGTTTTCTTTTTGCTCCCTGTCGGTGGCTTTGAGTAATAGGAAAGCCGTACTATTAAGAGGGGGTCCGCGTCGGAAAGGTTTGGGTAGAATCAACACGTACACATCCTTCTCCCGCACCACCTTTCCTTGCTTCTCTGGAGGTCCAACCGGTTATTTCTCGTATATGCAAAATTGTGCCTTCTTAACTGATCAACTGCCTGGCAAGCGGTAGTACCGCTCAACCAAGCGGTAGTACCGCCCAGTTACACGGTAGTACCGCCTGCCGACACGGTAGTACCGCTCCCACGGTAGTACCGCGTCCCCAGAACGGTAGTACCGTGTATCTGGCTCAGGCGCCGAGTCTAAGTACAGAAGTGGATGCGGAAGTAATTTTTTACTTCCGCATACAATGCGGTAGTACCGCTTATCTTAAGCGGTAGTACCGTGTCGCATTTTTGCTACTACCGTTTTCCCTGCGGATGTAGCTACGGATGTAATTTATTTCATCCGTGGTTGTCAATCTTGTCGCAATCTTTGCCTAAGCGGTAGTACCGCTCCCGAAGCGGTAGTACCGCTCAGCCAGCGGTAGTACCGCAACTCGTGCGCGGTACTACCGCTCTCTGCGGGCTGAAAACTCCAATAACGGTTGGATTTGTCCCCCCACTATATATAGGGGGTCTTCTTCTCTAAGAAGACTTACCTCTTCCCCCACTACTCCATTGTTGCTCCAAAAGCTCCATTTCCGCCTGATCTCTCTCCCTAGCCAATCAAACTTGTTGATTTGCTCGGGATTGCTTAAGGAGGCATCGATCTACACTTCCACCAAGAGATATTTGATTCTCCCCACTAATCCCTTGCGGATCTTGTTACTCTTGGGTGTTTGAGAACCCTAGACGGTTGAGGTCACCTCGAAGCCATATTCCATTGTGGTGAAGCTTCGTGGTTTGTTGGGAGCCTCCAAGTTGTGGAGATAGCCCCAACCTTGTTTGTAAAGGTTCGGTTGCCGCCTTCAAGGGCACCACTAGTGGAATCACGGCACCTTGCATCGTGTGAGGGCGTGAGGAGAATACGGTGGCCCTAGTGGCTTCTTGGGGAGCATTGTGCCTCCACACCGCTCCAACGGAGACGTACTTCCCCTCAAAGGGAAGGAACTTCGGAAACACATCCTCGTCTCCACCGGTTCCACTTGTGGTTATTTCTTACCTTTACTTTTGCATGCTTTACTTGTTCAACTCCTATAGCATGTATGTGTAGTTGTTGTCCTCCTTTATCTTAGTTGTCATCCTAGTAGAATATCTAGACAACTTATTTTGTCGCTTAATTTAAAGTGGTTAAGAAAAGCTAAAAATTGTTAGTTGCCTATTCACCCCCCCCCCTCTAGTCAACCATATCGATCCTTTCAATTGGTATCAGAGCCTCGTCTCTTTTTAAGGACTTTACCGTCCGAAGAGTATGGTTGACAACGTAGTCGAGACGGAGGACCATTCCGGTGGAAATCCATCCTTGCCTACGTCAGATGGGGGAGCCTCGGTCACTCGTGAGGAGTTCAATGTGGCCTTGACCACATTGAAAGAATCGCTAGCGAGCGAGGTCAAAGGCATGTTTAAAGAAATGCTTGAGGGGCTTAAATTATCCACCTCATCGTTGGAAGTGGGTCGCCCGCTACCAACGTGTCGGAGGCTAATCCCGACAAGGGAGAAGCTAGTAGTGAGCAAGCCCCGGTCACTAAGAATGGGAATGGGAAATTTGCCCAATCTGCTCCTCCTACTCACTATGGAGGACCCGTTCCCACACCGCATTTAAATTTTGTTGGGCCCCCTCCCAAGTTTGTTAGAAATACTGATTTTGCTACTTGGGTGTTTCGTTTCAAATGTCATATTAATCATTGTTCCACTAACCTTTGGAGAATCATTGAGCAAGGTTTTTATCCGTATGATCCCGACAACATGACTCCAAGAGAAACTGCCGATCATCAGTTCAACGAGTCCGCACTTTGCATTCTTCAAGACTCCATCCCTCCTGAAGACATTGCTCACCTTCGTCCCTTCACTGTGGCCAAGGAAGCATGGGAGCATGTTGGCACAATGTACAAGGGAAGCACAAGTATTCAACGCTCCAACTATGAAGTGGTGCAAGATGAAGCTGATGAGTTTGCTATGATCGAAGATGAAGATCCTCGTGAACTTTATCGAAGATTAACTATTCTTGCAGTGTCTCTTCGAGATCATGGCGGTAAGGATACGGATGACAATTGGATCAAGCGCAAGTTCCTCAAGGCCATGATGCCCTATCATAAGGCCATGTCCTCTGTCATTCGTCAGAGACCGGACTTCCACACTTTATCCTCAAACGAAGTGTTGGATGAATTTGTTGCCATGAGGATCCTTGACGTAACCGCCGACAATGCGGTCCTAAGAGCTCAACGATCCAAGAAGCCTAATCTTGCTCTGAAGGCCAAGGCTTGTGTGGAAGAGGAGGAAGTGGAAGATGATGATGAGTGTTGCCCCGAGGACACCAAATATGCCTATCACGAGCACATGGCTCTTGCTTCAAGGCAATTCTGGGGCAAGAAGAACTCAAGGTCCAACTTTAACAGGAACAACTCTAGTGGGAACAAAGGGAAGCAACGAGTAAGGACATGCTTCAACTGTGGAAATGTAAGTCACTTCGTTGTGGATTGCCCATATGAGAAGAGAGAAGACTTTGGAGGCAAGCTTATTCGGAAGGACAAGTCAAAGTCCTATCCCAACAAGAACAACTTCATCAAGAAGACTCCTCCGAAAGTGTTGGTGGCTCAAGAAGAATATGTGGAGGATGATGACAATGATGAAGACGATGAGGTGACCACTATGGCCACAATTGCAATTGCTACCACTCCGCACTCATCTCTCTTCAACTCACCAAACGAGAACATCACCGCCAAGTGTCTCATGGCCAAGGCCACCAACAAGGTAACCCCAAACATCAATACTACTATCTCTTCTAATCCGTCATTGACTAATTGTATTGATGAGGGTGAGGGTATTAAGGAGGGAGAAAATGAATTTGATTTGTTCATAAAGAATCTCAAGGGCAAACCCAAGAAGCATTTTGTTGCTCTCTTGGAACAACTCGGTGAGGCCAATGACATTATCGAGGCTCACGAGGAAACCATTACTAAAATGGAAGGGCATAGTCGAGACTATGCCGATGAGATATCGGATCTCTCTAACGCCCTAGAGGAAGAGCGTGGTCTTCGTTTGACTCTTGAGGAGTCACACAACGATGATCATGCTAAATTAAAGAAAGATCTTGATCATGCTTTAGTTGTCTCTCGTGTCCTTAACTCTGAGAAGGCAAAACTTGAGGTTGACCATGCTAAACTCAAAGAGGAGTTTGACATACTTGACAAGGCTCACAAGGCCTTGAAAGGAATGCATGCTACTCTCAAGGAGTCTCATGATCAACTCCAAGTTTCGCTAACCAAGGAAAAGGCTATCTTTCCTCGCATGGTTTTAATTGATAATGCAAATGCTACTAACCCATGTTGTGAGCATGTGCATCTTGTTGAAGAGAATGCCGAATTAAAGAAGCAACTTGAGAAAGGCCTTGTGACTTGCATACAAGGTGAGAAGAACCTCAACGCCCTTTTGAGCAATCAAAAGGAAGTTGTGGCAAAGGAAGGAATTGGGTTTGCTCCTAAGCCCAAGAAGAAGAAGAATGACAAGACAAAGCAACCACCCCCTCTCCGACAATCCTTTGTGAAAGAAGGAGAGGGCACGTCAACCAAGAAGAAAAGTGGTGGTGTCAAGAAAAACTCCACTATACCATCAAACATGGCCGGCGATTTTAATCCTTCATATATTTTATGCCGTGCTAGTGATGGCCATGTGTTTGCTAAATTTGTTGGTTCTTCTTATGAGTACATTGAATGGTCCATTTGGGTTCCTAAGACCCTTGTCACTAACCTCAAAGGACCCATTACCAAATGGGTACCTAAATCCAAGCATTGATCTATTGTAGGGGTTTGCTTCCGGTGGGGGATCATGGTTGCTCGATAGCGGAGCCACAAATCATATGACCGGAAGCAAAGACTTGGTGGTGGACGTGCATCTCGGTTCATCTATGGCCACCAACGTCGAATGGGGTGATGCTTCATCTTCTAAGGTATTGGGACTTGGCAAGGTTGTTGTTTCTCATGATCTCACGATCGAGAAAGTCATGCTTGTTGAGTCCCTTGCATACAATTTACTTTCTGTTCGCCAACTTGCACTCATGGGCTTTGCTACATTCTTTGATATTGATTCTGTGGCCCTCTTGTGGAGCAAGACTCTTAAAGTAGCCTATGTTGGGCATGTCGAGAATGGTCTTTATGTGGTTAACTTCTCGAAGCAACCCACTAAGGTCGCGACATGCCTAATGGCTAAAGTTGATGTGGGATGGCTTTGGCATCGCCGTTTGGCCCACGTCAATATGAGATCTTTGCAAAGTCTTCTCAAGGGGGACCATGTCCGAGGACTAACAAATGTCAGCTTTGCCAAAGATCGTGTTTGCAGGGTGTGCATTGAAGGAAAATTACATGAGAAGGCTCACCCTCCCACGACTATCATCTATTCAAAGAGACCTCTAGAGCTCCTCCACATGGATCTCTTTGGGCCTCCCACTTTTGATAGTCTTGGGGGTAGGAAATATTGCTTGGTGATTGTGGATGATTACTCAAGATATACCTGGGTGTACTTCTTCAAGAAGAAGAGTGAGACCCAACAAACCGTCATCAACTTTGCAAATGAAGCTCAACGACAACATGAAGCAAAGATTTTGATGATCAGAAGTGACAATGGCACCGAGTTCAAGAACTACACCTTGGATGAGTTTCTTGGTGATGAGGGGATCAAACATCAGTATGCTGCCCCGTATACCCCTCAGCAAAACGGTGTTGCGGAGAGAAAGAACCGAACCTTAATAGATGCTGCAAGAACCATGATGGCTTAATTCAACTCTCCATACAACTTTTGGGCTGAAGCCATCAACACCGCTTGCCATGCGTCAAATCGTCTCTATCTCCGCAAAGGCTTGAACAAAACTCCGTATGAGATTCTTACCGGTAACAAGCCCAATCTCAAGTACTTCCGGGTGTTCGGGTGTAAGTGTTTCATTCTCAAGAAAGGTGTTCGTTTGTCTAAATTTGAATCTAGAGCTCGTGAGGGCATATTTGTTGGTTATGCTACAAACTCTCATGCTTACCGTGTCCTCAACAAGTCCACTGGACTCATAGAGGAGACGAGTAACATAGAGTTTGATGAAAATAATGGCTCCCAAGTGGAGCAAAGTGGTACTTGTGATGCAGGTGATGAAATTCCTCCTCAAGCCATAAGAAGAATGGGTGTTGGATATATCCTACCCGTTGAGGAACCCCTTGTGGCCGAAGAAGAAGGACAATGTTCCACTCAAGTGGAACCATCACCAACCCAAGACCCACACGCTTCCGAAGAACAAAGTGAAGGCCCTCAGCCTGATGAACAAGGCCAAGTGCAAGATCAACCTCAAGTTGGTGAAGAACCTCCAATTGATGCACAAGGCCAGGTTCAGTCTCCCGAGCAAGATCAAGGTCAAGAGGAAGCTCAAGATCAAGATCTTGCTCATGATGACGCTCAAGATGATCAACTCAATGCTCCTCAGTTATCACTTGAAGAGCAATTAGAGCGTCGTGCTGCAAAAGTTGCCTCCAGGCTTGCTTCCAACGAGCATCACATCGAGAACATTTTAGGAAGCATCAAAAGGGGGGTAAGCACTCGTAGACAATTAGCAAACTATTGTGCTCATCAAGCTTTTGTCTCCTTTGTTGAACCTAAGAAGGTCTATGAGGCGCTCGAAGACCCTGACTGGCTCAATGCCATGCATGAAGAACTCAATAACTTCGAGCGCAACAAAGTGTGGCGTCTGGTGCCAAGACCAAAGGAGAACCATAATGTCATTGGAACCAAATGGATCTTTAAGAACAAGCAAGATGCCCATGGCATTGTCATCCGCAACAAGGCACGTCTGGTGGCTCAAGGCTACTCCCAAGTCGAGGGTATCGACTACGGTGAAACCTTTGCCCCCGTTGCTCGTCTTGAATCCATTCGTTTGTTGCTTGCCTATGCTTCCCATCATAACTTTAAATTGCAACAAATGGATGTGAAAAGTGCATTTCTTAATGGTCCCGTTAATGAGTTGGTGTATGTTAAACAACCCCCGGGGTTCGAGGATCCTAAGTTCCCCAATCATGTGTATCAACTTGATAAGGCACTCTATGGCCTTAAACAAGCCCCACGAGCGTGGTATGAGCACCTTACCGAGTTGTTACAAGATCGTGGGTTTGAAATTGGGAAAATCGACCCCACTCTTTTTACTAAGAAGGTCAAAGGGGAGTTGTTTGTATGCCAACTATATGTTGATGATATTATCTTTGGTTCTCCTAACAAAGCTTTCAATGATGAGTTCGCTGCACTCATGACCACACATTTTGAGATGTCCATGATGGGAGAGTTGAAGTACTTCCTTGGATTTGAGATCAAACAACGAAGAGAAGGCATCTTCATCAAACAATCCAAGTATACTCAAGACATGCTCAAGAGGTTCAACCTTAGTGATGTCAAGCCGGCTACCACTCCAATGCCAACCAAATGCCAACTTGACATTGATCCCAATGGTAAAGCGGTGGATCAAAAGGTATATCGCTCTATGATCGGATCTTTGCTTTACCTTTGTGCATCTAGACCGGATATTATGTTGAGTGTGGGAATTTGTGCACGGTTTCAAGCCTCACCTAAGGAAAGTCACTTTGTGGCTGTCAAGCGAATCTTTCGATATTTGGCTCATACCCCAAACTTTGGCTTATGGTACCCAAGAGGAGCAAATTTCAACCTTGTTGGTTTCTCTGATTCTGACTAGGCAGGAGACAAAGTGGATAGGAAGTCCACCTCGGGAGGGTGCCAATTTCTTGGTTGCTCTCTTGTTAGTTGGTCTTCCAAAAAGCAAAGTTGTGTATCTCTCTCGTCCATCGAAGCAGAATATGTGGCAGCTGGCAGTTGCTGTGCTCAACTCTTATGGATGAGGCAAACTTTAAAGGATTACGGTGTCACTTGTGATAAAGTGCCTCTTTGATGTGACAATGAAAGTGCCATCAAGATTTCTCTCAACCCGGTGCTACACTTCAAAACGAAGCATATTGAGATTCGGTATCACTTCATCCGGGATCACATAAGGCAAGGAGAAATCGAGCTTCACTACGTCAACACTCATGATAACCTTGCAGATATCTTCACGAAGCCTCTGGATGAAGCAAGATTTCGCGAGTTAAGGCATGAGCTAAATATCATTGATTTGAGCAATGTGGTTTGAATCTGTGCACACACTCCTCACACTCGACATAGCTATATTGTTTAGATGTAGGCATGGACTTAGGGGGAGTACTGTTCTCTCAATGAACTATTCCTCCCCCCATTATGCATAAACTAACCAAAACTTCTTCATTTGCCATACATAGTTGGCTTAAATGCTTCAAGTCGAGCTTTGATCATGGGCCCAAGGATAATTCTTCGCGGTGTCATATCTATAAAACTCAAACATAGGTGGCATCGGCCACCGCCCTCTTGTGAGGAATTTGTGTTACTTGTGTTGTTTGTGCACATGGTGTTTTTACTCTCTCTAGTGCTTAAAGCCTCTTGCCTTTTTCCTGCATTTTCTTGGGGGAGCGGTACTACCGTGATTGGTTACGGTACTACCGCGGAGGACATACGGTACTACCGCACCTCTAACATGGCAGTAATTTTTTACTGCCGCTGGTAGGGCGGTACTACCGCCCGGCGAGCGGTACTACCGTGTGAGCGGTACTACCGCGATGACCGCGGTACTACCGCACATATCCGAATGTGTGGGGGTTATAAGCAGGCAGGGGGAGTTCCATCCCCCCATACCCATTCACTCCTAACCCCCCACGTCGTCCCTGTCTCTCTCTCTCTCTCTCAAGAACGCCACCGGAGGACCTCGCCGGATCTCCTCCCTCGGCCACTCTTCTCGCTTTCCGACCGGTGGAATCGATCCCCACCACGTACTCTTGCCATGGATGCAGGTTTCTCCCCTTTTCCCCTCTTCTTATTGCCTTGCCTGAGTTTTTAGGGTTAGGGGAGATGCTTAGTGTTCTTGTGTTCTTTGTGTTCTTATCCATGGATGCTTAGGATGTGGGAGGGTGTTTGTGCACTAGAAATATGATTAGAGCTGTTGCTACGAAGTTACTATGATCAGCCGTAGTACGGTGTGTCGATCTCGTTGGCAGTTTCTAGATCTGCTCTTCTCAGATCTGTTTCATGCGGTACTACCGCTGGAGAACCGCGGTACTACCGCACGATGTAATCCAGATCTAATCTGACCTGAGCGGTACTACCGCTGTCCTCAGCGGTACTACCGCTCGGGCGGAAGTAAAAATTCAGTACTGCTTGCCGAGCGGTACTACCGCGACCCTATGCGGTACTACCGCTCCGCATGCAGCACTAAGTTTTTAGTTCCGCCCCTTTGACGGAAGTAAAATATTACTACCGCAACGTATGCGGTACTACCGCATCCGTATGCGGTACTACCGCTTACGTTGCGGTACTAATATTTTAGTTTCGTCTCTTCTGGCGGAAGTAAAATATTACTACCGCAGTGTATGCGGTACTACCGCTTACCCTGCATTACTAATTTTTTAGTTCCGCCTCTTCTGGCGGAAGTAAAATATTACTACCGCAGCGTATGCGGTACTACCGCATGTGATATGCGGTACTACCGCTTACCCTGCGATACTAATTTTTTACTTCTGCAAGGGTCAGCAGTAGTACCGCTTGTATCATATTTTCTTCGTAGCATGATCTCTTTCCTATTTCTCCTGGTTTCTTGTGTCTTTCGAGGCTTTGGCATTGATTCTTCTTGTGTTTGTGTTGTTGTGGTCTTGTGATTGTGTTTTTAGGTGGTGGCTCCGGTTTTGAGGGTCGTCGTACCAACCCTGTCCGCGACACCGGATCCAAGCGTCTGCGTACCCCAAGTGATGTGCCAGAGGGCTCCAATCCCCAGTGTCGGTACAAGACTTCAGCCAACAAGCGTAAGGAATCATCAATGTCTATGGAGGAGATGCCTGCTGCTGAGTTCATGTCAAGAAGGAAGATCAACCCATATGGAGAACCCCGTGAGCACTTTCCTGGAGATGATGTCTTCTGGACCAAGCAGCAGTTTCGCATCTACCATGAGGTGCTCAAGACCAAGGCCAATCTTTATGTGGATGCTCACTGGGTTGATGTGGATCACATGAGGCAGGACAAGAACCGGGCATACTTTGCAGAGGCTCTTGATTTGATCGAACAGTTGGGCCTGGAACACATCATGACCTTCCAGAATGACTTTGATCCAGAGATTGTTGCTCAATTCTATGCCTCTGTCAATTTCCAAACCAAGGAGGATCGCCCCATGACTTGGATGACCAATGGTCACAAGATGACCTCTACTTGGAAGGAGTTCATGGACATTCTTCAGCTTCCTGATGAGGGTCTCCATAACCCAATTGGTTTTCGGCCTCACGCCAATCCTGAATCAGCAAACAAAGACAAACTGCTTCCATTCTATGAGGAAAAGACTCTTGCTAGTGGCAAAAAGTCTTGGGTGTTGAACCCTTTCTTGGACATCATGTATCGGATCTTTCGCAACACTCTGTTCCCTCGTGTTGGAGATAAGGACAAGGTCCATGCCTACCTGGTTGACATGCTTCTGATGTGTCAAGAGGCTCGCTCAGCCCAGGCTGCACCGCTTGACATCTCCCACATCATGTGGAATGAGCTCCGTTTTGCCATCTACACTCGCAAGGTACCAATCTATGGTCCATACTTGTTTCTGCTGGTCTCCAAGACTTGGGAGAAGTTATACCCAGAGGAGGAGCTCGAGGTCGACTGCTACCGTCATGATCCCATCCGTCTTCGCGTCAAGACTCGATGGGCCAACACCACCACTCGTGCTCAGGCTGCTGCTGCTCAGATGGGCACTGAGGAGGAGCCTGTGGAGGAGACTGCTGATGTGCGCTCTGGCAGATTTACCCCTTCTTCTTCCTCTGCAGTGGAGAAGCCGTCTTGGGCTAAAAGGCTTCAACAGAAGATGAAGGCCCTCTTCTGCATGCAGGCCAAGGGGCAATACTGGGCTCATGTGACTGATAAGAAGACTCGCCAGCGCGACAAGAAGATTCTGGCTCTCTATGGAGAGGAAGTTTCCAATGGATCCGAGGATAACATCACACCTGAGGCTACCTGGATGGCTCGCCAGGGATACAAGTGGTCAGATTCTGAGGAGGAGTTTCCGGAGGAGCAGCAGGGATCTGATGATGAGTATCAGGAGGAGCAGCAGGGGTTTGATGATGAGTATGACGACTGAGCTTCTCCCGGGCTGCCACCCGTCTTCGTGTCCTCTTTTCCCCTTTGTGGTGTCTCGATGACAAAGGGGGAGAGTGATTTGCCATCTTGTAGTGATTTGCCGTCTTGTGTTTTCGTTGAACTCTGGTTTATTTGCGTGTTTGTGTTGTGTGTGTGAGACTATCATATGGTGTAAGACATATGCCTCGTTATCATTGAACTTATCATTATGTCTTTAATGTTTATCCAGTGCAGTTAGTTTTATATAGAGTATCTCGTGTGTAGATTATAGGGGAGCACTATACCCAACATGTGTATTGTGCAGTCCAAAGCACAATCTTGTGAAGGCACACATCCAGGGGGAGCTCACCTCTACTCTAGGGCTTGTATTGCATACTCTATTATTTCTTCTCTGTGTAAATCTCGTGTTGTCATCAATACACCAAAAAGGGGGAGATTGTAAGGGCATATTTCTCCCTAAGTAGTTTTGGTGATTGATGACAATACATTTGCGGACTGATCGTGTGCTCTAAGCTCATACAGGTATATCTCCCTTGGGCACAAGACGATTGTTTGCCCCTCGGATTCTATGAAAGACGGTGTTTTCTTTTTGCTCCCTGTCGGTGGCTTTGAGTAATAGGAAAGCCGTACTATTAAGAGGGGGTCCGCGTCGGAAAGGTTTGGGTAGAATCAACACGTACACATCCTTCTCCCGCACCACCTTTCCTTTCTTCTCTGGAGGTCCAACCGGTTATTTCTCGTATATGCAAAACTGTGCCTTCTTAACTGATCAACTGCCTGGCAAGCGGTAGTACCGCTCAACCAAGCGGTAGTACCGCCCAGTTACACGGTAGTACCGCCTGCCGACACGGTAGTACCGCTCCCACGGTAGTACCGCGTCCCCAGAACGGTAGTACCGTGTATCTGGCTCAGGCGCCGAGTCTAAGTACAGAAGTGGATGCAGAAGTAATTTTTTACTTCCGCATACAATGCGGTAGTACCGCTTATCTTAATCGGTAGTACCATGTCGCGTTTTTGCTACTACCGTTTTCCCTGCGGATGTAGCCACGGATGTAATTTATTTCATCCGTGGTTGTCAATCATGTCGCAATCTTTGCCTAAGCGGTAGTACCACTCCCGAAGCGGTAGTACCGCTCAGCCAGCGGTAGTACCGCAACTCGTGCGCGGTACTACCGCTCTCTGCGGGCTGAAAACTCCAATAACGGTTGGATTTGTCCCCCCACTATATATAGGGGGGTATTCTTCTCTAAGAAGACTTACCTCTTCCCCCACTACTCCATTGTTGCTCCAAAAGCTCCATTTCCGCCCGATCTCTCTCCCTAGCCAATCAAACTTGTTGATTTGCTCGGGATTGCTTGAGGAGGCATCGATCTACACTTCCACCAAGAGATATTTGATTCTCCCCACTAATCCCTTGCGGATCTTGTTACTCTTGGGTGTTTGAGAACCCTAGACGGTTGAGGTCACCTCGAAGCCATATTCCATTGTGGTGAAGCTTCGTGGTTTGTTGGGAGCCTCCAAGTTGTGGAGATAGCCCCAACCTTGTTTGTAAAGGTTCGGTTGCCGCCTTCAAGGGCACCACTAGTGGAATCACGGCACCTTGCATCGTGTGAGGGCGTGAGGAGAATACGGTGGCCCTAGTGGCTTCTTGGGGAGCATTGTGCCTCCACACCGCTCCAACGGAGACGTACTTCCCCTCAAAGGGAAGGAACTTCGGAAACACATCCTCGTCTCCACCGGTTCCACTTGTGGTTATTTCTTACCTTTACTTTTGCATGCTTTACTTGTTCAACTCCTATAGCATGTATGTGTAGTTGTTGTCCTCCTTTATCTTAGTTGTCATCCTAGTAGAATATCTAGACAACTTATTTTGTCGCTTAATTTAAAGTGGTTAAGAAAAGCTAAAAATTGTTAGTTGCCTATTCACCCCCCCTCTAGTCAACCATATCGATCCTTTCAAAAGTTTTCCTCGGTCTTCGAGGAGATCTACTCAATGTAATCTCTTTTTGCGGTGTGTTTGTCGAGATCCGATGAATTGTGAGTTTATGATCAAGATTATCTATGAAAGATATTTGGTTTTTCTCTAAACTCTTTATGTGTGCTCATAATATCCTTGCAATTCTCTTCAAATTATTGGTTTGGTTTAGCCTACTAGATCTATAGTTCTTGTAATGGGAGCAGTGCTTGGCTTTGGGTTCAATCTCGCGGTGTTCTTTCCCAGTGACAGTAGGGGGCAGCAAGGTGTTGGGGAACGTAGCAGAATTCAAAAAAAATTCTACGCTTCACCAAGATCAATCTAAGGAGTCATCTAGCAACGAGGGGAAAGGAGTGCATCTACATACCCTTGTAGATCGCGAGCGGAAGCGTTCAAGAGAACGTGGATGATGGAGTCGTACTCGTCGTGATCCAAATCACCGATGATCCCAGCGCCGAACGGACGGCACCTCCGCGTTCAACACACGTACGGTACAACGACATCTCCTCCTTCTTGATCTAGCAAGGGGGGAGGAGAGGTTGATGGAGATCCAGCAGCACGACGGCGTGGTGGTGGATGCAACGGTATTTCTGCAGGGCTTCGCCAAGCGCTGCGGGAGGAGGGAGAGGTGTAACAGGAGGGAAAGGGAGGCGCCAGGGGCAAGGGGTGAGGCTGCCCTCCCTCCCCCCACTATATATAGGGGCCCTGGGGGGCGCCGGCCCTAGGAGATCCAATCTCCTAGGGGGGCAGTGGCCAGGGGTGGGGGACTTGCCCCCCAAGGCACATGGGGCGCCCCCACCCCTAGGGTTCCCAACCCTAGGCGCAGGGGGAAAGCCCAAGGGGGGCGCACCAGCCCACTATGGGCTGGTTCCCCTCCCCCTTCGGCCCATGGGGCCCTCCGGGATAGGTGGCCCCACCCGATGGACCCCCGGGACCCTTCCGGTGGTCCCAGTACACTATCGGTGGCCCCCGAAACTCTCCTGATGGCCGAAACTGGACTTCCTATATATAATTCTTTACCTCCGGATCATTTCGGAACTCCTCGTGACGTCCGGGATCTCATCCGGGATTCCGAACAACATTCGGGTTACCGTGTGCATATATCTCTACAACCATAGCGTCACCGAACCTTAAGTGTGTAGACCCTACGGGTTCGGGAGACACGTAGACATGACCGAGATGACTCTCCGGTCAATAACCAATAGCGGGACCTGGATACCCATGTTGGTTCCTACATGTTCCTCGATGATCTCATCGGATGAACCACGATGTCAAGGATTCACTCAATCCTGTATGCAATTCCCTTTGTCTATCGGTATAGTACTTTCCCGAGATTCGATCGTCGGTATACCGATACCTTGTTCAATCTCGTCACGGCAAGTCTCTTTACTCGTTCCGTAATACATCATCCCGTGACCAACTCCTTAGTCACATTGAGCTCATTATGATGATGTCTTACCGAGTGGGCCCAGAGATACCTCTCCGTCATACGGAGTGACAAATCCTAGTCTCGGTTCGTGCCAACTCAACAGATACTTTCGGAGATACCCGTTGCGTACCTTTATAGCCACCCAGTTACGTTGTGACGTTTGGCACACCCAAAGTATCCCTACGGTATCCGGGAGTTGCACAACCTCATGGTCTAAGGAAAAGATACTTGACATTGGAAAAGCTTTAGCATTACGAACTACACGATCTTGTGCTAGGCTTAGGATTGGGTCTTGTCCATCACATCATTCTCCTAATGATGTGATTCCGTTATCAATGACATCCAATGTCCATGGTTAGGAAACAGTAACCATCTGTTGATCAACGAGCTAGTAACTAGAGGTTTACCAGGGACACGTTGTGGTCTATGTATTCACACATGTATCACTGTTTCCAGATAATACAATTCAAGCATGAATAACAGACAATTATCATGAACAAGGAAATATAATAATAACCATTTTATTATTGCCTCTAGGGCATATTTCCAACACAAGGCACGTATTGTATTGTTGCCATCGAGGATAAAAAGATGGGGTTTATATCATATTGCTTGAGTTTATCCCTCTACATCATGTCATCTTGCTTAAGGCGTTACTCTGTTTTTATGAACTCAATACACTAGATGCATGCTGGATAGCGGTCGATGTGTGGAGTAATAGTAGTAGATGCAGAATCGTTTCGGTCTACTTGTCTCGGACGTGATGCCTATATACAACGATCATGCCTAGATAGTCTCATAATTATTCGCTTTTCTATCAATTGCTGGACAGCAATTTGTTTACCCGCCGTAGAATATCGCTATCATGAGAGAAGCCACTAAAGAACATTATGGCCCCCGGGTCTATTCTCAACATATCAATCTACATCTACTTTGCTTTTATCACTTTTATTTGTTGTTCTTATAAACCAAAAATATCAAAAATATAAACTATCATCTCTATCAGATCTCACTTTCGTAAGTGACCGTAAAGGGATTGACAACCCCTTATCGCGTTGGCTGCGAAGTTCTTATTTGTTTGTGCAGGTGTGAGGGACTCGCGCGTGGTCTCCTACTGGATTGATATCTTGGTTCTCAAAAACCGAGGGAAATACTTACGCTACTGTGCTGCATCTCCCTTTCCTCTTCGAGGGAATACAACGCAAGCTCGAGAAGTAGCAGTCGCCGTGGAGCGGAGCATCGGCGAAGTAGTCGTAGTAGAGCATGCAGTAGCCTTCGAGACGATGCCGGTTCTTTGCTTTCATCTGCCCCGACACCGAGCCACCTCGCCGCGGCTTTTCATTGCTCGTGAGCATGCCGGCGAGGGCGGCGAGATGTTTCTCTTCCTAGACGTCGGCTTCGGCTTCCTCCTCCAGCAGCGCGACGAGCGCCTCCTCGTCGCCCGAGTCCATTGCCGAACGCGGTGAGGCAAACCGCCGAACACCTTGCGGGCCTGTTGGACGCACACCCGCCGGTACACTGGCCTGCGCGGCCGGAACGCCGAAAAAATCGCCCGAGCGGTGGTGGAGTGCCTGCCGCCGCCGAAATCTCTTCTCTTTCTCGACGAGGAACGGCCTATCTAGCGGTGGTGGGGAGCGGGCAGCGTCGGGATCGGCAGGCCGACGGCCGAGGAGGGGGGGGGGACATGGATGGTTGGCTTGCTTTTTCGCCTGACAGCGTGGGCCAGGCGTGTTTTCCCCTTGCGCCGGAGCCCCCAAGCGCCCTCCAATGTGCCGGGTTCGGCCTGCGACCGTTGGGCCAAAAAACGGGCCGAGCCGGCAGATTTCGGCGTCTTGGGGCGCGACTGGGGCGTTTTTTGGCGTCGGCGCCGAAAAAATCAATTGGGGGTCCTGTTGGGGCCCGGCTGAAGATGCTCTTATATTTAGAAACGGGGAGTACATACAAAGCCTAAACCTTTTTTTTTTTTTTTTTTG
>LR738710.1:576558940-576692586 GCA_902687465.1 Secale cereale
GCAACGATGATTACCACCTTTATCTTTCCTCCCTCCACTTTTCTGCCCCTAGATCATCTCATCTCTGCTAACATGTGCATTTTCCTTCCGAGATTCTGTTGCTTGCAACAATCACATTCAGCAAAAGGCTCGCGAAAAGTTAGGGGTGAGATGGGCCACAAAGAAAAAGACGCATGGTGTACTACAAAAGAAAAGAAGCGAGGAGGTGTGTGTGGCACAATTGTGATGCATTCAATTGAGGGAAGAGGGGATCATCATCACCCCACCCGAAGCTGGTATTCAAGGAAGGGAAGGGGGTGCAATAATACGAAGAAAAAAAAGAGATGGTAACAAAAGGGGGAGGAATATATGAACAGGGATGGAGCGTGATGATGAGCGAGGACCCGGAGATGAGCCATCATTACGAATCTTGGGCCGGCCGAGGCCCATCATCATCATCATTTGAAGCCCCCTCCCGTCGTCGTATCCTCCTCCTACCACCTCTCTCTTGCTCCTGCACACTTGCGCTCGCTGACCATATCTGGTTTGGCCACCTAAACCACTGGCACAAAATTACAGTGCCTCTCTCGTGCAGTATATTTTTCTTTTGACAATCTCTCTCGTTTAATAATACTAGTAGTAGTACAAAACTACGCCCATGCACGTTGGTTGTCGGGTCAATTGCTGGGAAATGACCAGTTAGAAGCGTGCTTGCGTTAATGGTGCTTACAATGCGGATTAGTCATCCATCCTCCATAAACTTATCTCAAAAGAAAAAAAAAAGTCATCTATCCATAAAAGTCTGGCGCGGGAACGGCTGCACTGGCGCGTACACAAGGAAGGGAATTAGGGAAGGGAAGGGAAGGGAAAAAAATGGGGCACGTGAGGGAGGCCAACCTCATGATTAGGCGCCATTTAAGCCTCTGCCGCATCGTCATCGATTGGATCGTCTCCTTACGACCATGCACGAGACCCCTCTGTCCCTCCCGTTCAAAGGCCTCATGAGAGCCTCCCATCCGTACGTGCGAACGCTAGCACGTGGGCCCGCCAGTCAGCCAGGCCGCTCGAGGTTCCTGAGCCTGCAAGAAGAGGAAAAAAGAAGGGTGAGCCAGCCTAGCTGCTGCACTCCATCCACGATGAACTGGCATGAAGCGATCGCGAGCCTATAAATACCGCCCCACCGCCCAGCACAAGGAGCACATCACAGATCAGAGATCACACGTACAGAGAGAGGAGATCGACTTGATCCTCGCCCCGCCCCATAGCAAAACTCACTGCCTCATCGCGCTCCAGCTCTGCCCTTGGTGGCTTGCCGAGTTCCTCTGCTCTCTAGCATCTCCAACAAGGTAATGCCCTCAGGCCTCAGCCCCGTCTCTGGTCGATGTGCTTTTGCATGCATACACAATCATGTGTGCCAATTGCAATTGCTGGCCTCTCCCTTTTTGTTCGTTTCTACTCCTACTCTTGCATGCAGTCTGCTGCATCAACTCCCATGCCTTTGGTTTGTTTATGTCTTAACATCTTTCCAAGTTGCTAGTACTCCCTTCATTCCACAATGTAGTGCTTCCTCTATCCTCGTGCTTCAACTTTGACCGTAAATTTAACCAATGAGATCGTCTGCGGGGGGAGCAAAAGCTATACCAATGAATTCATATTCAAAAGAAGTTTTCAATCATGTAATTTTTTCTCCCGCCGCAATCGGTCTCGTGGGTTAAATTTATGGTCAAAGTTGGACCTCGGGAAGCGCGGGCGCACTATATTTCGGAATGGAGGGAGTACTACTAATATATTCTGTTAGCAGCTGCAATAGCGTTAACATGTGTTTGCGTCCATCATAATTTGTTTAGAACGAGTGACCCTCCCATTTCGTTATCTTGTTGGCAGAAGAAACCTTCAAGGTCTCCATGCTACACTCCACTGCTAGTGTTCTGTTTTTCTTCTTCTTACCTCTAAGTATCCTGGATGTTACCACTGCAGGGACATCCCCTGAGTATCCTGGAATTTTTGCTGGCACACGACCACAACACACTTCACTGTTTCTGCTTCCCTTTCTTCTTTTCCTGCACTCATAGTAGGACGCATACAAGTTAATACGAGTCGCGTGCAACACAACAGGCAAAAAACGAGTATTGTAATTGTGACCCAAGTTCTGAAACAGGGCCCCCACATATGTAGGGACGCCATCGTCGCCCATGGCTGCTGATTTCCTTACCCTGTTGCTTTTTTTTCGGGTGGCGCAGGCGCCAGGCGGGATGGACAGGCTCAACGCCAAGCTGTACATGCAGAACTGCTACATCCTCAAGGAGAACGAACGGCTGCGCAAGAAGGCCCAGCTGCTGAACCAGGAGAACCAGGCCCTGCTCACCGAGCTCAAGCAGCGCCTCGCCAAGACCGCGGCCGGCAAGGCCACCGGCAACGGCAACGGCAACGCCGCTGCTGGCGCCCGCGCGCCACTTCCTGATCTCAATGCGGCTCCACCGGCACACGACAAGGCGGCACCCAAGTCCAAGAAGACTGCCGCAAACTGAAGCAGCTTGCTTGCTTGCTCGGGTACTGGAGAACATATCCAGTGCTTGCTTTCACCCATTAGGTAGTACGTACTGGTACTGGACATGTTCTCCTTGGTACTCTACTGCCATGCCATCAAGTAGGGTTTGTGTTTGTATCCGCTAAGGGTCTAGCTCTGGATGTTGGGAATGTTTGCTTCGTTTTAGCTATGGAACTGCATGCCTACGTACTGTTATGTAGCAGAGAGTCCTCCTCCTTCTGAATGGATAGATAGATCAGATCAACTAGGAGTATATAAACATGGTTGGGTCAATGTGCGCGCTACATGGCTGTGGCATTGGACCAGCTTCTTCTTCCTTTCCAGTCCTGGGAAATGTCATTTACTGCTCGTTTGATGGCAATGTACTACAAGCTCTAATGCACAATCCTACCGTCAATTCTGGCTTCGAGTGCTAAGTTGACTGATGCCGGTGAATCAAATTTCAAAATTTCAAGTACGGCAACCACAAGCACCGAATATGTACGACAATACTTTCATTGCACGTCCATTCATCATAGGGGTAAAAAATCGCTCCTCCATTCCATATTTTCAGATGGCATGTTAAGCAACAAAAAGGCTAGGAAGCTGATCGTCCATTCTGAAAATATGATCCTGTCTCTATACAATTACAGATGCATAAGAAAAGAACTGTCGGTTTTAGAAACAAAATAGCTAATGAGAGTGAAATCCGCTTTCTTCAACAGAGTAAAATTCATTGTCGGAGATGGTACGTCTATTAGATTTTGGGAAGATACGTGGCTAGGGGAGACTCCTCTGGCACTACAATACCCAACACTTTATAATATTGTTCAACGGAGAGATGCTTATGTTGCTACAATATTCAATACCATTCCGCTTAATATCCGGTTCCGTAGGGCTTTGGTAGGGAATCGTTGGGAAGCGTGGCTCCATTTAGTGAGACGGTTGATGGATGTCCAACTGTCTCACAATCCGGACCAGATGCAATGGAGACTAGCCAAAAACGGGGTTTTCTCTGTGAAGTCCATGTACCTGGATATTATCAACACTAGTGTGATTCCTAGCTCGAAGCACGTTTGGAAAGTTAAGGTACCTCTTAAAATCAAAGTGTTTATGTGGTTCGTTCATAAACAAGTTATTCTGACTAAAGATAATTTGGCTAAAAGGAATTGGTTAGGATCTAAACGATGTAATTTTTGTGATCATGATGAATCTATTAGACATCTGTTCCTTGATTGTCCTATGGCCAAACTCTTATGGAGGTCAGTTCAAATAGCCTTTAATATCAATCCACCTAGTTCGATTAATATGTTATTCGGGACTTGGTTGTATGGGATTGATCCGGTAATAGCAAAACATATCCGAGTGGGAGTATGTGCTTTACTATGGGCAATTTGGAACTGTAGAAATGATTTGGTTTTTAACAGAACAACAAACATTCATTTCTTGCAGGTTATCTTCAGAACCACTACTCTCATCCGTATGTGGTCGCTACTCACTCAGACGGAGGCCAGGGAGCATTTGGTTACTGCGTCTACCCGTTGGGAGATGGTAGCTCGGGATATCTACAACCGGTTTGGATGGCGGTCATGTAATAGGATAGGTGTTTAGCAGCTTATCTTACTTTTGCCGGCCGGTTGTGGCGATCCTGCTTTTTGCCTTTTTTTCATATTTTTTGCTCAGATTTTGTAAGACCTTTGATGGACGGTTTCCTTTCTAATAAGATGGCCGTATGCATCATTTTGATGCAGAGGCCGGAGCCCAAGCTCCTTTTCTAAAAAAAAAAAAGAAACAAAATAGCTGCTGAGGCTGATGCTTTCTCCATATCTTTTTTTGTACAAGTAGTAGCAGTCAAGGTCGGTCACACGTAAAGGAACAATGCAATGGTTCATGCAGAAGATATACTGACCTCCATCATAACAGATTGCTCTGCCTTCACATCGAGCATTCGCAAGAGAATCAGTGGCCACACTTCAGTCATCATGCATATTAGTCTGCCAATGACTAAGAGAGAGATATTATCTCCAGCCAATGAGCAAAAGAGAACATATAATCTCCACTGAAAAGTGCAATGATTTCAAGTTTCTGAAAATAGGTTGACCATCTGAGGACCATTATTAAGCAATTTGGCAACATTGAAAAGGAAACATGATTGGTTCTAGTAGAAAAGGGCCAAGTTATTACTTTAGTGACAATCGTTCAGTAATATCAGCAAGTATTAGGAGTACATACTAACATTCAGGGTAGCATAACAATAAGAGAAAATATGATACTTCCTGCGATGCAAGAACACAATCTAATTCTGCCATTACACTACAGTTAGCAGAATTCATATAACAGAGCATCACACTGTCAAATTTCCCCACCAGCCACCAAATTCTGATGGTACAACTGAAATGAGAAGCAAAAAACAGAGTATGAGGTGCACACAGTAGCTTGGCCAACATTCTTGTGCTGCACATGCAACAAGTATCATGCATCGCTTACCTACCATGACCTTGTTTTGTCCCACATATCCAAGAATCCAGGAGCTATTTGACAGAACATATACATACCGACTCTTGGTCGATCACATCAACATAGCATCCTGCCGAGTTGTTTCCTTGTACAGTTGTACCACCAAACATACACCTGACGATCTGATCCCTCCTACAAACAGTCACTGTGACACTAGAACAGGGAAGACTCTGGACCTGCAAGAGCTTGTTATGTGTTAATGGTCCATAGACCACAGACTCTGTGTAAGCGAGTCATATATGCCAGTATATGCAGATAGAAAAATCTATGTCTTCAATGACGTTTACACAGGTTGGTTGCTGGTGTCAGTCAGAGTTTGCTTGTGTTTTCACCCTTCGGTCCAGAAAACATGGGTTTTATTTTTCCGAACAGAGTGAAAAAACAGTTGTTTGCTATAACATGAGATGACACACATGATGCGTATTGCTACGTGTTTGTGGGACCTCCTGCTTTCACGGGCCATGGTTTTAGCCTTCATACAATCCCAAGAAAATACCACATGAGCATATTTAAGAGTTCAGTCAGGGACCATCTGATCCGAGCAGCCCAAGAAGCCAAACAAAAATCTGTACCTGGGCATCTGTCCTTCTATAAAAGACTTGCTCATCACTATGAATGATTGTTTTGCATGTCAAGTTGTCAATAGATGCACGGCATGAACAAAGGACAAGTAGAAATGAGTACACAAGATCATTGCAAAACAACCGTCAGTTACGAATAATGTATCCTTTGCATCATATGCATTCCAAGCTCCCAACACATAACATGTATAGATAGTAAACTGGCATTAATGTTGCAGTAAATTTGTTTGACATCATCATACGCAATAAGAGGGCAAGTTGGCAAAAGTTGGGAGCATTTAGAACCTATTTGGTTCATAAGTCCTAGGACTTTTTTTAGTCCCAACTTATAAGTCATAAGTCCCTAAAAAGTCCCCACTTGTTTGGTTCCTGGGACTTAACATGGACTAGAAGACCATATTACAACTATAAGTCCCTATAAGTCCTCCTTGAGAGTCTTATTTGATAAGTCCCAAATGCCCACTTTAAGTCCCTATAAGTCCCTCTTGTTGAGCTGTGCCCTCAGCATTAACCCTATCGACTTCTTGCCGTGTTGAGACTTGTGCGTGTGTGTGTGTTGTGGTCGAACTATGTTGATGTTGGGCTTTATCTATAAAGCGGGGCGAAAGCCTTTTTCGGTATAGTCCCTCTTGTTTGGTTTAGATGGGACTTATAGGGACTTTTTTAAGTCCCTAGACCAATAAGTCCCTGGAATTGTAGATCGCCTTGTCTGCAACATGACCAGATGCCATCTTTGCTGCAAGATTATATATGAATCTTTTTTTTTTCTGGTCTTGTGATACCTTGCTTTTATTGGGCACACTATATTCTACGTTCATAGTAGATGATAGTCATGTAAACAGGCAGAACACACCAGTGTAAATATTATCTAAAGGAAAACAATGTAACCAGATAAACATGTTCAGACTTCAGAGTATTCTAAAGCCAGGTTTTAGGATACAACGTATGGTAATTGTTTTAACAATACTACCATGTTCTCAACCAGATTCATAGCACCGGGAAAATTACAACAGCTACTAGCTGCACAATCAGTTGGATTTAACTACCTCCAACTATTTGGTTTTCATTGTTCACGAATCAAACTGTAACACCAATCTCAACATGAGAAACGGTAGCTTCTTGCAAGGGGAATGCACACCACTAATGCTAAGGCCGTGCTTGGATTAAGTGTAATTTAGCACGGGTGCATCAATTTTACAAGTGTATCTTACCGGATTAGAGTGATTTCCAGCCGGAAACGATACAGACGTGCATGGGCGTGTATCTTTTACGGTGTATCCGAAAGACACACGATAATCCAAGCACGGCCTAAATCAGTTAGCATCTCGTTTCAAAACTACTAACTAAAAAAGCGCAAAGAAGAAAGACCAGGCACAACTAACCGTGTTGAACTATACGGCGATCAAGGGTGGTGACTTAGCAGGTCCGCAGTCACATCTCTCCTGCTGTTTACATTGGCTTGGGCATAGCACGTTAACCAAACAAGCATCATGCTATCATCAATGTCCTACCAGAACAATCACTTGCTTGACGTGAACCCTGACGGAACAAATCAAAACTTATTCCATGATCAGGAAGCCCTAGCATTTACCATGTGACCAATTCTCTAGCCCGAAGCGAGCCGACCGATTGCGAAGTCTGCACATGTAAGTCTCGCTCGATCAACTCACACCGGGACCAGCCTGGGACACACAACACAAGCAACCAATTAGACACGGAAATCTGTATTGACGGCAACGGTACGAGAACACCTGATCAAAATTGTCCGAGCGCTGCTCCCCCCTCCACGCCAAAAACACAATGATCGCCCTGATACAGGCAGGACGCGCAACTTGATCAATGGAACAAGGGAAGAAAGGGGCGTAGTTTACTCTAAATTTTCTCTGCAAACTCATTCAGCACGGCGGCTTCAGAGAACTCTCACGGGCAATTTCTACTAGTACTTCCTATAGCAGTGATCGCGGGTGGTAACTCCACAAAAAAGGGCCGGCTACCGCGAGATTCGTCGGCAAGAGAGGTTCGTCTCTGGACGCTTACCAGGTCGGCTGGCGTGGTTCGCCGGCGGCCGGCAGGGCGGCAGGGGGCGGCTGACGAGAAGGGGCCATCGGTTGGTCGTCGCCGTTTTTTTTTTTTTGGGTGTGATGAGGTCGTCGCAGCCTCGTGCGCCTGCGCGGAGATCTCCAGCCCCTGCGGACCAGACTTGCAGATAGGCCTTTAACATGGTGGGCTTGCTAAGGATGGGCTGGACTTGACACCGTTTTGCGTGTACTTTTCGTAGTTTTGGGGCCCTATCCGGCCTTATGGCCGAGCTAAAATCTCGTCCGCGACCCGCATTGGGAATTTCCCACCGTTTTGGGGGGTACCCCCGCCGCAGCGCCCGCGGCGGCGATGGCCGTCGCCCGTCGGAATGGGTGGCTCCTGCCAACCGGCCACCGGACCATGGCTTCTCAGTCCTCGTCCACCACCGCTACCCCACTGCCTCTGCGCGCCGTCATCCACTGGTTAACCGCCTCGCGGAAACTCGAAACCGGCGACGTCTCGAATCCCCCGCCCCACCCAACCGCGCCGCCCCAAACTTTCCAGTCCCCGACGAGCTATCGCTCCGAAGCCGTAGGCCAGTAGATGCGCTCAATCACTGTGGCCTCTCTTTCGTCTGCCGTGGGAAGGCGCTCGCTCCCGGTTGTTGATCAATTGGTCATTTGGTCCCTACCGGATCTCTAGCTTCTGTTCGATTGAGGTGCTGGGGAGTGCCGGAGAAGGGAATCCGCCATTTTTTTGTCTAGTTGAAGTTGCCGTAGGGTTTGGGAGCAGTTTCAGCGGTTTATTTCTGTATTTCATCTGAATAACATGGAGCAGAGGCTTGCGATGGTATTTGATCATTGGATCAGTTTACATGCTTGCAACTGTCGTGGTAACACGCTATTTGAATATATCCCCGAAAGGTACTCAAAGCTGGGAATACATTGATGCATGCCCATTGTAATTTCGACCTGTAGGTTAAGTTATTAATGGCAATCAGGGGTTCAGGACTTGAATCTGTGTTCATAATTTGTTATGTATATTTCCATATACTCACTAGTATGTTGCGTCCTAATGAAAAATTGCCATTATTCTGCTGTTGCTGTGTTTGTGCAGCGTGGAGGTGAAATCTGGATTGCTGGCCGTTCCTTTTGTTATTCCACACGTTAACCAGGTATTTTTCATCTACAGCTCCGCCCTTTCTTTCATCTGGACCTGTTTCTGGTTCATATATCAGTGGATCATTGCGATGTGTTTACAGTAAATTACTGGTACTTACTGTAAAATAATCCATCTACTGTTGCGATATACTGCATATCATTTTGAAACATGTTATTTTTTATGTCTCAAATTGCAACAATTTGTTGGAAAAAATGTATAACAATTTGTATCTGGTTACCCTGTAGTGTGCTGTCTGCAGCTATTTGGTACAATTATTTGTAAGGAAGATTATGATAGTATTTCCATGTCGTTGAATAAGTGGTAATCCTTTTTAATAGCTTAACTTGTGTAGCTAACAAAGCAATGTATAGAAAATGTATGTATCTTGAAATGAGTTTGAGAAAAAGCAATGTTACTGGAGTGATTTAGTCTAGCAACTGGATATGCACAAAGCATTGCTTTACTCATCTGCACTTCAACAAGTTTGCTCTGTTAGGAAATATGCAACTTGTATTTCCTAGGGGCCAAGGGACAGTATATATATACACGTACATGTGATAAATATGCAGGAAACCCCTCATACTACAGGGAAAGTATACAGAGTATATATGGAACATAATATAACTCTAACACCCCCCTTAAACTCAGGGTGGATCCACAACACCGAGTTTGGACAGATAAAGTCCATGCTTGGCTCTAATCTGGTTCTTCGTAAAGAAATCCATCAAGTGTAACTAGGAACACACATACTGAAGAGCAATAACCTGATCCTACAAACCAGCGCGCACAAAAGAAGCATCAACGCCAATATGCTTGGTGACCTCATGCTTCACAGGGTTGTGTGCAAAATTGATAGCACCTGTACTATCAGACAAGAGTGCAGTAGGTGTAGTAACAGACACACCAAACTCATGAAGTAACCACCGTAACCAAGTCACTTCCGCCGTTAGAAGAACCATAGCTCGCAAAGCCTCCACACTCAATCGGGAAACTGTAGCCCGTTTCTTCGTCTTGCAGCGAGAGAACCACCAAGAAAAACACAGTAATCAGAAAGTGAACAATGATCCGAGGGATCACTGGCCCACATAGCATCTGAATAGGCTTGAAGCTGTAACGAAGTAGCATCTGAATAGGCCTGAAGCTGTAAGGAGCTGGAGTGGGTTAAGAAAAGACGACGAGAGATCATGCCACGAAGATATCGGACAACACGAAGAAGGTGACTATAGTGAAGAATATGGGTAGAATAGGAGATATGCGGACGAGTGATAACTAGATGGACAAGTCTACCAACAAGATGACGATGACGGGTCAGATCAGACAGGGGGTCACCATCAGAAGCACAAATGTGAACATTGAGCTCCAAGGGAGTCTCTACAGTGCGCTCATCATTAAGAGTAGCACGAGCAAGAAGATCTTGGATATACTTCTCTTGGAAAATAAAAAAAGCCATCAGAGGTAGAAGAAACTTCAATCCGACCACGAGGGCCAAGATCAGACATAAAAAACTACCCACTAGACTGGGCTGCCACCACCCCCCCCCCCCGCGTCGCTCCCAGGGGGCGACTCGGGTGGCGAAACCCTAGCCTACGCCCCAAGCCCCCCTCTTGACCTCCCTCGCCGTCGCCGGACCGGCGGGCGAAGCCCTGGCCGGTGGACGGTGGCGGCGGGGTCCTTGTTCATGGGCTCGCGCCGCGCTCTTTGGTGGCTGGAGCGGCGGGAGTGCACGGTGGCGAGGCAGGCAGTCGTCTGTGCCCAGGGGAGGTCGCGATGGTGTGGAACGCACGCGCGGTGGTGTGCTGAGGCGGCGGCAGGCCGCTGCTGCGTGCAGCAGAGATGAGGGCGCCCAGATCTGGGCCGCACGAGCCCGCTCTGGCCTGCGATTCTCTTTCTGCCCCAACCCACCCGTCTCCCTCCTTCCACCCCTCCCGGCCGTCGCCGGTGGTAGCCGCTGGCTGGCTGAGCACGCGCGCGGCGGTCCTTGATGGCTGCTGCTTGCTGTGCCCCGGTGGTTCCTGGCGGCGGATGCTGCGGGCCGGCGTGGCGGCGGCGCGGTGCAGGTGGCTGCTGTCGCCTGCTCGTCGTGCTCCCGGCGGTGGCCGGCCTGCTGGCGCTGCGCCGGTCGGTGCTCCTCCTATGAGGACAACGTTCCTAGGCATCCCTCCATGTGTGCTGGTCTTCTCCGACGTTCTTCGCCATGTCCGGTCTGCCATGGCATCTGAGGCCTTTGTTCATGGGTCGAGGCAAAATCCCCGCGCGGCGACGGCCTGCGCTGTCAACAGCGACGCCCGAGGGTGCCGTCACCTCCTTGGAGGCGTTGGCATGACCCTGACCAGATCTCCTCCTCGAGCACCGGGAGAAATCCCAGGTCCGGCCTCCCGGACCGGGCAGCGGCGGCGTCTCAGCGCCGTTCCCCTCTTGAAGGCATCGCTTTGGCTGCAAGTGGAGTTTGATGCGGCAGATGGAGGCTGGTGATGCATCGCTGTGGCGTAGACTGGTACACAGGGAGCAGATCGCAATGTATGCCAGCGCCCACGCTTCCCCAACGATTGTTTCACTCGTTCCTGTCGGGCCCTGCCCTTCACCCGCCGACTCTCTAGGCACATGGGTGCGAGGTACGTTGGCCTGGGCAGTCCTGGAGCTGCAATCGCCCCTGGAGGTGTCTGGCAATGGCGGTGACGCTGCCCTGCTGGGCGAGGCCTAATGTCGTTGCGTGTCTGTAGTTGAGGGCACCTCCTCACCTAGTTGTAGTCGCTTGGTGAGGACGGTCGTGTATGTGTGTGCGTGTGTGTCCCTCCTTCCTGGAGGTTGTACCCCCGATGTCTTCCTGTTCAATGAAATGAAACGCAAAGTCTCTTGCGTTTTCTCGAAAAAAACTGCCCACTAAGATGTGCCTTTACGAGTCCGACCATGAGCGGAAAGATGGACAAACATTGCAGGATCATGAGAACTCACCGAAAAACCAGCGGCAGTCACCGTGAAGGCAAAGTGCTCAAACCAGTCACGCGTGGTTTGCTTAAGGCCGCAGAGAGAGCAACGAAGACGACATACCATGCCATTAGGAAGAGAATACCTAGGTGGTGGCTGCATGTAAACCTCGTCACGCAACTCACCATTAAGAAAAGTGTTCTTAACATCAAGCGGAGACACAGACCAATGCCGAACAGAGGCCACAACAAGAAGTGCACAAACCGTGGTCATATGGGCCACAAGAGCAAAAGTCTCATCGTAACCATGACCATGCTCCTGCCGAGTGCCACGAGCCATAAGACTAGCTTTGTAGCGCTCAAGAGAACCATCAGAGTGAGTCTTAACCTTGTAGACCCACTTACAAGTCAGGGAACGAATACGAGGAGGAAGAGAAACAAGATCCCACGTGTCAATGCTCTCAAGAGCAGCAATCTTCTCTGCCATCACAAGCTGCCATTCGGGATGAACAACAACATAAGTCGGCTCAAGGACAATAGCGCCAATAAACCATAGCGGTCAATGGCAGGTTGAGGCCGATCACGAATACCATAAGTCGGCTGAGACAAGGAAGATGACACATCAGTAGACTCATCCACTACATGTGGAGGAATCGCCGGAATAGTCTCAGGCGATGGAGATGGGGAATCAACTGGAGATGAAGGTGCAAAATCATGTGACAAGTGGGAAGAGTAAACTGTAGGAGATGGTGGCATAAGATCTACACCAATAAGATGAGGAGGAGGGGGATGGCGGGGCAAAGGAAGAGATGTGTCAGGAAAAGTGAGGAAAGTGATATCCTCCATTGAAAAGGTCGAGGAACATGGATGCGGGTACAAGGGACGTGACTCATCAAAAGTCGCATACCGAGAAATACGCATCCGACGACCAACAAGATATCGACAACGATAACCCTAATGCTCGTTGCTATATCCTAAGAAGGTACACTCGACACTTTGAGCGGTCAGTTTGGTGCGTTCACCGAGGGCAAGAAGAATATAGCAATCACAACCAAACAAATGAAGCACCAATTAATCAAAAGAACGATAAAAAAGACGCTCGAAAGGAACACCACCCTACAGACCAGCAAAGGTCTTAATGTTGATGAGATATGTGGAAGTGAAAACAACCTCGGTCCAAAAGAAAGGCGGAAGAAAGGAAGCGATCATCAACGAACAAGTCATCTCAAGAAGATGATGAGACTTGCGCTCAACCACACCATTCTGAGCATGAGCACCAGGACAAGACAACTCAGCAAGAGTACCCTACTTAGCAAGGACACACCACAACATCTTGGAGATATAGCACAAAATACACAAATAGGCGTAGAGAACTGAGTGTGAACCATGGCAGCAAAACACTTTTATATGTAGGGAGAACCTCACTTCAAAAAGACATAAAATAAAGCAAAGTGTAGTGAGAGAAATCATCTGTAAAAATATTATAGTATCGATGGCTTCCTTTCAAAGCGAAGCGAGCCGGGCCCCATACATCAGAATGAACTAAATCAAAAGGATGCCGAGAGACCGACTCACTAGTATCATAAGGTAACTGAATTTGTTCACCAAGTCTACAACCCTGACACTGTAAAGAGACATCTTTTGTGATATACCCAATACGGCCATATGAACTAAAGACGACAAACAAGAACATCAAAGATAACCAAGTCGATGATGCCATTGCTGGAAGGAGCCAGTAGCTGAAGCGACGGAAGTAGAGGGACTAGCGATAGTGGTAGCAGCGGAAGGAACGTGAAACCGGTCTAACTTCCAAAGGCCTTAAAAGTCATGGCGGTGAGGGCCAGCCCCAACAAAAGTGTGTGTGACGATCCTGAACAGAACATGAATCAATGTCAAGAATGACGCGACAACCAGAGTCAGTAAGCTGACCAACAGAAAACAGGTTCATGATAAGTTGAGGAACATGAGCAACATCAGGAATAGAAAAAGAAGTGGTAAGAGTGCCCATCAGTAGCGAGAACATGAACAAGAAAATCGAGAGATCTAACAAATGATAAGGTGGAAGAGTCAGAAGATATACAAAAGGAAGCTCCAAAATTCAGAACCCACGGGGATGTACTTACTGTTGTGGTGGTCGTTGAAGCATTACTCACATAACTTGCAACAATCGTCGAAGAAGAACCTGAAACGACAAGCACACGCGTAAGCCTCACAATATCCTGCTCAGTCAAGGCGATGGTTGAGGATGTCGAAGTAGAAGCACAAGTTCCAGAAGAAGATGTACGCTCCTTGTTGTGCATGTGCCGCTTCTTCGTGAAGCAATCAGACTCGAGGTGACCATCCTTGTTGCAGTAGCTGCAATGAGTACGAGAGCGACCCTCACCACTAGGAGGAATGGGTAGGAGCAATGGAGCACTGGAGCAGGAAAGGGTCGATGCAGCAAATGGCGTAGCAGGAGCTCGTGCAGGGAGCACAAAGGGAACCTCAAGTAAACCAACACCACGTAGGCGAGTCTCTTCAACATGAATCTTCGAAATCACCTCCATAACAGAAATATGCCAAAAGCTAATAGCTGAGCGCGCCGCGGCTCAAACTCCTTACGGAGCGGAGACAAGAACTCATAGACGCCGTGAAACTCCAAGTTGGCCTGCACAACCTGGAAACATTGGCAAGAACCACATCCACTAGTGCAGGGAGAATCAAGCTGGCACAAGATGACGGAACTCTATGCGTGGAAATCTTCAAAAGTGGGTCACCCTGCTCAAGAGCATGGTCCTGGCGGACCACATACGGGTATAGGGCATCACCAGAGGGCTGATAGCACTGTCGGAGATGCATCTACATCTCAAAGACACTAGTGAGACCCATAAACTCAGAGGCAACTTGAGGTAGCACATTGGAACAAAGAAAAGCCACAACAAGATCATCATTGTCAAACTAAGTGTAGATAGATAACTCATCACGATACATCTCAAGGGCCACCTTGTAGTCCCAGGCCTAATACTCATAAGCAGCAACCACAACATCATCAACAACCTTGGCGGCATCCTTATCAGCCTGGGAAGCATCCGAGGCAAGAACCGGTGGCGTCGTCGGACTAGGAGCCACAAGAGGTGAACAGAGAATGTCGCTAGAGAGAATGCTCCAGAGACGAAGGCCACACATATGAATTCACGTAAAGGCAACAAACTCAGTGTAGATAGTGCAATAAAACATCACCGGCAACGAGAATGTAGCCTGACGACCAAGACATTATACCTATTTCTCCTTTCTTTCTTTTTACCAAAAGTCAACCACCCAAATCAAATCAAAACCAAATCGCGTCAACCATCCACATCGAACCAACACCAAATTGTGGCGGCTGGCTTGGAAGGCAGCTAGCAAAGCCCACACAGGAGGTCAGCGGGTGAAGCCGACTTGGGATGTCAGCGGGTGGAGTGGCGGTGTGATCCGGTGTGTGGTCATGAGCGGCGGGTCGAAAGGGATTGATTGGCTAGAGGTCGATGGCGGGCGCTAGAGGCCCGGATGGGCAGGCACAGGAGGGCAGGCGACTGGAGGCGTGGGAGACACGGGCGATGGGAGGCGTAGGCGTGGCAATCAGATGGCGGGTGCTAGAGGTGCGGATGGGTAGGCACAAGATGGCAGGTGACTTGAGGCGTGGGAGTCACAGGTGGTGGGAGGTGTGGACTCGGCAATCGGGCGGCAGGAGGCGTAGTGACGGGCGATGGGAGCGGCTGGCTTGTGGGAAAGAGGAAGACAACAACGAACGGCAAGAATGCAACGGTAGCGCAATATTGGATCAGGAAGAGCATGAGTTGTGCGTGTGAAAAAAAAACCTAGTGCTCTAATACCAACGGGAGCACGATCCCCACACCCCTCCTCCCTCCCTCGTCGCCCCCGTGTGGCGACGGGGAGGGAACCCTAGATCGCGCCGCCGGTCTCCCCTCCCCTCCTCCCTCCTCCCCCCTCGCCGCCGCCAGGGGGCCCGGCCGGGCAAAGGCCGGTCGGTGCCGGCGGCGGCGGGGCATCCTCGTCCTCCCGCGCGGGGTGATTGGCGCGGGTCAACAGCCCGGGCCGGGGCGTGGTGCTGACGCCGGGCGCCACGGCGGTTCGCTTGCAGCGACGGCGCGACGGGCGGCGTGGTGGCGGTGTGTGCCGGGGGCGGCGGCGGCGGCCGGTCGTCTTCTCCTCCGGCGGCAAGGGCTGCGGCCAGCACAGGTCGCGGGTGGCTGCCTCTTCTTCGGCGCGGGCTGGCGGAGGTGGCGGCGCGGCAGCGGTATGCTCGATCCCCTCCTCTACGGCCGTCGTGGCGCATGAATCGGCTGCTGGTGGCGGCTCCTCTTGTGCTCTGGTGTGGCTCGGCTGGTCGGTGGGTGGCAAGGGCGCCGTGAGGGGGAGGCAGGGGTGCCTCCCGGACTCGCCGTCGCCGCGATTTGGAGGTGCCAGATCGGGTGTCTCGGGTGGCTGCAGCACGGCTGGCCGCCAGCGTTTTTCCTGCCCAGATCTGGCCGCCGGCTGCTCCTGCCAAAGGAGCTTGTTTGGGGCGGAAAGAGGGGGTCTTTGCTGCCCCTTCACCGGTTGACGATGTCGGTGTGCGGCGGCGGCGGTCGAGGGGTGGTCTCGGATGCCGGGGCGGCGGCCTCGGTGGTGGGAGGCGCGATGCTCGTGGGCGGAGCTCGCGGCTCGGATGTTGGCCGGTTACCATGGTCGTGCGGGCGGCGTGGTAGCTTGGGTATGATGGTCGGTGGCGGTGGTTCTGCAGCGTGCTTGCGGCACTACCTCTCGGAGGCGAAGAGGGCTTGCCGGGTGAAAACTCTCTGGCTTTGCCAGGTGGGCGGCGGCGGCGCTTGCGGGCGTCGTATCCTTCTTGAAGGCGTCACCGTGGTTCCTCTTCCTCCTCCTTGTTGCTCCGGGGGAACTTCATCCCTGGATCAGGCGGTGGCGGTACTTAGGTGCCATGACCTTGTTGAAGGCTCCGCCTTGGAGTAATCGGTTCGTCGTGCACAGCTCCGACCCTTCGCTGTGATTCGTTCACGGTTGAGGCCCCCGGTGACTTCTAGCGGCGCTCTCTCTTCTTTCCTGTAGATGGCTTGGAGTTGCGTTGGGTGGTGTAGCTGTTTCCAACATTCTTGTATCTTGCCCTGTGTGTGTTGGTGTGTGTTTCCTTCTTTGTTGTGGCGATGGCTGTAATGTGTGGTTGATGCTTTATATATAAAGCGGGGAGAAAGCCTTTTTCGGTAAATATGCAACTTACATTTCCTGGGGGCCAAGGGCCAGTATATATTATATATACACATACAAGTGGTAAATATGCAGGAAACCCATCATACTATGGGGAAAATATACAGGGTATTCATGGAAGCATCAGAAATTGATTCTTATAAGAACACATATTCTCGCATAAATATTTATGTGATTTTTTTTCGCGAAATGTTTATATCTGTACCTACTAATAAAGTACAGACTGTCTCTGCCCCTGGCGCTATTATTAAATAACCCACGGTCCAAGATTAACTGCCCTCTCCTTTTCTCTCTGTTGGGCTTCGGCCCAACACACGTAGCTGCTGCCGCGCACACCTAGGCGCTGGTTAGTATTCCTCATTTAGCTGCAGTAGGTCCAGTTCGCTCTGTTTTCAGCCTGTTTAGATCTCTGGCCTTTATTATTTACAGAGAATGCGTTAAGCATGATCATATTATAACTTTGTAGCCATAACTCGGATCAAAATAATTTATATATGTAATTTGACTAGAAAAATGTTTAGTTTCCAATCATGCTATTAGTTGTTCATGTTAACCAATATAAAATTCTTTTTAGGGCATAATATTAATTAACCTAATTAATTGCTATGGAGTATTTTAGGAAATGCTATATATATGTGTTTGTAGTTTCCAATCTTGCTATTGGTTGTTCATGTTGACCAATATAAAATTCTGTTTAGGGCATAATCTTAATTAAGCTAATTAATTGCTATGGAGTATTTTAGGGAATGCTATATATATGTGAGTTTCCAATCGTGCTATTAGTTGTTCATGTTAACCAATATAAAATTCTGTTTAGGGCATAATCTTAATTAAGCTAATTAATTGCTATGGAGTATTTTAGGAAATGCTATATATATGTGTGTGTAGTTTCCAATCGTGCTATTACTTGTTCATGTTAACCAATATAAAATTCTGTTTAGGGCATATTTTTTCTGCAGACTAAGGGGTGGCGAATACGTATATATGTTTGGGCACTGCTAATTCGCGGTCGCGCGCCAGCGCTCGGTTTCCAACCAGCATAAGACTTCAGATTGAGCTGCGTATTGTTTCCTTTTTCATTCATTCATATTTTTTTTTTGCTTTGCATGCAACCTGTCAACATGATGCATGCAGCCACCCACCCCTTAAAATCAGGGGGGGATTCTGTTCTTATCTGGAATGCAGTATTTATTTGATTACCTTCAGACACTCCAAAAGTGTGGCCAAAATTGCTTGACCCCTGTAGTCTTTTCTCGTAATGGCTAGTGAATGGGCCGTGCCAATGTATTAGGAGTCTTTTGCGTATTATAAGATGTACCAACTCATGTTAGTGAGTTACAGTGTAAGATAATATCCCTATCCTTATGTGCTTTATTTGCCAGAACAAGTTTGAGAGGCCACAAAATTATATGTGCATATGCCAGCTATAATCTCATGTAGGCTGTAATCTTGAGATTCCAGGAACCAAAAGTTCTATGTCATGGTCCAGAAAAGCAGGTCTCACCTATATTTTATCCTTCAGTTCCTCCTTTTCAAAGGAAAATCCCGAAAATTGAACTTCCAATAATGATCACCAGTGGGCACAGTCGATTTTGCTGGTGAATCAGCCAGAGGACTTCCACTTGTAGGTGTACGGTGTACCCAGTACCCACAGGCCACAACCCACTTGTAGGTCTTGAGCATGAAAGAAGCAATAGTCTTTCTTTAGTAAAAGCTGGAAGGGGAACTTGGCCCATACTTGACAAAGTTACACGGGTCACAAGGTACGTGCAGTCACTGGGCACATGGTGCAAGATCTGTCAATACAAGAGTTGTGAGTAATTCGGTTTTAGCCCGGTTTTCCGTAGATTAACCGGGCAATTCTCTTCTTCTTAATTAATCGATGAGGCAATTCTTTTGCCTCCGTTTCGTTTCAAAAAAAAAGAGTTGTGAGTAATGATGCACATGCTCGGTTCAATGGACTGGGATCCGTGCGGCGGGCTTGAGAATGACAGCTTTTGCTAGTAGGGAAAAATATCCATACGATCGGAAAATGCTCGCTGCTCATGGTGTTACAGTGAAGGGCATTTCCGATACAGTTATTCAGAGTCTGATAATCTTCTGGTACTGGTAGCTTCTCTGGTGAATGCCCAGTTCCGCGTGACTTTGTATTGTAGACTCAGGTCATGTATGATTGTGAGCACGGCTATTGCTTCTTGCATGCAATCATGTCAAGTGGTGGCAAGGCATATGAAAGGACTCCGACGGTCTCTGGGTGAGCATGGCTGTTGTTTCTACGGGCTCTGCGAGAGTGGGGGTTAAATTCTCAAGGGCGAGACGGCTTCCAGTGTCGACACGTCGGCGATGCTACATTGGAGACTGAGTAATATATCCTGCTCGTTGCCAAGACTTATCAGTACTGTGAGTGCCCTTATCTCCCATCTTTTTCCCTGTCAAATCTGTCTATTGTCCTTCATGTTTGTTAATGTTAGTTTATTGGAGTACTACCGGTTCTGTTTGCATGTTCTGAATCCTGTGACGATTGTACTTCTGCGAACATGGTTGGGAACGATAATGGTAGCAACCTGATAGGGAAGTACGAAAACAACTTGGCTCAGCTGTAGCTGAACTGAAGCAACTGGTATTATAGCTCTCTAATTTTTGGATTAATATTGAACTTCATTTCTGCAAAATTGGAGCATGGTCACACCCACAGTGTGTCATCTGCACGAATTTCGCATGAAATTGGTGGCAGAAACATAGGCACTGACTGCATAGATTTGGTTGTAATCTGGATGAAAACCAAGTGTTGCTGATCTAAATAAAAAAAGGCAAGAGTTCAGTGTTAAATAGCAAGTCAGTTAAAAATCTACGTTTCATGATTGATGCCTTGTCTTTTTTTTGTTTGTTGACCAAATATTTAAAGTTTGTACAACATGATGTTTCTGTACTTGTAGGAATTCCTATGATATTTTTTTCGTAGCAAATTACGTGTCCACAGTTAGTTTCGTATGAGCAGTGTCTTTGTAGAGAGTTGCATAGAAGTTCTGGCAGCTATGCATGCATGTCTCGTAATACGCCTGTCAAGCATGTGCTCTGGACAATTTTACTGTAAGAACCAGTTCATTTAGGAACTGAGAAGTTGAGAGTTGAGACGTCATGTTGAAAGTCATAATGAAGTGGTTGAATGCATTACTAGTGAAAACCACCTAGCAAAAGCCACCATAAGATGAGAGGGTGACAGTAAGATTCATAATTAGTTTAGGGCACGACCTGATTGGTTCTTAGTTCAACCAGTTCTCTTCTGTATGATTCATTTGGATGTGATTCTGAGCTGAAAACAGTCCTGTAATCCATTGCTTGAGATAGTTGCAGGATGCAGTCACTGATGGTGAAGTCTTTGAAAATTATGTAAACCTTATCAACTAGCTATGTTATGATTGTTTTAGTCTAGTATGCCAGCAACTCCTGAGTTGTACAGTGTTCATCCTACGCTTAAACTGCACCCCATGTCCCTGCTCATCTACAATAAGAAGGTGATGTCAAGAATATTCCTTGATACAGTATGTGATAATGTGGCTTTCTGGAACATGATTAATCTCAGGTAAAGATGGCCAAAGGGCATGAAAGGACAAAAGGTATGGGAGACATTTTCTTGTTTTTTCTTTGCATACTTGTTATACTTTATACTATGACAGATAATGACGTGAAGTGAGGATATATTGCCGTAACGAATGGAGAAGGATGTTGGTTGATCTTGCATTGAAGTTCATAATTGTTGAGTATAACGTTTATTAGGAAAGAAGAGATAGACTAGGATTTGTTCTGGCTTGTCTTGTACTCCAAGTAGATCATTGTACTCCTATATATATGCCCACGAGGCTCAAGCAATACAACAACTATTCCACCAAACATCTCTCTCCCTTCTAACATGGTATCTACCGCAAGTCGATTCTAAACCCTAGCCGCCACCGCTTCCGCACCCGCGCGCCGCCCCCGGGGCGGTCGGCCTTCATGACTGTCGCCGGGGGCCGCGCCGCCCGTACCTAGGGTTCGTCCGTCGGCCGTGTTGGTCGACTGCCCTAGAGAGTCTTTTTCCCGAGTCATTACTCCGGTTTTTTCGCTCTCTCACCGGTTGTTTTGATCAACGTTTTTCTTTTTGGTTTTCCAATCTAATCTTGATCGGTTTGCGTCGCCCGCCGCCGCCGTCGACCCCATGCGCCTCTACTCCGACCCTGGCGCGACCAGCCGGCCTCTCCTTCGACCCGCGGCCACGTGCGCCGAGGCGGCCCGTCTGGGCCAGCCGCCGTCCGCGCGTCGGTCCGTCCGTCGCCTTGCGCCGGCTGTCACCACCCTGTTCCGACCGGAACACCTGCATCGACCGGCGGCCTCGCGCCATGCGACGGCCAATCATAGCCGTCGCTCGCGCGCCGGCCGCCCATCGATCCACGTTACCCGCCTCCGCCGCGTCTGCACGGCGGCTCGGCGGTCTACCTCGCCGGCCTCGTCCTCGGCTGCATCAGGCTCGTCGTCTGCCTCAACTCGGGCGCCGTTGCTCCGTTGGTCGCTTGGGCCTCGCTACCCGGGCGTCGGCGTTGCTTTGGCAGCCCGGGTGCCGGCGCTGACGTCCCGTTCCATCCGCCGTCGCCGGCCTCATCCGGGACTCCGTCATCACTCCTCCACCGAGCGGCGTCCCCGACCTCGCGCGCGATCGGCTTGATCACCCGCTCGCTGCCGCGATCCGCCTCATCTACGCCGCGCAATCGACCTGGCCCGTCGGTCACGCGCGCCTCCGCAGGTCCCGTGAAGATCGTCCCGAGTACTGCGCGCCTCTCCGCCGATCGAGCATCGGGCTGCCGCTGCGTCGGGCCGCAGCGCCGCCGCCCCCATGGTTCTCCTCGCGGCTGCATCGACTCGTGCTTCGCCGCTGCGTCGCCCCTTCGGGCCGTAGTGCTACGATACGCGGTCCCCGTCGTCGCCCCGAGGCCGTCCCCGTGGTTGCACCGACTCGCGCACCGTCGTTGCGTCGCCCCTTCGGGCCGCAGCGCCGCGGCCCGCGGTCCCCGCCGCCGCCCCGAGGTCTTCCCGCCGTCGCCCCGACCCGCCTGCCGCCGCTGCGTCGCCCCTTCGGGCCGTAGCGTCGCGGTCAACTCCGCCGTCATCGCGCGTCGACCTCCCGTGGTATATGTCGCGCCGTCTCCCTTGGTGCGGGAACGCCACCGTCCGCGCCGGTCTTTGTCACGCTGTCAGGGTTCTTCGCCTACTTCGAGCACCGCCGCTGCAAACCTAACCTAGTCGCCGCTGCCGCCGCTCTTCTTTGGCCGCCGCCGTCGCCCGTCCACCCCCTTCGTCTTCGTCCAAGCACCAGCTCGTCGCCAGCGTCGCCGTCTTCTACCCCGATCACTTCGTCTACTCCGACCGCCGTTGGTGACGTCGGCCCCGCACCGATGGACGCCGCAATCGTCGTCGAGTTCTTCTCTGCTGGCCCCTCCGACTTCTCCGACATGGCGTACAGCTCGTGCAGGTCCCTCGTCTACGCATGCCCGGTGCTGGCAACACCGATGCGTGCTTTCATCCACGACGTGTCCCCGGGCCTGGCAAGCCTGGTCGGCGCTTCGTCAACTTCGTCTTCATCCGTCTACGCATGCCCGGTACTTGCAACACCGGTACGTGCCTTCTTCTACGATGTGTCCCCGGGCTTGGCAAACCCGCCGCGACGCGTCGTCAACAACATCTTCTTCCCGGCGCACCACTACTTCGACACCACTGCGCTCGTGCTAACTCAGCGCCCCCTTGCGCTCGCGGCTTCACGGCGACTTCCTCGACACCGGCTACCTCGACTCGACATCGACCACGGCATTCTTCGCATGGCTACCTCGACCATGGCTCCACCACCCTACGCTCTCGGCTACATCGACAAATGGCACAAAGGGCTATCGCCTGCTTGAGCAACCTCGTTGGATTCCACTCCAGCCACGACTCCGCGATGCGTCGACTGTTCCGACTGTGGGGGGGGGGTGTCCGTCGGCTTGCCTTCGGATTCTTCTCCAGTCTCACCGCCTGCGTCGCTACCGTTGTGACTGCGGGGGGATGTTGAGTATAACGTTTATTAGGAAAGAAGAGATAGACTAGGATTTGTTCTGGCTTGTCTTGTACTCCAAGTAGATCATTGTACTCCTATATATATGCCCACGAGGCTCAAGCAATACAACAACTATTCCACCAAACATCTCTCTCCCTTCTAACAATAATAACCCGAGCAACTAATTTTGGTGCCTTGTCATGCCTATAAATACCACCTGTTTCTTTAGTAGTTTGAATTGATTGCACCCGTTGCCACTCCCAAAATTAGTTACCTCGTTTATGTTCTGAGAAGGTATTCTAGCTAGCTTGGGATGCAAGTGGATTTGGCCAACCCATTTTCTTCCTAGTTCATTTGCTTGACAAAAACTCATGTACAGAAATGACAGTCGGTTGAGCTGGAAATGAACATCCTATTGAGTGAGGTGGCCCAATCGGTCGACCCATTTGCATCCCTACTTCTAGCCTTTAGGCGAACATGAGGCTTCCTTATTATGCATGACTGGTTGGTTGGGTCAGATAGGCTTCATAATGTGGATGACCGAACGAATCAGGTACCAACTTATTGTCTTTATAAGTGCAATCTATTTACCTGATGCATATACACCTAGATTAAATTACACTTGATGTCCATAAATGCGAAGTATGTAGCTGATGCATACTATGCCTAGATTATATTACCCCAATTTTGATCATTATTCTGTAGGTGGAGACGCACTAGCTGCTAGTCGCTACGAGCAGACAGAGCTCGGCCCTTGTGAATGACCATTTTACCCTGTGAGTACATTTAAATTTTTGGTAATGATATGTTGGATATATGTAAACCACTCCAATCTCCATCGCGTAATTGATTCATCCGTTGAAACCACTTGTACGCCCCGTGCTACCACTTTTGTCCATCTTTGTTGATTGTCGTAATCATTATGGTATGCTTGTACATATGAACCTGCCGGGTGTTATATTTCCTGTTGTACATGTTAGATATTATGGCCAATAAAATTAAAATTACCTTTTCATGTATAAACTAGCTAGGCATATCCAGAAAGTAGGAGAAACTTAATTAAGGTTTAGGCGCATATGCTAATGATCTTATATTGCCAAATCGACCAAAAGGGAAACCCAAATGATGGGGAAAGGGGGGCCAAGAACTGATGCCTCTTCTCATCAGCAGCCATATTAACATTATAAAAACACCCACACACAGTAGATACGGCAAGATCAAAGATATCACACACAATCGAGGCATATACATAGCAATGCATGTCTTGTCATACAGAAAAGCTCGGAGCAGATGGAGAGATAATGGTTACAACCTAGCTACATAGCAGGCTTGAAGGATCGGGTACAAGCTAGTACACTGCAAGCTATAAGCTGCAGTGAGCTAGCAGCGACACATGCATGCACGCACATGACAAAATAGTAGGTTACTGGGAGTGCTAGTGGCTGGGCCATGGCCATTGTCTTTTCCTCCTTCCACTACCAGACATGTCGACGGTCTTCAGCTATCAATCTGCTTCCAAAGTCCCAGTCAACACTAGTATGCATCGGGCCTCTCAGCCCCCAACTGTGTTGCCACTTGCGAGCACACTGCATGCATCGTGGACGCATATAACCTTCGTCTCCACAAATAGGAGCTGAATCAAATTCACACTGGTGGTAGATGTACGTTGCACGTACATTGGTTCACAGATGGACTAGTAACTAAATTGACCCAAGAAAAAACTGAACAGTAGAAAGACTACTGGAAACAGTACACACAAGACGCTCACAAGCAAACTCTTATTTGAATGGAGATATATGATAGATGGTGGCTAATAGTAGCTATAGGTTGATCCATAGGCTTGTTGCATGCGCCATGCATGCAAGAGAAGAAGGGTTTGGCTGATTGTATCCCTCAGCGGCGGCGTGCCGCTGTCTCCCGCTGCGCGTTGAAGTAGACGGCGGCGACCGGGAGGCCAAGGTCGTTCTCCTCAGCGAAGCGGCGCGTGTTGAAGTAGTCCCTGGTGGAGGGAGGGTTCATGGCCTGCCGCTTCTTCTGTTGGAACAGCACGAAGGTGAACCTGTGAATGCCAATGTTGGGCTTGGGGCTCTCGTAGCTCACCACCTCCCTTCCTGCATGCATTCATGTGTTTATTCAGAGAAATTAAGGATGGGGCCAATCAGCAAAAGCTAAAGCAAGCCATGCATGAAAAGGACTTACCAAAAGAAGCATCTGTGGTGCCAGGAATATCACTGACGATCCTGCATACACAAGTCATAATCCGATCAAGCATGTTTTTACGCATAGCTAATCGTATAAATCTTACCATTTATATTCAATAAACAAAAACTGGCAAGTTTTATGTCCACAGGAAAGAACCTAATTGATCACCAGATAAATTAATATTTTCTTAAACATGTACACTTGGACTGAGCGCATTGATATGTATGTCCTTCGCTATAGAGATTTTTCCATGTCGTGCTGAGCTTATTGGTCTTTATAGTCGTTAGGCTTTTGATTGCTCGAGTGCTGTAAACTAGCTCGGGTTAGTAATTACCAGTGGAGATGCTCCCTCAGGTATGGATCACTAGGCCCTGGCACATCTGGGTCCGTCATGACCTGAAGAGCGACAACACTCAGTTATCAGCTGGATGTTACACCAGCTAGCTTGCTTTGTGTACAGATGAAATGGCCAGAGAGGAGAGGAGGCACAAACCAGCGTGAAGAAGGATCTCATGTCGCCGCCCTGGACCTCGATGCGTGGCTTGGACACGACTGCCGACGGGAAGAACTCGTGGCCGTTGAACACCTGCTTGTTGGAGCTGTAGGTCACCGTCATCTTCACGGTGGGGTTGAAGTTGTCGATGACCTCCCCGATGACCTTTCCAACGACGAGAGGCTCCAGCACCCTAGCCATGGCTAGCTACCTAGCTTGAACCGAAAAGTTGGTGATGATCGATGACAGATATCTACAGCCTGCAGGTAGCTAGTAGGAGCACGAGAGGAATGATGTAGTATTACCTGATGGTTGGTGTTGAGGTTGGGTGGCGTAGAGGGCTCTATTTATAGCCGTGAAGAGCCGCGAGGTGAGTGAGCTGTGAGTGGGGTGAAGTTTTAAAGCTAGATTATCACTAGGTGATGTTTGATTATTCCGTCCTTGTCCTTGCGCACTATAAAACTGGGGCATACACCTTAAAAAGGTTTCAAACCTGAAAACTGGCACAAGTCTGTATATTCGTGATAGGTGGGTTTTGGGAGAAGTTTGTTCGAGTTAATAATGCACAGAATCCACACATTTGGTAAAAGAAGAAAGCCTTATTGCCATGTATGCGCCTACAAAGTCCCAAGCTGAGGTAGATCAATTGTACCATAGTACAAGTTCCTGAAACAGTTCATCGATCCTTCCGCAGGACATTATTAGAAGCCACACTGTTTGAGCGCATTGACAATTGCTTAAAGGCCCTTCTCAAAATTGTCTTAGTGATGATTGAGTATGGCCTACACCATTAAGTCTAATACTCCCTCTGTAAAGACATATAAGAGCATTTAGATCACTATTTTAGTGATCTAAACGCTCTTATATTTCTTTACGGAGGGAGTACCATGTATTTATATTTCTGTCAGAATGCTCCTTTTTTCTTCTTCTTTTTTTCTCTTGGAAATGCATGCATGCGTGCATGTATTTTAATTCTATCCAGTCAAAAGAATATGTATTTGGAGAATTATTTGTTGATCTGTACTGAATATTTTGCAAAACTGTAATTTTATTAGGTATTGCGGTTATATTATGGGAAAAGACAGTAGTGGGTGCAGAGCAGGGAGATATGGTGCTCCAACTCTGCGCTCAGACGTGATTGCGGCAGGGATAACACCAGAGGGGTGCAAAAACAGAGTGCTTGCTCTCCACTGGTGTCACTCTGTACTTGTCTCTATTTCTTTCTTTTTTGAGAAACCTCTGTATTTTGGATCATTTCTAGTTTGGATCATTAAGTGTCACTTATTTAGTAATCAACGACAATTAATATATGCATCGGAGGGAGTAATTTGTTGAAACCTGATAGGAGTATATGTTTGTCAATTTTCATGTGTGTGGCATTTTGCCGGAAGTAGTTTTATTTATGTCTGGATACCGCGCACTGGACCAGCTTTGTACGTTTACTGCCAATTGTTGTCGCACACGGTACACAGACCAAATAGTGATGTGATTGGTGCGGAGGGTCTAGCTAAACGAAAACAGTTCATTCCCATGTGAATTTCGTTCCGCGTGGGTGAACTCCCGTGAATCTTAAGGCAGGTCAAAGATGGCTGCCCGTCCGCCAGCTTAATTATGCTAATTGTCATTGCTCTTTTCGTCCATTCTTCCAGTTATTTAAGCATTATACCGTGTGAATTCTCTGCGCCGTACCATTTCACTTTTGGATTCCACTAAGCTTAAACAAAGCGTGCCAACCTAGGAAGGATAAGGCGGCATTCCGATTTGATGGCTGCCGAGCTGGGCAACTCAGCATGGGATCAAATGATGGGGTTACCCTTTTCGACGATGCTTTAAAAAAATATAGTTTCATTCCCAGTTTATTTTAGCTGGCCACTTATGTTTGTTCTTGCTTGAAGATGTATCTGCCGCGGAGCAACCTGGTGGCCCCTCTGGCTGTTGTAGACTCTGTTCGCCATGTTCATAGGTATCCATCTCAAGCATATGTAGAGATGTATGAAGACCCAGGCTTTTCCTCCTCACCGCGGTTCTTGTTGTGTTGATTTAGACGCATGTGCCTTGGACGCAGATTTTGCTTAACAGTTCACAGATTGACATGCTCTCTATGATTGTAAGTGGCATATCATCTCCTTTTATCCAAATTTGTGGTTGCGATGTGGAATTCCTTGGTTCCCTTTTGTCAACCGAACAGAATTACAGCCGGATTATATTGAATAATTGGGCTATTTATTAAAGGCCGTGCACAAAAATTCTCCACACGATTCTGTCGCAAAAAGATAAATTCTCCACACGATTATCACAGTTTGAGTTAAGCACGTAGCGCCTTTGTTCTTACCACTTTTTGTCGTGTCCATGCAGTGCTGTTTGGTAGATAGTGTTGCAAAGAACATTCTACAAACAGCATTGCATCAAGATGGACTTGCCACTATTGATAGATTTAATTATTCTCGTGACAGTTGTGAGGTTGTCGCGGGGGCCAATTGACGAGCATAAAACTGTGTGCTGGGTCTCTTTTCCGGCTACATAACAGGGTGGCCTCTCGTCAGCCCAACTTGAAGGATCCTCTATTTCGTAGCTTTAGTTTGCACTAGGCGTTGTATTTTAATTTGTTATAGTAGCTTTGCAATAGACTAAGTTAGGTTCTCCTTTGTTTCCAGAAATGGAGTGTCCAGGTTGGGTCGGGCACACGATCTTTGCCATGCTAAGGCCTACGATCTTGTTCTTCGCACTCTGAAAACAAGCTCCAGTTGGCCTGCTCGGATGGAACCTGCTACCTGGGCGACGGTGGCCAATAAGCCGCTAGTAGTTGCAGCCTTATCTAAACAACTCCAAGACCCGGCCTGTGCTTTTCTAAAAACATGTTGGATGTTCGTGCTTTGCTATAAACAAAAAATCACCCGTGTCCTCGGCTTTGTTATGCGCTCAAGTTGAGCTTTGCTGTGAGTTGTGACTCATGTCATGGTTTGTGCGGTGCTATTTATTTGTTATAGTAAATTTTTTTCCGAGGATCTCTGCCTTTGCGTTAAGAAGAAAATAATTCACCAATTTACAAGGAAACTGACACAACAAAACTCACACGAATCCCAGGCCTGCATACCAAATGGGCCGACGAAACTACCAGGGTTGCCATCCTATCCACGACCAGGATCCGCCACTCTGGCTTACAAACCTTTGCAACGCACACAAGCCGGCCGGCCCTGAGGCCGCACTCCATACGAGCGGACGACTCTGTCGCCCACGCGGCCAAATCCGACACTCAACAAGACAGAGATGCTCTCCGGAGCCACAACTTCGACTTCCCCACCGGCCCTGAGGCCGCTAAATTTTATAATTTATGACGATTTTTTTCTACATATAGTATTAGTGGGCAAATGGAAGTGGCGTCGGCACACACAATAAAAAAAGCCATGGCTTCGCTCACCATGCTTATGTCATGGACCATTTGGAAGGTAAATGCCCAGATGTTCCATCACAAGAGCGCCCCACCACTAATATTGCTCAACATCATCATGTGCGAGGCGAAGCTTTGGGTCACTGCCGAGGCGAAGAAACTAGGGTCAAATTTTTCTTGTGCAAGAATTAGCATTCATGTCGTACTTGTAACAAACTCTGTCGTGCTGAGTAGTAATGGATAAAAAAAGACTATTGTCAAGACAACATTAATTGATGTTGGTTTGTTAATTTTCCTTTTTGAGATTGTTTGTTTAATTTTTCTATGTGAGCGGTGTTGAAGTTTTTTTCTCTATAAATGATACTTATTCATTGGTTAGAACCAATGTATCAGATACAATAAACGAGACCACCTCAACCGCAGGGGTAGAAAATCTAGTTAGCTTAGCTATTTCATGGGCAACCTTATTGCTCTGCCTATTACAATAAGCAAAACACAATTAAAGTCCTGAATCATATAGTAGCAATAATCAAAGATAGCTCCCATCACTGAACTCGGTCTTCCTTCTTTCAAGGCTGATATGAGCTTTCAAGGCCGATATGAGCAGTTCCGGAGCTTAGTTAGAGCATCTACAACCGGACTTCTCAAATTGATCGGGTGGGCACGAGGACCACTGACCGGGCAGGAGAGAGAAGTAAAAAATAGCAAAAAATTGACCCAACCGGACCCTTCATATCATCCCTATACGCCCGGCCTGTCCGCGAACCTTCATATCCCTCTTAAATATGGGAAGGATATGAGGGGCTCACGGACGCGCCCGGGCAGTCCGTCACGTAGGACGCGTCCCCACCCGAACCACGTTTTCTCTTTCTTTATTCATTCTTTTCTTTCTCTCTCTTCATCTCCACCAATCACATGCAAGTGGCCGAACATATGAGGAAGAAAATAAGGAGTGTGGTTGTGCGGACACACCCGGTCACTGTCCGAGCGCGTCCACGGGCGTTTGAATGGCCGAATTAGAGGTATGTGGCCGAATCTAGATGAGCCGTGAACATAGTCGATGGGGATAATCAAGAGTATTAATGCATCAGATTGTAAAAAGAAAGAGTATTAATGCATCTTCAGCCACATACCTCTAATTCCGCCACTCAAACGTCCGCAGACGGGCTCGGACAATGACCGGGCATGTCCGTTTTGAGTCCCTATTTTTTCACGGCTCACATAATGCATTAATACTCTTGATTAGCCCCGCCACCATATGTAACAGAAGAAAGCTGTGCTACTCTATAGATGGCAAAGAAAGATGATAACTCGCTAAGGAAATTAAAGTCTGATTTAATTAAACAGCAATGCGTTAGGGGAGCTTCCAATATTGTCTTGGTTTCCCTGGAAAAAAGGAATATAATGTCTTGGCGACACGCTTAACGCGACTACGTCGCGCATCTAACTGGAGGTTGTGCTTCCTGTCCATGCTTTGTCATTTTTCAGAGCATACGCTAACTTCACGAATGTTCTCCTGTTCCTAGAATGGAAAAAGCCTAGACGGAATTACGGGAAAATTAAGAATAATTCCTCAAATGCGATGCCCCAAACAAGTCAAATAGATTATTCTAGTCGGCAAAAATGGAGCTAAAAGTGAGTTGTGAATTGTCTGCTCGCATTTTTGGCAAAATATCTGCACAAGTGTCTATACCCTTAGAAAAAATGAGATAAAATATTTGCATCATTCATTAATTAAACACAAGAGAATTGTTCAGTTAATTAACTAAAAAACAATAAGCTCCCAACATGATACAACCAAAAATCACAGACACATTGATCATGACATCACAGGTGCCCTTAGCGAAAACACCATGACCAAGACATCGGACAACACGAGATTAACGGTGCATCCATCAAGCGGCTGCAAACGCCTTTCTTATAGTGTCTCTTCTTGCTTTTGATTCTTGAGGACTTCTCCTTTATGATGTCGGATCGAGGGCAAGCACCCACCTTCTCGCATCTGCCCATGGTTTCCTTCTCCTTTAAGGAGGCAATCAATCATCTTGCCAGATTCAGGGCTAGCAAGCCCCAAGTTGGCGATAAATGACAAAGTTCTTTTTGCAAAGAGAACCAAGGGAATCGGCGCCAACACATCAAAGGCAACAACCCCATCACCTTCAAAACCCATCAGCCCGGTGAAGTCGGGTGAGTGAAAGATAAGCGGCATAGTTTTGACACCAATTTACGTTATTTTTCTGGAGTAACCTATTAATTTAGTGCCCAGTGCCAACTGTTGTTTCCTGCTGTTTTTGGAGTTTTCAGGAAAATCAATTTTATCGTATCCAAAAAAATCAACGTGAAAATGAAGTCTAGAAGCATCAAGTAACTGACATAGGCTTGGGGGCTGCCTGTGGCCCCACGTGCCGGGAGGGGGTGCGTAGACTTAACGCGTGGTCCCCATGGTGCTCTGATTTACCGCATCTCGGTCCTTGTGCCTTTATATACATTTGAAAACCCCTAGGATTTTATCACTGGAATTTTTCCGCCGTCGCACACCTCTGCTTCTTCGTGATCCAGTCTGAAAGTCTTTCCCGATACTCTGTCGGAGGGAAAATTCTTCATGGTGGCCATCTCCATCTACATTAAGGCCATCATGATTGCATACAAGCAATTTCCTTTGGACTATTGGTATGTGGTAGTAGCTGTTGGAAATATGCCCTAGAGGCAATAATAAAGTTGTTATTATCATATTTCCTTGTTCTTGATAAGTGTTTATTCTTCACGCTGTAATTATATTAACCATGAACTCAAATACATGTGCGGATATAGAAACAAACATCGTGTCCCTAGTGAGCTTCTTCTAGACTAGCTCATTGATTAAAGATGGTTAAAGTTTCCTAACCATAGACATGAGTTGTCATTTAATAATGGATCACATCATTAGGAGAATGATGTGATGGACAAACCCAATTGTTAGCTTATCATCTGATCATGTCACTAAGTCCAAATTGCTATTGCTTTCTTAATGTCAAGTATCTATTCCTTAGGCCATGAGATCATGCCACTCCCTAATACCATAGGAATGCTTTGTGGGTATCAACCGTCAGTTTGTAACTGGGTGATCATAAAGGTGCTCTTCGGGTATCTCGGAAGGTACTAGTTGGTTTGCATGGATCAAGACTGGGATTTGTCACTTCATATGACGGAGAGGTAATACAACATCCAAAGTAGCATGCAACCATGTGACTAATGTGTTCAGTCACAGGGATATTGCATTAGGAAACGAGTAAACAGAACTTGCCGGTAACAAGATTGAACTAGGTATGGTGATCCCGACGATCAAATCTCTGACAAGTAAAATATCGCGAGACAAAGGAGTGTAATACGAGATTGTTCCAATCCTCGACATTGTGATTCAAACCGATAAAGGTCTTCGTTGAATATGTGGCAGTCATTATGGGCATCCAGATCTAGCTATTGATTATTGATAGGAGAGGTGTCCTGATCATGTTTGCATGTTCTTGAACCTGTAGGGTCACACACTTAACGTTCAGTAACACTAGGGTAAATGGGATATTCATATTGGTGAGACCGGAGATAGTTCAGAGTCTCTGATGGGATCCGGGATATCACGAGGAGCTTCGGACGGTCCAAAGATAAAGCTCCATATAAGGAAAGTGGTTTTCAGGGTTTCGGAAAATGTTTAGTCGCTATTGTACATGGAAGGTTCTATAAGGTTCCAGAGTGGGGCCCACCTGCTTGGAGGGTGTTGGGAAATGTAGTAGAAAACAAAAAAACGCGCCTACGCACACCCAAAAAGCGCGTCCAGTAGCAGAATTGTTTGCAATTGGTGGGGCGTGAACAATTTCTGAATGTTTTACACATGATTGATATACAAATTTCTTACGTTTCCCTAATTTTGCAGGATTCTTAAAGTTATAGAAGTATGACTGAAAATTATGTCTTTACAGACTGTTTTATTTTTAACAGATTCTTTTTTCTTTCATTATGCGCTTATTTTGATGAATCTATGGATTGTATCGGGAGGTATAAGCCATGATAGAGTTATAATATAGTAGATATAATGTAATAATAAAATATGAATAATTTTCCAACCGTACTTAGAGTAAAGATGAGTTTTATTATACTAATGGATCTCACGAGGTTTTGTTAAGTTTTGTGTGATTGAAGTTTTCAAGTTTTGAGTGAGATCACGATGGATGAAGGAATAAGGAGTGAAAAGAGCCTAAGCTTGGGGATGCCCCATGACACCCCAAGGTAATATTCAAGGATAACCAATCAACTAAGTCTGGGGATGCCCCATAAGGCATCCTCTCTTTCTTCTAACGACCATCGGTAATTTTACTTGGAGCTATATTTTTATTCGTCACATATCATGAGTTTTGCTTGGAGCATCTTGTATTATATGAGTCTTTACTTGTTTTTCTTTTTAGTTTGTCACAATCATCCTTCCTGGATACACCTATTTGAGAGAGCCATAATTATGCTATGATTTGTCTGAATTGCTCTATGTGCTTCACTTCAATTTCTTGAGCGATGGAATTGCTCTAGTGCTTCACTTATATCTTTTTGAGCACGGTGGTGCTGTTATTTTAAAGAAATATGCTCTCATGCTTCACTTAGATCATTTTGAGAGTTAGTAGAATTTTTGAAGAAATCCTCTCATGCTTCACTTATATTATTTTGAGAGTTGAAATTTTGAAGAAATATGTGCTTTCGCACTTCACTTAAATTTGCTTGAGAGCTTGTCATTAGCAATGGCAATTTGCTTTAAAAGAATTTGGTCCCAAAGTGATAGATATTAAAGAGGGATATAATAAAAACTTTCATGAATATCATTGGATATTAAAGTTGATTCCTTGCAATAGTTTTGCGATATGGAGATAGTGATATGTGAATTATGTTGGTGAGTAATTATGATTTAGTAAGATATTGGTGTTAAGGTTTGTGATCACCTACGCATGCACGTTAAGTCAATAATTATGCAATGAAGTTATATCCTACTTGTGGTGCATTATTCGGTGTTAGTTATGTTTAATGTTCTTTTATGATGGTTTTCATTTCATGGCTGGCCGCTTGCCAATATATTTGCTAGCCTCCACTTATACTAAGCGGGAATACTGCTTGTGCATCCAACTCCTAAAATCCAAGTTGTGCCAAATGAGTCCACCATACCTACCTATATGCAGTATTTTCATGCCATTCCAAGTAAATTTGTATGTGCCAACTCTAATTTTTAAAATAAATTTCTCTTTTGTATGCCCGTACCGCTCATGAAGCGGCAGGGGGTGGCCGATATTTTCCATGCTAGGTATGTTATTCTCAAGATGAGTGTTTAATAAACCTTTGAATTCAGCATTATTCCAAGACTCATATTTCAAAGTCTATCTTTTAAGGGGAAAATGAAAATAAAAGTAACCCTTCTTTATTCACTTGTCATTGCACGAGAGTGTGGTGGTAATAGGGATGCGCAGTCCCGAAATGCAAAAAATACTATAATAAACTCCTTGGTATGTGTTGGTATGGAAGGCACCCGTGGATACGGCTAGCCATGGATTGTGAAAGAATGATGGAAAGGAAATAAACTTTATTTTATGTTTGGGAATCGCCTATGATTTATCTAGCATGGAAGATATTGGGAATTCTTGGTCATTTTCGTTGAGAAGAAAAGAATGCCTCTCAAAATAGTTTTATCTCTCAATTTAAGCTAAGAGCTCTGGCACCTCTACAAATCTCTGCTTCCCTCCACGGAGGGCCTATCTATTTACTTTTATGCATTTTTTATTTTTTTTATTGAGTCTTCATCTTCTCTTATAAAGCACCAACTAGGAAGCACTATTATCATACTTGAGCATTGGATGTAGCTAATATTTGGATGTGTTTCATAAATTGGATCAATGATTGAGCATAATGGTCTAGGGATAGCTTTCTTTAGTGTTGATATTTTGAAAGACATGGTTGCTTATTGATATGCTTGAGTATTAAAGTCTTCATGTCAAATTATAGACTATTGCTTTGAATCATCTAAAAGTCCAAATGTACATGCTACAAAGAAAAATTCCACATCAAAAATTCTGTTTTTATCATTTACCTACTCGAGGACGAGCATGAATTAAGCTTGGGGATGTTGATACGTCTCCAACTATCTATACTTGTTTATTGTTACATGCTGTTATATTATCAATCTTGGATGTATTACATACTTTTCCAGCAACTTTATATCTTTTTTGGGACTAACCTATTGACATAGTGCCCAATGCCAGTTGTTGTTTTCTGTTTATTTTAACTTTGTGAAATATCAATACCAAATGGAGTCCACACAACGAAACTTGTTGGCGGTAGTTTTGTGCCCAGAAGAAACCCAAAGAGCCCAAGAGGTGTAACAGAGGAGGTTGATACGTCTCCAACGTATCTATAATTTTTGATTGTTCCATGCTATTATATTATCTATTTTGGATGTTTTATATGCATTAACATGCTATTATTTTTGGGACTAACTTATTAATCCCGAGCCTAGTGCCAGTTTCTGTATTTTTTTCTTGTTTTTGAGTTTCACAGAAAAGGAATATCAAACGGAGTCCAAACGGAAAGTTACTTGACGATGATTTTTCTTGGACCAGAATACACCCGGGAGACTTGAGAACCAAGTCAGAAGAGCCACGAGGCGACGACAAGGGGGGAGTGCGCGCCCTAGGGGGTGGGTGCGCCCCCTGCCTTGTGGGCCCCTCGTGACCCCCCTGACCTACTTCTTCCTCCTATATTTCACATATATTCCAGAACCATCAGAACAAGCCACAAAACCACTTCTCCGCTGCCGCAACCTTCTATACTCGTGAGATCCCATCTTGGGGTCTTTTCCGGCATCCTTCCAGAGGGGGATTCGATCATGGAGGGCTTCTACATCAACTCTATTGCCCTTTCGATGAAGCGTGAGTAGTTTGCCACAGACCCACGGGTCCATAGCTAGTAGCTAGATGGCTTCTTCTCTCTCTTTGATTCTCAATACCATGTTCTCCTCGATGTTCTTGGATATCTATCCGATGTAATCTTCTTTTGCGATGTGTTTGTCGAGATCCGATGAATTGTGGATTTATGATCAACTTATCTATGAATATTATTTGAATCTTCTCTGAATTCTTATATGCATGATTTGATATCCATGTAAGTCTCTTCAAAATACCTGTTTGGTTTGCCCAACTAGATTGGTTTTTCTTGCAATGGCAGAAGTACTTGGCTTCGGGTTCAATCTTGCGGTGTCCCCACCCAGTGACAAAGTAAGGGTAGCGAGGCACGTATTGTATTGTTGCCATCGAGGGTAAAAAGATGGGGTTTTCATAATATTGCTTGAGTTTATTCCTCTACATCATGTCATCTTACTTAAGGCGTTACTTAGTTCTTCATGAACTTAATACTCTAGATGCAGGCATGATCGGTCGATGTGTGGAGTAATAGTAGTAGATGAAGGTAGGAGTCGGTCTGCTTGATACAGACATGATTCCTATATTACATAATTATTGCCTTGGATATCGTCATAACTTTCCGCTTTTCTATCAATTGCTCGATAGTAATTTGTTCACCCACCGTATTATTTGCTTTCATGAGAGAAGCCTCTAGTGAAACATATGGCCCCCAGGTCTATTTTATATCATATTAATTTTCAATCTACTATTTTGCAATCTTTTTTACTTTCAGATCTATTATCAAAAACCCAAAAATATTTTATCTTTTATGTATCTATCTCTATCAGATTTCTCTTTTGCAAATAACCGTGAAGGGATTGACAACCCCTTTATAGCGTTAGGTGCAAGTGTTTGATTGTTTGTGCAGGTATTGGTGATTTGTGCGTTATTCTCCTACTGGATTGATACCTTGGTTCTTAAACTAAGGGAAATACTTATATCTACTTTGCTGCATCTTCATTTCCTCTTCAAGGGAAAAACCAACGCAAGCTCAAGAAGTGGCAGGAAGAATTTTTGGTGCTGTTGCGGGGAAGATCTACGCCAAGTCAAGATCTACATCAATCCTACCAAGTACTTGTCATAAACTCTCATCTCTTGCATTTACATTATTCACCATTTGCCTCTCATTTTCATCTCCCCCACTTCTAAAACGTTTTCAGAAAAACACAAAAATATTTGCCTTCTTTCCGTTTGCCTTTATGTCTTACTTGGTTTGTTTTCTCGTTTGCTTGGGATAATTTTGTTTATTGGAACAAAGAGATTTATGGATCCTCATCCACTTGCTAATCTTTTTAAAAGATCCAATTATGATGAACCAATTGCTAGTGAGTTTAGTGCACTAGATTATCTTTATGAGGTTTTGCTTGAAATTTGTGAATCTGAAAATTGTGATGAAGTATTAAAAGAAAATTATAAAGAGATTCACGATAGCTCCTTGAATAAAAAGCATGATTGCAATGATGTTATTATATATTCCATTAATGTCAATTGTGTTAATGATATGCAAAACCATAAGCTTGGGGATGCTAATTTTGCTATGTCTACTACTTGTTGCAATGATCATGATTGGGGTGATTCTTCTTATAATCATGAAAATTTATTTAAACCCCATGATGAGTATGAGATTGATAATCATGTTTGCCATAATATTGAAAGTGGGTTTGAAATAATGTCAACTTTTGATCCCACTACTTTGGATATTGATCAATCTTATGAAATTTTTGATAAAAGTGAGCTTGGAGAAGTAATGACTTTGTCCTATGTTAATCCCACTATTTTGAAAGTGTGTCAACTTTGCATACATGGAGATCATGTAGGGAATATGTTATGTGATAGCTATATTGTTGAGTGTGAATATGATCCTACATGCAATTATTATGAGAGAGGGAAATATGGTTGTAGAAATCTTCATGTTGCTAAATTACCTCTCGTTATGTTCAGATTGCTATTGTGTCTTCCTTCTTCTTTGCATATGCTAGATATTTATTGTCTTTATAATTGTTTGCTTATAAAATGCCTATGCATAGGAAGTATGTTAGACTTAGATGTGTTTGTTGCATGTTTTATGATGCTTTCGTTGTGCTTCAATTCTTGTCTTTTATGCGAGCATCATTTAAATTATCAATGCCTAGCTAAAAAGCTTTAAAGAAAAGCGCTTGTTGGGAGACAACCCAATACTTTTTCTTTCTATTCTTGAATAAATTTTTCATCTAGCCTCTGGTTAGATTTTTTTGAGTTTTAATTTAGTGTTTGTGCCAAGTAAGATCTTTGGGATGATTTGGAAGATAGTAGATTGGTTTTGCTGAAAAACAAAAACTTTTGCGCCTAGTGTTAGTATTTTTTCTGATTGCTAGAGCGCGATAAATTCTCGAATTGTTTACACATCTCTGATCTACAAATTTCCCACATTTTCCTAATTTTTTAGAATTTTTAGAGTTGCAGAAGTTTTACATCAATTCACATATTTACAGATTGTTCTGTTTTTGACAGATTTTGTTTCTTTGTGTTGTTTGCTTATTTTGATGCATCTATGGCTAGTATCGGGGGGGGGGTATGAACCATGGAAAAGTTGGAATACATTATATATTATACCAACATAAAATAAGAATGAGTTCACAACAGTACCTACATGTAAGGATTGAGTTTGTTTTACTAACGGATCTCACGAGTTTGCTGTTGTGAAGTTTTCAAGTCTTGAGTAAAGATTTTGATAGACTATGGAATAAGGAGTGGCAAGAGACTAAGATTGGGGATGCCCAAGGCACCCCAAGGTAATATTCAAGGACAACCAATAGCCTAAGCTTGGGGATGGCCCGGATGGCACCCCCTCTTTCGTCTTCATCTAGCGGTAACTTTACTTGAGGCTATATTTTTATTCACCACATGATATGTGTTTTTCTTGGAGCGTCTTGTATGATATGAGTCTTTGCTTTTTAGTTTGCCACAATCATCATTGCTGTACACAGTGAGAGGGACACACTTGAATCGTGATTTATTAGAATACTCTATGTGCTTCACTTCTTATATCTTTTGAGCTAGGCAATTTTGCTCTAGTGCTCCACTAATATCTTTTAGAGCACATCGGTGGCTTTATTTTATAGAAATAATTGAACTCTTATGCTTCACTTATATTATTTTGAGAGTCTTTAAAACATCATGGTAATTTCCTTGGGTTATGAATTTAGTCCTAATATGGTGGGCATCCAAGGGAGATATAATAAAAACTTTCATATATAGAGCATTGAATACTATGAGAAGTTTGATTCCTTATAATTGTTTTGAGATGTTATGATGGTAATATTAGAGTCGTGCTAGTGGTAATTTATGATGTTAAATAAATAATTGTTTTAAGGTTTGTGATTCCCATAGCATGCACGTATGGTCTCCTAACTATGTAACCAAATTGAAGCGCACTGTGTCTTGATTGTTTATCTTTGCGCGGAGGTTGGTTAACTCCTACCAACCTCTCCCCTAGGAGCATGCATAGTAGTACTTTGCTTCGAGGGCTAATAATCTTTTCACAATAAGTACGTGAGTTCTTTATGACTAATGTTGACTCCATGGATTATACGCACTCTCACCCTTCCACCTTGCTAGCCACTTTAGTACCGCGCAACTTTCACCGGTGCATCAAACCACCTTATACCCTTCCTCAAAACAACCACCATACCTACCTATTATGGCATTTTCATACCATTCCGAGATATATTGCTATGTAACTCCACCGTTCCGTTTATTATGACACACACCATCATTGTCATATTGCTTTGCATGATCGTAAGATAGCTGCCATGATGTTTTCATGGCTTGTCCATTTTTTGATGACATTGCTATGCTAGATCATTGCACATACCGGTACACCGCCAGAGGCATTCATATAGAGTCATATTTTGTTCTAGTACCGAGTTGTAATATCGAGTTGTAAGTAAATAAAAGTGTGATGATTATCATTATTAGAGCATTGTCCCATGTGAGATTACAAATAAAATAGGCCAAAGAAGCCCAAATAAAAAAAGGCCAAAGGAGCCCACAAAAAAGAGAGGCCAAAGAGCTCAAAAGAAAAAAATGAGAGAAAAAAGCGAGAAGGGACAATTTTACTATCTTTTCCCACACTTCTGCTTCAAAATAGCACCATGATCTTCATGACAGAGAGTCTCCTATGTTGTCACTTTCATATACTAGTGGGAATTTTTCATTAAATAACTTGGCTTGTATATTCCAATGATGGGCTTCCTCAAATTTCCCTAGGTCTTCATGAGCAAGCAAGTTGGATGCACACCAACTTAGTTTTCTTTTTGAGCTTTCATACACTTATAGCTCTAGTGCATCCGTTACATCGCAATCCATACACACTTACATTGATATTGATTGATGGACATCTCCATAGTTCATTAATTTGCCTAGTTGATGTGAGGCTTCTCCCTCCTTTTGTCTACTACCACCTTCTATTCCACCCATAGTGCTATGTCCATGGCTCATGCTCATGTATTGCGTGAAGAGTTGAAAAAGCTGAAGCACGTTAAAAAGTATGAAACAATTGCTTGGCTGACATCGGGATGGGCATGATTTATACTTTGTGTTGAGAAGAGGGAGCATAACGAGACTATATGAGTTTGTAGGGATAACTTTCTTTAGCAATGTTATTTTTGAAGCTTCATAGTTTGCTTTTTAGTATGCTTGAAGTTTTACTGTTTTGATATTGATAAACTTTTGATTTGAGTCTTATGGATCTGAACATTCATGCCACAATAAAAAAGAATTACATTGATAAATATATTAGGTAGCATTCCACATAAAAAATTCTGTTTTTATCATTTACCTACTCGAGGACAAGCAGGAATTAATCTTGTGGATGCTTGATACGTCTCCAACGTATCTATAATTTTTTATTGGTCCATGCCATTATATTATTTGGTTTGGATGTCTTATATGCATTAATATGCTATTTTATATTATTTTTGGGACTAACTTATTAATCTAGAGCCTAGTGCCAGTTTTAGTTTTTCCTTGTTTTTGAGTTTCACTAAAAAGGAATATCAAACGGATTCCAAACAGAATGAAACTTTACGATGATTTTTCTTGGACCAGAAGACACCCCGGAGACTTTAGAACCAAGTCAGAAGAGCCACGAGGCGATGGCAAGGGGGGAGGGCGTGCCTAGGGGGTGGGCGCACCCCCTTCCTTGTGGGCCCCTCGTGACCCCCCTGACCTACTTCTTCCTCCTATATATTCACATATATTCCAGAACCATCAGAACAAGTCCCAAAACCACTTCTCCGTCGCTGCAACCTTCTGTACCCGTGAGATCCCATCTTGGGGCCTTTTCCGATAACCTGCCGGAGGAGGATTCGATCACGGAGGGCTTCTAGATCAACTCTATTGCCCTTACGATGAAGCGTGAGTAGTTTACCATAGACCTACGGGTCCATAGCTAGTAGCTAGATGGCTTCTTCTCTCTCTCTCAATACCATGTTCTCCTTGATGTTCTTGGATATCTATCCAAAGTAATCTTCTTTTGCGGTGTGTTTGTCAAGATCCGATGAATTGTGGATTTATGACCAGCTTATCTATGAATATTATTTGAATCTTCTCTGAATTGTTATATGCATGATTTGATATCCTTGTAAGTCTCTTCGAATTATTGATTTGTTTGGCCAACTACATTGGTTTTTCTTGCAGTGATAGAAGTACTTGGCTTTGGGTTCAATCTTGCGGTGTCCTCACCCAGTGACAAAGTAGGGGTAGCGAGGCACGTATTGTATTGTTGCCATCGAGGGTAAAAAGATGGGGTTTTCATAATATTGCTTGAGTTTATTCCTCTACATCATGTCATCTTACTTAAGACGTTACTCTCTTCTTCATGAACTTAATACTCTAGATGCAGGCAGGAGTCAGTTGATGTGTGGAGTAATAGTAGCAGATGCTTGTCTACTTGCTACAGACGTGATGCCTATATTACATAATCATTGCCTTGGGTATGTCATAACTTTGCGCTTTTCTATCAATTGCTCGACAGTAATTTGTTCACCCACCGTATTATTTGCTATCATGAGAGAAGCCTATAGTGAAACCTATGCCCCCGGGTCTATTTTCTATCATATTAGTTTCCGATCTACTATTTTGGAACCTAAAGTGTTTGATTGTTTGTGCATGTATTGACGATTTGCATGTTCTTCTCTTACTGGATTGATACCTTCGTTCTCAAACTGAGGGAAATACTTATCTCTACTTTGTTGCATCATCCTTTCCTCTTCAAGGGAAAACCAACGAAAGCTCAAGAAGTAGCAGAGGCCCGTGGGACACACAAGACACCAGGGCGCGCCAGAGGCCCCTGGCACGCCCTGGTGGCTTGTGGGGCCTACGGTGCCCTTTTCCACCGACCTTCGGCTCTATAAATACCACAATATTCCAGAAAACCTAGAGGAGTCGACGAAAAATTGTTTTAGCCGCCACAAGTTCCAGAACCATGAGATCCAATCTAGAGGCCCTTTTCAGCACTCCGCCGGATGGGAACACAATTAGGAGGGGTTCACCATCCTCATTGGTGCTCCCCTGATTTCGCGTGAGTAGTTTACCATAGACCTACGATGTCATAGTTATTAGTCAGATGGCTTCTTCTCTCTTTTTGATCTTCAATACAATGTTCTCCTCGATGTTCTTGGAGATCTATTTGATGTAACTCTTTTTTGTGGTGTGTATGTTGGGATACGATGAATTGTGAGTTTATGATCAGATCTATCCATACATGATTATTATAGCCTTGTATTTCTTCTTCGATATTTCGGTTTTGTTTGGCCAACTTGATTGATTTATCTTGCAATGGGAAGAGGTGCTTTGTAATGGGTTCGATCTTGCGGTGCTCAATCTCAGTGATAGAAAGAGACATGATACACATGTATTGTTGCTATTAAGGATAAAAAGATGGGGTCTATTCCTACATGAATAGATCTTGTCTACATCATGTCATCGTTCTTAAATCATTACTCCATTTTCCATGAACTTAATACACTAGATGCATGATGGATAGTGGTCAATGTGTGGAGTAATAGTAGTAGATGCAGGCAGGAGTCGGCCTACTAATCTTGGACATGATGCTTATATACATGATCACTGTCTTGGATATCATCATAATTATTTACTCTGCTATCATTTTCCCAACTGTAATTTGTTTACCCACCATATGCTATTTTCTCGAGAGAAGCCACTAGTGAAATCTACGGCCCCGAGGTCTATTTCTTATCATATATTTTCAGTTCTGTTTTGCCAAAATTCCAAAAACACTTTGCTGTGTTTTATTTTCCTTTATTTTATTTGCATTTCTCAATCTATCTATTTATCTTACCTTGGAGGGATTGACAACCCCTCTACGCATTAGGTTGCGAGGTTTTGTTGTTTGTGTGTATGTGTTGTTTACATGGTGTTGCTTGGTTCTCCTACTAGATTGATAACCATGGTTTCATAACTGATGGAAATACTTACCGCTACTATGCTGCATCATCCCCTCCTCTTCGGGGAATTTACCAACGCAGATCACAAGTAGCACCATGTCATCAGGATTACCTTGCTAATTGCCACTTGCCCAAAAATCAATTTCAAAATCCAATTTGAAATGCAAGTCAAATATTCAGATTTTCACAAATGCAAAAAAAAATAGTTCATAATTTTACAAATAATCCCTAAGTAATTATGTTAGGGAAAACAACATCACCTAAATCCCTAAATTACCACTGGAAATCGAAACAGGGCTAAACAACCCCCTTTTAGGCCCATTTAAATGCAAACATAATTTAAATAAATTCAAACATACTCCAAACTTTTTGTGGCAGCCCAAGATATTGCTTTGTATTTATGTGCCAAGTTCCAAATTAAAATAAATTCATTTAGTATGAGAAATGAAAAGTTCAAAAGAAATAAATAAATAGAAAAGGAAAAGGAAAAAGAGAAAGGGTGCACTGTGCACGTGGGCTCTATGTGCACAGTGCACCAGGCCCAGCCCACCAGCGCCCTTCTTCAACCCTCTGTTCATCAGGGGCGCGCTGGTTACCCCGCGCGTGTCCACTCCGCGGATTGGCGAAATGGTGCCCATCCACCATGCTCATGGGCCCTTTAAGGTCGCCGACGACCTCCCCTACAAACCCTAGCCCCCATTCATCCCTCTCCTTGCTCCCTCGTCCTGAACTAGCCGTGACCGACGACACTATCACCATGGCCACCCTCGCCCTCGCGCCCACCGAGCTCCCCATGCCATGTGAGCATGACCGCTAGCTTCACCGCCTCCGCTACTACGTCTTCTCCTAGTGGATCGGATCTAGGAGGCCACCTTGATGATGTGCACCTCCATTTCCTTGCCTTCGGCCGCCAGCATCCACCTCGTCGATCTGCTCGCCCTAGAACCTCCTCAGCCCTGTCGACCCCTCCACGGCCTCCCCGGTGAGCTTCTGATTGAAAGCCCCCCAGTACTCAAATCCATGCATGTAGCCATTGTTCCCGTCGCAGCCGAAGCTCACCGCCGCCTTCCTATTCGCTGTCGTCATTTTAGCATGAGCAGATCACAACAGAGCACATGCTCGAGCTCCTAGAGATCCTAGGGTGCAGTAGAGCCCTTCAGCAATCCTCCCGGTGCACCATAGCTCCATCCAGGCCAAACCCATGCTCATCGCTGCCAACGTGCGATCACCGTGCCTAGACATGCGCTCATAGCGCCGCACGCGCCCGCATCCGGCTACCACTGGCGTGCGGCTCTCCCACTGTGGCTGATGCGCTTGCTGCTCTTCTATCACCGCTCCCCGTGTTGATGTGCATCGTCTGCAGCCGCACTGCCGCCTAGCTCCATCGTTCGGTCGACTTGACGAGCCATCGACCTCCTGCGAGCTACCCCTTGATGGCTTCTCGCCCCTCGTTGGTTACCCCAAGTGGAAGGTTTGAGATGCAGTGTAGCGGTAGTTTTCCCTTGGCAAAGGTACCAAGGATCGAATCCCATGAGACTCCGAGGGTCAACAAGAAGGTGTCAACTGCTAGCGGCGCAACTTAGCGATTGACAGGACCTGCACACAGATACAAATAACTTTGCTCCCAACGAGTACAGAGAGGTTGTCAATCCCTCCGGCCTTGTCGTTTACAAAGGATCAAACACAAGAGATAATAGTGATAGGTATGACTACAACTAGTAAGTAAGAACAGAAAGTAAATAACGGGTGTGATCAGTGATGGTAATATGGACCGGGGTCCCATGATGTTCACTAGTGATGTCTCTCTCCCAAAAGACGATAAAACAGCTAAGCGAGGTAAACGAATTACAGCTGGGCAATTGACAGGATTATGTGCGCAAACCAATGCTAACTATGCTGCAAAGAAAGGTAGAGGCTCAAAAGCATGGGCGGTACGCCAAGGCAAGTAGACCGAAATCCATCTGCATCTATGACTAATCATCCACCTTGAGATATCTATCCAGAACATCTCGCTGGTATTAAGTTGCGAGTCCCACCCATAGTGTAAACTCAAAGCAACAGACAACTGCATTAAAAGAACTTTGCGTAAAGTAAACAATCCTTGCACCCGCAAGTACAAGCACCGTTGTTTTCCCCCTTGTGGCAACAACACATCCCCTAGACTCATGTTTCTGTCACTCAAGCTAGTCATCGAGGGGCATGAACCCACAATCAAGCATAACGTTCCCTCTTGGAGTTACTACCTACTACTTGGCCAAAGCAATAAACAGCAACGGAGAACATGCAAGAATTACTCAAGAACATAAATATAAAAGAGGTGAATCAAATATATTACTCACACACAATCTGAACATAATCTCATAATCCATCGGATCCCAGCAAACTCATCATAGCAACAGCATAAGGATTACATATGTGCCTCGATCATGTAGGGCAGCTCACGAGGTCTAATCGATGAAGAACAAAGAGGGGAGGAGAACATCACATAGCTACTGGTCATGGACCCATGGTCCAAGGGAGACTACTCACAACTCATCCGGGAGGCGTCCATGGTGGAGGAGAGGCTCCCGGTGGTGATCCTCCGCTCCGGCAGGGTGCCGGGAAGAGTTCTCCTGGTGCTCCCAATCTTGGAAGCACGGCGGCGGCGGAATAGAGATGAGATCGCGAAAAGGGTTCCGTCCTCGAGGGTTTCGGGACGCGGTGTAAATATATGCCAAAGGGGGGCGTCAGAAGAGGCAAGGGGGGCCCAGGCGCCCTGGCGGCGCGGCCAGGAGGGGGGCCGCCCCCTCTGGTCGCCTGGAGCCCTGGTGGCCCCCCTCTGGCCCAACTTTGGCCGCATGGAAGCTTCCGGAACGCTGATTTTTTATATATTTTTCTCGGGATTTTTCTGGCAATTTACGTAATGGGAAAACCTGAAATACAAAAACAGCAGAAAACAGAAACTGGCACTGGGGTGCACTGAGTTAATAGGTTATTCCAAATATGATCAAAAGTGTATGGAAGTGCATAAATATCATAACAATATCACACAAAAGAGGCATGGAGCAAGCAGAAATTATAGATACGTTTTGGACGTATCAACATCCCCAAGCTTAATTCCTGCTCGTCCTCGAGTAGGTAAATGATAACAAGCATAATTTCTGTGGTGACATGCTACCAACCATATAAGAACTTTTCACAGTCACATGACAAATGTTTACTGAGATAATGAATCTGTAGTAATTAAGTTGCCTCATGAGAATATCACAAAGAACTGAAAGTTTTACAATATGATACTGAAACACTCAATAGATTTGTAGTGAGCATGGTGTGCAAACATGACAAAGTGATACCTCGCTTGCCCCCTTTAGTGAAGCAAAACATAAATGCAGGGGCACCTCCGAAGTTTAAATGACGACTAGATACAATGATTTCAGAATAAACGATATCATAGTCATGCAGAAGACAATGGTACTTTGGGACAATGCACATTACACTCAGAATGACAATCATGCCCTCAATAGTTGGTGATTTAAAGAAAGAAGGTGGAGACTCTCGAATCGTGGCTTTTGATGGCAAGGTTGAAAACCCGTGGTCGGAAACAAAAACTAAACATGTACCAGAGCTCTTGGTTTTTAAAAACAGAGGTAAAAATTGTTTTTTTAGAGATGCATATTTCGTCAACGAATGCTAGTAGATAACTCAATTACTTCTCGAGCTGGACAAGTTTCGAGGAACGGCTCCCGCACGAGGATGATCACATCCCCTTAATCTCCTTTGTTTATCACTTCCAAAGTTTTCTGATTTCTCATGAACAAAGCGTGAAGGAGGGTTTGTTTGTTGTATATTTTTTAATGAGCCGGGCGCACTCTTTGCCAGTTCCTTCTCGTATTAGGGTTTGCACATTAGAAATGCAGTCCCGGGGTGAAGCTTGTCCAACTTAAAAAGATCATGAATTAACTACTACTTCCTCATGAGCTAAAACAGAGGCACAAAAGAGAAATGCTTTTGATTAATTTCGAGATGGTACACGAAAGTCTTCGTTAGGAATAGCAAGTAAATACCATGTATAGGAAGGTATGGTGGACTCATATGGCATAACTGGTTTAAAGGATTTTGGATGCACAAGCAGTCAGTCCGCTTAGTACAGGCGAAGGTTAGCAAAAGACTGGGAGCGACCAACTAAGAGAGCAATGACGGTCATAATCATGCAGAGCGACAAAGCAACATTGAATCGGGCATGGAAGTTATATCGCTACTCAGAAATTAAAGATCATCAAGGCTTGATAGACTTTCTTTACAGTCTTAAATATGCGTGAGCATATGCCAAGTCAATCAAAATAAATTCTTGGAGGAAGATATCACTAAACCATACCACATCATAGGCAAACAAATCATGTTGGTACTTCAATAACACATTAAGAACCCCCCCAGCTATTTGAGACTAACCATAAGAAAACATGAACTACTAAGCACCATCATGCACATAACATTTTTATCATAGACATATCAACCAGTGCAACAGAAGCCAACTCCCTTAACAAGATAAGCATGATAACTCAAGAGAGTTCCAGCGACCAACTAAACAAAAGCTCTTTAAAAAGTAAAGCATGAAAACTAAGAGCTGAACATGACAGTAGTTATTGAAAGACAAAGAACATACACAACAAATATAAACATGAAAATCCCATGTTATGTTCTAGGTTGAAGTGGAGCGTGTTTCTCTCCCACACAAAGAAAGATGAGTTCCAAATCGTTATGAAAATCAAGCAAAGCTAAACAAAACTAAAAAGGAAACTAAAAGCAAGACGCTCCAAGCATAGCACATAACACATGAAGTGATTAAAATATAGTGGAACGAAAGACGAACTGATAATTGTTGATGGAGAAGGGGATGCACGGGGGCATCCCCAAGCTTAGACGCTTGAGTCTTCTTGAATATTTCTTGGGGGTGCACGGGGGCATCCCCAAGCTTGAGCGTTTGACACTCCTGAATCTTTTTATCATCTTCCCTCGCACACTTGAAAACTCCCTTCATACATAACTCATCATAATCTGATTAGCGAGGTTAGTACCCATAATAAAATAATTTTTCCTTGCTGGAAATAAGGATAATCTTGAAGGTCTACTGTTTCTCAAGATTTCCAAAAGGTTTTTGCAAAGAAAAATCAAGCTCAAGGTTTGCAAAACGAAGGAAAGGCAAAACAGGACAGAATCTGTGAAAAACAGACCAGCAGGTAGTAAATAATTTTTTCGGGGCACTTCTGCAACTCAAATCAAAAAACTCAGAACAGACGCTCGAAAGCCAATTATATAGAGCACGCTGTCGAAAAAAGTCAGACCAAAAATATGATCTGGTGATTTTATACGAATTTTTCTGTCCAAGGACAGAATCTGTTTCCTGGACAGCACGTCACAACTTTTGAACTTTCTTGCAATCAGAGGCTAAACTTGGCACAAAGCTGAAAAGTAAAGATACAATGATGATGCTACTGTAGTAACAAACATCAAGACGCAACAAAAGCAAAAAAAAAATTATTCATTGTGGGCTGCCTCCCAAAAGCGCTTTCTTTTATGCCTTTAAGCTAGGTATAATGCAAAGAGATCAAGTTTTATCAAGAGTAAAAGAATAGCTAGCCCGTATAACGGACTCAAAAGGTAACTTAATCTTCTTTCTAGGGAAGTGTTCCATCCTTTTCTTGAGAGGAAATTGGAATTTTATATTCCCCTCTTTCATGTCAATGATGGCACCAACGGTGCGAAGAAAAGGACGTCCCAAAATAATTGGACAAGAAGGTTCACATTCAATATCCATAATAGTAAAATCAACGGGAACATAATTGTCATTGACAATGATAAGAACATCGTCGATCCTCCCCAAAGGTTTCTTTATGGAAGAATCAACAAGACAAACACTAAAAGTACAAGAATCAAAAGGTTTCAATTTAAGCATATCATATATTCTTTTGGGCATAACGGAGGTACTAGCTCCAACATCACATAAAGCATAGCAAGAGAAGTTATTCAACTTAATTTTAATCATAGGATCCCAACCATCTTCTAGCTTTCTAGGTATGGAGGCTTCTACCCTAAGTTTCTCCTCCCTAGCTTTGGTGAGAGCATTAGTGATATGCTCTGTGAAGGCAAGATTAAGCGTGCTAGTGCGGGGATCTCTAGACATCTTGTGAAGGAAATCAATAACTTCGGAAAGGGTGCAATTATCAAAATCAAGGTCACTACTATCAAGTAAAGTGGTAGTGGTGTCCTTTAGGCTCACTTGTTTGGTAGTTTCTATGGTCATAGCATCACCGTTAATAGGTCCAATGGGACCAGGAGTGCATTGGGTGCTAAGAGTTTGGATATCCTCAACAACTTGGATAGTAGCAACAATGTGGTGGGTAGGAAGGTTCTTAATTCTATCTTCTTCCTCCTTTTCTCTAGCCCATCTCTCTTTAAGTTTAGCCAACATCCTAATGTTTTCATTAATTTGCACTTGAATAGCATTCATAGGAGTGGTCTTCCTCTCCTCAAGAGGGGAAGTTCTAATTTTAAGCAACTCTACCTCATGGGCTAAATTGTCTACCTTCGAAGAGAGATCATCTAGTTTGGCTAGTTTTTCTTCTACACTCTTATTGAAGGCTTTTTGGGTAGTGATGAAATCTTTAAGCATAATCTCTAGTTCAGAAGTGGAGTTCTTGGTGCTAGGATAAGCATTGTTGTTCCCATAGGAATTAGAGGGGAACGGTCTAGGATTGCTACCAAAATTACTCCTATAAGCATTGTTATTGAAATTTTTTCTAGAGATAAAGTTCACATCTACTTGATCTTGAGCAATCAAAGAATTTAAAGGAACATCACGAGGATCTATATAAGATTGCTTGGAAAGTAGAGACATGATCAAGTCAACTTTTTTTATTTAGGGAGGAAATCTCCTCGACAAAGTTTACCTTCCTACCTGTTGGAGCGCGTTCGGTGTGCCATTGGGAATAATTGGTCATCATCTCATTGAGAAGCTTCGTGGCAGCACCAAGTGTAGTTGACATAAAGGTTCCTCCCGCGGCCGAATCTAATAGGTTCCGCGAGGTAAAGTTCAAGCCTGCATAAAAAGTTTGGATAACCATCCAAGTAGTCAAACCATGAGTAGGGCAGTTCTTGACAAGAGATTTCATGCGTTCCCAAGCTTGGGCAACGTGCTCATTATCCAATTGTTTAAAATTCATTATGTTACTCCTTAGTTGGATAATTTTAGCAGGTGGATAGTACTTCCCAATAAAGGCATCCTTGCACTTGTCCCAAGAATCTATGCTATTTCTAGGCAAAGATTGAAACCAAATTTTAGCTCCTCCTCTCAAGGAGAAAGGAAAAAGCTTAAGCTTAACAATATCACCATCTATTTCTTGGTACTTTTGCATATCACAGAGTTCAACAAAATTGTTTAAGTGTAAAGCAGCATCATCTCCAGCACCGGAGAATTGATCTTTCATAACTAGGTTCAGTAAAGCAGGTTTAATTTCATAAGAAGGTGCTGAAGTGGCAGGTGTAGTAATAGGCGTGCAGATAAAGTCATCGTTGTTATGACTAGTGAAGTCACACAACTTGGTGTTCTCGGTGGAACCCATAGCAGCAAGCAAGCAAGATAACTATTTTTGTGATTTTTGATAAAGGGAACTAAAGCAAAAACTGAAAGGTAAACTAACAAGACTAAAAAGCAAAGGTAAAAGATAGCGTGCAACTCCCCTATCTTGAAGAGTGGAGTCCCCGGCAACGGCGCCAGAAAACTTTGCTTGATGGCTTCTCGCCCCTCGTTGGTTACCCCAAGTGGAAGGTTTGAGATGCAGTGTAGCGGTAGTTTTCCCTTGGCAAAGATACCAAGGATCGAATCCCGTGAGACTCCGAGGGTCAACAAGAAGGTGTCAACTGCTAGCGGTGCAACTTAGCGATGGACAGGACCTGCACACAGATACAAATAACTTTGCTCCCAACGAGTACAGAGAGGTTGTCAATCCCTCCGGCCTTGTCGTTTACAAAGGATCAAACGCAAGAGATAATAGTGATAGGTATGACTGCAACTAGTAAGTAAGAACAGAAAGTAAATAACGGGTGTGATCAGTGATGGTAATATGGACCGGGGTCCCATGATGTTCACTAGTGATGTCTCTCTCCCAAAAGACGATAAACAGCTAAGCGAGGTAAACGAATTACAGCTGGGCAATTGACAGGATTATGTGCGCAAACCAATGCTAACTATGCTGCAAAGAAAGGTAGAGGCTCAAAAGCATGGGCGGTACGCCAAGGCAAGTAGACCGAAATCCATCTGCATCTATGACTAATCATCCACCTTGAGATATCTATCCAGAACATCTCGCTGGTATTAAGTTGCGAGTCCCACCCATAGTGTAAACTCAAAGCAACAGACAACTGCATTAAAAGAACTTTGCGTAAAGTAAACAATCCTTGCACCCGCAAGTACAAGCACCGTTGTTTTCCCCCTTGTGGCAACAACACATCCCCTAGACTCATGTTTCTGTCACTCAAGCTAGTCATCGAGGGGCATGAACCCACAATCAAGCATAACGTTCCCTCTTGGAGTTACTACCTACTACTTGGCCAAAGCAATAAACAGCAACAGAGAACATGCAAGAATTACTCAAGAACATAAATATAAAAGAGGTGAATCAAATATATTACTCACACACAATCTGAACATAATATCATAATCCATCGGATCCCAGCAAACTCATCATAGCAACAGCATAAGGATTACATATGTGCCTCGATCATGTAGGGCAGCTCATGAGGTCTAATCGATGAAGAACAAAGAGGGGAGGAGAACATCACATAGCTACTGGTCATGGACCCGTGGTCCAAGGGAGACTACTCACAACTCATCCGGGAGGCGTCCATGGTGGAGGAGAGGCTGCCGGTGGTGATCCTCCCCTCCCGCAGGGTGCCGGGAAGAGGTCTTCTCGTGCTCCCGATCTTGGAAGCGCGGCGTCGGCGAAACAGAGATGAGATCGCGAAAAAGGTTCCGTCCTCGAGGGTTTTGGGACACGGTGTAAATATATGCCAAAGGGGGGCGTCAGAAGAGGCAAAGGGGGCCCAGGCGCCCTGGCGGCGCGGCCAGGAGGGGTCCGCCCCCTCTGGTCGCATGGAGCCCTGGTGGCCCCCCTCTGGCCCTACTTTGGCCGCATGGAAGCTTCCGGAACGCTGATTTTTTATATATTTTCCCGGGATTTTTCTGGCAATTTACGTAATGGGAAAACCTGAAATACAAAAACAGCAGAAAACAGAAACTGGCACTGGGGTGCACTGAGTTAATAGGTTAGTCCAAATATGATCAAAAGTGTATGGAAGTGCATAAATATCATAGCAATATCACACAAAAGAGGCATGGAGCAAGCAGAAATTATAGATACGTTTTGGACGTATCACCCCTGATGCGACGCTTCGGGCTGGTGCGGTAGATGTCGCTTGCCGCTCCTTTTGGTCACCGAAGGGCCATTCCGTCGACCCACCAGCGTGTGGTGTGATACGTCTCCGCTGTATCTATATTTTTTGATTGTTTCATGCCAATATTATTCAACTTTTACATACTTTTGGCAACAATTTATATGATTTATTTGGACTAACTTACTAATCCAGTGCCCAGTGCCAGCTCCTGTTTTTTGCATGTTTTTGTATCTGAGAAAATGCATATCAAATGAAGTCCAAACACGATAAAAATTTACGGAGAATTATTTTGGAATATGTGCGATTTTTAGGAGGTGGAAGCAACGCAAACGGGGGCCCTAGGCCCCACAACCCACCAGGGCGCGCCAGAGGTGCCTGGCGCGCCCAGGTGTCTTGTGCTCACCCGGAACATCGGTTGGGGCCCTTCTTCTGGGGCAAGAAAGCTAATTTATGGATAAAAATCGTGTTAATATTTCAGCGCAATCAGAATTACGGATCTCCGGGAATATAAGAAACAGTGAAGGGCCAGATCTGGGGGACGTAAAACAGAGAGACAGAGAGACATATCCAATCTCAAAGGGGCTCTCGCCCCTCCCATGCCATGGAGACCAAGGACTAGAGGGGGAACCCTTCTCCCACCTAGGGAGGAGGCCAAGGAAGAAGAAGAAGGAGGGGGCTATCTCCCCCTCGCTTCTCGTGGCGCTGGAGTGCCACCGGGGCAACGACCAGGATGCCGATCTACATCAACAATCTTGCTACCGTCCACACCAACTCTCTCCCCCTCATTGCAGCGGTGTAACACCTCTTCCCCCCGCTGTAATCTCTACTTAAACATAGTGCTCAACTCCATATATTATTTCCCAATGATCTATGGTTATCCTATGATGTTTGAGTATATCCACTTTGTCTTGTGGGTTAATCGTGATCTTGGTTGGTATGATTGTATATTTTATTTATGGTGTTGTCCTATGGTGCCCTCCATTCTCGCACAAACGTGAGGGCACCCTGTTGTAGCGTGTTGCAATATGTTAATGGTTCGCTTACGGTGGGTTGCGAGAGTGACAGAAACTTAAACCCGAGTAAGGGGGGTATGACGTATGGGAGTAAAGAGGACTTGATACTTAATGCTATGGTTGGGTTTCATGACCTTAATGATCTTTAGTAGTTGCAGATGCTTGCTAGAGTTCCAATCATAAGTGCATATGATCCAAGTAGAGAAAGTATGTTAGCCCATGCCTCTCCCTCATATAAAATTGCAAGAATGATTACCGGTACTTGTTATCGATTACCTAGGGACAAATAACTGTCTTGTTGACAAAAGCTATCTACTAAACCACTAAATTAGTTGATCTTTATCTAAAAAACCCTACTTTTTATTTATGTGCTCTTTATTATCTTGCAAAACTATCCCAAAGTACTTCTAGTTTTATTCTTTTTCTACCTAAAGCAAACGTTAAGTGTGCGTAGAGTTGTATTGGTGGTCGATAGAACTTGAGGGAATATTTTTTCTACCTTTAGCTCCTCATTGGGTTCGACACTCCTACTTATCAAAAAATACTACAAACGATCCCCTATACTTGTGGGTTATCAAGACCTTTTTCTGGCGCCGTTGGCGGGGAGTTATAGCATGGGGTGAATATTCTCGTGTGTGCTTGTTTGCTTTATCACTAAGTAGTTTTTATTTTCTGTTCTAAGTTGTTTTCTATCTTTAGTTATAGGTAGGAAACCCAAGATACCAAACAAAAATAGCGGTATCTACTGAACCAGTGGTTGAAGAACCACCCAAAATCTATCACACTACTGAAGCTTATTACTTGTATCATCTTCGATCCCTATGTGCTCGGGCTAAAACCCCAACTTGCTTAGTAGGGAGAATCTTTAGATGAGCATGCTTGTTATGTGCGACATCGCATATCTGAAAAAGGGAAACTTTTGTGGCATCATATTAATACTTTGCAGTGCTATGCTTGGAATTTATGTGAAATATATTATTGTACTTGTTCTAAAGACCCTAAGAAACACCTTCTTACCAATGTGAGTTTAGTGATAATGGAATCGTATCTTAGTATACTAAGGCTGTTTATAATTACTATGATGTTCAACAAATTGAAGAATTTGTTGCTTTTAGGGGTACTTGTGAAATTGCTTCTTTATTGAAGAGTGTGATACTTAAATATTGCTATGATAATTATGCTTCTAATCCTTATATTAAACCATATATTGAGGACTCCTCCGCTGTCCAAGAAGAGACTAATATTTTGCATGAGTCTATGGAAGAAGAACTTAATGACATTGTGAGCTCATTAGATGAAAAAGATGAGGAGGAGAGCGAAGAGCAAAAGGAGGAAGAATAGATTAGCTATCCATGCCCACCTTTTGATGAGAGTAACCCCTCAACTCATATATTGTTTAATTTCCCTTCGTGCTTACCGAAGGATGAATGCTATGATAATTCCTATGATCCCGTTGATTCAGTTGAAATATCCCTTTTTGATGAACTTGATGCTTGCTATGCTTGTGGCCAAGATGCCAATATGAATTATGCTTATGGAGATGAACTTGCTATAGTTCCTTATGTTAATAATGAAATTGTTGCTATTTCACCCACACATGATAGTCCTATTATCTTATTGAATTCTCCAAACTACACTATATCAGAGAAGTTTGCACTTATTAATGATTATATTGTTGGGTTGCCTTTTACCGTTACACATGATGTTTCTAATGAATATAATATGCATGTGATTGCTGCTCCTACTTGCAATTATTATGAGAGAGGAACTACATCTCCGCCTCTCTATGTTTCCAACATGATAGAATTGCAAGAAACTTCTTATACTATGCATTGGCCTTTACTTGATGTGCATGAATTGTTCTCGTATGACATGCCGATGCATAGGAAGAGAGTTAGACTTCGTCATTACTTGATATATGTAGCTTTGTGCTCACTACTAAATGCTAAATCATTGCTGATTCAAATTGGCTTTGATATACCTTGGGATCCGGGTGGATTCATTACTTGAGCACTTTATGCCTAGCTTAATGGCTTTAAAGAAAGCGCTGCCAGGGAGACAACCCGGAAGTTTAAAAAAATGAGTCATTTATTTCTGTTGAGTGCTTTTATAAAGTTTAAAAACAAAAAAATATAAAGGGGAACCTAAAACTTTTTCAAAAAGAGAAGCGATTGAAAGGTGATGCATTGCGGAAATAAGGGTCGACCTTGAACACTTGTGTTCATGCTTATGGAAACAATGTAGAATTTTTAATGGAAATTTCTTGCTAAAATAATTATCCCCTTGTGCAATTCCATTGTATTATAAAAATAATGTGCCAAGAGTTTCCTTTAGGATGATTAGATTGCTTGTTGGTTTGTGTGGTGCAAAACAGAAACTTTGGCTGTAGTGCATGATTTTTCATTTTTTACTGGAAAGTCAAATGGTTCTGAAACTTTTCGCACACTCTTGCTATACAAAATGTTTATGTTTCCTATTTTTTTCAGAATTTTTAGAGTTACAGAAGTATGGTGGATGTTCAAATCTTTACAGAATGTCATGTTTTCACAGATTGCTGTTATTGCTTCATTATTTGCTTATGTTTGAATTCTTGTTGAAGCCTCCTTGACTTGGGGCCATAGAATTGTGATAGCATATAGTGGGTAATGTTTGTTTATAATTATACAATGTTAGAGCAGTACATGATGGGATTTCATTGATCATATGCACTAACCCCGCCACTAAAAGTTCGATTAAGTTTTGTGTGGATGAAGTGTTCAAAGATCGAGGTCTTGATGTGATGAGAAGGAGGAGAGGCAAGAGCTCAAGCTTGGGGATGCCCAAGGCACCCCAAGTAAATATTCAAGGATACTCAAGCGTCTAAGCTTGGGGATGCCCCGGAAGGCATCCCATCTTTCTTCAACAAGTATCGGTATGTTTCGGATTCATTTCGTTCACATGATATGCGTAAATTCTTGGAGTGTTGTGTGCTTTTTTTTTCCTTTAATAATGCACCATGATGGTATGATATAGTCCTTGGTAGATTTTTAGAATGCTCATTGCACTTCACTTATATCTTTTAAGTATGGCTTTATAGAATGCTTCATGTGCTTCACTTATATCTTTTGAAGTTTGGATTGCCTGTTTCTCTTAACATAGAAAACCGATGTTCGTAGAATTCTCTCGTACTTCACTTATATTTGTCAAAGCATGATATTTTGTAGAAATAATTAAACTCTCGTGCTTCACTTATATCTATTTAAAGAGTCAAACAGAATTGGTCAATTGCATGGTTAGTCATAAAATCCTACATAAAACTTATGGATCACTGAATATGATATGTTTGATTCCTTGCAATAGTTTTGCGATATAGATATGATAATATGTGGGAGGTACTAGTGAATGATCATGTTTAGTAAGATATTGGTGTTAAGGTTTGTGATTCCCGAAGCATGCACGTATAGTCTCTCGTTATGCCAGGAAGTTGAAGCACAATTTATCCTTGATTGTCCTATCTTTGTCCAACCTCCCCCCTTGGAGCATGCGTAGTATTACTTTGCTTCGAGGGCTAATAAACTTTTTGCAATAAGTAGAGTCCGTGGATTATGCGCACTCTCACCCTTTCATAATTGCTAGCCTCTCTCGTACCGCGCAACTTTCGCTGGTGCATAACTTTATTATAAAGTCCTCAAAACAGCCACCATACCTACCTATTATGGCATTTTCATAGCCATTCCGAGATATATTACCATGCACTTCCATCATATAGTTGACTTGAGCATGCATTTTCATATTGCTTTGCATGATCGTAAGACAGCTAGCATGATGTTTTCATGGCTTGTCCATTTTTTGATATCTTTGCTATGCTAGATCATTGCACATCTTCGTACACTGCCGGAGCCATTCATTTAGAGTCATAGTATGTCATAGGTATCGAGTTGTAAGTTTTATTTCCTTTGAGTTATAAGTAAATAGAAGTGTGATGATCATCATTATCCATTTTTAGAGCATTGCCCCCATGATGATAGGATTAAGGAGACCATGATTCCCCCACAAGTCGGGATGAGACTCCGGACTAAAGAAAAAAAAAGGAAGAAAGAAAGGGGAAAAGGAAGAAATAAAAAAAGAAAAAAAGAAAAAGAGAGAAAACATGAATAAAAGAAAATAAATATAGAAGGGGCATGCAAATACCACACTTGTGCTTCAAAGTAGCACCATGTTTTTCATGTAGAGAGTCTCCTATGCTTTCACTTTCATATACTAGTGGGAATTTTTCATAGTAGTTTGATGCATACCCACTTAGTTTCATATTGAGCTTTCATACACTTATAGCTCTTAGTGCATCCGCTGCATGGAAATCCCTACTCCTCACATTGATATCGATTGATGGGCATCTCCATAGTCCATTAGTTTGCCTAGTTGATGTGAGACTTTCTTCCTGTCAGGCCCAAGATGCGATTCTATCCCGATCACGTGACACACTTGTGGTTGGGGCACAACTGCATTTCGGGCGCTTAGCAAGATGGATATCATTACATCGTACATTACATAAATAAATGGGGATACAACAATCTTACAAGGCACATGAATACAATAACATCGATACAAGACATCCGACTACGAATGCAAACATGAAAACACAAAGACATCCATCTGCTATCCCAGGCTGCCGACCAGGAACCTAGCCCAAGACTGAAGAAGAAGAAGAAGAAAGAATTCCAACAAAAGGTAACATCGCTCTCACGTCAAGTCATCGGAAACCTGCACCTGCAACTGTTGTTGTAGTACCTGTGAGCCACGAGGACTCAACAATCCCATAACCATGGGTAACAAGACTAGCAAAGCTTAATGGGTAAGGAGAGGTTAAGTGGTGAGGTTGCAACAACGACTAAGCATAAATATGATGGCTAACTTACGAGTACAAGAATAAGATGAGCATCTACGAAAACGATCGCAAACTAGTAATGATCGCTAAAGATCCTGAACTACCTTCGAGTCAAACATAACCCCATCGTGTTCTCTTCTCAAAGTGAAAAAGGGACAGTCACAGTTACTCACACGGTTGTGTGTTTTACTTCGGATCCTCTGTCAAGTTTTCTACAACCGGACATTAACAAATTCCAATCTGCCACATAACCGCGGGCACGGCTTTCGAAAGATCATAACCCTGCAGGGGTGTCCCAACTTAGCCCATCACAAGCTCTCACGATCAGCAAGGATAATAATAATATTACCCCTTATCTTAGGGACAATCCGACCAGGCTCGGAATCCCGGTGCACAAGATATTTCGACAATGGTAAAACAAGTCCAGCAAGACCTCCCGGTGTGTCGACACCCTGATAGTAGCCGCGCGTATCTCGTCTTAGGCCACGACCGGATGGGCGATCCTACAGGTAAAACCAAACCTCGAGTTTCCCCGTGGTGGCCCCGCATAACCCCCGTTTGGGACCAACACCATCAGCACTGGCCCCCATGTATGTAGAAGAATCCTCGGGTAGCGCTAACTCCCTATGCAATTAATTAATTAAAGTTTTTTATTATGTTGCAAATTAAAACCAAAGTTGGGCCTTGCTGGAGGAGTTTTATTCAAAGACGAACTGTCAAGGGGTCCCCATATACCCAACCGCGTTAGGAACGCAAAATCAAGGAACATAACGCCGGTTTATCAGCTCCTAAGGTGGCATGAGTGGAACAAAACACCGAGCAAAAGGCCAAGCCTTCCACCCATTGCCAAGTATATAGGTGCGTTAATATATAAAAGATATATTGTGATATTCCAACAACAAGATCCGACATGGAGCAATCTTCGTCTTCACCTGCAACTAATAACTCTATAAGAGGGGCTGAGCAAGCGGGTAACATAGCCAAACAATGGTTTGTTGGGAAGGTGTCAAATATTAGAGGTTTCATGGCAACAAGGAGAGGGGCTGACAATAAATGATGGGTGGCGCGACACATAATGATAGCATCGAGACAACTAGCATGGCAATGATAGTAAATGTATCCAAGGGGATGGTCATCTTGCCTGAGATCCCGCAAGGAAGAAGACGAGTCCATGAAGAAGACGAAGAAGAAGCCACGAAGACGAACCACGTGTAGTCGAACGAATCCTCACGATCGCAGCGGAAAAAGCACTAACAAGAAGAAGCAAGCAACACGGTAAACACACCACTCAAGAACATGACAAGATGCTCAACCAGGTATGATGCAAGACAAGTCTATATGATGCAAAACATGGCAAGGGATGAAGCACACAAGAACAACACAAACCAACAAGTTTAAATGAGGCCGGAAACAACACATAACAACTCCGGTAAGTCCTCATATGCACATTTCGAAATTGGTCCAGATCTCAACAAGCCTTAAGTTCAAGTTGTTAAACAGCAAGTTAACATGCACCATGATGATCTACTCGAAATTCTAGTCAAGTTACATATAAAGTTTGTTTAATTCGGAGCTACGGCCTAGAAGATATGAGCAAAACAAGACAAGCATGGCAAATATGCAAGATGCATCCAACCAACAAGCAATCACACTCCAAACATGTAAACAACATGATATTATGCTTCTTCATGCAAAAACACACAAGTTTCATATAAGACACACCCAAAACGGAGCAACGGTTCACAGGCCCGTTGAGGGCCATGTGCGAACAGTGCGACCGCACAGGGCCCCCACGATTTTGGGGCCCCCGATCGAGGGAGAAAACCAGGAAATCAGGTCCTCATCGAGAGAAAACCGGAGAAAAGGTTAGCGTAAAGTTCATTTTTTAGCCCCAACACACAGACGGGGTAACACCTTCTCCTCTATCCACGCTGCCATCAGGTCCTCATCAGGCATCAGGCATCAAGTTTCCCGTCCTTCCACTCCCTCCAGCGGCTAGTCCCGGCCAACAGTTCCCCATGCCGGACATCCGCCTCCCCATCCCGGCCTTCCCCGGTCTTCCTCCGAATTCCCCGACCAGGTAACCTCTCGTGGAGAGGCTCTCCACCCTCCTCCCTCCCTCCCTCCTGTGCTTTCATTGATTATGTTATTTCCTTCTTTCTTCTGACTTTTTGTTTCTATAGCTGTGCAATTGTTGCATATAGTGAGATTATATTCTTTCATTACATGTTTAGTTTGAGAATTATGACGGTTTTCTTGCTTTGGTGTGTATATTACGAGTTTATATAGGGAATACAGTTTGTTTGCAAGGTGTTTGTGCAAATGCGAGTATGAAAAAAATTGTTTTTCTTGTATTCCATAGAAATTGATAGTGGAAATTCGCTCAGTCGCATTACGTGCAACCTGCTGCTCATGCCTGACAATTTATCAACACCAGATGAATGTCCTATATAATCGATCACTGTTGGCATGACGCCGGAAACCGAACACTCGGCGCTTTTAGTTGCCTGCCATGGATTCAAATGATTTTTTAGTTATATGCTCGAGTTAAATTGATTTTTTTTAGTTATATACAATGCTTAACTTTTAGGGCCTCACTTTCCATTCCGCACCGGGGCCCCAAATTCCTGGAGACGGCCCTGACGGTTCAACACATACACATGAAACAAGATATAACAACAAGCTGTCCAAAAACAGCAACATAGCAACTTTGGAGCAAGGTATATATATGCTACAACACCAAAACATGATAACAAGAGGCATGGATGTGAAATAGACATGATATTTAACAAGCATGAACTCAGAGCACACCCAAAAACTTACTGGAACACAATTAAACAAGCATGGCGAGATTCAATAAGTTTACATATTTCTCAGACTTAGCCAAAATCTAGAAAGGCAAAAATATCATCACGATGCTGCCTTCGGAGACACAAAACAACAAGCATATCAACTCTACTAAGTATATAAGGATCATGGACAGGTAATAGACATAGCATACATCAAACAACTCCATTGGAACAACTCCATAGGAGGCATGGATCAATAACAACAAGCTTCACCAAATTGATCATGCTGATAATAGTCTGACAGGTACATTTATAGCAACTTGAGAGCAAGAAATAAATAAGCTACAACAGGGTATATATGCAAACTAAGGCATGGATGGATAGAGCATAACATGGACAACAAGACATGATCATTGGCCAACCCAAAACAAGCAAGGATTTGAGTGGGGCATCAAGCAAACATGGCATCAGGTTTAACAATTTCAGACTTAGCAGTTTTTAACAAGTCTCAGAAAATAACATCAGCGAGTAGGCCACTTTGCAAGCTTGTTGCAAACACCACAAGGCATAACATGAAAAGTGGATTGCACCACAGCAAAGATGGCATGATTGTGCTTCTAAAACATATTGACATGTGGCATAAAAGACAATCACATCAATAGCTATGAACAGGACAAACCAGCATCTCATAACAAGTTTCAGCACTTAATAGCCACATGCACTTTTGCAACAGAGATTAACATGGCAATATGGCACCTAACATGAATGGTACAACAACCAACATGTAGAGCACTTCACAATGAACATTTTGACATATCACACACTCCATTTGGACCAACATGCACAAACTTATCACATCACAAACATGCTAACATAACAATAGTTTCCAGCAGTTTTAAACATATAGCACTCTTGCAATGATGATTACGGCATCAAGATGAACTCAAACAAGCATGCCACAGAACAACAATATGAAGACCATATCAGAACGAAAATTTTGACATATCATATGCTTCATTTGGATCACCACACAAAAAGATATCACAATGACAACATGCACATAAATTTATAAAATACCAGGGAGTTAGACAAAACACAACCTCGAGGCTGACTAGGCGGACGTGTCCGTGCCCGGCCGGACATGTCCAGCGGCTGGGCGCTCGGGCGCACGGGTCAGTGGCTCACGGGCGAGGGAAGGCTGGACATATCCGGCTCCTCCGGACATGTCCGGCCCGGCGAGGAGGTTCGACGACCGGTCGCTGCACGGAAATGGAGGAGGAAGGTAGGTGGAGGCCAAAAATGGACTAGGGGAGTCCATTTATAGGCATAGGGCTAGGTTTAGGGGGGATTTAGTCCGTTTCGGACCGTACGATCTCGATCATGCGGTTCTGAGCGGAGGGGGGAGGTAGGTGGCTGCGAAGAGGGGGTGTGGGCTGAGATGAGAGGAGAGGAGAGAGGCCCGCGGGGGTTTTCTGTGGGGAACCCGACTTAAGAGTCGAGATCACCGAATGCACGTGTACAGTGATCCCAGAGATCAATGCTCACTGAACATGCATAAGCTGAATAACAAGAGTCTTACATCCATACATACCGTATTACACAAATTATGACCATTATGGCCAAGTCTTACATAGACAAAGCCTCATGGGCTGAATAGCAAATAAACTGAATAGTGGAAGTCTTCGTAGATAAGTAGAACCCATGCCATCTGCCTTAACCCTACAGGCATTCTGACTGGGAAAGCATCCTAGTTCGCATGTTCGCCTCCTTAGAATTCTTCTTCAAATTCCTGCTCCTCCATGCCTGGCCAATTAAATAACCAGTGGCAAGCCAATGAGTACTTTGAATGTACTCGCAAGCAACCCATGATTTGGTTCAAGGTAACAATGCAAGTTGTACAACAAAAGCAACCTAGCTACAAGTTAGATAAGATGTTCTACCATTTGCGAAACATGCATCAATGTACTTGGGTAACCTCGAAGACAGGTTACATATATCAACATGAATAGAGTCCAATTCATTATTAACGAGTCAAGTCACCACCTTGACTCAACTCACACACACACTTTCACCGAGATTGTAAAATTCTGGACATAGTTTAAGTAGCACCTCCCAACTGTCCATGACCGTGGACATGGCTATTCGAATAGTTTTACACTCTGCAGAGGTTGCGCACTTTACCCACAAGATCCGGGAAGCTGTCGTGTCACCCACGATCCCGCAGTACCTAAAGTACTCGGGGGAAGCACCCGGTCACTACCTTTCCCTAGACGACACTAACATAGGGTCCACTCGTTGGTGCACGGCCCTCGTGTACAAACGATAGATTATGGGACTTGCCCTTTTTACAATGTCACGCATACACGAAGGGACCAACGGTGTGTCCGGTGCCCTGTAAAAACAATCATGGTCGCCTATCCAAGCACGACCCCGTCCCGGGAGTGACCTCAAGTCTCCCCCGTCACTAGTGATCTGGGCACCATGCTAGTATCAGCCTAAGTAATCAATAATGCCCCGTCCCATAAGGGGTAGAGTGGTTGCACATGTTTGGTTGGGACGATAATCACACATAAATCTAATCCATCTTTTTACCCACAACTGTGAACTCTCTTTGGCACACCACTTCTTCCTCAAGTGATGACCTTAACTCAACTTCACCCTCGGGCATTAGGGGCACCCGATGTGGCTTTCAAAAGAATGTAACCACGAAGGGTTCATGGTACATATGCAACACTATGCATCACAACTAATCTTTTTTCATTGCATCTATGCACATGGCAAAGATCATGAGTAGGGTATGCATCATGTGGTGGCTCTCAACAAGTTTACCACCGTCACTCTTTATCATCATGCAATCGGAAATAAAAGGGTTCCGAGGAACAAAAGGGGGTATCATGGTCAAATGGCTGCTTTCCTGGATTGGCTTGATCTTCAAAGTCTTCAAATCCTTCTCCTTCTTCTTCTTCAGCAACTTCGTCAAACTAATCGTCGCAATAAATAACGGGAAAATAAGACAATAATAAAAACAGAAAAATCAACATGCTCAGAAAAATGTCAACTTATTTTTATAAAATACTAGAGGGAAAACTAAGATGGCAAAAAAATCTTAGTTTAGGATTTGGCGTGACAGAATGTGGTACATGGATTTTTGAACAGAGGTTTTTGTGTTCAAATTTAGATTTAAACTTGAACAGTACATAAAAGGTTCATGAATATGTGTGAAAGTTATACCATTAAATAGGTTGGAATTTTAGAAGTTTTTAGGAACTGGAATTATTTCATTTGGATAAATATTTTATCCCGTGGAATTCTTATAAAACAGACAGAAAAGGAAAAATAAAAGTGGCACTGTGCCACTGGGCCAGAACAGCTGCAGCGCAGCAGGCCCAGCCAGAGTGGTGGCCCAGGGCACTGGTGCCTGCGCGCACGCCCGGTTTTAAACCTGACGGGCGGGGCCCAGGTGTCAGCGAGAGGAGAGAGAGACGAGGGAGAGGAGAGACTGACAGGCGGGGCCCGCCTGTCATCCCTAACCCTGCGGCAGAGGGCCGGCGAGCTCACCGGCGGCGATGCAGCGCACGGCGAGGTCGGGCGAGGGCACGGCTAGACTCAGCGTCGTGTCGCCGTTCGGGTGGAGGTGGCTGCAGTCGCCGAGGTGGCCTGGTTCGCCGGCGGCGAGGTCACGCGACGGAAGTGCTTCAAGCGTCGATGGTTTTGGCCGTTTCTGGCTGCAAAAGAAGTAGGGGAAAGAGGGGAAACGATCAGTGGGTTGCGGTGGTTCCTGATCGAGTGAGAGGAGCGGCGGAGAGGGTCTGTACCCTGAGGTCGATGGCGACCCGAGGCGGCGGAGCTCGAGCTCGGGCCCGTCTGGAGAGGAGTGGGTGGTGTAGGGGGAGGATTGGGTGTGTGAGAGGGCGAGTGGTGAGGAGAGGAGGGCGCGGGGGTGTCCTTTTATAGGCGAACGGCGGGGTGCCGTGGACCCGTGCGCCGACGAGCTTCTGCTCGTTGCCACAAGGCTCGGGAGGAGCTGGTGCCGTGTCTGGGGTGTTCCTGGATGCGGTCCAGAGCCAGGGAAGAGAAGAGAGAGAGAGCAGGGGGAGGCCGGAGCATCGCGCCTGTGAGGTAGCTCATTGGATCTCTCGGGTGGCCGTCGCGCGTGCGAACTGGGGCGAGAGGAGGGAGAAGGAGGAGGGGGCCGACCGGCTGCCGTGTCGTGGACGTTGAGGCGGCCTCGGGAGACACAATCCCGACGCCCTAGGTGGTCGGGCGCCTCGGGCAGGTCGCGGCTACAGTGCGGGAGCGCACTGTAGCGCGCTCCAGAGCGCCCATATGGCCGGCATGGCCGTGTCCCCCGCGCTCTGAGCGCGGCCGCCTTGTCCATTGGCTCTAGTGGGGAGTAAACAATGTAGGAGAGGCATTGGATGCCAGGGAGAGCTTCTAGAAGAAGAGAGGGCTGAGAAGGAAAGGTGAAAATTGTTGTCCAAAATGTAAAATGGGGTTTTACCCCTACTCAATCATTGAGCTGAGGCCAGGGGAGAGTTACTGGAGGTGCAAGGGGACTTGGGGAAGCTGTGGTAAAAAGCCTAGCTCAAGGAGAACAAGGAAAGAGGTGGAAGTGGTAATTTTGGAAAATCACCAGAAGGTGTTTGATGTGGTTTTGAGCAATCAAATGATTTCCACTAGACATGAGACTTAACATGATCAAATGGTATATAGAAATAGGGTGTTCCACCAAGTTTGGGCTCATTTGAAGAAACTTGCCAATGTAACTTTGGTGAACCCTAGAAATCAACAGAAATGGATTTACCAAGCTTAAGTTAAGCAAATCATCCCTCCTTGATGCACCACTTGGTGTAGTGTCATAGTTTGGGGTTGTGATCATGACCACAAAGTTTGAGGTCACAAGTAAAAAGTTGGTAATGTAAAGTTGTTCAAATTTGAATCTGAACAAAAATGGTTTTGGGGTACTCTGATCAGGTTACCCTTCTCCAAAGCTTGTGCCATTTGGTCAAGATGCATTATTATACCATTCTAGCATGTGTACCAAGTTTGAGAGCATTTGGACAAGTTTGGCAATGTAAAGTTGCTCAAACTTAAAAAATGGACATAATGGTTTTGAGGGATTTTGATGAGGTTTTCCTGCTTCCCAAGGCATGGGGCTTGGCAAGATCATCAAATATGTCATATATGACATGATAGAATTTCCCTGGAATTTTTAGAGAATATTTCCTTTGTAAATATTTCAAAAGCTTGAAATATCCAAATAGGGTTTCTGAGGGATTTGCCCAATATTTTGAACATGACCAAGTGTTGAAACTCTTATATATGGACAATATATGTCCTAAGAGTCTCCCTGAATTTTGGCAAATATTTTTGAAATAGTTAAATAATTTTTCCCTATTAAAGACCATTTCTGGCCTTAAGAAAAAGCTTTTAATAAAATAGGAAAATAACTTCTAAAATTATATATTTTTTGGTTTACGGGAGTCCTATATCTACTAGGTTTCAAATATACTCTTTGAAATATTTTTCTCACCCTAAATCAAGCACTTGCAGTGCAAACCTCAATTCAGGGGTTTTTGGAAAACTAATTTTTGAAAATACTTTTTGGCCAAATTATTTTTGTAAGAAAATACTATACTGTTATATACACTTGTTATGATCATTGGGCAGAAGTTTGGGTTAAGGAGATAAAATATATAAGAGGGAGTAGTTGACTTTCAAGAGCACTTGAAAAATCACAGAGAGAAATCTTAATTCCAAATAAAGGCCAAATGATGCCAAAAAAAAATTTGTTGGTCCAAATTTTCATGCTTCATTGATGCAAATGACATGTTACAAAATGCAGGGTGTGACAGACCTACCCCCTTACAAGAATCTCGTCCCCGAGATTCCTAAACTAGGCTTTAGAAGAGATCGGGATACTCGGATCTAAGATTGTCTTCACGTTCCCAGGTTGCTTCTGCTTCCGTGTGGTTGCTCCACTGGACCTTGAAGTACTTGATGGTGCGGCTTCGTGTCCGTCTCTCTACTTCATCCAGAATGCGAATGGGACTCTGACGGTAGGTCAAATCAAGCTGAAGATCAATGTCTTGGTGATCGACATCCTTGTAGAGATCAGGCCTGTCCGGAACTTGGAGGCACTTCCGGAGTTGTGACACGTGGAATACGTTGTGCACATCGGATAGCTCAGGTGGTAGTTCTAAGTGGTAAGCCACTTCTCCTCGCCTCGCAATGATCTCAAAGGGACCAATGAACCTTGGTGCGAGCTTCCCTTTAACGTGGAAACGCTTGGTTCCCTTCAGAGGAGTTACTCGCAGGTAAACATGGTTTCCGACACGGAAACTCATATCTCGGCGACGAGTGTCAGCATAGCTCTTCTGCCTTGATTTGGCGGCCTTCAAACATTCTCTGACTAGTTGGACTTGCTCTTCTGCTTCGCGGAGAATATCTGGTCGAAAGACTAGCCCTTCTCCAGTCTCTGACCAGTTGAGGGGTGTGCGACACTTGCGTCCGTACAACACCTCAAATGGTGCCATCTGAAGGCTCGACTGATAACTGTTGTTATAGGAGAACTCGGCAAAAGGGAGGCAATCTTCCCACTTGGCTCCATATGTCAAGGCACAGGCTCGGAGCATGTCTTTGAGAATTTGATTTACTCGCTCTGTCTGACCTCCGGTCTGCGGGTGGAATGTCGTGCTGAAAGACAACTTGGTTCCCAAGGCTTCTTGGAACTTCTTCCAGAACCTTGAGGTAAACTGGGTTCCTCGATCTGACACAATCTCTTTAGGAACACCATGAAGGCTTACGATTGTGTCGATGTAGAGAGTTGCCAGCTGGTTGCCATCATAGGTAGTCTTGACAGGAATGAAATGGGCTACCTTGGTCAAATGGTCGACTATGACCCAGATGGAGTCATGTCCTTTATTCGACCTTGGTAATCCAGTGATGAAGTCCATTCCGACTTTATCCCACTTCCACTCAGGAACCTTGAGTGGTTGGAGCAATCCAGCGGGTCGCTGATATTCAGCCTTGACCCTTTGGCACACATCACACTTTGCAATATAGGTTGCAATCTCTCTTTTCATCCCGTGCCACCAGAATCTTTCCTTCAATTCTTGATACATCTTGGTTCCTCTGGGGTGGATGGAGTACAGAGTGTCGTGGGCTTCCTGCAGGATCAAGTTCTTCAGCTCCATCTTGTTTGGCACGCAGATGCGGCCCTTGTACCAAACGATCCCGTGCTCGTCCTCGGAGAATCCTGGGGCCTTGCCTAGCTTCATCTTCTTCTTGATGCCTTTAATGCTTGCGTGCCCACCTTGTGCTTTCTTGACTTCGTCCATCAGGTTTGGCTTGACTTCCAGATGGTCTAGAAATCCATGGGTGACCAGTTCCAAACTGAATCGTTCCAGCTCTTCAAACAGGGCTGGCTGCCTTCTTTGAATTATGGCATTCAGGGAGCAAGCCTTTCTGCTTAAGGCATCGGCTACCACGTTAGCCTTCCCGGGGTGATATTGAACACTGAGGTCATAATCCTTGATTAGTTCCAACCATCTTCGTTGCCTCATGTTCGATTCCTTCTGGGTGAAAATATACTTCAGACTTTTGTGGTCTGTGTATATCTCACACCGTTTCCCTAGCAGGTAATGTCGCAATGTCTTCAAGGCATGAACCACTGCTGCTAACTCAAGATTGTGAGTAGCATAGTTCTCTTCATGAGGTCGTAGCTGCCTTGAGAGGTAAGCTATGACTCGACCTTCTTGCATCAGAACGCTTCCCAATCCGGTTCGAGAGGCATCACAATATATCACGAACTCTTTGTGAATATCAGGTGTTGCCAGAACTGGGGTGGTGGTCAATCTCTTCTTGAGCTCTTGGAAGCTTTCTTCGCATTTTGGCGTCCATTCGAACTTATTGTCTTTCTGGAGCTGAGTCATTGGCCGGGCAATGCTAGAGAATCCTTCCACGGATTTGCGGTAATAGCCTGCAAGTCCGAGGAAGCTTCTGACTTCCTTGACGGTCGTTGGGGATTGCCATTGGGTCACAGCTTCGATCTTCGCGGGATCAACTGACAATCCTTCCTCGGTCAAGACATGACCTAATAATCCAACTTTATGCAGCCAAAACTCACATTTGCTGAATTTGGCATATAGTTGGTGCTCTCGAAGCTTGTCTAGGACCATCCTCAAATGTTGCTCGTGCTCTTCCTCCGTCTTCGAGAAGACAAGAATGTCATCAATGAAGACACCAACAAACTTGTCCAAATATTCCATGAAGACTTTATTCATGAGATACATGAAGTAAGCTGGGGCATTGGTTGATCCAAAGGACATGACCGTGCACTCATACAGGCCATATCTTGTTACAAATGCCATCTTCGGAATATCTTGGGGTCTGATCTTCAGCTGGTAGTACCCAGATCGGAGGTCGATCTTGGAGAACACCTTGGCTCCGCTGAGTTGATCAAACAGATCTTCAATCTTGGGAAGTGGATACTTGTTCTTGATTGTAACCTCATTGAGGGAACGGTAGTCAATGCATAAGCGGATGGTACCATCCCTTTTTGCCACAAACAGAATAGGTGATCCCCAAGGGGAGCCACTTGGGCGGATAAATCCCTTCCTTAGCTGCTCTTCCAATTGCTTCTTCAACTCAGCTAATTCTTCCGTCCCCATTCTATAAGGCTTCTTATAGATGGATCCTGCCCCGGGCATGAGCTCGATGATGAACTCAATGTCACGGTCAGGGGGCATTCCCGGTAGCTCTTCCGGAAAGACATCGGGGTACTCGCATACTACCGGCACTTGCTACAGTCCGACTTCAGACAAACAGTTGACTTGAGTGGTTTGAGCAGAAGAGGAGTTGGAAGCAAACTTAACTTCGACTCCTTGGTCATTGGTCACAGTGACAGTCCGATTGGCACATTCTAATAAGCCTTGGTGCTTGCTGAGCTAATTCATGCCTAGGATCACATCCAAGCCTTGTGATCTCAGGATGATAAGGTCTGCTAGGAAATCTACCCCGTTAATGATGATACTGACTCCCTTACAACCTATCTTGGCTCTCATCTCTGCTCCGGGGGTTTGTACCACCATGGGGTTATTCAGGGGTGTAGGGGTCATGCCACTTTTTAATGCAAATCTTTGAGTGACAAATGAATGCGTGGCTCCAGAATCAAACAAGACAGTTGCTGGTGCTGAGTTGACAAGGAACGTACCCAGCACGACGTCCGGGCCTTCCTGAGCTTCTTCAGCAGTGACGTGATTCACACGCCCCTTCCCATGGTTGGGAGGGTTGCGAGGAGCTTGGTTCCTTGGTGGCATCCCGCGGCCTTGTCCTGGGTTCTGCGCATAGGGGCGCGGGGCATCGAGCTTCTTGTTGGGGCACACCCTTGAGATGTGTCCTGACTGACCACATCCAAAGCAAGTGACTTGGTTTGGGTTATTTATCTTGTTGCCATCACTTTTATTGGGGTTGAAAGCCGGCCTTGGGTTGGCATACTGCTGAGGATGATAGTTGGTGCGAGGTGTAGGATCTCTTGGCTGTCGTTAGGTTGGCTTGACTGGGGCTGGCTGCCACGGGCGAGGCTTCTGGTTGCTGGAACTTCCCTTGCTGATGATCTTGCGCTTGCGAGTGTCTTCCAGAGCAGGCCACTTGTCTTCAAGCATGAGTGCTTTGTTCACCAGGTCAGGAAAGGTTGGGCAGTCACACACGACAAGCGAGTATTGCAGAGTCTGATTGAGGCCTTCCATGAAGCGCTCCCTTTTCGTAGCATCTGTGCTGACATCTTCAGGGGCATACCTTGACAGAACACTGAACTTCTGCATGTACTCCTTGACAGTAACACTTCCTTGCTTCAGGGCTCAAAACTCACACTTTTTGATAGCCATGATTCCGAAAGGAATATGGGCCTTGCGGAATTCTGCCTTGAAGTTGTTCCAAGTGATGTCTTGCCCAGCATGCATGACCTTGAATCCATCCCACCAAGCTCTAGCAGTCCCCCAAGGCAGTGCACCGACTAGTTCCAGCAAGTCCTCAATGGTGCGGACCTAGTCGTCTGCATCCAGGGGTTCAGTAGTCTCGATGAAGGTTGGCAGTGCATGCTTCTTAAACTCTGCCAACGTGGAACGTCCATTGCCATTCCCCGCCGGCTGGCGGTTGTTGGTGACAGCTTGAGCAATCATCTGGAGGGCAGCAGTGTTGGCTTGGCGTTCCTCTCGGAAGGCTTGGAGAAGCTGAGCCATGTCCATGATCGGGGGAGGTGGTGGTGGAGCTTGGTCGTGGGTTTGGTCTTGTCCGGCCTCTGCTTGGGCGGATGCTCCGGCTTCGGGCTGCTGGGTAGAGGTACCAGTATGAGTTAAAACAGGCATCCTGTTGGAGCGGTAAAGGTCTCATGATTTGGAATGAAGAGGGAAAGCAATAAAGATGGGTGCCTAGTAAGGGGGTGGGTGTGACACTAATTATTTTCATGCAAGGGCCAAAAGGGCCAAACACATTCATTAAAATCCAAATGGTTTGATGCAGTCGTTTACACATTCCCGAAGGGAAGATACAACGTACATCAAACACAACAAAAGCAAACACTAGATGGCTTCATATGAACCATACAAGGACTCAACTTCGCATAGGGGTTACACGACCTATCCTACCGTAGAGGTCACGAACTGGCATATCTGAGTTGCGAATAATGCCTAAGCGGCGGAATGCTCGGTCGCGTATTCTGGCTCTTCTGGGTCTTCCTCCTTGTCTTCATCTGTCTGGGCCCCCTATCACTTGAGGGTGTGGGGGAGTGGAGGAGTTGGATACGACGGTGTTTTGTTGGTGGAGCAGGGAAAGGCTTGCGATATTCCCTTGCCGTCATACGGCGTCGCTGGGGTGGTTCTTCATCCTTGGAAGATACATCTCGTGAGGGCCTTCCGCCTCGATACGCGACAGCGGGTCGCCCGGGAGGCGCACCTTCCTTCTTGATCCTACTCGTCTTCTCTTGTGCTCGTCGAAGAAGTGCCTTGGTCTTGTGGAGTTCTTCTCAGAGCTACATCGATTCCGAGGCCAAATCTTGTGCCAAGCTGTCGGCACAAAGGCTGAAATAGGTCTGGAATCGAAGGGGAAGTCCTTCCTTCAGTGGAGGGGCTTGCGTGCTGCTTTCATCTTCACCTTCCTTCCGGTAAGGCAAGAAGCGAGTTGTCATCTTGGCTGCCATCTCCGAAAGAAGTTCTCGGAGGCGGGTTAGTGCCTTGAGTGCAGCAGCCTCGACAGCGAGGGGTAGTGTTGCCATCTGGGGTCCCTCGAAGAACCAACTTGTGGGAGGATCGTTTGCCTTCACGATTACTTCCACATGGTATTCCACCTCAGTGTCGCTAACCCAATGCTCATGGTAGGTGAGGATGGGTTCTCGGTGGAACTGGCACTCCTGGTGGCTATCCTCGAGAAGCAAGGGGAACCCAGTGGTCAGGTGCTCTTCAAGTACAGCGGCCATCTACAAAGGTTGAATAGGAGAGGTTAATAAGCTGATGATATCTCAGGTTTGGTAAGGTTTAGAAAAGAAGAGAGGTTCAGAAGGTTTATGAAAAGGGTCTCATCCTAACTAACGCCCATGCTAACTAAGGCTTCCTACAGTCAGGATGGCTCTGATACCAGCTCTGTGGGGACCCCGACTTAAGAGTCGAGATCACTGAATGCACGTGTACAGTGATCCCAGAGATCAATGCTCACTGAACACACAGAAGCTGAATAACAAGAGTCTTACATCCATACATACCGTCTTACACAAATTATGACCATTATGGCCAAGTCTTACATAGATAAAGCCTCATGGGCTGAATAGCAAATAAACTCGAATAGCGGAAGTCTTCGTAGATAAGTAGAACCCATGCCATCTGCCTTAACCCTACAGGCATTCTGACTGGGAAAGCGTCCTAGTTCGCATGTTCGCCTCCATATAATTCTTCTTCAAATTCCTGCTCCTCCATGCCTGGCCAATTAAATAACCAGTGGCAAGCCAATGAGTACTTTGAATGTACTCACAAGCGACCCATGATTTGGTTCAAGGTAACAATGCAAGTTGTACAACAAAAGCTACCTAGCTACAAGCTAGATAAGATGTTCTACCATTTGTGAAACATGCATCAATGTACTTGGGTAACCTCGAAGACAGGTTACAGATATCAACATGAATAGAGTTCAATTCATTATCAACGAGTCAAGTCACCACCTTGACTCAACACACACACACACTTTCCCGATATTGTAAAATTCTGGACATAGTTTAAGTAGCACCTCCCAACTGTCCATGACCGTGTACACGGCTATTCGAATAGTTTTACACTCTGCAGAGGTTGCGCACTTTACCCACAAGATCCGGGAAGCTTTCGTGTCACCCACGATCCCGCAGTACCTGAAGTACTTGGGGGAAGCACCCGGTCACAACCTTTCCCTAGACGACACTAACATAGGGTCCACTCGTTGGTGCACGGCCCTCGTGTACAAACGATAGATTATGGGACTTGCCCTTTTTACAATGTCACACATACACGAAGGGACCAACGGTGTGTCCGATGCCCTGTAAAAACAGTCATGGTCGCCTATCCAAGCACGACCCCGTCCCGGGAGTGACCTCAAGTCTCCCCCGTCACTAGTGATGTGGGCACCATGCTAGTATCAGCCTAAGTAATCAATAATGCCCCGTCCCATAACGGGTAGAGTGGTTGCACATGTTTGGTTGGGACGGTAATCACACATAAATCTAATCCATCTTTTTACCCACACCCGTGAACTCTCTTTGGCACACCACTTCTTCCTCATGATGACCTTAACTCAACTTCACCCTCAGGCATTAGGGGCACCCGATGGGGTTTTCAAAAGAATGTAACCACGAAGGGTTCATGGTACATATGCAACACTATGCATCACAACTAATCTTTTGTCATTGCATCTATGCACATGGTAAAGATCATGAGTAGGGGTATGCATCATGTGGTGGCTCTCAACAAGTTTACCACTGTCACTCTTTATCATCATGCAATCGGAAATAAAAGGGTTCCAAGGAACAAAAGGGGGTATCATGGTCAAAGGGATGCTTTCCTGGATTGGCTTGATCTTCAAAGTCTTCAAGTCCTTCCCCTTCTTCTTCTTCAGAAACTTCGTCAAACACGGTATCTAATTGTCGCAATAAATAACGGGAAAATAAGACAATAATAAAAACAGAAAAATCAAAGTGCTCAGAAAAATGTCAACTTATTTTTATAAAATACTAGAGGGAAAACTAAGATGGCAAAAATTCTTAGTTTGGGATTTGGAGTGACAGAATGTGGTACATGGATTTTTGGACAGAGGTTTTTGTGTTCAAATTTAGAGTTAAATTTGAACAGTACAGAAAAGGTTCATGAATATGTGTGAAAGTTATACCATTAAATAGGTTGGAATTTTACAAGTTTTTAGGAACTAGAATTATTTCATTTGGATAAATATTTTATCTTGTGGAATTCTTATAAAACAGACAGAAAAGGAAAAAGAAAAGTGGCACTGTGCCACTGGGCCAGAACAGCTACAGCGCAGCAGGCCCAGCCAGAGAGGCGGCCCAGCGCATTGGTGCCTGCGTGCGCGCCAGGTTTTAAACCTGATGGGCGGGGCCCAGGCATCAGCGAAAGGAGAGGAGAGACTGACAGGCGGGGCCCGCCTGTCATCCCTAACCCTGCGGCAGAGGGCCGGCGAGCTCACCGGCGGCGATGCAGGGCACGGCGAGGTCGGGCGAGGGCACGGCTAGACTCGACGTCGAGTCCCCGTTCGGGTTGAGGTGGCTGCAGTCGCCGGGGTGGCCTGGTTCGCCGGCGGCGAGGTCACGCGGCGGAGGTGCTTTGGGCGTCGATGGTTCTGGCCGTTTCCGGCTACAAAAGAAGTGAGGGAAAGATGGGAAAACGATCAGTGGGTTGCGGTGGTTCCAGATCAAGTGAGAGGAGCGGCGGAGAGGGTCTGTACCTTGAGGTCGACGGCGACCCGAGGCGGCGGAGCTCGAGCTCGATATCGAGCTCGGGCCTGTCTGGAGAGGAGTGGGTGGTGTAGGGGGAGGATTGGGTGTGTGAGAGGGCGAGTGGTGAGGAGAGGAGGGCGCGGGGGTGTCCTTTTATAGGCGAACGGCGGGGTGCCGTGGACCCGTGCGCCGGTGAGGTTCTGCTCGTTGCCACAAGGCTCGGGAGGAGCTGGCGCCGTGTCTGGGGCGTTCCTGGATGCGGTCCAGAGCCGGGGAAGAGGAGAGAGAGAGTAGGGGGAGGCCAGAGCATCGCGCGTGTGAGGCAGCTCATTGGAGCTCTCGGGTGGCCGTCGCGCATGCGAACTGGGGCGAGAGGAGGGATAAGGAGGAGGGGGCCGACCGGCTGCCGTGTCGTGGACGTCGAGGCGGCCTGGGGAGACACGATCCCGACGCCCTAGGTGGTCGGGCGCCTCGGGCAGGTCGCGGCTACACTGCGGGAGCGCACTGTAGCGCGCTCCAGAGCGCCCATATGGCCGGCATGGCCGTGTCCCCCGCGCTCTGGGCGCGGCCACCATGTCCATTGGCTCTAGGGGGGAGTAAACAATGTAGGAGAGGCATTGGATGCCAGGGAGAGCTTCTAGAAGAAGAGAGGGCTGAGAGGGAAAGGTGAAAATTGCTGTCCATAATGTAAAATGGGGTTTTACCTCTACTCAATCATTGAGCTGAGGCCAGGGGAGAGTTACTGGAGGTGCAAGGGGACTTGGGGAAGCTGTGGTAAAAAGCCTAGCTCAAGGAGAACAAGGAAAGAGGTGGAAGTGGTAATTTTGGAAAATCACCAGAAGGTGTTTGATGTGGTTTTGAGCAATCAAATGATTTCCACTAGACATGAGACTTAACATGATCAAATGGTATATAGAAATAGGGTGTTCCACCAAGTTTGGGCTCATTTGAAGAAACTTGCCAATGTAACTTTGGTGAGCCCTAGAAATCAACAGAAATGGATTTACCAAGTTTAACTTAAGCAAATCATCCCTCCTTGACGCACCACTTGGTGTAGTGTCATAATTTGGGATTGTGATCGTGCCCACAAAGTTTGAGGTCACAGGTAAAAAGTTGGTAATGTAAAGTTGTTCAAATTTGAATATGAACAGAAATGGTTTTAGGGTACTCTGATCCGGTTACCCTTGTCCAAATCTTGTGCCATTTGGTCTACATGCATTATTAGACCATTCTAGCATGTGTACCAAGTTTGAGAGCATTTGGACAAGTTTGGCAATGTAAAGTTGCTCAAACTTCAAAAATGGACAAAATGGTTTTGAGGGGTTTTGATGAGGTTTTCTTGCTTCCCAAGGCATGGGGCTTGGCAAGATCATCAAATATGTCATATATGACATGATAGAATTTCCCTGGAATGTTTAGAGAATATTTCCTTTGTAAATATTTCAAAAGCTTGAAATATCTAGATAGGGTTTCTGAGGGATTTGCCCAATATTTTGAACATGACCAAGTGTTGAAACTCTTATATATGGGTAATATATGTCCTAAGAGTCTCCCTGAATTTTGGCAAATATTTTTGAAATATTTAAATAATTTTTCCCTATTAAAGACCATTTCTGGCCTTAAGAAAAAGCTTTTGAATAAAATAGGAAAAAAACTTCTAAAATTATATTTTTTGGGTTTACGGGAGTCCTATATCTACTAGGTTTCAAATATACACTTTGAAATATTTTTCTCACCCTAAATCAAGCACTTGCAGTGCAAACCTCAATTCAGGGGTTTTTGGAAAACTAATTTTTGAAAATACTTTTTGGCCAAATTATTTTTGTAAGAAAATACTATACTGTTATATACACTTGGTATGATCAGTGGGCAGAAGTTTGGGGTAAGGAGATAAAATATATAAGAGGGAGTAGTTGACTTTAAAGAGCACTTGAAAAATCACAGAGAGAAATCTTAATTCCAAATAAAAGCCAAATGATGCCAAAAAAAAATTGTTGGTCCAAATTTTCATGCTTCAGTGATGCAAATGACATGTTACAAAATGCAGGGTGTGACAGACCTACCCCCCTTACAAGAATCTCATCCCCGAGATTCCTAAACTAGGCTTTAGAAGAGATCGGGATACTCGGATCTAAAATAGTCTTCACGTTCCCAGGTTGCTTCTGCTTTCATGTGGTTGCTCCACTGGACCTTGAAGTACTTGATGGTGCGGCTTCGTGTCCGTCTCTCTACTTCATCCAGAATGCGAATGGGACTCTCATGGTAGGTCAAATCAGGCTGAAGATCAATGGCTTGGTGATCGACATCCTTGTAGAGATCAGGCTTGTCCGGAACTTGGAGACACTTCCGGAGTTTTGACACGTGGAATACGTTGTGCACATCAGATAGCTCAGGTGGTAGTTCTAACTGGTAAGCCACTTCTCCTCGTCGTGCAATGATCTCAAAGGGACCAATGAATCTTGGTGCGAGCTTCCCTTTAACGTGGAAACGTTTGGTTCCCTTCAGAGGAGTTACTCGCAGGTACACATGGTCTCTGACACGGAAACTCATATCTCGGCGACGAGTGTCAGCATAGCTCTTCTGCCTTGATTTGGCGGCCTTCAAACGTTCTCTGACTAGTTGGACTTGCTCTTCTACTTCTTTTGTCTACTACCACCGCATTCTATTCCACCTATATTGCTATATCCATGGCCTGCGCTCATGTATTGCGTGAGAGTTGAAAATGTTGAAGCGCATTAAAAAGTATGATCCAATTGCTTGGCTAACACCGGGGTAGTACATGATTTATACTTTGAGCTGGGAAGACAGAGCATGACAAGACTATATGATTGTCTAGGGATAACGTTCTTTAGCATTTGATATTCTGAAAGACATGATTGTTTGTTGGGATGCCCGAGTATTGATGTATTTATGTCAAATTATAGACTATTGCTTTGAATCACTCATGTCTTAATATTCATGCCATGACTAGATATATGATCAAGTTTCTGTTAGGTAGCATTCCACATCAAAAATTATCTTTTTTATCATTTACCTACTCAAGGACAAGCAGGAATTAAGCTTGGGGATGCTGATACGTCTCCATCGTATCTATAATTTTTGATTGTTTCATGCCAATATTATTAAACTTTTACATACTTTTGGCAACAAATTATATGATTTATTTGGACTAACTTACTAATCCAGTGCACAGTGCCACCTCCTATTTTTGCATGTTTTTGTATCGCAGAAAATCCATATCAAACGAAGTCCAAACCCGATAAAAATTTACGGAGAATTATTTCGGAATATATGTGTTTTTAGGAGGTGGAAGCAACGCAAACGGGGGCCCGTAGGCCCCACAACCCACCAGGGCGCGCCAGAGGTGCCTGGCACGCCCAAGTGTCTTGCGCTCACCTGGAACGTCGGTTGGGGCCCTTCTTCTGGCGCAAGAAAGCTAATTAATGGATAATAATCGTGTTAAAATCTTAGCGCAATCGGAGTTACAGATCTCTGGGAATATAAGAAACGGTGAAGGGCCAGATCTGGGGGACGAAAAACACAGAGAGACATAGAGACAGATCCAATCTCGGAGGGGCTCTCGCCCCTCCCATGCCATGGAGACCAAGGACTAGAGGGAGAACTCTTCTCCCACCTACGAAGGAGGCCAAAGAAGAAGAAGAGGGAGGGGGACTCTCTCCCCCTCGCTTCTGGTGGCGTCAGAGTGCCACCGGGGCAACGATCGGGACGACGATCTACATCAACAATCTTGCTATCGTCCACACCAACTCTCCCCCCTCATTGCAGCGGTGTAACACCTATTTCCCCCCGCTGTAATCTCTACTTAAACATGGTGCTCAAATTCATATATTATTTTCCAATGATCTATGGTTATCCTATGATGTTTGACTAGATACACTTTGTCCTGTGGGTTAATCGTGATCTTTGTTGGTATGATTGTATATTTTATTTATGGTGTTGTCCTACGGTGCCCTTTGTTCTCACGCAAATGTGAGGGCCCCCCCACTGTAGGGTGTTGCAATATTTTCATGGTTCCCTTACGGTGGGTTGCGAGAGTGACAGAAACTTAAACCCGAGTAAGGGGGGTATGACGTATGGGAGTAAAGAGGACTTGATAGTTAATGCTATAGTTGGGTTTCACGACCTTAGTGATCTTTAGTAGTTGCGTATGCTTTCTAGAGTTCCAATCATAAGTGCATATGATCCAAGTAGAGAAAGTATGTTAGCTCATGCCTCTCCCTCATATAAAATTGCAAGAATGATTACTGGTAGTTGTTATCGATTACCTAGGGACAAATAACTTTCTTGTTGATAAAAACTATCTACTAAACCTCTAACTTAGTTGATCTTTATCTAAACAGCCCCTACTTTTTATTTACCTGCTCTTTATTATCTTGCAAAACTATCCCAAAGTACTTCTAGTTTTTATTCTTGTTCTAGGTAAAGCAAACATTAAGTGTGCGTAGAGTTTTATCGGTGGTCGATAGAACTTGAGGGAATATTTGTTCTACCTTCAGCTCCTCGTTGGGTTCGACACTCTTACTTATCGAAAAGGCTACAAACGATCCCCTATACTTGTGGGTAATTATGGTGCCTCGTCGCCGGCGTGTTCCACGTGACCGCGTTAAAATGCATTAGTCGGACCACTAACAGGTGGGACCTGGTCGGCCTAACTAGGAGCAAACCGAACCCCTAACCCACTGACTGTCCACTAGGCCTCGACCACTAACTAAATGTTTAAGTCACTAGATTAAATAACTAACACTATGACATATAGGCCCCACCAAATAAATAAAAGAAAACATGTTTAATTAAACAACCTATGATAGGTGGGGCGCTTCCACTGTTTTAGTGGATAGGATTGACCCAGTCAGCCTGCCGACTCAGCAGAGGACCCACCAGTCAGCCTCTATTGACTAGAGAGTTGACCAATCAACTGGGTACACTGTCGGCCTCATGTGCACCCTGTTGGGTACATTTCAGGGTACCCCTAGAGTTTTTCTGTTTAAATTCGAATTAATAATAATTCCAGGAAATTCTAGAAACTGTTTAAATCTTTGAAAAAAATATAAATAAACCATAGGTCAGATGTATATATGAAACTTGCTCAGAAAAATGTAACGAATATAAATATGTTATCCGTTCATTTGTCACATGCCTCTAGCACGATGAACATGGATCCTTCCCCTCTGATTCATCTATCCGAAAACTGCCAAACGTCGGGAAAACATTCCAAGATGTTTTCCCGCTTCGTCTCTATCTAGCACTGCGTTAGGTTACCCCAAGCATATCCTACCATGGTTTTATGCTTTCTATTGCATTTGTATGCCTTTTATTTATAGTTTCTTCCCCCCTCCTTCTTCTCCGGTAGACCCCAAGACTGTTGTTGACCTGGTGATCGACTACTTCACCGTCGAGGGACTGAGTCTATCTGCAGAGCTTCGAGGCAAGAAAAACCCCCTTGATCATTCCTATATCGCTCATTCCATTATATCTCATGCTTGCATTAGATTTTGCTACTATAATTGATTACTCCTATTTTGATGCATTGCCTACTTTCGTACCTTACCTGCTTATTGATACGTCTCCAATGTATCTATAATTTTTGATTGTTCCATGCTATTATTTATGAAGTCTTGGATGTTTAATAGGCTTTATCATACACTTTTATATCATTTTTGGGATTAACCTACTAACCCAAAGGCCCAGTCTAGATTGTTGTTTTTGCCTGTTTCAGGGTTTGCAGAAAAAGAACATCAAACGGAATGAAACCTTCGCGAGAGATATTTTTGGAGAAAATCACGCCAGAGGGACTTGAGAACCACGTCAGGGGAGCCTCGGGGCGTCCACGAGGGTGGGGGGCGCGTCCCCTGCCCAGGGCGCGCCCCCTACCTCGTGGGCCCCCCGAGCACCCCCGGTGTCCTCCTTCTTCCTATATAAGTCTACGTACCCCGAAACCTTTGACAACAGAGAGAAAACCCTGATTCCACCACCGTAACCTTCTGTTCCCGTGAGATCCCATCTTGGAGCCTATTCCGGAGCTCCACCGGAGGGGGATCCATCACGGAGTTCTTCATCATCATCATCATCGCCCTCACCATGCGTTGTGAGTAGTTTACCACAGACCTTCGGGTCCATAGCTAGTATCTAGATGGCTTTTTTTCTCTCTCTGGATCTCAATACAAAGTTCTCCTCGGTCTTCGAGGACATCTATTCGATGGAATCTCTTTTTGCGATGTGTTTGTCGAGATCCGATGAATTGTGAGTTTATGATCAAGATTATCTATGAAAGAGATTTGGTTATTCTCTGAACTTTTTATGTGTGCTCACAATATCCTTGCAAGTCTCTTCGAATTATTGGTTTGGTTTGGCCTACTAGATCTATAGTTCTTGCAATGGGAGAAGTGCTTGGCTTTGGGTTCAATCTTGCGGTGTCCTTTCCCAGTGACAGTAGGGGCAGCAAGGCACGTATTGTATTGTTGCCATCGAGGATAAAAAGATGGGGTTTATATCATATTGCTTGATTTTATCCCTCTACATCATGTCATCATGCTTAAGGCGTTACTCTGTTCTTATGAACTCAATACACTAGATGCATGCTGGATAGCGGTCGATGTGTGGAGTAACAGTAGTAGATGCAGGCATGAGTCGGTCTACTTGTCTTCGACGTGATGCCTATATACAATGATCATGCCTAGATAGTCTCATAATTATTCGTTTGTCTATCAATTGCTCGACAGTAATTTGTTTACCTGCCGTAGAATATCGCTATCATGAGAGAAGCCACTAGAGAACACTATGGCCCCCGGGTCTATTCTCAACATATCAATCTACATCTACTTTACTTTTATCGCTTTTATTTTCTGTTCTTATAAACCAAAATACCAAAAATATAAACTATCATCTCTATCAGATCTCACTTTCGTAAGTGACCGTAAAGGGATTGACAACCCCTTATCGCGTTGGCTGCGAAGTTCTTATTTGTTTGTGCAGGTGCGAGGGACTCGCACGTGGTCTCCTACTGGATTGATACCTTGGTTCTCAGAAACTGAGGGAAATACTTACGCTACTGTGCTGCATCTCCCTTTCCTCTTCGAGGGAATACAACGCAAGCTCGAGAAGTAGCACTTATCCGATATGCTTAGCACATGTTGATTAGTGATCCACTAGTGACCCCTCACCTTGTCCCCGCTGCCACTGCTTTATGATCGATGACTCGATCAATGTGATCGACGTCTAGAGCCCGACACATCACCTCACACCCCCTAGTTGTACGACTCTATAGAGCTACTATCAAGTGCCGAGGGTGATACCTTGTATAGCACTTCTGATGACATCTCTATAGTGTAGCTAAACGGTGGTCGTCTACTGAGGGTGATTCCTCCTACACCACTCCCGATAACGACTCTGTCATGCAACACCTCAAGTGTGGACTGATAACCCACAAGTATAGGGGATCAGTTGTAGCCTCTTTCGCTAAGTAAGAGTGTCAAACCCAACGAGGAGCTAAAGGTAGAACAAATATTCCCTCAAGTTAGATCGACCATTGATACAACTCTTCGCACGCGTAACGTTCGCTTTACCTAGAACAAGTATGAAACTAGAAGTACTATGTAGGTGTAACAGGATAGGTTTGCAAGATGATAAAGAACACATAAATATAAACTAGGGGCTGTTTAGATAAAGACACAACTAAGTTAGTTTTAGTCAAGAGTTTTTTGTCACAAGAAAGTTATTTGTCCCTAGGCAATCGATACCCAAACCGGTAATCATTATTGTAATTTTATATGAGGGAGAGGCATAAGCTAACATACTTTATCTTCTTGGATCATATACACTTATGATTGGAACTCTAGCAAACATCCGTAACTACTAAAGATCATTAAGGTAAAACCCAACCATAGCATTAAAGTATGAGGTCCTCTTTATTCCCATACGCCATAACCCACTTATTCGTGTTTGTGTTTCTATCACCCATGCAACACAGACAATAAGCAAACCATGAACATATTCCAACACCCTACAGTGGGGATCCCTCATGCTTGCGCGACATGGAGAGCACCATAGGAAAACACCAATAATAAAACATGCAACTCAAACCAATCACGATCATCAATTAACCCTTAGGACAAAACAGATCTAGTGAAACATCATAGGATAGCCATACATCACTGGGAAATAATATATATAGCGTTGAGCACCATGTTCAGTTAGATATTACAGCAGGTAGAAGAGAGGTTGAACCGCTGCATAGAGGGGGAGGGAGTTGGTGATGATGGCGGCGAAGTTGTTGGTGTAGATTGTCGTCGTGATGATGGCCCCGACGGCGTTTCGGCGCCACACAGAGAGAGCGGGAGAGAACCCCCTTCTTCTTCTTCTTCTTCTTGACCTCCCCCCTAGATGGGAGAAGGGTTTCCCCTCTGGTCCCTGGCCTCCATGGCGGCGGAGGGGCGGGAGCCCCTCGGAGATTGGATCTATCTCTCTCTGTTTCCTTCTATTTCTGCGCTCCCACATTCTGGCCTTTCACCGTTTCTTATATTCCCGGAGATTCGTAACTCTGATTGGGCTGAAATTTTAACACGATTTTTATCCGGATATCAGCTTTCTTGCGGCGAAAGAAGGGCACCAACCACCTTACGGAGTGGCCACAAGGGCCCAATAAGGCGGTTAGTTCCCTTCTTTCGTCGTATGTACATGAGATACGGCGACGGGACCACATATTCTTATCCCTTGTTGTAGGTCCGTGAGATAGGGCAATTTTAACATGATTCTTAGCACTTGTTGTAAGTCCGTGAGATAGGGCGATGGGACCACAGATTGTGGATCATTGATCGTCTCTGCGTGCTCCCAAGACACTGACGGTTTGGATATGTGATCCGAGTAGGCCTCTAGCCTTTTTGCACTGACCACCACACAATAATAAGTATTGGCACTCTGCATCGTACGTTTCTTCCAAAAGCTCAATGGCGTTAGAGAATAAGCGGCGCACACCCGGTTGGACGGGAACCACCTGCGCTTGTATTAGGAGGTGGGTTGCTACCTCTCGAGCATGTGTTGTTTTTCCCTTGACGAGGAAAGGGTGATTCAGCAAAGTAGCGTAAGTATTTCCCTCAGTTTTTGAGAATCAAGGTATCAATCCAGTAGGATACTACACGCAAGTTCCTCGCACCTGCACAAACAAAAAAGAACCTTGCTACCAACGCGATAAAGGGGTTGTCAATCACTTCTCGACCACTTGCAAAAGTGAGATCTAATAGAGATAATAGGATAAATATTGTTGGTATTTTTGTTGTATAGATTGAAAAGTAAAGATTGCAAAATAAAAGAACAATAAAGATAACTAGTTGATGGAAGATTAATATGATGGAAGATAGACCCGGCGGCCATAGGTTTCACTAGTGGCTTCTCTCAAGATACAAGATTCTACGATGGGTGAACAAATTACTATCGAGCAATTGATAGAAAGGCGCATAGTTATGAGAATATCTAGGCATGATCGTGTATATAGGCATCACGTCCGTGACAAGTAGACCGAAACGATTCTGCATCTACTACTATTGCTCCACACATCGACCGCTATTCAACATGCGTCTAGAGTATTAAGTTCATAAGAACAGAGTAGCGCTTTAAGCAAGATGACATGATGTAGAGGGATAAACTCATGCAATATGATATAAACCCCATCTTTTTATCCTCGATGGTAACAATACAATACGTGCCTTGCTGCCCCTGCTGTCACTGGGAAAGGACACCGCAAGATTGAACCCAAAGCTAAGCACTTCTCCCATCACAAGAAAGATCAATCTAGTAGGCCAAACCAAACTGATAATTTGAAGAGACTTGCAAAGATATTTTAATCATGCATATAAGAATTCAGAGAAGAACCAAATATTGTTCATAGATAATATTGATCATAAACTCACAATTCATCGGATCTCGACAAACACACCGCAAAAAGAATTACATCGAATAGATCTCCAAGAAGATCGAGGAGAACTTTGTATTGAGATCCAAAGAGATAGAAGAAGCCATCTAGCTAATGACTAGGACCCGAAGGTCTATGGTAAACTACTGACAACTCATCGGAGGGGCTATGGTGGTGATGTAGAAGCCCTTCGTGATCGATGCCCCTCCGGTGGAGCTCCGGAACAGGCCCCAAGATGGGATCTCACGGGTACAGGAGGTTGCGCCGGTGGAATTAGGGTTTCTTGGTGCTCCCAGATGTTTTTAGGGTATATGAGTATATATAGGAAGAAGAGGTACATTGGTGGCGCTACGAGGGGCCCATGAGGGTGGGGGGCGCGCCCCCCTGCCTCATGGCCACCTCGTGGCTTCCCTGGCATGTACTCCAAGTCTTCTGGGTTGCCTCTGTTCCAAAAACGATCCCCCCGAAGGTTTCATTCCATTTGGACCCCGTTTGATATTCCTTTTCTGCGAAACACTGAAATAGGTAAAAAACATCAATTTGCACTCGGCATTGGGTTAGTAGGTTAGTCCCAATAATAATATAAAAGTGTATAATAAAGCCCATTAAACATCCAAAACAGATAATATAATAGCATGGAACAACAAAAAAATTATAAGTATGGGCACTCTGCGTTGTACGTTTCTTCCGAAAGCCCACTAGCGTCAGCGACTGAGTGGCGCGCGCCCGATTGGACGGGAACCACATGCGCTTGTATTAGGAGGTGGGTCTGCTCCGGGCTGCCCACACAACATAGATGAGTGCAAAGGGCGATGGACCCAAGACCTTAAGTTCAAGTTGTTAAACAGCAAGTTAGCATGCACCATGATGATCTACTCGAAATTCTAGTCAAGTTACATATAAAGTTTGTTTAATTCGGAGCTACGACCTAGAAGATATGAGATAAACAAGACAAGCATGGCAAATATGCAAGATGCATCCAAACAACAAGCAAACACACTCCAAACATGTAAACAACATGATATTATGCTTCTTCATGCAAAAAAACACACAAGTTTCATATAGGACACACCCAAAACGGAGCAACAGTTCAACACATAAACTTGAAACAAGATATAACAACAAGCTGTCCAAAAACAGCAACATAGCAACTTTAGAGCAAGGTATATATATGGTACAATACCAAAACATGATAACAAGAGGCATGGATGTGAAATAGACATGATATTTAACAAGCATGAACTCAGAGCACACCTAAAAACTTGCTGGAACACAATTAAACAAGCATATCAAGATTCAATAAGTTTACATATTTCTCAGACTTAGCCAAAATCTGGGAAGGCAAAAATATCATCACGATGCTGCCTTCGGAGGCACAAAACAACAAGCATATCAACTTTACTAAGTATATAAGGATCATGGATAGGTAATAGACATAGCATACATCAAACAACTCCATTGGAACAACTCCATAGAAGGCATGGATCAATAACAACAAGCTTCACCAAATTGATCATGTTGATAACAGTCTGACCGGTACATTTATAGCAACGTGAGAGCAAGAAATAAATAAGCTACAACATGCTATATATGCAAACTAAGGCATGGATGGATAGAGCATAACATGAACAACAAGACATGATCATTGGCCAACCCAAAACAAGCAAGGATTTGAGTGGGGCCTCAAGCAAACATGGCATCAGGTTTAAGAGTTTCAGAGTTAGCAGTTTTTAACAAGTCTCGGAAAATAACATCAGCAAGTAGGCCACTTTGCAAGCTTGTTGCAAACACCACAAGGCATAACATGAAAAGTGGATTGCACCACAACAAAGATGTCATGATTGTGCTTCTAAAATATATTGACATGTGGCATAAAAGACAATCACATCAATAGCTATGAACAAGACAAACCAACATCTTATAACAAGTTTCAGCACTTAACAACCACATGCACTTTTGCAATAGAGATTAACATGGCAATATGGCACCTAACATGAATGGTACAGCAACCAACATGTAGAGCACTTCATAATTAACATTTTGACATATCACACACTCCATTTGGACCAACATGCACAAACTTATCACATCACAAACATGCTAACATAACAATAGTTTTCAGCAGTTTTAAACATATAGCACTCTTGCAATGATGATTACGGCATGAAGATGAACTCAAACAAGCATGCCACAGAACAACAATATGAAGAGCATATCACAACGAACATTTTGACATATCATATGCTTCATTTGGATCACCACACAAAAACATATCACAATCACAACATGCACATAAATTTACAAAAAACCAGGGACTTAGACAAAAGACAACATTGGGGCTGACTAGGCGGACGTGTCCGTGCCCGTCCGGACACGTTCGGTGGCTAGTCGCTCGGGCCCATGATGTCTACGCACGCTTCTACTCTTGTAGACTATGTTGGGCCTCCAAGCGCAGAGGTTTGTAGGACAGTAGCAATTTCCCTCAAGTGGATGACCTAAGGTTTATCGAACTCAGGGAAGTAGAGGTTGAAGATGGTCTCTCTCAAGCAACCCTGCAACTAAGATACAAGAAGTCTCTTGTGTCCCCAACACACCTAATACACTTGTCAGATGTATAGGTGCACTAGTTCGGCGAAGAGATGTTAAATGGCAAGTGATATGGATGGCAAAACAAGGTAATACAAATATGTAATAAAAAGTGCAGCAAGCAAACAAGTAGTAAACGTGAGCACAAACGGTATTGCAATGGTGGAAACAAGGCCTAAGGTTCATACTTTCACTAGTGGCAACTCCCAACAACATTAACATAATCGAATCACATGATATTTCCCATAAAACATGCAAAGGGGACACACTCGAAGATCATTCCTTCGTGGTCAAGAGAGGACGAGAATTATGTAGGGCTACAAAAGCACACCTCAAAGTTCGTAGTTCTCGATCTAAGGATTTCCCAATGTCACCGCGGCCATCCAAAGAGAGTCCCACAATCACCATAACATATCTAAAGGATAGTCAAAGACAAGCACCAAGAGACTCTCAATCTTCAATCAACACACAAGAAAGGAAATCACTCATGAAAATATTGTTCTAATCCATGTCCAATAGACCGCTGTCACCTTGGTCTCGGGGATTATACTAGATAAAGACAAGTGAGTACATCAATCCAATACATAGAGGAAGGGGAAACACCCTAGATTAACATAGCCTATGATCACAACGAAGATCACATCATGGGAGAGAGAGTTGACCACATAGCTACTGGTAAGAACCTCAGCCCCGAGGAGGAACTACTCCCGCATCATGGAGGGAGGAAGCAACGTCGATGGAGATGAATCCGGGGGCACTTCCCCGTCCCGGCAGGGTGCCGGCGCAGGAATTCTGGTCCCCGAAGCTTGATGGAGATGGCGGCGGAGATCGGAATCGCGTCTGGAGAAAAGGGGTCCGGAATCAGGGTTTCCTCGACAGACCTTAAATATATGCCAAAGGGGGGCATTGGGGGAGCCTCGGGGGGCCCAGGCGCCCCCCCGGCGCGGCCCAGGGGGGGCCGCGCCCACAGGCCGCCTGGAGCCCCTATGGGTCCCCCCCCCCGGCTGTACTTTGGCCGCACTGTAGCTCCTGGAACGCTGATTTTTTATATATTTTTTCTGGATTTTTCCTGGCAGTTCTCGTAATATGAAAACCTGGAATACAAAAACAGCCGAAAACAGAAACTGGCACCGGGGTGCACTGGATTAGTAGGTTAGTCCAAATATGATCAAAAGTGTATGGAAGTGTATGAATATCATAGCAATATCACCCAAAAGTGGCATGGAGCAAGCAGAAATTATAGATACGTTTTGGACGTATCAACATCCCCAAGCTTAATTCCTGCTCGTCCTCGAGTAGGTAAATGATAACAAGAATAATTTCTGTGGTGACATGCTATTAACCATATAGGACTTCTAATAGTCATATGACAACAGCTTACTGAGACAATGATTCTATAGTAATTAAGTTGCCTCATGAGAAAATCACAAATGACTGAAAGTTTTACAATATGAAACTGAAACATCAAAAAGATTTGCAATGAACATGATGTGCAAATATGATAAAGTGATATCTAGCTTGCCCCCTTTAGTGAAGCAAAACATAAATGCAGGGGCACCTTCAAGGTTTAAGTGATGACTAGATACAATAATTTCAAAATAAATGATATCACAATCATGCAAAAGATAATGCTACTTTGGGACAATGCACATTACACTCAGGATGGCAATCATGCTCTCAGTAGTTGGTGCTTTTAAAAGAAGGTGGAGACTCAACATGAAAGTAAAAGAATGGTTATGTGCTAGAGCTTTTTATTTTAAATACATATAAGCAATTTTGTCAACGGTAGTAGTACTTCATATGTGTCATGCATAACACATCCTATAAGTTGCAAGCCTCATGCATCGAATACCAATAGTGCTCGCACCTTGTCCTAATTAGCTCGGACTCCCATGGGTTATCATTGCATTACATATGTTTCAACCAAGTGTCACAATGGGGTACCTCTATGCCACCTGTACAAAGGTCCAAGGAGATAAATCGCATTTGATTTCTCGTTTTTGATAGATCTCAACTTGAGGACATCCATACCGGGACAACATAGAAAATAGATGATGGACTCCTCTTTAATGCATAGGCATATTCTCATAAGAGATTGAGGATTAAGTCCAAGCTAAAACTTCCACCATGATGCATGGCTTTGGTTGGCGGCCCAATGTTCTTCTCTAACAATATGCATATCATTCAACCCACGGAAAATCACCCTTACTTCAGACAAGACGAACATGCATAGCAACTCACATGATATTCAACAAAAGTGACAGTTGATAGCGTCCCCAGAAACATGGTTACCGCTAAGCAAGCAACTCATAAGAAATAAGATACATAAGCAACATATTCTTTACCACAATAGTTTTTAGGCTATTTTCCCATGAGCTATATATTGCAAAGATTTGTTTTAAAGGTAGCACATGTAAATTACTTGGAGTGGCGGTGAAATACCACGTATAGGTAGGTATGGTGGACTTGTATGGCATAACTGGTTTAAAAGGATGTGGATGCACCAGCAGTAATTCCGCTTAGTATAGGTGAAGGTTAGCAAAAGACTGGGAGCGACCAACTAAGAGAGCAATGACGGTCATAATCATGCAGAGCGACAAAGCAATATTGAATCAGGCATGGTAGTTATATCGCTACTCAGAAATAAAAGATCATCAAGGCTTGACAGACTTTCTTTACAGTCTTAAATATGCGTGAGCATACGCCAAGTCAATCAAAATAAATTCTCGAAGGAAGATGTTACTAAACCATACCACATCATAGGCAAACAAATCATGTTGGTACTCCAATAACACATTGGGAATCCCCCAGCTATTTGAGACTAACCATAAGAAAACCTGAAGTACTAAGCGCCATCATGCACGTAGCATCTTTATCATAGACATATTAACCAATGCAACGGAAGCAAATTCTCTTAATAAGGTGAGCATGATAATTAAAGAGAGTTCAAGCAACCAACTAAACAAAAGCTCTTTGAAAAGATAAGCATGAATACTAATAGCAGAACATGATAGTAGCTATTTAAAACACAAAGAACACACACAGCAAAGATAGACATGAAAATTCTATGTTATGTTCTAGGTAGAAGTGGAGCGTGTTTCTCTCCCACATTAAGGAATGCTGAGTTCCGACTCGTTATGAAAAACTAAAAAGAAAACTAAAAGCAAGACGCTCCAAGCATAGCACATAACACATGAAGTGATAAAAATATAGCGGAACGAAAGACGAACTGATAATGTTGATGGAGAAGGGGATGCACGGGGGCATCCCCAAGCTTAGACACTTGAGTCTCCTTGAATATTTCTTGGGGGTGCACGGGGGCATCCCCAAGCTTGAGCGCTTGACACTCCTGAATCTTTTTATCATCTTCCCTCGCACACTTGAAAACTCCCTTCATACATAACTCATCATAATCTGATTAGCGAGGTTAGTACCCTTAATAAAATAATTATACCTTGCTGGAAATAAAGATATTCTTGAAGTTCTACTGTTTCTCAAGATTGCCAAAAGGTTTTTGCAAAGAAAAAGCAAGCTCTTGGTTTGCAAACTGAAAGAAAGGCAAAACAGGACAGAATCTGTGAAAAACAGAACAGCAGGTAGTAATCGATCTGTTCGGGATACTTATGCAACTCAAATCAAAAAACTCAGAACAGACGCACAAAAGAAAATTATATAAAGAACGCTGTCGAAACAATTCAGACCAAAAAGATGATCTGGTGATTTTATACGAATTTTTCTATCCAAGGACAGAATCTGTTTCCTGGACAGCACCTCACAACTTTTGAACTTTCTAGCAATCAGAGGCTATACTTGGCACAAATATGAAAAGAAAAGATACAATGATGATGCTACTGTAGTAAACAACATCATGACACAACAAAAGCAAAATATAAAAATTTATTCATTGTGGGATGCCTCCCAAAAGCGCTTTCTTTTATGCCTTTAAGCTAGGCATAGGACTTTAATGATTCTCTTGTAGGAATAAGAATTGAAGAACAAAAGAGAGCATCTAGAAGCAAATACTAAACACATTTAAGCCTAACATACTTCCTATGCATAGGAATATTGCAATAGAATAATTCATTGAAGCACAAAGCAATAAGCATAGGAAGACAAAACAAGTGCAGCTTCAAAACCTTCAACATAAAGAGAGGGAACTTCTTATTATTAAGATATTTAGAACCAAGCCTCCCTCTCTCATTATAAATTTCAGTGGCATCATGGATGAACTCAACAATATAAGCATCACATAAAGCATTGTTACCATGATCCACATGCAAAAAGGTACTCTCACTCCCCACATAAGCATAATTTTTCTCATTGGTAATAGTGGGAGTAGGACTATCATAAACAACTTGAACACTATAGATTAGTTGTATATCAGGAGGCTGGTGTTCAACAAGGGAGTAATTCCCTTCATGATTATGACAAGTTTCATAAGGATAATTTCTCCTTATGTCATAGGTACCTTTATAATCACTATAGATTGGAGTTATAACATCATCATGGTAGAGAAGAGCATTATCATTGCTAGCAACTATATTTGTAAACATGTTATCTTTATTCTTACTAGCAAGAGAATTATCAATTATCACATCACTAGTGGGGATAGGATTTGCAATCCTATCATCCCCAAGCTTAGAGCTTCCCATATCTTCACTTTCAGAGTTGGTAACAAAAAGATTTTCAAGATCATAAGTAGCATTATCATCATTTTCCCAATCACAATAAGTAACATGCATATCATAATCAAAATCATCTTCAATAGTACCTACGGATGTATCATCAAGATGATAATTAAGGCAATAAACTTCACCTTCTTCTTTAAACTTACAACCGTTAGGATAAAAGTTGATAGGAGGAATATGCCCAGGCCAGGTTGATGCCCATTCTTCTTCCTTCTTGCTCCTCCTCCTCCTCCTCTTCTTTTTCTTCTTCTTCACCTTAGGAGGGGGTGGTTGGAGATGAAGCTTCTCCACATATCCTAGTTTATCATTAGAAACAATAGGGGAAACTTGGGAGAAACTCTCCTTTTTATTAGCAGAAATATAAGAGACATTTTTATACTTTGGTAAAGTTCCCTCCTTTCTAATCTTACTTATGTAATCATTTTCATGGCAATTAACAACACAATAGAGATGGCAATTTTGCAAAGTGTTTTTTATTCCTATGGCATTATCATCCAGCCAAGAAGTCTTTTCTGATAACTCTTCACACATCAAAAATAACATAAGCTCATCATAAAGATCAGAGGTGATCATGTCATCACACAACCGGTTAATAGTTATGTTTTGAAAGTTCATGCATTGAAAATTAAAGTGACCCTCTGTACGGCAAAGTTCACAAGTAAAAGGATAAAGGTCACACAATTCTCTAGCAATTTCATTTAAATCTTTGACCCAAGTGATTGTTCTTTCATGTTTATGTTGCTTACAATACTTCTCTTCTTCAATCATAGGCCTTTCACAAGGTCTATCCACTCCACAAAAATTAACATGCTTATATAAAACTTCATTTTTAGGAATGGGATCATGCATGTTGTAATCATCATGAACAATTTCATTTTCTTTGCAAGTCTCTTTAAAAGGTTTATGATACTTGATCCAATCCTCCTTAGGCATATTAAGATGTGAAGCAAAAGATTTGAGGAAATCAACAAGGAGTTGAGAATCAAGCCCAAACTTAGCACTAAACTTATTAAAACTTGTAGTTTAAACAAAGGACTTAATGCAATCATACTCATAAATTACACCTGACTCTTTACCTTTGTCGATCTCCCAATCTTCAGTGTTGCGTTGAATTCTTTCAAGGAGTTCCCATTTAGCATCAATCTTTTTGTTTGTGAAAGAACCCATAGAGGAAGCATCGAGTAAATCTTTATCCTGTCGAGAGAGCCTCGCATAGAAGTTAGTAATAATAATATCTTTGGGGGGCCCATGGTTAGGACATTTTAGTGTTAACGTTTTCAGTCTCCCCCAAGCTTGAGCTATGCTCTCTCCGTCATGAGGATAAAAATTATAAACATAATTCCTATTCTCATGGACTTCATGAAGAGGATAAAACTTGGAGTGAAAGAGAGACTGGATCTCTTCCCACTCCAGCAGGTGAGAGCCATTTAGTAGCCTATACCATTCCAATGCTTTTCCTTTCAGTGACAAGGCAACTAATTTCCTCATGACAAACTCCCTCGATAAACCTGCAAGCTTAAATAATGAACATAGTTGTGACAGATATAGCAAGTGTTCACCGGGACGTCTGTCTCCTGCATAACGATTAGCCAAAACATAATTGATAATACCAGCCGGTATTTTATAGGGCACAATTTCAGTAGGAGGAGGAGCAACCACCACAGGTGTGGGGTGTCCTCCCGCAAGCAACGATCCAATAACAAGGTTTTCCATAAGCATAATTGTGAAATAATAAAAATAAAACAAGAAACAAAAAGATTTAATTGCAAGATCTAAAGATATACCTTCAAGCGCTCACCTCCCCAGCAACGGCGCCGGAAATAGCTTGATGTCTACGCACGCTTCTACTCTTGTAGACTATGTTGGGCCTCCAAGCGCAGAGGTTTGTAGGACAGTAGCAATTTCCCTCAAGTGGATGACCTAAGGTTTATCGAACTCAGGGAAGTAGAGGTTGAAGATGGTCTCTCTCAAGCAACCCTGCAACTAAGATACAAGAAGTCTCTTGTGTCCCCAACACACCTAATACACTTGTCAGATGTATAGGTGCACTAGTTCGGCGAAGAGATGTTAAATGGCAAGTGATATGGATGGAAAAACAAGGTAATACAAATATGTAATAAAAAGTGCAGCAAGCAAACAAGTAGTAAACGTGAGTACAAACGGTATTGCAATGGTGGAAACAAGGCCTAAGGTTCATACTTTCACTAGTGGCAACTCCCAACAACATTAACATAATCGAATCACATGATATTTCCCATAAAACATGCAAAGGGGACACACTCGGAGATCATTCCTTCGTGGTCAAGAGAGGACGAGAATTATGTAGGGCTACAAAAGCACACCTCAAAGTTCGTAGTTCTCGATCTAAGGATTTCCCAATGTCACCGGGGCCATCCAAAGAGAGTCCCACAATCACCATAACATATCTAAAGGATAGTCAAAGACAAGCACCAAGAGACTCTCAATCTTCAATCAACACACAAGAAAGGAAATCACTCATGAAAATATTGTTCTAATCCATGTCCAATAGACCACTGTCACCTTGGTCTCGGGGATTATACTAGATAAAGACAAGTGAGTACATCAATCCAATACACAGAGGAAGGGGAAACACCCTAGATTAACATAGCCTATGATCACAACGAAGATCACATCATGGGAGAGAGAGTTGACCACATAGCTACTGGTAAGAACCTCAGCCCCGAGGAGGAACTACTCCCGCATCATGGAGGGAGGAAGCAACGTCGATGGAGATGAATCCGGGGGCATTTCCCCGTCCCGGCAGGGTGCCGGCGCAGGAATTCTGGTCCCCCGAAGCTTGATGGAGTTGGCGGCGGAGATCGGAATCGCGTCTGGAGAAAAGGGGTCCGGAATCAGGGTTTCCTCGATAGACCTTAAATATATGCCAAAGGGGGGCATCGGGGGAGCCTCGGGGGGCCCAGGCGCCCCCCCGGCGCGGCACAGGGGGGCCGCGCCCATAGGCCGCCTGGAGCCCCTGTGGGTCCCCCCCGGCTGTACTTTGGCCGCACGGTAGCTCCTGGAATGCTGATTTTTTATATATTTTTTCTGGATTTTTCCTGGCAGTTCTCGTAATGTGAAAACCTGGAATACAAAAACAGTCGAAAACAGAAACTGGCACCGGGGTGCACTGGATTAGTAGGTTAGTCCAAATATGATCAAAAGTGTATGGAAGTGTATGAATATCATAGCAATATCACCCAAAAGTGGCATGGATCAAGCAGAAATTATAGATACGTTTTGGACGTATCAGCCCACGGGCCAGTGGCTCACGGGCGAGGGAAGGCTGGACATGTCCGGCTCCTCCGGACATGTCCGGCTCGGCGAGGAGGTCCGGCGACCGTACGCTGCACGGAAATGGAGGAGGAAGGTAGGTGGAGGCTAAAAATGGACTAGGGGGGGTCCATTTATAGGCATAGGGCTAGGTTTAGGGGATTTAGCCGTTTCGGACCATACGATCTCGATCATGCGGCTCCGAGCGGAGGGGGGGGAGGTAGGTGGCTTAGGTGGCTGCGAAGAGGGGGTGGGGCTGAAATGAGAGGAGAGGAGAGAGGCCCGCAGGGGTTTTCGGAGACCGAATACGTCCGACGTTCTTGTGCGGCTACTAGTGCCGCTATATTTAATGGTTGGGCTATCAAACGAGCTCCGAATGCGACGAAATTTGGCAGGCGGCCTGTCTACACTATAATAAGACCACACACCAAGTTTCATCCCATTCCGAGAACATTTTCCGGCCACTCATAAAATAAATATTCGGAGGTGCCGCGGGCACGTGCGAGTGTGTCTGGGAACTCGGACGGATGGAAGTTTCGAAAACATGATGATGCAATGCACACGATGACAAGGCAAAGATGCAACACGCAAGCAAAAGACATGGCAACGGCGACGAATAACTGGTTGACACCTGGCGCACCGGTCTCAGGGTGTCACACTTCCCTTCTTTTGTCTACTACCATCGCATTCTATTCCACCTATATTGCTATATCCATGGCCTGCGCTCATGTATTGCGTGAGAGTTGAAAATGTTGAAGCGCATTAAAAAGTATGATCCAATTGCTTGGCTGACACCGGGGTAGTACATGATTTATACTTTGAGCTGGAAAGACAGAGCATGACAAGACTATATGATTTTGTAGGGATAACGTTCTTTAGCATTTGATATTCTAAAAGACATGATTGTTTGTTGGGATGCCCGAGTATTGATGTATTTATGTCAAATTATAGACTATTGCTTTGAATCACTCATGTCTTAATATTCATGCCATGACTAGATATATGATCAAGTTTATGTTAGGTAGCATTCCACATCAAAAATTATCTTTTTTATCATTTACCTACTCAAGGACGAGCAGGAATTAAGCTTGGGGATGCTGATACGTGTCCATCGTATCTATAATTTTTGATTGTTTCATGCCAATATTATTAAACTTTTACATACTTTTGGCAACAAATTGTATGGTTTATTTGGACTAACTTACAAATCCAGTGCCCAGTGCCAGCTCCTGTTTTTGCATGTTTTTGTATCGTAGAAAATCCATATCAAACGAAGTCCAAACCCGATAAAAATTCACGGAGAATTATTTCGGAATATATGTGTTTTTTAGGAGGTGGAAGCAACGCAAACAGGGGCCCGTAGGCCCCACAACCCACCAGGGCGCGCCAGAGGTGCCTGGCACGCCCATGTGTCTTGTGCTCACCTGGAACGTCGGTTCGGGCCCTTCTTCTGGCGCAAGAAATCTAATTAATGGATAAGAATCGTGTTAAAATCTCAGCGCAATCGGAGTTACAGATCTATGGGAATATAAGAAACAGTGAAGGGCCAGATCTGGGGGACGAAAAACTGAGAGAGACAGAGAGACAGATCCAATCTCGGAGGGGCTCTCGCCCCTCCCATGCCATGGAGACCAAGGACTAGAGGGAGAACTCTTCTCCCACCTACGAAGGAGGCCAAAGAAGAAGAAGAGGGAGGGGGCTCTCTCCCCCTCGCTTCTGGTGGCGTCGGAGTGCCACCGGGGCAACGATCGGGACGACGATCTACATCAACAATCTTGCTACCATCCACACCAACTCTCCCCCCTCATTGCAGCGGTGTAACACCTCTTTCCCCCCACTGTAATCTCTACTTAGACATGGTGCTCAACTTCATATATTATTTCCCAATGATCTATGGTTATCCTATGATGTTTGACTAGATACAATTTGTCCTGTGGGTTAATCGTGATCTTTGTTGGTATGATTGTATATTTTATTTATGGTGCTGTCCTACGGTGCTCTTTGTTCTCACGCAAACGCGAGGGCCCCCCACTGTAGTGTGTTGCAATATGTTCATGGTTCGCTTACGGTGGGTTGCGAGAGTGACAGAAACTTAAACCCGAGTAAGGGGGGTATGACGTATGGGAGTAAAGAGGACTTGATAGTTAATGCTATAGTTGGGTTTCACGACCTTAATGATCTTTAGTAGTTGCGTATGATTGCTAGAGTTCCAATCATAAGTGCATATGATCCAAGTAGAGAAAGTATGTTAGCTCATGCCTCTCCCTCATATAAAATTGCAAAAATGATTACCGGTACTTGTTATCGATTACCTAGAGACAAATAACTTTCTTGTTGATAAAAACTATCTACTAAACCACTAACTTAGTTGATCTTTATCTAAACAACCCCTACTTTTTATTTACATGCTCTTTATTATCTTGCAAAACTATCCCAAAGTACTTCTAGTTTTTATTCTTGTTCTAGGTAAAGCAAACATTAAGTGTGCGTAGAGTTTTATCAGTGGTCGATAGAACTTGAGGGAATATTTGTTCTACCTTTAGCTCCTCGTTGGGTTCGACACTCTTACTTATCGAAAAAGGCTACAAACGATCCCCTATACTTGTGGGTTATCATGGTGCCTCATCGCCGGCGTGCTCCACGTGCACGCGTTAAAATGCATTAGTCGGACCACTTACAGGTGGGACCTGGTCGGCCTAACTAGGAGCAAACCTAACCCCTAACCCACTGACTATCCACTAGGCCCCGACCACTAACTAAATGTTTAAGTAACTAGATTAAATAACAAACACTATGACATCTAGGCCCCACCAAATAAATAAAAGAAAACATGTTTAATTAAACAACCTATGACACGTGGGGCGCTTCCACTGTTTTAGTAGATAGGATTGACCCAGTCAGCCTGCTGACTCAGCAGAGGACCCACCAGTCAGCCTCTATTGACTAGAGAGTTGACAAATCAACTGGGTACACTGTCAGCCTCATGTGCACCCTGTTGGGTACATTTCTGGGTACCCCTAGAATTTTTCTGTTTAAATTCGAATTAATAATAATTCCAGGAAATTCTAGAAACTGTTTAAATCTTTGAAAAAACATATAAAATAATCCATAGGTTAGATGAAAATAATTTATATATGAAAGTTGCTCAGAAAAATGTAACGAATATAAATATATTATCCGTTCATTTGTCACATGCCTCTAGCATGATGAACATGGATCCTTCCCCTCTGATTCATCTATCTGAAAACTGCCAAACGTCGGGAAAACATTCAGAGATGTTTTCCCGCTTCGTCTCTATCTAGCACTACGTTAGGTTACCCCAAGCATAGCCTACTTTCATGTCATGCTTTCTATTGCATTTGTATGCCTTTTATTCCTAGTTTCTTCCCCCTCCTTCTTCTCCGGTAGACCCCGAGACTGTTGTTGACCTGGTGATCGACTACTTCACCGTCGAGGGATTGAGTCTGTCTGCAGAGCTTCCAGGCAAGAATAACCCCCTTGATCATTCCTATATCGCCCATTCCATTATATCTCATGCTTGCATTAGATTTTGCTACTATAATTGATTACTCATATTGTGATGCATTGCCTACTTTCGTACCTTACCTGCTTATTGATACGTCTCCAACGTATCTATAATTTTTGATTGTTCCATGCTATTATTTATGAAGTCTTGGATGTTTAATGGGCTTTATCATACACTTTTATATCATTTTTGGGATTAACCTACTAACCCAAAGGCCCAGTCCAGATTGCTATTTTTTGCCTGTTTCAGGGTTTTGCAGAAAAAGAATATCAAACGGAGTCCAAACGGAATGGAACCTTCGCGAGAGATATTTTTGGAGAAAATCACGCCAGAGGGACTTGAGAACCATGTCAGGGGAGCCTCGGGGCATCCACGAGGGTGGGGGCGCGCCCCCTGCCCAGGGCGCGCTCCCCTACCCCGCGGGCCCCCCGAGCACCCCCTGGTGTCCTCCTTCTTTCTATATAAGTCTACGTACCCCGAAACCTTCGGCAACAGAGAGAAAACCCTAATTCCACCGCCGTAACCTTCTGTTCCTGTGAGATTCCATCTTGGAGCCTGTTCCGGAGCTCCACCGGAGCGGGATCCATCACGGAGTTCTTCATCATCATCATCATCGCCCTCACCATGAGTTGTGAGTAGTTTACCACAGACCTTGGGGTCCATAGCTAGTATCTAGATGGCTTTTTCTCTCTCTCTCTGGATCTCAATACAAAGTTCTCCTCTGTCTTCGAGGAGATCTATTCGATGTAATCTCTTTTTGCGGTGTGTTTGTCGAGATCCGATGAATTGTGAGTTTATGATCAAGATTATCTATGAAAGATATTCGGTTCTTCTCTGAACTTTTTATGTGTGCTCATAATATCGTTGCAAGTCTCTTCGAATTATTGGTTTGGTTTGGCCTACTAGATCTATAGTTGTTGCAATGGGAGAACTGCTTGGCTTTGGGTTCAATCTTGAGGTGTCCTTTCCCAGTGACAGTAGGGGCAGCAAGGCACGTATTGTATTGTTGCCATCGAGGATAAAAAGATGGGGTTTATATCATATTGCTTGAGTTTATCCCTCTACATCATGTCATATTGCTTAAGACGTTACTCTGTTCTTATGAACTCAATACACTAGATGCATGCTGGATAGCGGTCGATGTGTGGAGTAATAGTAGTAGATGCAGGCAGGAGTCGGTCTACTTGTCTCGGACGTGATGCCTATATACAATGATCATGCCTAGATAGTCTCATAATTATTCTCTTTTCTATCAATTGCTCGACAGTAATTTGTTACCTCCGTAGAATATCGCTATCATGAGAGAAGCCACTAGAGAACACTATGGCCCCCGGGTCTATTCTCAACATATCAATCTACATCTACTTTACTTTTATCGCTTTTATTTTCTGTTCTTATAAACCAAAATACCAAAAATATAAACTATCATCTCTATCAGATCTCACTTTCGTAAGTGACCGTAAAGGGATTGACAACCCCTTATCGTGTCGGCTGCGAAGTTCTTATTTGTTTGTGCAGGTGCGAGGGACTCGCACGTGGTCTCCTACTGGATTGATACCTTGGTTCTCAAAAACTGAGGGAAATACTTACGCTACTGTGCTGCATCTCCCTTTCCTCTTCGAGGGAATACAACGCAAGCTCGAGAAGTAGCACTTATCCTATATGATTAGCACATGTTGATTAGTGATCCACTAGTGACCCTCACCTTGTCCCCGCTGCCACTGCTTTATGATCGATGACTCGATCAATGTGATCGACGTCTAGAGCCCGACACATCACCTCACACCCCCTAGTTGTACGACTCTGTAGAGCTACTATCAAGTGCCGAGGGTGATACCTTGTATAGCACTTCTGATGACATCTCTACAGTGTAGTTAAACAGTGGTCGTCTACGAAGGGTGATTCCTCCTTCACCACTCCCGATAACGACTCTGTCGTGCAACACCTCAAGTGTGGACTGATAACCCACAAGTATAGGGGATCAGTTGTAGCCTCTTTCGCTAAGTAAGAGTGTCAAACCCAACGAGGAGCTAAAGGTAGAACAAATATTCCCTCAAGTTATATCGACCATTGATACAACTCTTCGCACACTTAACGTTCGCTTTACCTAGAACAAGTATGAAACTAGAAGTACTATATAGGTGTAACAGGATAGGTTTGCAAGATAATAAAGAGCACATTAATATAAACTAAGTTAGATAAAGACACAACTAAGTTAGGTTTAGTCAAGAGTTTTTTGTCACAAGAAAGTTATTTGTCCCTAGGCAATCGATACCCAAACCGGTAATCATTATTGCAATTTTATATGAGGGAGAGGCATAAGCTAACATACTTTCTCTTCTTGGATCATATACACTTATTATTGGAACTCTAACAAACATCCGTAACTAATAAAGATCATTAAGGTAAAACCCAACCATAGCATTAAAGTATCAGGTCCTCTTTATTCCCATACACCATAACCCACTTATTCGTGTTTGTGTTTCTATCACCCATGCAACACAGACAATAAGCAAACCATGAACATATTGCAACACCCTACAATGAGAATCCCTCATGCTTGCGCGACACGGAGAGCACCATAGGAAAACACCAATAATAAAATATGCAACTCAAACCAATCACGATCATCAATTAACCCATAGGACAAAACAGATCTAGTCAAACATCATAGGATAGTGTAGGATCGAAGTAGGTCTAGAGGGGGGGTGATTAGACTACTTGACAATATAAAAAATCTGCCTTTAGGTCATGCAATGTTTTTGGCAGTTTCACAAACAAGATCAGTTCAAGTAACACCCTACACATGCAATTCTAGAGTTTATGCAGCGGAAAGTAAATTGCACATGTAAAAGAGAGGTGGAGAAGATCAAACGCAGTTTGGTGACACGGAGATTTTTGTCGTGGTTCCGATAGGTGGTGCTATCGTACATCCACGTTGATGGAGACTTCAACCCACGGAGGGTAACGGCTGCGCGAGTCCACGGAGGGCTCCACCCACGAAGGGTCCACGAAGAAGCAACCTTGTCTATTCCATCACGGCCTACGTCCACGGAGGACTAGCCTTACTCGGGGTAGATCTTCACGAAGTAGGCGATCTCCTTGCCCTTACAAACATCTTGGTTCAACTCCACATCATCAAGACGGAGGCTCCCAAGCGACACCTAACCAATCTAGGAGGCACCACCCCCCAAAAGGTAATAGACGGTGTTGATGATGATGAACTCCTTGCTCTTGTGCTTCAAGTGATAAACTCCCCAACACTCAACTCTCCTCACTGATATGGCTGTGGTGGAAGAAGGATTTGAGTGGAAAGCAACTTGGGAAGGCTAGAGATCAAGTTTCATATGGTAGGAATGGAATGGCTTGATCTCAACACAAGGGTAGGTGGTTCACTTCTCAGAAAGTGTATGATAGAAGTGGTGGTACTTTCTGATGGCTCTCCTCACGAATGAGGAGGGGGTGGAGGGGTATATATAGCCTCCACACAAAATCCAACCGTTACACACACATTTGACCAATCTCGGTGAGACCGAAGTTAAAACTCGGTCAGACCGAAAGTTCAAATATAGTGAACGTTGGGATTTTCGGTGGGACCGAAAATACCATCTCGGTGAGACCGAAGTGAGTCAAAGGTTAGGGTTTGCCATTTCGGTGAGACCGAAAGTATAAACTCGGATATTCCGAATTGATGTCAACTGATCACAGAAGGTTGGCAGCCCTTTTTCGGTGAGACCGAAACTCAGAATCGGTTTAACCGAGAAGCTAGGGTTTGGAGAAACAACTGAAGTGGTTCATCTCGGTGGGACTGAGTTGGAGAAATCGGTGTGACCGAGATTACTTATGGGTGTGTGTTAAGTAGTGAGTAGTGCTGATAGTTGAGGGAGTTAGATCACCAAGCACTTGAGCAACAAGAACATTAACACAACCTCATCCCCTTTTAATAGTATTGGCTTTCCTATGGACTCAATGTGATCTTTGATCACTAAACCAAAAAGAAGTCTTGAGCTTTTGCCAATGCTTGTCTTAGCATTTTGAGGGGTCCACTTCTTCAGACATTTCCATACCCATATCATCGAACTTTTCTGAAATGATTCTCAAGAGAATATTAGTTCAATGATATATATGTTGTTGTTAATTACCAAAACCACCCGGGGATTAGTTGCACTTTCAATCTCCCCCTTTTTGGTAATTGATGACAACATATAGATCAAAGCTTCGACAAGAGATATAATCAAAGAATAATATCGTCGCTTTGAGAAGTATGTGATAAACAAGAGCTCCCCCTAAATTTGTGCATTATTTAAAATTTGCGTTTGAATGCAAATGCACAATCGATTAGGATAATGGGTTACTCTTCCATGTCACATACATCTTGGTGGAGCGCACAAAATGATAAGAATGAATAACATGCACTCAATCACCAAGACAAGAGTAAATAGCCATACAATAAGAAATAGCATATGATAAGCAATAAGCACTCATTAAGGCATAGTATGACTAAGCACTCATTAAGGTAGCATCAAATGTAGTAGCAAGCACACATAAAGTATCTGGAACCAAAAGAAACCAATGTATCACAGGGAAAACCGGCAAAAGAACGAAAAGACGAAAGAGCACTCTCTCTCTCGAAGCCCTATGATCTATAGCAATTTCTCCCCCTTTGGCAACAAGTTACCAAAAAGTTCGAAAAGGTATAGAGCTAAGCGTCACTGCGGGCTCGGCTGGCTGCTCCCGTCTGGGTAGATGTCGGTGTAGAGATAGCTGCGTCGGCGAAGACTTCTGCTGATGTCTGCGCTGGAGGAGTGGATGCTGGAGCTGGAGTTGTGGCTGGAGCTGAAGTAACTGGGATAGCTGCAGACCTGGATCCTCTGGGAACCGGAGCAGTCTGGCGATGAGAGTCCTGGACTATATCATCCTGCATAAGCTCTGCTCTCTCCTGCCTAGTCTCCTCCATGTCTGCCTCAAGCTTGTTGACAGACACCTGAATCTCAGTCAGCTTCACGTCTAGAGCGTGGATCTTGTCCTCGACAATCCTCTCAAGGCTCTCCTGAGATTGCTCAATGCTGGCCAGGCGTTGTTCAATTCTCTGGGTTGCTTCAAGGATTTGCTCTCCAAAGCTCTTTGGCTTAGCTGCTGCTGCTGCTGCCTCTCTGTCAGCTTTGGCTTTCTTTGCAGCTTCGATCTTGGCTTGCCCTTCAACTGAGGTGGGATCCTCTTCATCCATCACAACTACGTTGTCCTCATGCTCTGGCTGCAGTGGCAAGTGCTTCCTATCCAACATGAATTTGCCCGTGCCAAACTTGGCGTTGATAAGCATCTGTATCTGCGGAGCAAACCCACACGACCTCTTCTGGTCAGCTGCAGTCCTCTTAATGGTTTCTACCATCAAGTCCATCACCTTAAAAGGTGCCTTCTCATCGAGAATGTGCAGCATGTTGATAGAATAGCCTCGTATCATCCGGTGGTCACCTGACTTAGGCATCAAAGTATGCCTCAGAATGGTGTTAGTGGTGGTCAAACCAGCCTGGAGATAATACACTGAGCCGAGCTTCCATCCCTCCAAATCAGCAGCTGGGATCTCCTTGTACATATTCTTCATAGAATCATGACTCTTCTTAGGAATCCCATAGACATCAATGTCGTCCTCTCTCTGCACAGGAGCGTTCAGAAGTTCTGCCCATTCTGCAACAGTTGAAGAAAACCGTTGACCTTCAGTCATCCAGGTGATCTTGCCATCAGGATAGAAATGGGCTGTGGCATAGAACTGCATGATCATCTCGTCATTCCATGCTGTCAGTTCTTGACCCACAAAATCAGCAACTCCACATGCAGTAAAGCTCTCATGCACATGGGGAAAGAAGTCCCGGTGCTCTCTACTGTCAATGTACTTCCAGTCAACATATCTGGTGTCAGCAACAATGGGCTTCTTATCCATTAGCACTGTCTCATAGAAATCCTGCTGCTCTCTGGTGTGGAATCTGGGGTCCACAGCAGTCCTTCTTCTTACGGCATATGGATCAGACTGTCTCCATAGCCTGAGACCTTTGTCCTTCCTTGCCTTCATGTCCTCAGCTTGAGGATGAGCATCATTGTGGAGTGGCAACTTGGGACAGAGCTTGAGCAACACATGCTCTTCATCTGACTCAGAAGGTGGCATCTCACCTTTGTTCTTCTCAGAAGCTGGAATGCTTCTGGTTGTCCTCTTGGGCTTCTCTGGAGCTGCCTTAGCTGGAGCAGGCTTCTTGGGCTTGGAGGAGGCTTGAGCCCGAATAGCATCACCCATGAACTTAGCTTTCTGAGGAGGAGGCTGGGGTGCATCTTCTTCTTCTTCTTCTACAGCAGCATCAACTTGAGGTTCAGCATAAACAACTCTCTTCCTCTTGGAAGTCTTCTTCACCTTGCTTGGAGCAGGCTCTTCCAAGTTGAGCTTCTTGGCAACTGCAGAAGTTTTTGCAAAGAAAAATGAGTTAAAAACTTAGTTTTGAGTTTTCACAGAATGTATTTCGGTCAAACCGATTTCAAGTTTCGGTGTAACCGAAGTATTCAACAGAACCTACACACCACTTTCGGTCAGACCGAAATGGGTTTCGGTCCTACCGAAAACTTAGGGTTTCATAGAAACTTCAATTCGGACATTCCGATTTCCACAACTCGGTCAGACCGAACTGTGTAGTGCAATGGTCAGAGACCAAATCGGTCAGTCCGATTTTCAGGAATCGGCTTCACCGAGATGCATTCCGTGGAAACCTAAACCTAAGGATTTTCCTCGAAACTAGAAGATCTGAATAATGTATTGGGATCATATCAAACGTGGATTGAATTAGGGCAGTCCTATCATGCAAGAATCAGAAGTGGAGCATGAAAGGGATCGGGACACACCCTAACTTGGTGGTGTCCCTCTACGGCGGCAACGGCGGAGAAGATTACCGTTGACGGCGGCGGAGACCTGCGGCGAGGGCGCACAGGCGACGACGGCGACGATCCTTGGATCAGGGCGACGGCAGCAGGGGTCTTGGAGGGCGAACGTTTGAAAGGAATAGATCGCGCGCAGCCCTCAGTATATATAACCCCGTGCTGTCGGTGGGACCGAGTTGAAAAACTCGGTGTCACCGAGATGCATAATTGCAGTGCAGTTACGCATATCGGTCAGACCGAGATTTTGAACTCGGTTTCACCGAGATGAAACCTAGATCAATCTAAGTGTTTCGGTTGGACTGAGATTGGGAAGCCGGTCAGACCGAAATGGACTTAGAAGGTTTTGGAAGTCAGCCTTAGACGAATCGGTGGTTCCGAGTGCTCCTCACTCGGACTGTCCGAAAAAGACTTGTTCAAAGTTGTGATATAAGCATGAATAGAATTTGAGACAAGATAGCATAGATAGCTAGGGAAGGTGCTTAGGCATTCTTGTCCATCCATTTGGCCAGAAAAATCAAAACAATCAAAACAACAAATGGATGTCCTTGAATGGATAAAATCATGCATTCAACATGCTCACACAATAAGATAGCAACTGAAATATGTGTCAAACATGCACAACCAAAACTCTAGCTACTAGCACACAATTTGTCGATGACTAGGTCATCTATATATGAGTATATTGACTTAGGAGTCAAATGAGAACATTTGATCATAGGTCATACTCATCGTTTAAGCACAAGTGGGGTTACCACTTTTACATAAAGCATTTATGTGTTCACATCATTTGGAGATGCTTTTAGCTCAATTTTTAGAGCAAAGCTCCCCCTAGATGTGAGAACCCCTTTTAAAGGGTCAAACTAACCTTGGGTTGTCGTAGAAGACTTCATGTAGATGTTGAAGATGTGGATGCTCAATGTTGATGTAGACCATCAAGAGTTAGGAGCAATCCTTTGAATTAGGGCACTTTCAATACCTACATGGGTTAGTCCCACAAGGAACAAACAAGAATATCCATGGACATAGAGTGAAGTACACAAAAGATGATGTCCATGAAAGCAATGATTACCTTGTCCCTTGACTTACCAACAAGAGGGTTTGTGACTCCATGAACAAGTGCATGATGTGGAAGTTGATTGCACAAGTTCTTGCCAAAATGAATATGAGTGAAGTTTGTTGGCGGAGTCACCCTCAAGAACCTACTAGTTCTTCTTCTTTGGGATCCACATCATCTTGATGGGAATCCTTGGTGTTGTAGTTGAGCTTGACGAAGTAGAACTTGATGTGTCCTTGGGAACCCACTTGACCATGGCTTGAGGTGCTTCAATGAATGCATCAATCTCTTCTTGAAGCTTGTCCTTGGCCTTTAGCTTGTGGTCTTGTGGCTGAAGGTCATCTTGAGCTTGTTCCACATTGGAAGAAGTAGGATCATACTTCTCCTTTTGTGAGACAAACTGTGGAGTAGGGTATTGACCTTCTTCCCACTCAACACCTTTGGCGTTGAACTTTCGCTCAAAACCAATCCCTTGATTCTTCCGGTGTCTTCCTTGTTTGCGAACAATCTCCTCAAAGTTCTTGCTTCCGGCAAGACTCTTGTAGACACCTTTCTCTATGATTTCCTTCAATAAGCTATTTTCTTGCTCAAGTGTAACTTGGCTTGAAACATTGTTAGTGGAATCAAGAGAACTACTAGAAGTAACAACATTAGATTTAACATTGTTATTGTTACTACTAGAGGAAGAATTTTTCTTATGCTTGTCATGCTTAGTCTTAATAGGTGGCAAGAAATTAGACAAGAGAAGTCGTTTGGCAAGATATGAAGAACTCTTCTTTCGAAGATCGTCATTGATCGCTTTTAGAAACTCATGTTCTTGCTCTAGAGTGAGCTTCTCGAAGCGTAGCTTCTCATGAGATCTTAGGATCTCTCTATGATCTTCTTGAGTTGTTTCATGAGCTAACTTAAGAGTGTTTAGTTCTTTAGTTAGACGCTCAATCTCCTTCATAGCATTGTCATTCGACTCTTCTCGACTATAAAGACTACTAGCATTTTCATCATTACTAAGCTCACTAGATTTATCATGCAAGAGCTCATCTTCACCAAGCAAGTCATCCTCATCACTATCAAAGTCAATGAATTCAGGGTGTGTTACCTTGGGGCCTTTAGCCATGAAGCATCTTCTAATTCCCTCATTTGGTGAATCAAATAAGTCGTAGGAGTTGGAGTTGGAGGATACGAGTGCAAGTCCGGCAACACCTTCATCTTGACTGTAGTCGGAGTCGGAGTGATAGCTTCCATCGGATTGATTGTCGGAGTCGGAGCCGGAGACCCATTCACCTACATGAGCTTGATGTCTTCTTCTTGTGTAGCTCCTTGATGACTTGTCCTTTCTCTCCGAATCCTTGCTTCTCCGAGAGGGTCTTCGTTCATAACGATCATCTCTACTCCTTCTCTCTCTCCGAGGTGACTCATCTCTTGCTCTTCTTCTTGGAGATTCTTCTCTTCTTTTGTGGGGAGCCGTACACTCATTTGAGAAGTGTCCGGGTCTTCCACAATTGTAGCAGTTTCGATCACGACTAGAAGATCTCTTTTCATCATATGATCTAGACTTTGAGCTTCTTTCTTTGCCTCTATTCTTGTAGAACTTGTTGAAGTTCTTGACCATTAGGCTTATCTCTTCATTGGAAATTAGCTTGTCACTTGAGGTAGTAGAAGCATCACTTGTAGCTTTGTAAGCACCACTTGACTTGTTGTGAAGCTCTTCCTTATCCTTAAGTGTCATCTCATGAGCAACAATTCTTCCAATGACTTCAGTTGGCTTGAGAGTCTTGTAGTTTGGCATCATTTGGATCAAAGTGCACACGGTGTCATACTTTCCATCCAAAGCTCTGAGAATCTTCTTAATGATGAATCGGTCGGTCATTTCTTCGCTTCCTAAGCCAGCAATCTCATTTGTGATGAGAGCAAGCCTAGAGTACATTTCAGCGACTCCTTCACCATCCTTCATCTTGAACTTGTCAAGTTGACCTTCAAGAATATCTAGCTTTGATTCCTTCACAGATTCAGTACCTTCGTGCATTTCAACCAAAGTATCCCAAATCTCTTTAGCATTCTCAAGACGGCTGATTTTGTTGAACTCCTCGGGACACAAAGCATTGAAGAGAATGTCACAAGCTTGAGCATTGTTTTGCAACATCCGCAACTCTTCGGGTGTAGCTTCGCGATCCGGAACTTTTCCTTCTTCGAAGAAATCACCTTGCATACCAACACAGATAATGCCCCATGCGGCTGGGTTATGACCAAGAATATGCATTTTCATTTTATGGTTCCAACTAGCAAAATGTGTACCATCAAAGTAAGGACCTCTACGATAATTACCCTCACTAGACGCCATACTCTCCTAGGTTGTGAAACCAAGCTTATGGAGTCCAATGCATTGGAAACCAAGGCAATGGAGACCAAAGCTCTGATACCACTTGTAGGATCGAAAGTAGGTCTAGAGGGGGGGTGATTAGACTACTTGACAATATAAAAAATCTGCCTTTAGATCATGCAATGTTTTTGGCAGTTTTACAATTAAGATCAATTCAAGTAACACCCTACACATGCAATTCTAGAGTATAAGCAGCGGAAAGTAAATTGCACATGTAAAAGAGAGGTGGAGAAGATCAAACGCAGTTTGGTGACACGAAGATTTTTGTCGTGGTTCCGATAGGTGGTGCTATCGTACATCCACGTTGATGGAGACTTCAACCCACGGAGGGTAACGGCTGCGCGAGTCCACGGAGGGCTCCACCCACGAAGGGTCCACGAAGAAGCAACCTTGTCTATTCCATCATGGCCTACGCCCACGGAGGACTAGCCTTACTCGGGGTAGATCTTCACGAAGTAGGCGATCTCCTTGCCCTTACAAACATCTTGGTTCAACTCCACATCATCAAGACGGAGGCTCCCAAGCGACACCTAACCAATCTAGGAGGCACCACCCCCCAAAAGGTAATAGACGGTGTTGATGATGATGAACTCCTTGCTCTTGTGCTTCAAGTGATAAACTCCCCAACACTCAACTCTCCTCACTGATATGGCTGTGGTGGAAGAAGGATTTGAGTGGAAAGCAACTTGGGAAGGCTAGAGATCAAGTTTCATATGGTAGGAATGGAATGGCTTGATCTCAACACAAGGGTAGGTGGTTCACTTCTCAGAAAGTGTATGATAGAAGTGGTGGTACTTTCTGATGGCTCTCCTCACGAATGAGGAGGGGGTGGAGGGGTATATATAGCCTCCACACAAAATCCAACCGTTACACACACATTTGACCAATCTCGGTGAGACCGAAGTTAAAACTCGGTCAGACCGAAAGTTCAAATATAGTGAACGTTGGGATTTTCGGTGGGACCGAAAATACCATCTCGGTGAGACTGAAGTGAGTCAAAGGTTAGGGTTTGCCATTTCGGTGAGACCGAAAGTATAAACTCGGATATTCCGAATTGATGTCAACTGATCACAGAAGGTTGGCAGCCCTTTTTCGGTGAGACCGAAACTCAGAATCGGTTTAACCGAGAAGCTAGGGTTTGGAGAAACAACTGAAGTGGTTCATCTCGGTGGGACTGAGTTGGAGAAATCGGTGTGACCGAGATTACTTATGGGTGTGTGTTAAGTAGTGAGTAGTGCTGATAGTTGAGGGAGTTAGATCACCAAGCACTTGAGCAACAAGAACATTAACACAACCTCATCCCCTTTTAATAGTATTGGCTTTCCTATGGACTCAATGTGATCTTTGATCACTAAACCAAAAAGAAGTCTTGAGCTTTTGCCAATGCTTGTCTTAGCATTTTGAGGGGTCCACTTCTTCAGACATTTCCATACCCATATCATCGAACTTTTCTGAAATGATTCTCAAGAGAATATTAGTTCAATGATATATATGTTGTTGTTAATTACCAAAACCACCCGGGGATTAGTTGCACTTTCAGATAGCCATACATCACTGGGAAATAATATATATAGCATTGAGCACCATGTTCAATTAGATATTACAGCAGGTAGAAGAGAGGTTGAACCGCTGCATAGAGGGGGAGGGAGTTGGTGATGATGGCGGCGAAGTTGTTGGTGTAGATTGTCGTCGCGATGATGGCCTCGGCGGCGTTTCGGCGCCACAGGGAGAGAGGGGGAGAGAGCCCCCCTTCTTCTTCTTCTTCCTTGACCTACCCCCTGGATGGGAGAAGGGTTACCCCTCTGGTCCATGGCGTCCATGGCGGCGGAGGGGCGGGAGCCCCTCGGAGATTGGATCTCTCTCTCTCTTTGTTTCCTTCTATTTCCGCGCTCCCACATTCTGCCCTTTCACTACTTCTTATATTCCCGGAAATTCGTAACTCTGATTGGGCTGAAATTTTAACACGTTTTTTATCCGGATATCAGCTTTCTTGCGGCGAAAGAAGGGCACCAACCGCCTTACGGAGTGGCCACAAGGGCCCAATAAGGCGGTTGGTTCCCTTCTTTCGTCGTAAGTCCATGAGATAGGGCGACGGGACCACATATTCTTATCCCTTGTTGTAGGTCCGTGAGATAGGGCAATTTTAACATGATTCTTAGCACTTGTTGTAAGTCCGTTAGAAAGGGCGATGGGACCATAGATTGTGGATCATTGATCGTCTCTGCGTGCTCCCAAGACACTGACGGTTTGGATATGTGATCCGAGTAGGCCTCTAGCCATTTTGCACTGACCACCACGCGAGAATAAGTATGGGCACCCTGCATCGTACGTTTCTTCCGAAAGCTCAATGGCGTCAGCGACTAAGCGGCGCACGCCCGGTTGGACGGGAACCACATGCGCTTGTATTAGGAGGTGGGTTGCTACCTCTCGAGCATGTGTTGATTTTCCCTTGAAGAGGAAAGGGTGATGCAGCAAAGTAGCATAAGTATTTCCCTCAGTTTTTGAGAATCAAGGTATCAATCCAGTAGGATACTACATGCAAGTTCCTCGCACCTGCACAAACAAATAAAAACCTTGCAACCAACGCGATAAAGGGGTTGTCAGTCCCTTCTCGGCCACTTGCAAAAGTGAGATCTGATAGAGATAATAGGATAAATATTGTTGGTATTTTTGTTGTATAGATTGAAAAGTAAAGATTGCAAAATAAAAGAACAGTAAATATAACTAGTTGATGGAAGATTAATATGATGGAAGATACACCCGAGGGCCATAGGTTTTACTAGTGGCTTCTCTCAAGATACCAGATTCTACGATGGGTGAACAAATTACTGTCGAGCAATTGATAGAAAGGCGCATAGTTATGAGAATATCTAGGCATGATCATGTATATATGCATCACGTCCGTGACAAGTAGACTGAAACGATTCTGCATCTACTACTATTACTCCACACATCGACCGCTATTCAGCATGCGTCTAGAGTATTAAGTTCATAAGAACAAAGTAACGCGTTAAGCAAGATGACATGATGTAGAGGGATAAACTCATGCAATATGATATAAACCCCATCTTTTTATCCTCGATGGCAACAATACAATACGTGCCTTGCTGCCTCTGCTGTCACTGGGAAAGGACACCGCAAGATTGAACCCAAAGCTAAGCACTTCTCCCATCGCAAGAAAGATCAATCTAGTAGGCCAAACCAAACTGATAATTCGAAGAGACTTGCAAAGATATTTTAATCATGCATATAAGAATTCGGTGAAGAACCAAATACTGTTCATAGATAATCTTGATCATAAACTCACAATTCATCGGATCTCGACAAACACACCGCAAAAAGAATTACATCGAATAGATCTCTAAGAAGATCGAGGAGAACTTTGTATTGAGATCCAAAGAGATAGAAGAAGCCATCTAGCTAATGACTAGGACCCGAAGGTCTGCGGTAAACTAGTCACAACTCATCGGAGGGGCTATGGTGTTGATGTAGAAGCCCTCCGTGATCGATGCCCCTCCGGTGGAGCTCCGGAACAGGCCCCAAGATGGGATCTCATGGGTACAGGAGGTTGCGGCGGTGGAATTAGGGTTTCGTGGTGCTCCCCGATGTTTCAGGGTATATGAGTATATATAGGAGGAAGAGGTACGTTGGTGGAGCTACGAGGGGGCCACGAGGGTGGGGGGCACGCCTACCCCCTGGGCGCGCCCCTTGCCTCGTGGCCACCTCGTGGCTTCCCTGGCATGGACTCCAAGTCTTCTGGGTTGCGTTTGTTCCAAAAACGATCCTCCCGAAGGTTTCATTCGATTTGGACTCCGTTTGATATCCCTTTTCTGCGAAACACTGAAATAGGCAAAAAACAGCAATTTGCACTGGGCCTTGGTTTAGTAGGTTAGTCCAAAAAATAATATAAAAGTGTATAATAAAGCCCATTAAACATCCAAAACAGATAATATAATAGCATGAAACAATAAAAAATTATAAGTATGGGCACTCTGCGTTGTACGTTTCTTCCGAAAGCCCACTGGCGTCAGCGACTAAGCGGCGCGCGCCCGGTTGGACGGGAACCACATGCGCTTGTATTAGGAGGTGGGTCTGCTCCGGGCTGCCCACACAACATAGATGATTGCAAAGGGCGATGGACCCAAGACCCCTGTGCGCTTAGGATGTAGAATGGCATGCTGGCCTCTCCGTTGAGCCCAGGTATGAGTACGGTGTGTCGATCAGCCGAGGTAGGCATAATCTGCACATGTGCCCGGGCGGAGTTAATCGAGGATGTTGGGTAAGTTTGTGCACCCTTGCATGGAAGATAATCTATTCGAATAGTCGTGTCCATGATAACAGACGCTCAGAGTTGTATCACGATCTTTACAAGTAGAACTGGATACTGGAGATGTGAAATGGATATGATGGCTCCGGGATAGATTTATCGAGGGAGTCGAGGAAGGATCTCTGGGCGTGGATGCTACAACATACTTATTACTATATGTTATGTTACTCTACTCTCTTCTATTGCTGCAAGATGCTAGTCTTTGATAGGCTAGGTTTTCCCTTATGTTCTGGCATTTCTACAGTATGGTCCAGAGATACAACTCTTCAACATTGATACCGATGCATACTTAGCATAGATCCGATGTAAGTCTTTTGAGTACTTCAGATGAGTACTCACGGATGCTTTGCTTCCTTTTTACCCCTTCTTTCTTCTTTCCGGATGTTGCGATCAGATAACGGAACCCAGGAGCTAGTTGATCCCGCCGACGACTACTACCCCGACGATGCCTACTCCTATGTGGAGACCTCTGACGATCAAGAGTAGATAGGAGGCTCACAGGCAGGAGGCCTTGCCTTTTCGATCATGTTGTTGTTTTTTGTCCTAGCCTTCTTAAGGCAGACTTGTTTACTTATGTCTGCACTCAGATATTCTTGCTTATGCTGACTCGTATGTATTCGAGCTTATGTATATGAGCCCTAGAGGCCCCTGGCTTGTAATATAAAGCTCGTGTGACTTTAATTTTTAGTCTAGAGTTATGTTTGCATATCTTCCCGTGAGTCTCTGATCTGTTCGTGCACATTTGCGTCTATGATTAGTGCACGATTAAGTTAGGGCGTCACATCAGTCCTCCTCGCAATGCCAAGGTACAGCCGCGTGAATGGCCATGCGACACCTTCATTTAACTCCCCTAGTGTCATGCTATAGTAACCCCTATGATTACGCTAAACCACTTTGCTAAACAGTGCTTGATCACCTTTGATTCCATATCTCATTTCAAATTCCACTTTGAATTCAAATTCAAATTATATGTCTAAAAAAGAAATTCACACACATGTAAACTAAAATGTTCATAATGTTGCAAATGATCCATAGTTAATTATGGTGGTGAAACCAACATTTTACAAAGTGGTTAAATGCCCTCAAAATTTAAATCAGGGGCCAAAATATTATTTCAATTGCTTTTTAAATTATATAAAAAAAATCCAAACTATTTAAAATAAATTCCAAACTTTTACCGGAAGTGTCTAATTATGCAATGCTAATTATGGACCATGTTTTATATTTTATAAAAACAAGTTTACTATTGAAAATAAAAGCAAAACCGTTTAAATAAAAAGAAAACAGAAAATAAAATAAAAAGAAAGAGAAAGACTAAAGCTACACTTTGCACTGTAGCCCATTGCTACAGTAGACATCCTGGCCCACCTAACCCCTTATCTCCTACCTACTGTTCACGCACCCCGTTGGACGCATGTGCGTCGCCGGTGGTCGCGGGAGGCCACACACCGGCCATCCAACGCCTCCCCGCGGCGATTAAGAGCACCCCGAGACCCCCCTCTCTCTTGGAAACCCTAGCTCCCCCGAATCCATTCTCCCGCGCCCCTCTCGCCTTGCTCCAGTCCAGATCCAAGCTTGTCCAAAAGCAATCGTCGCCGTGCACGCATCCACGTTACTTTGAGCCATCGGGGCTCGTCCAGCAGCTACTACGGGCTCACCTTCATCTTCCTCGCCCTTGGATCAACGTCGAGGAGCACATGCGACGTCGCCCGCGCCCGTTCCCCTTGTTGGAGTCAACCTCGGCCACCGCTGTGCTCCGCCGTCGTCCGAGCCCCCTCGACCTCACAGCAGATTACACCGCATTTTCCCTTGCTGCAGTCGTCGTAGGCCGCCACTACCATGCGACCTGAGCTCTACGAGAGCTCGTGCTCTCCGCGACTTGCCCCGCGTTGACCACGCCTCCGGGGTCCCCTGTTCGCGCTCTGTGCGCCCTACTGCTCGCGTGACCGTGCAGGGGCCGCACTGGCCATGCCCGCCATGGCTAGCTGCGCCGTTTGCGTGCGCGAAGTGGCACCCATCGCTCATGGCCGCGCCTGCCGCTGCTCACCGTGCGTTCTCGCCCTGCCGCTCCCTTGCGCCCGAAGCCCCGCGCTCGCCCGCGCCTTTCCTCATGCCTGTGCAGCCGCTACGCCTGTGTGACCCGCACTCGGCGCTCAACTTGAAGCCGCCGTCGCCACAGGCCACGCCCGACTGTGCCACCGCCACCATTCGATGGGCCATCGTGCGGGCGTTTGAACAGATCCGCCCGTCATAGGCTCTGGGACACCCCTTAGGCTGTGTTCGGTTGAGGGGGATTTGAAGGAGGTTTGGCAGGGATTGAGGTGGATTTAATCCCCTACAAGTCAAAACCTCTCCAAATCCCCTCCAATCCTCTTGTGGAGGGGTGTAACCGAACAAGGCCTTATCTAGAACGGTTTCCTGTATGCGCGTTTTCGACGAACTCCGGCGATCGCCACCTCTGTTCTGGTCGTTGGTGTGCCCGCCGTCGTGTTATACTCTGACATGGGCTACCGATAGGTGGACCCCATGGATTAGCTACTAAGCCCCCCACTAAACCCTCACTAATTGGGCCCACACTACAGCTATTTTGGTTAATTAAACTAATTTGATAATTAGTATAAGCCACTGGTAGCTCGGCCCCACCTAGCTAATTATATTAATTAAAATCTGTTTAAAACTCTCAGTCAATGACAACTGGGTCCCATTGAGACCAGCTGACCAATCAATGGTCCATAGTTGATTGTTGAGTCAGCAGTCGACTAGGTCCCACTCTCAGTCACTGTTACACTCTGCTGGGTGCGTTTGTGGGTGCACTTAGCATTTAATGATTTTCGTACTAATATCAAATTCATAAATTCCAGAAAATCATTTAAACTTAAAAAATATAGAAAATAATTCGTAATTCGAATGAAAATAATTTTTATATGAAAGTTGCTTAGAAAAATATGACGAATTCGAATATGTCATCCACTCATCTGTCACATGCCTCTAACATGATGAATATGGAACCTTCCCCTCTGAAAGCCGGGAAAACATTCCCTGATGTTTCCCCGCTTCGTCCGTAATGTGTAGCACTCTGTAAGGTCAACCCTAACACACCATATTGCCATGTCGTGCGCCGTGATGCATTTGATTGCTTTATATTAATGTTTCTCCCCCCTCTTCTGTTGGGGAACGTAGTATTTGAAAAAAATCCTACGATCACGCAAGATCTATCTAGGAGAAGCATAGCAATGAGCAGGGAGAGTGTGTCCACGTACCCTCGCATACCGAAAGCGGAAGCATTTAGTAACGCGGTTGATGTAGTCGCACGTCTTCACGATCCAACCGATCCAAGTAACGAACGTACGACACCTTCGTGTTCAGAACACGTTCAGCACGACCACGCCCCTCGAGCTCTTGATCCAGTTGAGGACGAGGGAGAGTTTCCTCAGCACGACGGCGTGGTGATGGTGATGATGAAGTTACCGGCGCAGGGCGTCTCCTAAGCACTGTAACAATATGACCAAGGTGTGTAACTGTGGAGGGAGGTACCGCACACATCTAAGAGATTGTCTGTTGTGCCTTTGGGGTGCCCCTGCCCACGTATATAAAGGAGGGAGGGAGAGAGGGATGCCCTCCTAGGGGCGCACCAAGTGTAGGGAGTCCTTTTCTTTTCGGAGTAGGAAAGAAGGAAAGGAGGGAGCGGGAGAAGGAAAGGGGGGGGGCGCCCCACCCCTTGTCCAATTCATTTTGGGAAGGGGGAGGCATGCGCCACCTCGTGGCCCTTCTTCTCTCTCTCCACGAAAGCCCAATAAGGCTCATTAACTTCCCGGGACGAATTCACGTAACTCCCTGGTACTCCGAAAAATACCCGAATCACTCGGAACCATTCCAATGTCCGAATAAAGCCTTCCAATATATCGATCTTTACCTCTCGACAATTTCGAGACTCCTCATCATGTCAGTGATCTCATCCGGGACTCCGAACAATCTTCCGTCATCAAATCACATAACTCATAATACAAATCGTCATCGAACGTTAAGCATGCGGACCCTACGGGTTCGAGAACTATGTAGACATGACCTAGACACAACTCCGGTCAATAACCAATAGCGGAACCTGGATGCCCATATTGGTTCCTACATATTCTACGAAGAGCTTTATCGGTCAAACAACATAACAACATACGTTGTTCCCTTTGTCATCGGTATGTTACTTGCCCGAGATTCGATCGTCGGTATCATCATACCTAGTTAAATATCGTTACCAGCAAGTCTCTTTACTCATTCCGTAATACATTGTCTCGTGACTAACTCATTAGTCATTTGCTTGCAAGGCTTATTATGATGTGTATTGCCGAGAGGGCCCAGAGATACCTCTCCGACACTCGGAGTGACAAATCCTATTCTCGAACTATGCCAACACCACAAACACTTTCGGAAACACCTGTAGAGCATCTTTATAATCACCCAGTTATGTTGTGTCATTTGATAGCACATAAGGTGTTCCTCCGGTATTCAGGAGTCGCATAATCTCATAGTTAGAGGAACATGCATAAGTCATGAAGAAAGCAATAGTAATAGAACTAAACGATCATTATGCTAAGCTAACAGATAGGTCTTGTCCATCACATCATTCTCCTAATGATGTGATCCCGTTCATCAAATGACAACACATGTCTATGGTTTAGGAAACTTAACCATCTTTGATTAATGAGCTAGTCTAGTAGAGGCATACTAGGGACATTATGTTTTGTCTATGTATTCACACATGTATCAAGTTTTTGGTTAATACAATTCTAGCATGAATAAAAGACATTTATCATGATATATAAGGAAATATAAATAACAACTTTATTATTGCCTCTAGGGCATATTTCCTTCATCTTCTCTCCGGTAGACCCCGAGACCGACGCTGCTCCCGGGTACGGCTGCACAGCTCACATCCAATTCTTTTCAGCACAGCCTCTAGGCAAGCAAAACCCCCTTGATCATTTCTATATCGCCCATACCATTCTCTCTCATGCTTGAATTAGATTCTGCTACTTTAGTTGATTGCTCCTATTCTGATGCATATCTTGCTTTCGTAACCTGCTATTGTTACCTACATGTTTATCCTATATGCTTAGTATAAGTTTGGTAGTGATCCACAAGTGACCCCCACCTTGTCCCTGTTGCCCCTGCTTCATGATCGCTGACTCAATCAACGTGATCAACGTCCTGAGCCCGACACATCACCTCACCCACCTTAGTTGTATGACTCTGCAGAGTTACTATCTAGTGTCGATGATGATACCTCACACATCACTTCTGATGAGATCTCTGTAGTGTAGCTAATTGGTCGTGGTCTACGGAGGATGATTCCTCCATCACCGCTCCCAATACACTAACGGTTTGGATATGTGATCGGCGTAGTCCTCTGGCCTTTTCGCACTGACCACCACATGGGAGTAAGTATGGGCACTCTGCATCATACGTTTCTTCTCAAAGCTCACTGACGTCAGAAATTGAGCGACGCACGCCCGATTGGATGGGAACCACCTACGCTTGTATTAGGGGGTGAGTATGCTCCGGGCCGCCCACTTAACATGAAGGAGTGCAAAGGGCGATGGGCCCAAGACCCCTGCGCGCTTAGGATGTAGACCGGCGTGCTGGCCTCTCTGTTGAGCCTAGGTAGGACTACAGTGTGTCGATCAGCCGAGGCTGGGTATGATCTGATGGTGTGCCCGGACGGAGTTAATCGAGTGTGTTGGGTAAGTTTGTGCGCCCCTGTAGGGAAGTTAATCTATTTGAATAGCCATGTCCATGGTAACAGACGCTTGGAGTTGTATCCCAATCTATACAATTAGAACTGGATACTGGATATGTGAAATGGATATGGTGGCTCCGATATTGCTTTCTCGCAGGGAGTCGAGGCAGGATCTCTGGGCATGGATGCTACAACATATTTACTACTTATGCTATGATACGCTAATCTCTTCTATTGTTGCAAGATGCTAGTCTTCGATAGGCTAGGTATTCCCTTCAATTCTGGCATTTCTGTAGTATAGTCCACATATGCAGCTCTTCCCCATTGATATCGATGGATGCTTAGCATATATCTGATATATGTCTTTTGAGTAGTTTGGATGAGTACTCATGGATGCTTTGCTTCCTTTCCCTCCTACTTTCTTGTTTACGGATGTTGTGATCAGCTGATGGAGCCCAGGAGCTAGCTGATCCTGCCAATGACTACTTCTACCCCGACAGTGCCTACTACTGTGTGGAGACCGCCAACGACTAGGACTAGTTAGGAGGCTCCCAGGCAGGAGGCCTTGCCTTTTTTTATCGTTGTTATCATTTGTGCTAGCCTTCTTAAGGCAGACTTGTTTACATTATGTCTGTACTCAGATATTGTTGCTTCCGCTGACTCGTTTGTATTTGAGCTTATGTATTCGAGCTCTCCAGGCCCCTAATTTGTAATATAAAGCTTGTATGACTTTCATTTGTGTCTAGAGTTCTATTGTAATATCTTCCCGCGAGTCTCTGATCTTGATCGTGCACATTTGCATCTATGATTAGTGCACTATTAAGTCGGGGCGTCACAAGTTGGTATAAGAGCCGACTACCTATCGGAAGCCCCTTTCAACTTCTTGGCCGAAGTTGAGTCTAGTCTTTGAAAAACTTTTACTAACATTGTTGCGTTACTTACGGGCCCACATCACAAATGGGTGGTATTAGGATCTTTTATTGCTCGTCTTTACTCCGGGACTCTGATCTCTCACCTATTCGGGTTAAAGATTTTGCTAACTCTAACTTTAGGTTCTCATAACTACTTTCTCCGAGGGAACCCCTCATTCCAGATGATCGCCTGCTTCATTAGAACATTTTGAAGATACTCTTCGGTGTTTTCCCAACCCTCGTGCACACCGCCTTTGCAATTCCCTACCACCAATATGTCCATATGGATAACGACATACACTTGTCATTCATACAATAATTCCCAATTTCTCTTGTTATTACAAGATACATCAAAATATTCTCCGATTTTTAAGCATCCTTTGTGCCACTACCTTACAACTCTTTGCCGCATGAATACCCAATGGATAATTCATCACATGTTTCGAGTATCTGCTCATCCCAAGTTTTTCATATGTTTCATAAGATACTTTGAAATACTATCCGATCTTCCGATAATCCTCTACAACTTCTTGCTTTTGAAATTCTTGCCTGCTTGCATTATGGTTAATCCAATATGTCTAGTAATCTTACAAGCATCCTATGTCGCTATCATTTTGAGTCCCTTGATTCAATATGTTGTGAATTCTCACAATCATCACGTGGATCCTATACTTCATCATTCTGACTCAATCGTTATTCCGAACCTGAGCTGGTTCTCGGCAAATCAAACCTTGATTGATTGTCGCTCTATGTCTATTCAACTTACTTGTCTTTTGATCAGAGCCTCTGCTTCTGATCCCCCGATTTGGAAATAATAATTCCTTGTATTTAAGCCTTGAAATTACCCAGATATTGCTATAATCTGGTGCCCTTGTATTATTTCTTCGTTTGGTTGAACATCGATACTCACATAAGATTATTTGCGGTCTGCTAGACCCATTGCTGGATTATTATCCGTCGGTGTCCTTCATATTCAATAACTTTGTGAGTCTTTCCTCAGATACATAATGCCGTTGGTAAATTGTATCCTTTGCTTTTGTCAATATGCTCTTCTTTCGAGCTTGTGTTAATTACTCATGAAGTTTGTGGTATATGTTCCTAAGATGCCCCAATGGGTTGAACCTATGCCTTCCCTAATTTGTGTGAACCCGAAAGTTTTCACGGGTCATACTCCTCTGGTAATTCACTAGGTAGATTTTCACACTCAAATCAATTTTAACAGAGAAGTGAATGAAGGGTTATGCATTGGAGAAGTGGGAGTCGATCTTGAACTTTGTGTTCATGCCCATGGCCACGATGTAGATCTTATCATGGAAGCTTCTCTGAAAATTAATTATCTCCTTGGTATAAGTTCATCTTATATCTGGGATTTGTTCTTTTGCAATCATGGTTCTGGCCATATTGTTCTTCTTTGATCCCATTTCTCGGATAAGTTAAAGTACTTGTATTCTATAGATCAATACACATATCCAACCTCTATTCTGCTCTACCTTCGAGTATTACCCTCTGGTATCTCTATAATATCACAGAACCATGTTGCTTATTATGAGTCTTCACCAAGTATTATTCCTCACCGATTCCAATCTTTCCCCAGTTCTTAGTTCTTAGTCACTCGAGGACACCAATAAGTGAATCGAGACCGCACTACGATTCAACAACTCTTAGTAATCTTCATTGCTTACGAGTTTGTACGCGATCATGTCATTTCCAGTCGATTTCCTAAATCATCATCGTCATGCTGAAGCTTGACCATGCTATCTATGGCCTTCATCCCTGGAACACAATTCCAACAGTACACTAAGCCTACATTGAGCTCTCAACATCATGTTGGTTGTCAGGGAAGTTTTGATTCCGAGCTTGCAATCTTATCCGTGGTTCTGATAACCTTTTGCTGCATCATTCCTTTTGCTTAACTATCACATATGCCCGTGCTTTGCAACGGGAAAAATTGATGTTTTGGGCAAGCATAATGTCCCACAACACCGAATTCACTACGAAGAACATGCTACAACGCAACATCCTTCTACAAAATGAACATAATTGCTTTTGTTGCAATTTAGTTGTGTTCATATTTTCTTTGCCGGGCATAATCTCCCACAGATTCCATTTAAGTACAATCCTTTTTTATCCCACAATGTTGATTTATTTTGACACAATTATTTTTCGTGGTCTCTATGAAAGCCCATAAAGGCCCGTCAACATACAAATACTTGGCCCAAATTGCTTAGCGTGTGTAAACAAAACGAAAAGGACTAAACCAAACCAAGAATACATGTTCCCTTTAATAGTAGGTATAGATATAGATGTGTGATGTCTACTACGCAACTTTATTCTTGCAGACTCGTGTTGGGCCTCCAAGCGCAGAGTTTTGTAGGACAATAGCAATTTTCCCTCGAGTGGATGACCCAAGATTTATCAATCCATGGGAGGTGTAGGATGAAGAGGGTCTCTCTCAAACAATCCTGCAACCAAATAAAAAAGAGTCTCTTATGTCCCCAACACACCCAATACATTGGCAGATTGTATAGGTGCACTAGTTCGGCGAAGATATGGTGATAAAAGTGTAATATGGATGGTAGAAATATATTTTTATAATCTGAATAAATAAAAATAACAAGGTAGCAAGTGATAAAACGAAGCACAAATGGTATTGTAATGCTTGATAACAAGCCCAGGGTTCGTACTTTCACTAGTGTTGTAATGCCCACGATCCGCGGAGTCGCAACTCCATAGGTGGGAAGACCCGAGTATTCTCGGAATCCCGTGCTCAAGTTAAACCGAACTAAGGTAAGGCTAATCCAGCAAATCCTCCCGGCGTGTCGACACCCTAATAGGTAGCCGCGCGTATCTAGTCTCAGGACACGACCGGATGGGCGATTCTACAGGTTTTTACCAAACCTCGAGTTTCCTCGTGGTGGCCCCGCAGACTCCCCGTTTCGGACCAACACTCATGTGGAGCACTGGCCCGGGGTTGTTGAATTAAAATAAAAGGGATAGCTAGTCCACATGCAAGTTTTATTAGTTATTAGGCAAATAGTACCAATGTTGGGACTTGCTGGAAAAGACTTAACACTTAGCGGTTTATCAAGGGGGTCCCATACACCCCAACCGTGTTAGGAACGCATAATCAAGGAACATAACACCGGTTTATACGGTTCCTAACGGCATGAGTGGAACAAATCACCAAGCAAAAGGCTTAGCCTTCCACCCTTGCCAATATATAGATGATTTCATTTTAAGCATTTATATAGTGTGATATAACCCAACCAAACTTCAACATGAAGCAAGCATCTTCGATCTTCACCTGCAACTAGCAATGCTATAAGAAGGGCTGAGCGAAGTGTACTTAGCCAAGCAACGGTTTGCGTAGGTAGGGTGGTTAAACATGGCAATGGTTACAAGTAGGAGGCTGACAAGAAGATCATGGGCATCGAGGCAAAACTATAGATCGGAACTACTAGCAATAGGCAAAGATAGTAATGTTATCGGGGTTCGGTCATCTTGCCTGGGATTCCACAAGGGAGAAGAACGGATCCATGAAGTAGACGGAGCAACACAGTCGAGCGAATCCTCACAACTCCGGAACGAAACCGAAGCTAACAAGAGAAGCAACCGGAAAGAAAGAAACAACACGGTAAACACACAAGCATAAACATGGCATACAATGCACATCCAAGTATGATGCATGTCCGGTTTAAATATGCAAGGCATGGCAAAGTGCACAAACAAAACTACAAGTTAAGTGGAGCTCAATATGCAACGAGTTGCATATTGACAAAACACCACAATTAATTATTTAATTGACTCTCGTTTATTTACAAGACAAGATTAAATGTTTTTAACATGGCAAAAGGTGAAGCAAAAAGAAACTACACTAACTAGGCAATTTAAATGAGGCCGGAGAATAACAACAACAATTCCCGGAAAATCCCCATGAGCATGTTTAATAATTATAAGCAAACAACATTTAAACATTTTAGTGTTGTTAACATGATGCGGATGACATGATCAAGTTTATGCAATTTTTATTAAAAGGTTAACATAATAGATATAGATGATAAGGAGAAAAAAGTCATCGTGGTGGAAAAAAAGGGGGCCACGGCAACGATCCGAAAATGATGCCACGCAACATATCGGTTCCCGTAACTCGTTGCGAGTCCGGTGCAAAAGGAAAGAATCGACGTGAGCAAGTCGAACAAGATGGAAGTGGGTTGATCCCGTTGCCGGGTTCCCACGAGTCGGCGACGAGGCAACTGAGGAGCACGACAAAAGATGGAACGGGCACGAAGCACACACGGGAGCATTTCATACAACACAACTAGCATCCACGGGTCATCGCCTCGGGTTATACCTTCGAAACACTCGTTCCGGGACGGTTCGAGATCGTAGAGGAAGGAGTCGTTCTCGCAACTCGTAGAGGAAGTAGGCGTTCACGTGGCGGTAGTTGTACTCGGGCGACGGTTGCGGAAGTAGTGGTACTTGTCGCATCGCCATGTAGTTGTACTCGTTCCGTTCGGTCTTGCCGGTCTCGTCTCGCGTCGTAGTTGTACATGTCGTCGAGGTACTTGCCGCATCGACGTGTAGGGGTACTTGGTCGTGTCATGTAGAGGTACTTGCGGCGTCGTGTAGTTGTTCCCATACGTAGTCGTTCACGTCTCCGAAAAGGTACACGGGTCATCTGACAAGTCAACAGCACAGAGCAACACCAAAACAAGCAAAACGGCAGCACGGCCGCTCGGAGTAGAGGAAGTGCCGCGGCGGCGCTGGAGAGGAGGCTCGGGGGCGCCGCGCTGCTGGGCTCGGGCGAAGAGGAGGGAGCCTGGACGAGGCCAGGGCGGTCGCGGCCTAGTAGTTCGACGGGACAGCGGGCCGCGCTCTGGAAGGAGGACAGGGAGGACGAGGCCTCGTGGCCTCGAGTGCTGAGGGAGATGCAGCGCGCGGGCCGGTCGGAGGGAGGCCACGCGCGGGCGCTCTGGCTGGAGAGGAGCGCGCTGGCTCGCTCGGGGCCGGGCGCACGGCGGTCGCGGACGAGGTCCCCGGCGCGGAGGGACGAAGGGGAGGCCATCGGGGCTTCGGGTGACGGAGAGGCGCTCCTGGCTGTGGGTCCTGGCGCGGAGGCGCGCGTCACCGTGCGAGGGGAACGGAGGCAGGGCGGCGCCTGCCTTGGAGAAGGGGGGCTCCTGGCCTTGGAGCGCGGAGGAGAAGGGCCTGAGGGCCGGGCGACGACCTGGGCGAGGGGAGCGGCTCCAGCTGCGGCTATCGAGCGGAGGGAGATCGGCCGATGAGTGGATCGGGCTGGAGCGATGGGGGTCGCTGCGAGAGGGACCACGGGATCGGGCAGATCGAAGGGAGGAGGGAATCGGGGCGAGAGGGAGAGACGGGCGAGGGGGAAGAGGCGACCTGGCGAAGGAGCGGTCTGGCGGCGCCTCGGGCGATGAGAGGGAGCGATGCGGGAGAGGCGCACGCTAGGGTTCGGTGGAGTGTGGTTGGGCTGAGGCCTGAGGAGGTCTGGGCCGCGGAAGGAGAGGGGGCTGAGCCCGGAGGCCTGGCTGCTGGGCCGAATAGAGGGAAAGGAGGAGGCCAAGAGGCTGGCTGCTATAAAAACAAACCAAATAACTCCTTTCTAACACAGGAAAGAAGAGAAGCAAAATATTTATTTGGAGGACCAAATAAATACAAGTTGAGTCAAAGTTTGAATGTAGTTACTCTAGCATAATGTCAAAGCTCCACACTTCAATTGAGCAAAAAGGATAAGATCAAGGATTAAATATTTGGAAAAGAACGGGATTAAAATGCAAGTTTGTTGTGGTGAATTCCAAAACTGGAATATTTATTATATAGCTCCCTAATAATATTGAGAGGCTCTTATATGTTTTAAAGAGAAGACCTTCCCTCGATTTAAATGGACCGAAGGCCCACACAATTTATTTGGTTGAGATGCAAAATAAAAAGACATGATGGCATGATGACATGATGCAATGCAAAAAATAAATAACACAAGCAAAATAAAACACACGGGAGAACCCGGAACATCTGGAATCTTCTGGAATCTTCTGGGACATCGGTCTCGGGCGTCACAACTCTCCCACACTAACGAAGGATCTCGACCTGAGATCCTAGAGATATCACCGGGTAAAAACGAAAAGGAGGAGGTAAAACAAAGTTGCTTCTTTGACAGACGAGTGAAACCATGAACCTTGAGAGGTTGAACAATCTTGAAAGAAAGAATACAACGGAGATGAACGAATATGAAAATACTCCGTTAGAAAAGAGGGACAAGGAGCATTATGAGAACCTTGAAGGTTGAAAGACATGAAACCATAGCTCACGGACCAAAAGAATATGAAACTGCAACGGTATAGCCAAGGAATAAGAATGACATAATTTGGACATCACTCCGTCTGAAAATGGAAGGAATTGAACAAGAACTTGAGGAGATGGAGTGATACTTAATGAAAACAACAACATATTGTCTCCGAAACAATTAAATGAATGGCACAAGGTTAAGAAAGATTCAGACATCACTCCGGTTAACAAGAGAGGCAAAACTTGATGAGATGAGAGAAATAGAATGGAGAATACAACGCTCCGGTTAAATAGACAAGCAAGGGAGAACATGATCTTGATAAAAACGAGATGATGGTCAAAGAGAGCAATATTACAATGCCTCCGGAATGAAAGAATAGCATAAAAATCAACGAAAGAAATGAATGGGGAAGAAAAATGACAACTTCTCTCAAAATTGGATTGAAGAGCATCCTTACGAAGAAGGGTTGAATAGAGTTGTTGGAATTTCAACAACGAGAAGAATAAGCTCGTTGTGGGCTTATGGAAAACATCTCAAAATTAAGAGGTGATAACCAGCCACTAACTAAAACAATTGATTGGATTGAGATCAACAAGGAGATGAAAAACTTATTTCACCGGAATGATAAATGAAGAACTTGGGTCATTATAATCACCATAATAGCAACAATTCTCAAGGAAAGCTTTAGGTGAAATACAACCCAAGATAACTCCAACGAATAATTGAAGGGTTGAAAAGATCTCCTGATCAAGGAAAATGATGGGTTTAAATATCTCATTCCTAACAACTCGTGAATCATGAAACATGAAGGAATTGTCAAGAATGACATAACACCATCTAAAAAGATAAGGGTGAAAGAATTGCACTTCAAAATACAAGAAGAAGAATATTTGAGCTCCAACAAGAATGTTGATGAAAAACTTCGAGGATGAATTAAAACATGATTAACCACCATGAAAACTCCGGTAAACAAAAGGATGAGAAGTGAAAGATGAAAGAATAAGATTCAAGACCTGCGATGAATTAGATGGAGCTTGAAATGATATAATTGAAATAACTTGGAGCTCCGGAAAAACAAGATGGACAACTTAGAACTGAGAATATGATATGATGAACAAACTCCACACAAAAGAATTAATCACCTTGAAGGAATAAGAATAAGAATTATGTCATGCATCTCCTTCACCAATTTAAATTGATGACAACCAAAGGATTTTGCATACAACTTATTCTCGTTGCAAAGAATTAAAGAGAGGTCTAGCACAAACTCGGATAAATATTCAACGAAGCACCAGTAGGATTGTGAAAAGAACAATTGAATTGATATGATAACAACGGAAGAGTAACTTGAAAGAACCACCGTAAGAATATGGAGACGAACGAAGAGGCATCAATGAAGAATATTTGGAGAACGAAGTTGAAAACTGAGAACGAAGAAATCTTCTGAAATGATGGCCTTCGGAGGATCACAAAGAAAAGAATTCATGAAATGCTTCCGACGGGTAAGAAAATAATTTCTCACAAACGGAACAATAATGAGGATGGCATGAAGCTAGAACCACGAATCTTCACGAGAACGGGCCAAGATTAAGAGAAACACTTCTCCGGTCTTCAAACGCTGAGAATGAAGACGAGAAATGCCATGAAGAATTTCGAGATACTCCGGACGAATGACAAGAGGAAGGTGGAGCTAAAGATGGAAATAATTGAAAACAAGCTTGGAGAAGGCATGTGACTGATGGAAATCATTCTTACGTCACACTTTGAAAAGAATTTAAGTATAACTCCAGAAAAATTAGAAGAGTCAGGTAAGATCTTGGGAAAAGACCTGTGGGTTAGGGCCCACTCAAGAAATCACCGTTGGAAAAGATTGCTTAAGAGATATTGCACCGGTTGAATTAAATGGCTTGAATAAGATAACAATCCTCAAATAGCTTGAAATGATTAAGAATGGAAACGCGGATCATCTGAGATATCTTCAACACTCCGGATATGAATAGCAAGAAGAGAAAGATTAATTGGTGCACCGGAATAAGAAAGCATTGTGAAAAGAGGAAAAGGATAAGATCAACACCGAAATCTTGAATTACATCCACCGGCAGAATTAGAGGACAAAAGAATGATGAACTTGAAGCTCTTGAGCATCTTCCTGAGAATCACCGGATAAGAACATTGAAGGAGAGGAATGAAGAAACATCACTTGAATAAAATGGATACTTCATTAAGAATTCTGGCTCAATAAGAAAAGGGTGGGAGGGCGGGAAAACAAAGATAACTTGGGATGAATGAAACAGACAAATCGTCAGAATTCTGAACGGTGTCCGTATGGAATCACTTGAAGAGAAGGCACACCGGTTGAAAAAGGATTAACATGACCATCTTGATGATAAAGAAGGACTAGCACTCCCATAGAAATATGAGAACACCGATTAGGAAAGGTATGGGATCAACATTTGACATCGAAGCAGCTCGAATACCAGAATCAAAACAAAAACAAAGGATAGATATGCAACATGATCTTCACAATATCATCCGAACAGAGAATTGAACGAATGAATTCCGCAGGTACATCAACTAGACGAGAAGCCACTTGGAGAACAAAAGATAAATAAAAAGGAACAAGGATCAGATAGAACAAATACAAGATAGAAGCTTCGTTCGACATCTTCGTGCTGAAAGCTCATGGAACGTGTTACAAAAGGGTTTTGCAATCCCCGGATCAGCATAGCCAAGGACCCTTTAAGATGCAACTCCCGATCAGAACAAGTCCATAAAACCACTTCACTCAATGTAGAACCCCAAACTTCATATCGAGCATCCGTTGGAAGAATGCCTAGAACTACTTGATGAACCCACCTATAGATTTCCGAAAGTTTCCAGTTATGCAATCAGGTGTTGGGGATACACGGGAAGCACCGCGCAATCAACTCTAAACCTACATCCAGGTGTATCCATCCTTCAACACATAACCAGTCTTTCTCGGAAGCTGTGTACCTCGGACCTTCAAAAAGCATCCACTATAACAAGCTATGGCAATACTCTCGAACTACCTCCCCAGTACTGGGTGATGTCGGGGTTATCTTGCCACTGGCCGTATAGGAGAGATTTTCGATGTCGGCCGTCTTAAGTATTTAGTACTGCCGCGATATGCTTGTGACGACAATACCCCGAAGCTCAACTCCCCGGGAACAGGAGGCATCGAGAACAATATCCTCGTCACAAGAACATCGAAACAATCCCAGAATACTCGCGGGATTCCTAAAAAAAAAATTGGTGCAATTTTTGAAAGTAGAAGAGGCAAGAGTAATCGTCAGGAGTCCTCACCAGAATGAAAAAGGGATGAGGAGCAAAGAAATCCTACTCTCCGATATAAATATAGGACTCAAAACATTTTTCAAGTGTGTGCCTAGACTCAACCGTCAACGATTCGATCAATCAGTGGGGGCTCCTAGGTCGGAGAAGGCTCTGAATACCAACTTGTAATGCCCACGATCCGCGGAGTCGCAACTCCATAGGTGGGAAGACCCGAGTATTCTCGGAATCCCGTGCTCAAGTTAAACCGAACTAAGGTAAGGCTAATCCAGCAAATCCTCCCGGCGTGTCGACACCCTGATAGGTAGCCGCGCGTATCTAGTCTCAGGACACGACCGAATGGGCGATTCTACAGGTTTTTACCAAACCTCGAGTTTCCTCGTGGTGGCCCCGCAGACTCCCCGTTTCGGACCAACACTCATGTGGAGCACTGGCCCGGGGTTGTTGAATTAAAATAAAAGGGATAGCTAGTCCACATGCAAGTTTTATTAGTTAATAGGCAAATAGTACCAATGTTGGGACTTGCTGGAAAAGACTTAACACTTAGCGGTTTATCAAGGGGGTCCCATACACCCCAACCGTGTTAGGAACGCATAATCAAGGAACATAACACCGGTTTATACGGTTCCTAACGGCATGAGTGGAACAAATCACCAAGCAAAAGGCTTAGCCTTCCACCCTTGCCAATATATAGATGATTTCATTTTAAGCATTTATATAGTGTGATATAACCCAACCAAACTTCAACATGAAGCAAGCATCTTCGATCTTCACCTGCAACTAGCAATGCTATAAGAAGGGCTGAGCAAAGCGTACTTAGCCAAGCAACGGTTTGCGTAGGTAGGGTGGTTAAACATGGCAATGGTTACAAGTAGGAGGCTGACAAGAAGATCATGGGCATCGAGGCAAAACTATAGATCGGAACTACTAGCAATAGGCAAAGATAGTAATGTTACCGGGGTTCGGTCATCTTGCCTGGGATTCCACAAGGGAGAAGAATGGATCCATGAAGTAGACGGAGCAACACAGTCGAGCGAATCCTCACAACTCCGGAACGAAACCGAAGCTAACAAGAGAAGCAACCGGAAAGAAAGAAACAACACGGTAAACACACAAGCATAAACATGGCATACAATGCACATCCAAGTATGATGCATGTCCGGTTTAAATATGCAAGGCATGGCAAAGTGCACAAACAAAACTACAAGTTAAGTGGAGCTCAATATGCAACGAGTTGCATATTGACAAAACACCACAATTAATTATTTAATTGACTCTCGTTTATTTACAAGACAAGATTAAATGTTTTTAACATGGCAAAAGGTGAAGCAAAAAGAAACTACACTAACTAGGCAATTTAAATGAGGCCGGAGAATAACAACAACAATTCCCGGAAAATCCCCATGAGCATGTTTAATAATTATAAGCAAACAACATTTAAACATTTTAGTGTTGTTAACATGATGCGGATGACATGATCAAGTTTATGCAATTTTTATTAAAAGGTTAACATAAGAGATATAGATGATAAGGAGAAAAAAGTCATCGTGGTGGAAAAAAAGGGGGCCACGGCAACGATCCGAAAATGATGCCACGCAACATATCGGTTCCCGTAACTCGTTGCGAGTCCGGTGCAAAAGGAAAGAATCGACGTGAGCAAGTCGAACAAGATGGAAGTGGGTTGATCCCGTTGCCGGGTTCCCACGAGTCGGCGACGAGGCAACTGAGGAGCACGACAAAAGATGGAACGGGCACGAAGCACACACGGGAGCATTTCATACAACACAACAAGCATCCACGGGTTATCGCCTCGGGTTATACCTTCGAAACACTCGTTTCGGGACGGTTCGAGATCGTAGAGGAAGGAGTCGTTCTCGCAACTCGTAGAGGAAGTAGGCGTTCACGTGGCTGTAGTTGTACTCGGGTGACGGTTGCGGAAGTAGTGGTACTTGTCGCATCGCCATGTTGTTGTACTCGTTCCGTTCGGTCTTGCCGGTCTCGTCTCGCGTCGTAGTTGTACATGTCGTCGAGGTACTTGCTGCATCGACGTGTATGGACCCGGAACATCTGGAATCTTCTGGAATCTTCTGGGACGTCGGTCTCGGGCGTCACAAGTGTAATATCTGAACACTGCTAACATGGTTAGATCATATGGAAATCCCTCGATGTGCGATAAAGAATCACTCCAAAGTTCTTACCTAACGGAGAACATAAGACGAAATTATTTGTAGGGTACGAATCCACCTCAAAGTTATCCTTTCCGATTGATCTATCCAAGATTTCGTACTAACATAACACCAAGTTATCCTCTCTGATCGATCTATCAAGAGTCCGTACTATAATAACACCATATGATACACATCAACCAACTCTAATGTCACCTAGATACTCCAATTTCACCACGAGTATCCGTGAGTTGATTATACGGTATGCATCAAACAACTTGAGATTCATAATACTCAATCCAACACAAGGAACTTCAAAGAGTGCCCCAAGATTTCTACCGGTGAAACAAAGACAAAAACGTGCATCAACCCCTATGCATAGATTACCCCAATTTCACCTCGGGAATCCTCGAGTTGAGTGCCAAAACATACATCAAGTGAATCAATATGATACCCCATTGTCACCACGGGTAATCATAGCAAGACATACATCAAGTGTTCTCAAATCCATAGAAGTATTCAATCTGATAAGAACGAAATCTCAAAGGGAAAACTCAATTCATCACAACAAGATAGAGAGGGGAAAACACCATATGTTCCAACTACATTAACAAGCTTGCAATACATCAAGATCGTGCCATCTCAAGAACACGAGAGAGAGAGAGAGAGGGAGAGATTAAACACATAGCTACTAGTATAAACCCTCAGCCCCAAGGGTGGACTACTCCCTCTTCATCATGGAGGCCGCCGGGATGATTAAGATGGCCTCTGGTGAGTATTTCCCCCTTATGCGGAGTGCCGTAACAAGGTCTAGATTGGTTTTCGTGGCTATAGAGGCTTGCAGCAGTGGAACTATGATCTAGGGTTATTTCTGGATGTTTCTGTATTTATAGGAATTTTTCCGTCGGTCTCACGCTAAGGGGGGCCACGAGGCACCAGGGCACACCGGAGGGGGGGGGGGGGGGGG
>LR738710.1:576692714-576702714 GCA_902687465.1 Secale cereale
CGCCCTGGCGGGTAGTGGCCACCTCCGGCCCCTTCTGGTTCTTCCACGAAGCTTCTGGTGCCTCTTTTGTTCCAAAACAAATCGTCAAAAAGTTTTGTTGCATTTGGAGAACTTTTATTTCTGCACAGAAAACAACACCACGGTAGTTCTGCTAAAAACAACGTCAGTCCAAGTTAGTTCCATTCAAATCATACTGAAACCATACAGAATTGTTGTAAGTATGGCATGAATTCTTCATAAATTATAGATACGTTGGAGACATATCAGCATCCCCAAGCTTAATTCCTACTCGTCCCCGAGTAGGTAAATGATAAAAGAAATAATTTATGAAGTGTGAATGCTAGCATAGTGCATATGTTTGATCAATGATAATTTCAATCACTTTTCCTAGCATAATAACATCAACTCTTTCTCATAAAACTCATGATGATAAATTAGCAATCAATTCATAGTTTATGGTTCAAACAATGCATTCTCTTGAAACTTAACAACCTATGTTCTCAGTCACCAAACAATTGCAATTCAACTTATTCAACAAAGTCTAAGTAAGAGATCCACATACTCAATCATCATATAGTATTCTATGATTGCTAGCACTCAAAGAATATTTTTAGAACAAATGGCATCCATCAAACACAGATAAAGATAGGGGCTTAATGTTTCGCCTCCCAACTCATTTACCATAGAAATAATTGCCAACAATAATAATTCATGATCGAATATATTTGACTGGTCATATGTGCCTAGATCTTTCCCCACTACATGAAGCTTGCCAACTAGAGAATAATTGAGGTTGAAATGAGAATGCATACTATTGACTCTTGCATAAAATTAAATACTGAAAAGTAAAGATAGGCCCTTCGCAGAGGTAAGCAGACGTTGTTGTGCGCTTTTTTTTAGGATGTGCGATCTCTTAATGCAAAGGAACATCACGATATATTGCCCCTTATGATAGCAACATTTATTATGAAGTTCGTCGCTTATATTCTTTGCCATCACAAGTTTGTACAACGCTTATTTTCCCTTACAACAAAAGATCAAACATATTTAGGAGCAATTTTTATTGCTTTATGCATCGATGCCAACTTACTTGAAGGATCTTATTCAATCCATAGGTAGATATAGTGGACACTCATGGAAGAAACTGGGTTTAGGAGTTTTTGGATGCACAAGTAGTATTTCTACTTAGTACAAAATTTTGGCTAGCAAAAGATCCTAAGCAAGCACCACATGTTAGAGGATCCATAACAATATAAATTCTATGCAAATATACACAACCATAACTCATTACGTTGTCTTCCTTGTCCAACTTCAACGAATTTGCTCAAGTTTGGAAATAATTAATGGGTATTCACAATCATAGAAGATGTCCAAGATAATATATTTGTATGTGGAAGTTCTCTTCCTTATACTTATCATTCATGAATTGCTTGTATGACCAATATTGTGATTGTGAAGCTTCAATAGATTTCACTTTATAAACCCAATGTGAAGTTACTACTAGGCATGATATGAACATATACTTTCAACTTCATGATATCCATTTCATTCAACAATTTACTCATAGGATATAAGTGATGCACAAGAGTAAATGATAAACAACTCCAAAAAGATATAAGTGAAGATCAAGCAAGTAGTTAAGTAAATGGGTAGCTATTTGAGGACTCTCTCTCTCATTTAAAAACATTCAGATCCAAGTATTTTATTAAAACATCATTCAAAACAAAATAAAAATGATATTCCGAGAATAGCGCACATCATGTGAAGAAACAAAAACTTAGGATCAACCGAGGCTAACCGATAATTGTTGATGAAGAAAGGTGGGATGCCTACCGGAGTATCCCCAACCTTGAGCTTTTGTGTCTCCTTAATTCCTTTTATATCATAGTTTCCCTAAATCTTAAAAACTTCATCCACACAAACTCAACAAGAACTCGTGAGATAAGTTAGTATAAATCAACTTGAAACCTTACAATTCTCTACTGTGACAAATCAATAAAATTATAATTTAACATTGCATACTAAATGCCTATGCATAATTAATACTCCTATCCTCAAATAGAATCATTAAACAAGCAAGCATATGCAAACAATGCAAATATAACAGCAATCTGTCTAAACAAAATAGTTAGTACAGAATGCAAGAACATTCATACTTCTCTAAATCAAGAAATTAAAAAGGCACTACAATGTATAAAATTTATCATAGCTTATTGTGCAAAAAAATCAACATTTTATCACATTGTGAATTTTCTGGGGAATTTTTGCAACAACAATAAACTTTCTGTTTTCAAACAATAACATATAGACTTGCAAAATAAGCATGGTAAAGGCTATCCTTGACACTTTTATTAAGATAAAAGATAAAAAGCATTATTATAAATAAAAGCAAGAAAATCCTAACAAAATAAAATGACGCCCCAAGAAAAACTCATATCATGTGACGAATAGAAATATAGCTCCAAGTGAGGTTACCGATAATGTTAAAGTTGAAAGAGGGGATACCTTCCGGGGCATCCCCAAGCTTAGTTGCTTGGGTATTCCTTGCATATTACCTTGGGGTGCCTTGGGCATCCCCAAGCTTAGGGCCTTTCCACTTCTTATTCTCCTCATATTGATATCTCACCCGAAACTTGAGAACTTCAATCACACAACTTAACGGAACTTCGTGAGATGGGTTAGTGATGTCTACACACGCTTCTATTCTTGTAGACTATGTTGGGCCTCCAAGCGCAGAGGTTTGTAGGACAGCAGCAATTTCCCTCAAGTGGATGACCTAAGGTTTATCGAACTCAGGGAAGTAGAGGTTGAAGATGGTCTCTCTCAAGCAACCCTGCAACTAAGATACAAGAAGTCTCTTGTGTCCCCAACACACCTAATACAACTAGGAGTTGTATAGGTGCACTAGTTCAGCGAAGAGATGGTAAAATATGGATGATAGGAGTGGCAAAGAAAAGTAATATAAATCTGTAATAAAAAGTGCAGCAAGCAAACAAGTGGTAAACGTGAGCACAAATGGTATTGCAATGGTGGAAACAAGGCCTAGGCTTCATAGTTTCACTAGTGGCAACTCCCAACAACATTAACATGTCTAATCACATGATATTTCCCATAAAACATGCAATGGAGACGCACTCGGAGGTCATTCCTTTGTGGTCAAGAGAGGATGAGAATTATGTAGGGCTACAAAAGCACACCTCAAAGTTCGTAGTTCTCAATCTATGGATTTCCCAATGTCACCGCGGCCATCCAAAGAGAGTACCACAATCACCACAACATATCTCCAGGATAGTCAAAGACAAGCACCAAGAGACTCTCAATCTTCAATCAACACACAAAAGAGGAAATCACTCATGAAAATATTCTTCTAATCCATGTCCAATAGACCGCTGTCACCTTGGTCTCGGGGATTATACTAGATTAAGACAAGTGAGTACATCAATTCAATACATAGAGGAAGGGGAAATATCTTGGGATCACCCTAGATTAACATAGCCTATGATCACAACGAAGATCACATCATGGGAGAGAGAATTGACCACATAGCTACTGGTAGAAACCTCAGCCCCGAGGAGGAACTACTCCCGCATCATGGAGGGAGGAAGCAACATCGATGGAGATGAATCCGGGGGCACTTCCCCGTCCCGGCAGGATGCCGGCACAGGAATTCTAGTCCCCTGAAACTTGGTGCCGACGGCAGCGGAGATCGGAATTGCTTCTGGAGAAAAGGGTTCTGGAATCAGGGTTTCCGCGACGGGAGAATAAATAGGAGGCCAAGTAGGGCACCAGAGGAGGTGGGAGCCCCCCAGGCAGCCCCCCGGAGCGGCCAAGGGTGGGGCCGCGCTATCAGGGCGCGTGGGGCCCCTCTGGCCCCACTTCTGGCGCATGGAAGCTTCTGGAGCGCTGATTTTTGATATATTTTTCCCGGATTTTTTCTGGCAATTTAAGTAATGGGAAAACCTGAAATACAAAAACAGCAGAAAACAGAAACTGGCACTGGGGTGCACTGAGTTAATAGGTTAGTCCAAATATGATCAAAAGTGTATGAAAGTGTATCAAAAGCATAGCAATATCACCCAAAACATGCATGGAGCAAGCAGAAATTATAGATACGTTTGGGACGTATCAGTTAGTACTATAAAGATCAAATCTTTAACTTGGGTATTATCAAAGACAAGGTTCATAATTGTTTCCACATAATGCTTACTGTACTATATCATTTCCACAATTTATATCACTTAATATAAGTTATGGAAACACTAAAGCATGCAAACTATGCATTAAAAATAAAATCTGTCAAAAACAGAACAGTCTGCAATGATCTAGACAATGATCATACTTCTACAACTCTAAAAATTCTGAAAATTTAGGAAAACTTAAAAAAATTGTATATCAATCACGTGTATTTTTTTCGAAAATTAACAAGTTCCATCGATTTTAAGAATTTCCTACACTCGACCCAAAACCTTATGTTATTGCACAGAATCAAGTCAACTATCATCCACACTATCCCAAAGGCTTTACTTGGCACTTTATTGAAACAAAAGCCATAAAACATGTTTACTAATCATGTGGACACACAAAAACAGTAGGTATAAGTATTTGGTTGTCTCCCAACAAGCGCTTCTCTTTAATGCCTTTTTAGCTAGGCATGATGATTTCAATTATGCTCTCATAAAAGTAAGGTATTGAGACACAAATATAGCATCATGAAGCATATGACTAGCACATTTAAGTCTATTTCTCTTTCTATGCATAGGGATTTTGTGGGGAAACAATTTATGGGAACAATAATCAACTAGCAAAGGAGGGCAAAACAAGCATGGCTTCAAAACTTTCAACATAAAATAAGGAAACTTGATATTATTGAGATATGTAAGAGCATATGTTCATCTCTCATATTAATTTTCTGTAGCATCATGAATGAATTCAAAAATATAGCTATCACATAAAGCATTATTTTCATGATGCATAAGCATAGAAATTTTGCTACTCCCCACATAAGCAAATTTATTCTCATGAATAGTAGTGGGAGCAAACTCAACAAAATAACTATCATGAGACACTTGATTGGCATAATCCAATTGAAAATTAAAATCACGATGACAAGTTTCATGGTTATCATTATTCTTTATAGCATACATATCATCACCATAATCATCATATATAGGAACTATCTTCTCATAATAGTCAATTAAAACCTCTTCCAAAATAGTGGATTCATCACTAAATAAAGTCATGACCTCTCCAAATCCACTATCATAATTATTACAATAAGATTCAACACCCTCCAAAATAGTGGGATCATTACCTAGAGTTGACAGTCTTACGAAACCACATTCATCATAGTAATCATCATAAATATGAGGCATGCCACCATTATAACAAGTTTGCACATCAAAACTTGGGGGACTAATAATATCATCTTCATCAAACCTAGCACCCCAAGCTTATGGCTTTGCATATCATTACAATCATGGATATTCATAGAATTCATACCAAAAACATTACAATCATGCTCATCATTCAAAGTATTTGTGCCAAACATTTTATTGAATTCTTATTTTATCAATTGAGCACAATTTTCCGCTCCATCATTTTCAAGAAAGACATGATAAAGACGAATAATATGAGGCAACCTCAATTCAATTTATTGTTGTTTTGTTTTTATAAACCAAACTAGTGATAAAACTAGAAACTAAAATATTCAATTGCAAGATCTAAATATATACCTTCAAGCACTCACCTCCCCGGCAACGGTGCCAGAAAAGAACTTTATTCTTGTAGACACGTGTTGGGCCTCTGAGCACAAAGTTTTGTAGGACGGTAGCAATTTTCTCTCAACTGGTTGACCTAAGGTTTATCAATCTGTGGGAGGCGTAGGATGAAGATGGTCTCTCTCTCAAACAAACCTGCAACCAAATAACAAAGAGTCTCTTGTGTCCCCAACACACCCAATACAACGGCAAATTATATAGGTGCACTAGTTCAGCGAAGAGATGGTGATAAAAGTGTAATATGGATGGTAGAACTATATTTTTATAATCTGAATAAATAAAAACACCAAGGTAGCGAGTGATAAAACGGAGCACAAATGGTATTGCAATGCTTGAAAACAAGCCTAGGGTTCGTACTTTCACTAGTGTAATCTCTCAACAATGCTAACATAGTTAGATCATATGACAATCCCTCAACATGCGATAAAGAATTCTAAAGTTCTTATCTAGCAGAGAACATAAGACAAATTTTTTTGTAGGGTACGAAAGCACCTCAAAGTTATCCTTTCCAATCGATCTATCCAAGAGTTTGTACTAAGATAACATCAAGTTATCCATTCCGTTCGATCTATCAAGAGTTTGTACTAAAATAACACCATATGATACACATCAACAAACTCTAATGTCACCACGAGTATCCATGAGTTGATTATACGGTATGCGTCAAACAACTTCAGATTCATAATACTCAATCCAACACAAAGAACTTCAAAGTGTGCCCCAAGATTTCTACTGGAGAAACAAAGAAGAAAACGTGCATCAACCCCTAGGCCTACATTACCGCAATGTCACCTCGGGAATCGGCGCGTTGAGTGCCAAAACATACATCAAGTGAATCAATATGATACTCCATTGTCACCACGGGTAATCATAGAAAGACATACATGAAGTGTTCTCAAATCCATAAAAGTATTCAATCCGATAAGAACGAAATCTCAAAGGGAGAACTCAATTAATCACAACAAGATAGAGAGGGGAAAACACCATATGATCCAACTGTATCAACAAAGCTCGTGATACATCAAGATCGTGTCATCTCAAGAACGTGAGAGAGAGAGAGATTAAACACATAGCTACTGGTACAAACCCTTAGCCCCGAGGGTGGACTATTCCCTCCTCATCATGGAGACCACCGGGATGATGAAGAAGGCCTCCGGTGATGATTTCCCCCTCCGACAGAGTGCCGGAATAGGGTCTAGATTGTTTTTTCGTGGCTACACAGGCTTGCGGTGGCGGAAATTCCGATCTAGGGTTATTTGTGGAGGTTTCTGTATTTATAGGATTTTTGGCGTCGGTCTCACGCTAAGGGGGGGCATGAGGGGGCCACGAGGCACCAAGGCGCGCCAGAGGGGGGTGGCGCCCCCTGGTGGGTCGTGGCCACCTCCGGCCCCTTCTAGTCCTCTCACGAAGCTTCTGTCGCCTCTTTTGTTCCAAAAAAATGACAAAAGTGTCATTGCATTTGGAGAACTTTTATTTTTGCACAAAAAACAATACCATGGTAGTTCTGCTGAAAACAGCGTCAATCCGGGTTAGTTCCATTCAGATCATACTAAAACCATATATAATTGTTATAAATATGGCATGAATACTTCATAAATTATAGATACATTGGAGACATATCAATGCCGTCGATGATCAATTACATCTTCAAGAAACCTCTCAACAAATATTTCATGATCATCATCAACATTCTGAACTCTTCGAGGATATCAATCGAATTCATGATGAGCAATACCATCCTTGCCCCTTGATGATTTGTGTTATCATCGACAACATTATTGCCTTCCCTCCAACACAAACTTTTTCATGTTATGTAGCTCCGTGCTATCCATCTTATGTTAATATCTACCTTGGAGTATTAACATCTTTTATGTGGAGGATGTTGTGATAATTGCTCCACCTATTAATTGTTGATATAGTAATACTTCTCGCCATCTCCGTTCATTTCTTGGTCCTCGTGTTGTTTCTAACCAGAATACCAGCAATTGAACTATGATGTGTGAATTCAAAAACTTCTAGCAACCCTATTGCTTTGAGGTGACTGCTCGATAGTTTCATTCTAGCTCTATTGGTTATTGTATCGCCATTCTAACATTAATCGTGCTACTTGGTCCATATTTCCAGGTGCATTTTCATTCAATGTTTAATTGTGGTGCTTCTCCCCTAACATACTTCATTATTTACTTTGGTGTGTCCTATGTTATCATCTTGTTCACTTAATTATGATAATCCCTGATTATGGAAATCTTGATGAATTGTTGCTAAGACCGTCGACCACATCCTCCTCTTTTCCTTGTTGAAATTGTGTGACTTATTTTATAAGTTGTTTCCGATGGATCCTTTGTGTATCCAAAGTCTAACATTTACCTGATGACCATGTCAATGCTATCCTGAAGCATGACTGTGGTACTCAAACATCAACAAGAACTTTGGAAGCATAATGCTAAATGTTTCTTGATCAATTATCCAAACACCATTATATGGGTAACATCATGACTTTGCTCGCCCCTTTTCCCTATATGGTTATCTACATGTAGTCCTGTCATAATTATCCTGCTCTGCTTGCTCTTGGTAATGCGATACGCCTAATACTCGTGTATACACATTTTCCTTTCCGTTGTTCTATTTAAATCTGATAATCACTTTTTACTTTTCATTGGTTTGTTTACCCCTTCTTCTGATCTACATGACATAAGTAGTAATAAATATCTTCTTAAGTCAGTACCTCGGTGTACAAATCTATCAGTAATACCCTGTTACTATTGTTGACGACATTCGAGTAACCACCGATGGACGAGAGCTTTGCCTATTGGTGAGCCTCGTTCCTGCTGTATTCTATCGCAAACAAACAATAGCATACATAAGCAATCAAGCAATGATGCACGGGTAAATCTCAAATAAGAACATCTAAGCAGAAAGTTCAATTGAAGAACTCCGGTTTGCAATAAGAATCAAATCAAACGGAGCAACGAAACTCAAACCATGAAAGAAACAAGATCCATTTACTAAATTGTACTAAAGTCAAATTTTAAAGTACCAAAATCTTGTTCAAGTTGGTTAAACATAAAGTGGGCTTCGAGACAAAGATCTAGGCGCTTGTTTCACCTGATTATGACTAACGAGCGAAAAGATAAACTAAAACGAAGATCAGGGCAGAAATCGCGATCGAAAATAATCGTGGAAAAACCTTGAAAAAGAAAACGAGATGAACATGCTAACAAACGAACGCATTCTCTGCGGCTAACTAACGAAAAACGTTCATTAAAATGAACGAACTGACGAACGTCCGCTAAATAACTAAACTGAGAAAAACCGAACCGATTTAACTAAAAAAACAAACCAATCTAGGGTTTTCTAAAAAAACTGATTTGAAAAAACGGCGGTTTACCTAACGGGTCGGCTTAACGGGCGGCGGGCCAGGTTAGCGGGCGGTGGGTAGGGTGCGGGTCGGTCTACGGCGGCGGCTTGCGCGGCGGCGACGGAGGTGGCTGGCGGGGCGGGGCGGCGGCTCTGGCGCGGGGCGGCTGCGGGCGGCGGTGACAGCAGCAGGCGGCGGCGGCAGCGGCAGGCGGGGCGGGGCGAGGCGGTTGCGGGCGGTGGCGGCAGCGACAGGCGGGGGCGGCACGCGCGGCAGTGTGAGGAGGAGGCGAGGGGGCCTCAGGGCGGCTTTTAAAGGCCTTGGGCGAGGCCCGACTTGGGGAAGGGGCAACGGCGGCGAGGCGTTGCCGGCTCGAACTCCCGGCGAGTTCGGGCGGCGCACGGCGACGGATGCGGTGGCCAGCTGGGCTGGCTGGGCCTTCAGCCCGGTCGGTCTGAACTCTTTTTTTTAAACTAATTTTGCCGGAAAAAAATCCTAGAAAAATAAATAAGAATCTAAAAATGCCAAAACAAAATTTCACCGTCTAAATAAAATATTTAGAGCATGATGAAAATTTTCTTGGCCCTAAAGTGCAACTTTTTAAATATGCATATTTTTTTCTAATTCAAATAAAATAACAGAAAAACCAAATAAAACTATTTATTTGATTTTAATATTTTTCTTCCAATATTCCATTTATTTTGGAGAAGTCATATTATCTCCTCTCATATATTTTAGCAGGGAATATATTCGGAGAGAAAAATAATTAAACCAAATGATCCTTGTTTCGATATTTGAAGAACATTCAAATATGAAAACGGTGAGATCCACAACTCTCTCCTGGGTCCTTGAGTTGCTTAGAATT
>LR738710.1:576707714-576726724 GCA_902687465.1 Secale cereale
ATCGCAAACAAACAATGACATACATAAGCAATCAAGCAATGATGCACGAGTAAATCTCAAATAAGAAGATCTAACCAGAAAGTTCAATTGAAGAACTCTGGTTTACAAAAAGAATCAAATCAAACGCAGCAAAGAAACTCAAACCACAAAAGAAACAAGATCAGTTTACTAAATTGTACTAAAGTCAAATTTTAATGTACCAAAATCTTTTCAAGTTGGTTAAACATAAAGAGGGCTTCGAGACGAAGATTTAGGCACTTGTTTCACCTGATTCCGACTAACGAGCGAAAAGATAAACTAAAACGAAGATTGGGGCAGAAATCACGATCGAAAATAATTACAGAAAAACCCTGAAAAAGAAAACGAGACGAACACGCTAACGAACGAACATTCAATGTCTGCGGCTAACTGACGAAAAACATTTGTTAAAACAAACGAACAAACAAACGTCCGCTAAATAACTAAACCGAGAAAACCCGAACCGATCTAACTAAGAAAACAAACCAACATATGGTTTTCTAAAAAAACAATTTTAAAAAAATGGCGGTTTACCTAACGGGCGGCGGGTCGGACGGCGGCGGCGGCTTGCGCGGCGGCGGCGGCGGCTTGCACGGCGGTGGAGGTGGTTGGCGGGACGGGGTGGCGGCTTCCGCGCGGGGCGGGTGTGGGCGGAGGTGGCAGCATGCGCGGCGACGGTAGCAGCAGGCAGCGCGGGGTGGCAGCAGGCGGCGCGAGGCGGCGGCGGCAGGCGCGACAGGCGGTGGCGGTGTGAGGAGAAGGCGAGGGGGGCTCGGGGCGGCTTTTAAAGGCCTTGGGCGAGGCCCGACTTGGGGAAGGGGCGACGGCGGCGAGGCGTGGCCGGCTCGGACTCCCGGCGAGTCCGGGCGGCGCACGGCAACGGAGGCGGTGGCCAGCTGCGCCAGCTAGGCCTTCGGCCCGGTCAGTGCCAACTCTTTTTTTTAAAACTGATTTCGCGGCGAAAAATATGCTGGAAAAATAATTAAGAATCTAAAAATGCCAAAATAAATTTTCATCGTCTAAATAAAATATTTAGAGCATGATGAACATTTTCTTGGCCCTAAAATGCAAGTTTTAAATATGCACATTTTTTTAATTCAAATAAAATAAGAGAAAAACCAAATAAAAATATTTATTTGATTTTAATATTTTCCTTCCAATATTCCATTTATTTTGGAGAAGTCATATTATCTCCTCTCATATATTTTAGCCCAGAATATTTTCGGAGAGAAAAATAATTAAACCAAATGATCCTTGTTTCGATATTTGAAGAAAATACAAATATGAAAATGGAGAAATCCCCAACTCTCTCCGTGGGTCCTTGAGTTGCTTAGAATTTCGAGGATCGCAACAAAAATGCAACAAAATATGATATGCATATGATGACCTATGTATAACATTCCAAATTGAAAATTTGGGATGTTACAACTTTTTAGTTGATTCTTTTTGCAGATGAAATAGACAAATTCCTCACGTCCACCAATTTATTTCAATTTTTTTTAGAGTAACCGAAGTATTCGAAAGTGACAAATTACTACAGACTATTCTGTTTTTGACAGATTCTGTTTTTCGTGTGTTGTTTGCTTGATGAATCTATGAGTAGTATCGAGGGGTATGAATCATAGAGAATTTGGAATTCAGTAGGTTTAACACCAATATAAACAAAGAATGAGTTCATTATAGTACCTTTGAGTGGTGGTTTGTTTTCTTATACTAACGAAGCTCACGAGATTTTTGGCTAACTTTTGCGTTGTGAAGTTTTTAAGTTTTGAGTATGGATTTGATGGACTATGGAACAAAGAGTGGAAAAAGCCTAAGTTTGGGGATTCCCAAGCTAAAATTCAAGGACAACCAAAAGCCTAAGCTTGGGGATGCCCCGGGAAGGCATCCCCTCTTTCGTCTTCATCTATCGGTGACTTTACTTGAGACTATATTTTGACTCACCACATGATATGTGTTTTTCTTGGAGCGTCATGTATGATTTTAGTCTTTGCGTTTTAGTTTTCCACAATCATCCTTGATGGTCACACCTTTTGAGAGAGATAAATATGATTTAGAATTTATTAGAACACTCTATATGCTTCACATATATCTTTTGAGCTAGATAGTTTTGCCCTAGTGCATCACTTATATCTTTTTAGAGCACGGCGGTGATTTTATTTTGAAGAAACAGATGAACTCTCATGCTTCACTTATATCTATTTGAGAGTCTTTTAGAACATCATGGTAATGTGTTTTGGTTATAAAACTAGTCCTAATATGATAGGCATCCAAGATGAGTATAGTAAAAACTTTCACATAAAGTGCATTGAATACTATGAGAAGTTTGATACTTGATGATTGTTTTGAGATATGAGGATGGTGATATTAAATTCATGCTAGTAGAGTAGTTGTGAACTTGAGAAATACTTGTGTTGAGGTTTGCAAGTCACGTAGCATGCACATATGGTAACAATTGTGTGACAAATTTGAAGCATGAAGTATTTCATTGAGTGTCATCCTTTGTGTGGAGGTCGAGATCGCGTGATGGTTAACTCCTACCAACCCTTCCCCTAGGAGCCTGCGGGTAGTACTTTGTTTTGATGACTTGTAGATTTTTGCAATAAGTATGTGAGTTCTTTATGACTAATGTTGAGTCCATGGATTATACGCACTCTCACCCTTCCACCATTGCTAGCCTCTCTTGTACCGTGCAACTCTCGTCGGTACCATACACCCACCATATACCTTCCTCAAAACAGCCACCATACCTACCTATCACGGCATTTCCATAGCCATTCTGAGATATATTTCCATGCAACTTTCCACTGTTCCGTTTGCTATGACACGCTTCATCATTGTCATATTGCCATGCATGATCATGTAGTTGACATCGTATTCGTGGCTAGGCCGCCATGCATAATTTTTCATACATGTCACTCTTGATTCATTGCACATCCCGGTACACCACCGGAGGCATTTATATAGATTCATACTTTGTTCTAGTATCGAGTTGTAAATCAATATAAGTGTGATGATCATTATTATTAGAGCATTGTCCCAAAGAAAAGAAAAAGAAAAAAAGAAGGAAAGGCCCAAAAAAGAAAGGCCCAAAAAAGAAGAAAAAAGGAAAATAAAAAAATAAAAAAATAAATAAAAGAAAAGGGACAATGCTACTATCTTTTTCCACACTTGTGCTTCAAAGTAGCACCATGATCTTCATGATAGCAAGTCTCTTGTTTTGTCACTTTCATATACTAGTGGGAATTTTCATTATAGAACTTGGCTTGTATATTCCAACGATGGGCTTCCTCAAATGCCCTAGGTCTTCGTGAGCAAGCAAGTTGGATGCACACCCACTTAGTTTCTTTTGTTGAGCCTTCATACATTTATAGCTCTAGTGCATCCGTTGCATGGCAATCCCTACTCACTCACATTGATATCTATTGATGGGCATCTCCATAGCCCACTGATACGCCTAGTTAATGTGAGACCATCTTCCTCTTTGTCTTCTCCACAACCACCACCCTATTCCACATAGTACCATGGCGATGGCTCACGCTCAAGTATTGCGTGAAAGTTGAAAAAGTTTGAAAATTTTGAAGTATGAAATAAGTGCTTGGTTCAAATCGGGGTTGTGCATGATTTGAGCATTTTGTGTGACAAAGATGGAGCATAGCCTAACTATATGATTTTGTAGGGATGAACTTTCTTTGGCCATGTTATTTTGAGAAGACATGATTGCTTTGTTAGTATGCTTGAAGTATTATTATTCTTATGTCAATATATACTTTTGTCTTGAATCTTTCGGATCTGAAGATTCATGCCACAATAAAGAGAATTACATTAAGAATTATGTTGGTTAGCCTTCCACTTCAAAAATTCCGTTTTTATCATTTACCTACTCGAGGACGAGCATGAGTTAAGCTTGGGGATACTTGATACGTCTCCAACGTATCTATAATTTTTGATTGTTCCATGCTATTATATATTCTGTTTTGGATGTTTAATGGGCTTTATTATACACTTTTATATTATTTTTGGGACTAACCTACTAACCCAAGGTCCAGTGCAAATTGCTATTTTTTTGCCTATTTGAGTGTTTCGCAGAAAAGGAATATCAAACGGAGTCCAAACGGAATGAAACCTCCGAGAGAGTTATTTTTGGAACGATATCTTCACGAGAGACTTGGAGTACAAGTTAGAGAAGAAACAACGTGCCCACGATGGGGCAGGGCGCGCCCGGGGGGTAGGCGCGCCCCCCACCCTTATGGGCCCCACGTTGCTCCACCGGCGCACTTTTTCCTCCTATATATACCCATATACCCTGAAAACATCGAGGAGCACGAAGAAACCCTTATTCCACCGCCGTAACCTTCTGTTCCCGTGAGATCCCATCTTGGGGCCTGTTCCGGAGCTCCGCCGGAGGGGGCATCAATCACGGAGGGCTTCTACATGAACACCATAGCCTCTCCGGTGAGTTATGAGTAGTTTACCACCGACCTTCGGGTCCATAGTTATTAGCTAGATGGCTTCTTCTCTCTCTTTGGATCTCAATACAAAGTTCTCCTCGATCTTCGAGGAGATCTATTCGATGTAATCTTTTTGCGGTGTGTTTGTCGAGATGTGATGAATTATGGGTTTATGATTAAGATTATCTATGAACAATATTGGATTCTTTTCTGAAATATTTTATGTACGATTATAATATCCTTGCAAGTCTCTTCGAATTATTGGCTTGGTTTGGCCTACTAGATCTATAGTTCTTGCAATGGGAGAAGTGCTTGGCTTTGGGTTCAATCTTGCGGTGTCCTTTCCCAATGATAGTAGGGGCAGCAAGGCACGTATAGTATTGTTGCCATCGAGGATAAAATGATGGGGTTTATATCATATTGATTGAGTTTATCTCTCTACATCATGTCATCTTGCTTAAGGCGTTACTCTGTTCTTCTGAACTTAATACTCTAGATGCATGCTGGATAGTGGTCGATGTGTGGAGTAATAGTAGTAGATGCAGAATCATTTCAGTCTACTTGTCACGGATGTGATGCCTATATCCAATGATCATGCCTAGATATTCTCATAACTATGCGCTCTTCTATCAATTGCTCGACAGTAATTTGTTCACCCACCGTAGAATTCTGCTATCATGACAGAAGCCACTGGTGAAACCTATGGCCCCGGGTCTATTCTCATCATATTAATCTTCCATCTACTTTACTTTGATTTATTTACTTTCTGTTTCTATACCAAAAATACCAAAAATATTATCTTATCACCTCTATCAGATCTCACTCTCGTAAGTGACCGTGAAGGGATTGACAACCCCTTATTGCGTTGGTTGCGAGGTTCTTACTTGTTTGTGCAGGTACGAGGGACTCGCGAGTGGTCTCCTACTGGATTGATACCTTGGTTCTAAAAAACTGAGGGAAATACTTACGCTACTGTGCTGCATCACCCTTTCCTCTTCGAGGGAATACAACGCAAGCTCGAGAAGCAGTAGAGTACTGTAGGGTCCCTATCCCCGACGGTTTCTGGGTCGTGAGGGAAGGACCCCCCTATCGGCATCACTCACTAGGCGACGGTTCCAAATGTCGTTGCGGAAAGGAGTTAAAAACCGTTTGTATAGCACCGACGCGTACTAGTGGTACTACACGTGCATTTTTTTCAAGTAAATTAATACTAGTAGCAACACAGCAATACAGTACCACTAGCAAGATGTTAGGATAACATAGGACGTACGATACCAGCTTGTGATCCTTCTTCATTTCTTCCTTCTTCTTCTTCATCTTATTCTTCTTCTTCCGTCATTGTCTTCCTTGGTTTCTGAACCATTCGTTCTCTTTCTCTATCGTGCTCCCTAGCAACAAAGTCTCTCTTATCATAACGTTGATTCTTTGATTGTGGGTTATCAAGATTAACAACAGGTTCAATCTCTACTTCATGGTTATTGCTAGGTTGGGCATCATCATGAACATCATCATTAACATTGTCACTAGGTTCATGTTCATTACTTGATTGTGTTTCAGCATCAGAGATAGAAATATCATTAAGATTCTCATGTGTGTCAGCAACAGGTTATAGCGACCACGATCCGAATGGACCGAAGTCTCTGTGTTCTGTGTCATCCCTGGATCGGTAATGCTGACACACACAGTACTTGAAGGATTTATAACAGAGTGGCAATCACACACTTATTACATCGAATGTCTCAAAAGAGAACTTATTACAAAAGTCTATGGCATAAGACCATCTAACAAAATAACAGCGGAAGGCTTGGAAGATAAGTGAGTCCATCAACTCCAACGGCATAGCGGAGTGCATGACAAACGACCTAGCATGTCTTACTCCTCGTCTGAAAAGTCTGCAATGTAACATGTTGCAGCCCGAAACGGGTCAGCACATGGAATATGCTGGCAAGATAACACAGTAGAGCAACTAACAGAATAAAGGCTAACACTATATGCATATTTGGCTGGTGGGGGCTCTAAGGTTAAGGTTTTTTGCATAAAGCCAATTTTTCCCTACAACAAAGGAATACATTTTATTTTAACTATCATGGTAGTTGAAACATCATTGAGAAGGTACCTCCAACTCAATCCCAATTAAAGTAGTCATCATTAACCCAACAAATTCATTTTAGAGTGATGAGATCAACCAATAATTCAAGTACCAGATACTCAAGATTGTCCATAACCAGGGACACGACTAATCATGATTAGTTTGTACACTCTGCAGAGGTTTGCCCACTTTTCCTCACAAGACTCGATCTCCTTCGTTGGATTTCTCGCACTACATGGTGTTTGAGAAACAGATGACCGAGACACAGTCTTTCAGAAGCATTCACTCTTTACCCCGGGTGGACCCGTACACCTACTTTCCCCTACATCAGCTACTCCACCACTGAAAGAGCTCACACAACTTACTCATACTATGCCAGAGCTCATAATGGCATTATGGCTGCACACGGAAGTTTCTAGCATGAATAGTTTTATGATCCCTTTGAGCCTGGGTGGCATTCCATAGGATAATCACACGGTTCCTCCGGGATTTCCTAGGACAACACTGGATTCTCCAGGTGCCTTGCAACCAATCCACCCAGATGTGTATTCAAGTAGCCACCTTAAGTTGAACCATTAGTTAACAACTCAAATATGTCATGGATTTATCTCAAATCCAAACCACGTCTACGAGCATAGCATGGCAACCTAAGCATAACGTATAAGTAACTCCCAAGGGTTTGAAAATAAGCAGGTAATAGGTTCTACCTCAAATTACTTTGCCAGACCCACAAGTTAAGATATCATACTCATGCAATGTGTGTGGGTTAGATCTAATGCATAAAAACTGGGTAATAAAGGGTATGATCAAAGTGTTACTTGCCTTGCTGATGATTCGCAAAACCTAGAGACTCGTAGTAGCACGCTTCGCACTCCGGGAATTCTATCGCAAGCAAACAATAGCATACATAAGCAAACAAGCCAAGATGCACAGATAAAACTCCAAATAAGAAGATCTAACCAGAAAGTTCAACTTAAGAACTCTGGTTTGCAAAAAGAATCAAATCAAACGGAGCAACGAAACTCAAACTGCGAAAGAAACAAGATTCGTTTACTAGATTGATCTAAAGTCAAATTTTATAGTAGCAAAACCTTGTTCAAGTTGGTTAAACGAAAAAAGGGTTTCAAGACGAAGATCTGGGCTTTTGAATCGCCTGATTCCGATGCTCGAGCGAAAAGAAAACTAAAAACCAAATCAGGGCAGAAATCATGATAAAAAATAATCGCGGAAAAAGCCCCGAAAAAGAAAAACTGACGAACAGGCTAACGAACGAACGTTTGTTGTCTGTGACTAACGGGCGAACAACATTCGTCAAAACGAACGGACGGACGAACGTCCGCTATTTAACTAAACCAAAAAAACGGAATCGATCTATTTAAAAAAACAGATCTAAGGTTTACTAAAAAACGAACGATTTTCGAGAAAAACAGGCGGCGGCGGCGTGAACGGCAGCGGCTACCTCGGTGTCCGCGGTGGAGGTTCCGGCGAAGGTGGCGGACGGCGGGGCTCCGGCGGTGGTGCGGGGCGGCGGCGCAGCTCGGCGGCGCGGGAGGCGGCGAGGGGCGGCGGTGCGGCGCTGGCAACGGCGGCGACGGCGGGAGCTGGCGTCGGCGCGGCTCTGGATGGGCTAGGGTTTCGGCGGCGCGGGGGTGGGCTGCGGGGGCGGCGACCTGGGGTTTTAAAGGCCCCGGGATGGGGAGTCCTAGCAGGACACGACCCGTAGGTTGGTGCACTTTTTTTAAAAAACAGTCCTGACGCACTAAAACAGGCGAAAAAAAAATACTAAACGGACTCCAAAAATTCCGAAATACATTTTCACCGTCTTCTAATAAAATTTAGGACAAAGTGAACATTTTTGCGGGGCCTAAATGCAATTTTGTAAAATGCGCATTTTTCCTATGCAAATAAAATCGCAAATAAATCCGAATAAATTTCCAAAAGTGATTTAAATATTTTTCCTCCAATATTTCTTTTACTTCAAAGAAGTCATATTATCTCCACTCGTATATTTTATTAAGAAATATTTTTAGGAGAGAAAAACTATTAAAACCAAAGTGATCCCCGTACCCGTAATTGAGAAACCTCAAATACGAAAACGGCAGAATTCCCAACTCTCTCCGTAGGTCCTTGAGTTGCTTAGAATTGTCGAGGATCGCCACACACAAAAGCAATAAAATATGCAATGCAATATGATCTATGTATAACATTCCAAACTGAAAATTTGGGATGTTACACAGGTTCACTAGAAGCATGCAAAGTCCTATCATTTTTCTTTTTCTTCTTCTTAGAAGAACTAGGTGCATCTACATTAGCTCTCTGAGAATCTTGCTCAATTCTCTTAGGTTGGCCCTCAGGATACAGAGGTTCCTGAGTCATTCTACCACCTCTACTCACAACTCTAATATCATTACCATTTTCTTAATATTTAATTAATTGAGCAAATCATTTTGTGATTTAAGTACTTGTTCTACTTGAGTGGTAACCATAGAAGCATGTTTACTAATGAGTTTAAGTTCACCTTTGACTATAGACATATAATCACTCAAGCATTCAATAATATAAGCATTGCGTTGCAATTGTCCACCAACATAACCATTGAAGTTTTCTTGTTTAACAATAAAATTGTCAAACTCATCTAAACATTGGCTAGCACACTTATAACGAGGAATATCACCTTCATCAAATATATAAAGAGAATTTACCTTTACTACCTGTGTTGGGTTATCAAGACCATGTATTTCTTCAATAGGTGGTAAATTCTTAACATCTTCTGCTTTAATACCTTTTTCTTTCATAGATTACTTTGCCCCTTGCATATCTTCAGGACTAAGAAACATAACACCCTTTTTCCTCGGAGTTGGCTAAGGAGCTGGTTCAGGAAGTGTACAATTGTTTTCATTGGTCAACATATTATTCAATAACAATTCAGCTTGATCAATAGTTCTTTCCCTGAAAACACAACCAGCACAACTATCCAGGTGGGCTCTGGAAGCATCGGTTAGTCCATTATAAATGATATCAAGTATTTCATTTTTATTAAGAGGATGATCAGGCAAAGCATTAAGTAATCGGAGAAGCCTCCCCCAAGATTGTGGGAGACTCTCTTCTTCAGTTCGCACAAAATTATATATTTCCCTCAAGGCAGCTTGTTTCTTAAGAGCGGGAAAATATTTAGCAGAAAAGTAATAAATCATATCATGGGGCCTACGCACACAACCATGATCAATATAATTAAACCATGTTTTAGAATCACCCTTCAACGAGAACGGAAATAACTTAAGGATATAGTAGTAGCAATTTTTTCCTCATTGGTGAATAGGGTGGCTATATCATTCAGTTTAGTAAGATGTGCCACAACAGTTTCAGACTCATAGCCATAGAAAGGATTAGATTCAACCAAATTAATTAACTCAGGATCGACAGAAAAATCATAATCATTATCAGTAATAAAGATAGGTGAAGTAGCAAAAGCAGGGTCATATTTCATTCTAGCATTCAAAGACTTTTCTTTCAGCTTAGCAAATAATTTCTTAAGATCATATCTATCATTGCAAGCAAGAAAGTCTGTAGCAGTTTCTTCATCCATAACATAACCCTCAGGCACGACAGGCAATTCATATCTAGAGGGAGAATCTTCATCATCACTTTCATCAATATTATTAGTTTCATTAATTGCATTCTTTCTAGCCCTAGCAATTTGTTCATCAAGGAATTCACCTAGTGGCACAGTATTATCAAGCATAGAAGTAGTTTCACCATACATAACAGAAGTGGCATCGTCAAGAACATGCGACATATCAGATTCAATAGCAGGAGTAGGTGTCACAAATTTACTCATAATAGAGGGTGAATCAAGTGCAGAGCTGGATGGCAGTTCCTTACCTCACCTCGTAGTTGAGGGATAAATCTTGTTTTTTGCGTCTTTCAAGTTCTTCATAGTGATCAATAGATATAAATCCCAAGTGACTCAAAGAATATAGCTATGCTCCCCGGCAACGGCGCCAGAAAATAGTCTTGATAACCCACAAGTGTAGGGGATCAGAACAGTTTTTGAGGGTAAAGTATTCAACCCAAATTTATTGATTCGACACAAGGGGTGCCAAAGAATACTCTCAAGTATTAGCAGTTGAGTTGTCAATTCAACCATACCTGGAAGACTTAATATCTGCATCAAAGTATTTAGTAGCAAAGTAATATGGAAGTAACGGTAACAGTGGCAAAGTGACGATAGCAGTTTTTGTAGTGATTGTAACAGTAGCAGCGGTAAAGTAACTAAGCAACAAGCAATATGTGAAAAGCTCATAGGCATTGGACCAGTGATGGATAATTATGTCGGATGCGATTCCTCATGTAATAGTTATAACATAGGGTGACACAGAACTAGCTCCAGTTCATCAATGTAATGTAGGCATGTATTCCGAATATAGTCATACGCGCTTATGGAAAAGAACTTGCATGGCATCTTTTGTCCTACCCTCCCGTGGCAGCGGGGTCCTATTGAAAACTAAGGGATATTAAGGCCTCCTTTTAATAGAGTACCGGACCAAAGCATTAACACATAGTGAATACATGAACTCCTCAAACCACGGTCATCACCGGGAGTGGTCCCGATTATTGTCACTTTGGGGTTGCCGGATCATAACACATAGTAGGTGACTATTGACTTGCAAGATAGGATCAAGAACTTACATATATTCATGAAAACATAATAGGTTCAGATCCGAAATCATGGCACTCGGGCCCTAGTAACAAGCATTAAGCATGGCAAAGTCATAGCAACATCAATCTTAGAACATAGTGGATACTAGGGATCAAACCCTAACAAAACTAACTCGATTACATGGTAAATCTCATCCAACCCATCACCGTCCAGCAAGCCTACGATGGGATTACTCGCGCACGGCGGTGATGAACATGGAATTGGTGATGGAGGAAGGTTGATGATGACGACAGCGACGATCTCCACTCTCCGGAGCCCCGAACGGACTCGAGATCAGCCCTCCCGAGAGAGATTAGAGCTTGGCGGCGGCTCCTTATCGTAAAACGCGATGAATCCTTCTCTCTAATTTTTTCCTCCCCGAACGTGAATATATGGAGTCGGAGCTGATGTCGGTGGAGCCTCAGGGGGCCCACGAGGCAGGGGGCGCGCCCAGGGGGCGCGCTCCCCACCCTCGTGAACAGGGTGTGGGCCCCCTGGTCTCGTTTCTTCCGTCGGTATTTTTTATATATTTCAAAATAATTCTCCGTTGACTTTCATGTCATTCCGAGAACTTTTATTTCTGCACAAGAATAGCACCATGGCAGTTCTGCTGAAAACAACGTCAGTCTGGGTTAGTTCCATTCAAATCATGCAAGTTAAAGTCCAAAACAGGGGCAAAAGTGTTTGGAAAAGTACATACGTTGGAGACATATCAGGGATGCATCCGGATCTATAACCAGCTGTGAGGATAGAAAGGTTGTGTGATATCTTGTTTAGATCTGGAGAGGATGAGAGTTTGTGAATAGAGCAACCCTAGTAAGCAAGCGCGAAGGGTCAAAATAATCGTCTAAGATGTTAAAAAACAATTGTTTAAAATTGTTTACGTTCCAGGTCGCCATTTTTTTCAAGTTGTTGATTGTTTTTTGAGAGAGCTACCCGCTTATTCCAAGCGGAGTGTGTGGATGAACGAGTTGCTCGGCTCGTTCAGCTCATGCTCATTAAGGCTAGTCTCGTTAAGCTCGGTAAGACTAACAAGCAAAAAACCCTACTCAGATCCGTTCGTTTGAAGCTCGTTTAGCTCATGATCGCTCGTTAATAGATTTTGATGATGTGTTATAGTCTACATGATGAGTGTGTAGATGTGATTTTTAAGAAGATAGATGGTAACTACAAAAGGAAATGTGCTAGTAGTTTGTTGCCTCCTATGTAGATTAGATTGAATGGATAGGCTCAGATTGATGATTGGATTTGTTCGTTGAGAAGCGAGCCACGAGCATAATGAGCCGAACTATTTAGCGCTCATTACTCGCCAGCTAACAACTTTTGGTCCAGCCCTGCCGGTGTGCCAGGTCGCAGTTTGTAGCATTCCGGTGTGGTACTCGACCCTCAATTAAGTTAACAACCACCGCCTCGTAAAATTTGTAAAAAAGGCCACCTCCCAAATTATTGGATACGCGAGCTGCACCAACATGCAATATTATTTATATTTTCTGTATGTGGGAATACAGTTTTAGTGGAGTGCTATTATTGCCAGCTCCTCCTCTATCGTTCAAAATTTTGGTTGAGGTTTTGGTTGCCCATGATCCAAACACACCCCAAGCATCCATGCCGTGTGCCATCTACCAAATCTTTGCGAAGTGCTATAGTCGAGACTCGCTGTCACCCTGGTGTGGCCGTCATGACCCGTCATATCACAAAACCCACACCTTTACCAGAAATGGTAAAGTGGCCTGGTATGTTGGACGGACGAAGCAACCATCATTTCACTGGAACACTTATTGATGCCCTTTCTCCCCTATCTTGAAGAAAACCACACTCCACGCTAGTCAATTCTGCCATTTTTCTTCTGTACCGACGAAGGAAATGTAGGCGAATCAGTGATGCTACTCTATTTTCATTCCAAGAAACTTCTTTTTGCGAAGCACCAACTTATTGATGGATCCTGGAGCACTGGAAAAAGAGTTGCCGGCGGACAACCCACTAGAGACAGAGATCTCCAGGAAGAGAGCCCAAGCCAACGAGTTGGCGATGTTGGCGGGCCAATCCATGGAGACGGAGAACTCTAAGAAACAAGCACTGGCCAAAGAGTTGAGGACCTTGGCGGACGAACTCCTAAACAAAGAAAGTTGGAGGAACAACAAGGGCCTCACCGTGCCTACCCCAGAAACTTTAATGGCCACCTATGAGAGCCTCAAGGATAGGTTTCAGGAGATAGTCGTCGTTGAGAAGTAGTATTTCCCCGGCGAGGCGATGGCCCCTTCGAGGAGATGGCCCCCAGAGGGATGGGATTCCCCAGTGAGCTGCACAAGGTATAAAATATGATTTACCATAGTTGTGGTTTTTGATTATTTGCAATGTGCTTGCTAATATGTTAGGGTTGTGCAGGTGCAGGTGCAGGTGCAGGTGCAGGTGTCGGTGGATGTCCTTGATGATTCCGATGTCGCGGTCCCTCATGTGGACATCGCTCCAGAGATCGATCCCCATGCCATTGTCCTTCATGTGGACATTGCCACAGAGATCAATGGTAAGAAATAGTTGGTCACGCTAGTGTTTCAACGTAGTTTACAGTGTTTAATTACCAGAACGATGCGTTTTATCACACCTTCTTAGGCTAGTGCAATGTCTTGTGTGGGCGGTACTTGCTACTTTTGTTTGATAGTGAATCGTGTGAACCCTCTCCGAGTTATGGAAACATATGTATCCTCACCAGATTTTCATGTAATATATGGCATGCTTAGGCGTATGTTTAAACTGTTTAATCATCTAAGCAGGGCTTGATTGATGAAAAACTTGTTTGATGATTCTTGGTGTCAAACGTCAACTGATTCCATGATGTGTTAGTAGGCTAGCTACTGTGCAAGCTATAGTACTTGAAAACACTGGCCGATGAAAAACGTTGGGGCTGATATGTTGACGTGAATATGTAGTTGATGGTGTACTTTCAGAATGGCTACACAGAGAGTGTGTACGTGTGCTAGTGATAGGTTGTAAGAGTGTGTACATGGCCCGCCTCACATATCACTAGTATATTTCTTGGAGTCCTTGCACGTCGGCAGGCCGATCTCTTCTCCCTCCCTATCTCCTTTTCCTTGGTCGACTTTCGGTGGACAATTGCAACACGTGTCCCCTTTGGTGAGCGGCGTGCCAGACCGACTGTGGCAGGTGCGACGCGAACGCGACAGACATGCTTTAAGTGTGCCGCCTTTTCCTTTTGAACTTGCAAAGTGTAACATTTTCTACTCCGTTCTTTCCCTTGTCCGTGCGATCCATCGATACATATCTAGAACAAAATGTTAGGTGAGCTTGTTTGGCCTAGTGGGTCTGAGTGATATGACGTGCTACAGTGCCATGCAATCTTCGCGTGTGGTAGTTGTATTGTTGGTATAGTAGTTTTCTTGAAGGAGCGGATTCCACGAAGTCATGATGGTTCCTTTGTCCAAGCAACTTATAGTGGGAAAGGTTTGGCCTGAGATTTGACGACTCATTAGTCATTATTACTGTGGCGCTACGACTGGGGTGAGTCTCCCCTGTAGTTCCGTGTGATGCACTCTAATTTTGGTGCATGGCAAGTGGACCAGGATGGTCGACGTCCCACATGTCAGCGAATGAAAGTATTCTTTCAGATATTGAGGACGAGCAAGGAAGTCGGGAAGGATAGTGTCGCTGCTCTTTTGTAGTACTATTCATTTTTTATTATTGATGAAAGTTATTGTCTCCACTCTTACGATGGAGGAGTGTGAAACACGGCAGCCTAGTGAACTTGGCATGTGCACTACTCCCTATGTCCATGAAATTCTATACATATCACATTGACCAAGAGAAACCCCCATGGCATAATAACGCCCGAAGCCGCCATCGACATGTACTGCATCATAATATCACCGTGCATTGCATGTAACGTTTAGTGGTACGAGTAGTAAAAGACAAATGTCAACATGCCAAACAGGTTCATACTATTTGTGCCTGGCTACTTCAATTACTGTGCTACATATTACTCAGGTTCATACATCCCTGGGTACATGTCCATCTCGTAGTTCCAGTCCCATGCGTTCTTCATAGATGGCATAATCCATAACGGTGGGCAACGGGAATCCATATCATCACAGCTCTTTAGTGCGGCTCCCGACGATGGAGATTCAACCAAAGTGAAGAGACATAGATCAGGGATAGGGGCGTTCAAGATATGAATCCGTCGGTGCGCAATGAAAACACATCCGTTCTTCATGAACTGCAGGTCGACGGCGTCGTGCACGAAAGGTGGCATCATTTTCACTATTGGGTAGTTGTCCCCAATGAAAACCGAGCACTCTCCAAGTGTGTTCATCCGTACCCAGGTAGCATCATGGGGGTCAAACTCGGTGCCGTTCATCTTGTACATGCGGCAACTCAGATCTTGACACATGGTGACGTGCATGGTCAAGGTCCATGCATGATAATGTTGTGCACATAGGTAGATACCGTACCATGTTAAATGCAATGGTACTTTGTGTCATGCATGGTCATAAATAAGATCATCTATGATACTACTCTATGATATTACTGGTCCTAGAGTGTAAAAAGACATGCACTGAAATTTTATACAATAAGTTATACTACTAAGTCATCTTAGGTTGTGCACCGTGACCAAGGTGGAGGGAGAACGAGAGAACTTACTGTTTATTTGCTAATTAATAGCATTACATGCAATGAACTGACCACTTCATGTCGAGTTTGGTAGTTTCAATTCATTAAAAGCACACACATCCCACATTGGTTGATTCATTTATTTATGTCAAGAAACTAGAAACAAGGTGGAAGTTAATGCGTCGCGCCAAGTGTTTTGATGTTATTTGATTTTCGTAAGGTGACTTATACACCTAGAAAGAGGGTGTGTATACTATAGCTCCTGGCTCTACTACTCTTAGATCGGACAGAATGGATTACCTGGGTACATGTTCAGGGTCTGATCGTGGTAGATCGTGGCACCTTGTTTCCCTTCAATGGTGCCATGGGTAACGACCGCTAAGATAGTACATCCCAACTCGGTGTCGTCAGCTACAAGGTTCCGAGTTAGACCAAATGCTCCATGCACATTGACGATCAGCGATCAGATTTTGATCAGGGGATGACTTCGCCCTGCAAAATAATGGAGCACTATTAGGATAACACCATGACTATTTGGGTGGCCGGACGGGTGACGCCAGACTAGGTTCGTCAGCGACCGCATGTCATTAATGTGGGCGGCATGAACGGTCGGCCGTGCTGTCATTTCAATGCGGAGCAGTCGTGTGCACTGGGAAGCGGCGCTCTCTCGGCGGTCGTGCAGCTTCAAAGCCGGCGCTACTGAGGTATCGCCTCCGCTCTTTGGCGGGCATTAATGCGGAACTGACGCTGTGGGCGATGCTGACCATTTCAGCCGGAAAGGGCGTGCCGGCAAGGGATGGGGTCTGGGTGGTCAGCCGCGGGCGTGGTGGTGGTATTGATTTTTGTACCGTTTCAGCCATACTAGTACTTCGCAAAAGTACATTCATTTGTGAGTTTTCTCTTAATCCTTGCATGCAACGATTTAATGCACATTGAAATTTGAACATGTGATGGGGGCTCTAAATTTGGCACTTATAAAATGGAAAAACTAAACATATACTAGTAAACTCGAAGAGAGTGAGTATATCGTAGGATGTGGCCCATACGAAACAAGCCCCCTGGTTTGTCACCGCGAATATGCGGTTGAAAAGGAGCTCGGCGTCTTCGTACTCGTTCGGCAACAAATCAACCGCAGACAGCATGGTCCACCTTTGTCCGCCACGTTCAGCATTGTCCGTGAAAGCAATTGCGATGTCGAACACCGTGATGGGACTGTAATTTTTGTTGGTGCACGATCTTATCGGGGCTTCCGGGATTGCTATCTTATTCAATCTCACTGTGGTCCCATCGTACTAATTTAGGCGATGGCCCATTGCATGGCCGATCCCAATGGTGGATAAAGGTTCGACAGGAACTGTGTCACCATTGTGGATGTTGTGCAAATTAATGTTGGTACCCTCCGTACATATGCAAGCCAATCTCCATTGGCACCTAGCCAAACCTATGAAACAGTGGGCAGCGGGGAATTATGAAATGGAATATAGAAGTAGCCTTTAGCATACATTAACGTGGTCAAACTCATCTCACTTACCTGCTCATCGGACAAAATCCGATTGCCCCTCAGCGTCGGCATCTCAAGGTGCATCAACTTGCAACTATGGCCTCGCCGCTTTGGAGAGACCCCCCCCCAGGAAACATCCTCGTTCTTGAGGACGCATGGCATACCAACTAGCATGGCCTTCTCCCACGCATATTTACGCACCTTATTAAAATATTTGGTGACAGTACCGTTGAGTCTTGCGGATGTGAGGAAGTCGGAGCGAGTTAAGATTTACCCCAAAGGATCGTCATCCAAGGTCTCCCAACCTCGACGAGGATGGGAAGCACCACCACCTTGCAAATCCATGGAAATGGCTACGAACTGCCTTGTCCCTTGGGGAACTTGTTTAGACAAGAGAGGATGGTAACTGCAGGGCTTCGTCCCTTCGGAAATGATGTTCTGCGGGCGCGCACTAGTGTATACTAGTATTTGAGAATAGGGAGCCGACAGTCGATTCGTTGTGCGGCATGTTAGCATCCATCTACTACCCCGGAACTAAAGCACACACGACATTTAAAGTGACTGGAGTGGTAGTTTGTTTTCCGGGTGCACGGACCAACGCGGACTAGCAAACCTCGTCATCCTTTTTGGAGCACGACTTTGACAACTACGTGCGTGACATGCATGCATGCAAAATCTTGCATCGCCAAACCATGCGAGCCGGAGAGGTAGGCTGTCGAACTAGAGCCTGCATGTTGTAGCCATGTCATCCACACGCAACCTAAGGGCAATTCATACTAAGCTGGTGTACGTACAACGGTACAGGAATGAGAAGAAGGTGCAGTAGAAGGCTGAGATGGGAGGAGGACGTACGTGTGCGTGTAGGTGTACTGTACGAGGAAGAAAAAGGAGGCAATCTAGCTGGCTTAATCAATTCGAGAGCAGGAGGCGAAGCGAAAGTGGATGGGTATTCCTGGAAAGAACAGGCTAAGATCAGAACGAGCAGAGCATTCCGTAATTTTTGGCAAAAAGTTATACGCAGACTAAATTGGATCGGATGGAGTACTAGTCGGTCGCAATGGGAGTATCATAGCTTGGCAATTTTGATGAGGTGGCATTGAATTAAACGAAGAAAGAGAGGGTCGCCTATCATATCATGATACTGTATCATATTATACGATACTAATATAGTATATGATATTGTACTATGCTTAGGGAGGTAGTGGTATCATACACTAGTATCATGCATATGCATGATACTAGTATACTATGCATTGTTTGGCATGAATGTTTCTTGGAGCTCTTGTTGCAGCAAGTGTACTCCATAGCCCGCTTCTCTTCTCCTTCCTCTTCCATCGCCCGGGCAGGCGGACACGTCCACGGGAATCGACCGGTCTACTAGTGCTAAAAAAAGATGCATTCATGACCACTAATTTCATTCATATATATAGGGTGGGTCTATTCTCATAACAGCCCTTAAGACCTTATTCTCATAACAAAGGCCTTATTCTCATAACACCCCCCACACCCCTCCCCACCCCGCCCCCCACTTAACACAGTTTCTAGCACGGCAGCGCCCGCACACCACGGCCCCTCCCCACCCCTCCCCGATGCAACCACCACGCAGCGCCGCCCGCCCTGGCCCCCAAC
>LR738710.1:576736035-576762032 GCA_902687465.1 Secale cereale
GAGGTTCACCTAGCAAAGTGCGAAGTAGCTAGCCGCCCCACCCCCCTCGTGTCGCCACGAAGGGAATCCTAATTAAGCTATGAATGCATGCCCCCCAACCGAGGTTCACCTAGCAAAGTGCGATGTAGCAACCCCCTCCCACCCACACACACACTTTCAATCGACGGGCCAAAGAGGCATATATCTCACCAAGATAGGTTGTAAAACAGACCAAGAATAATCCACCTTGGTCGTACAACCTCTCTCTTGTTGTTGTTCAAAGTGATGGTCGTCCATGCGACCCCGGAGATGGGCTAGCTCGCCAATAATCACGCAAGTAGCTAGTCCCCGAAGACAACCACTCCATGCGTGTGGCGCAAACATATGTATGGAGAGGTGTGTTTTTTAGTAATAATGGAACAACTTTGATGTGGCACCGTGATTTCGAACTAGAAATCCCCACACTGAGTGAGGGTTAGGTTGACGACGATGCATATGTATGTTACACCACACTTCAAGCCAACGACGGGGATTCATATATGCATGCATGCGTGCATAGTATATGCGCTCAAACTTAATTAGGTCTGAATCTCACCATGACCTACACTATGATAACACGAACCAAATGAAGAATCCGCCATGGTAACCTATCTTGTTGTTGGTCAAGGTGATCATGGATGTCCACGCGGGCCCACGTATAGGATTGCCGCCGATAACCATGTGAGGGAGTGTATCGTTCGAAGGCAACCACTACATGCATATGTATGGAGGTGATGCGTGCATGCATGTTTGAATACACAACATTGATCTGGCATGTGTGTCAAAAATTGTACACTAGCTCCCCACACAGAGCGAGATCTGTTCATGATGGTGTCGTTGTACTAGCCACTTCGACTCGATGGGAGGGATTCATGCGTACACATGCATGTGTGTGTGCTCAGAGTGTATCATGCATGCCATCCCAGAGCAAAAATAATAATCCCCTCCTAAGTCAAATTAACCTCTCTTGTTGTCAGGCAAAAAGAAGTGATGGACCAAGTGAGCCCACAGATGGAAAGCATTGATATCGTTGATAACCGCTTAAGTGGGTGCGAGGGGACAACCACCACCACTTTGCATGTGGGACAAACATATATATGTTGAATACCCAAAATGCACAACTTTGATGTGCCACATGCCTCAAAAACCGTAAACCATGCACCCACACAAAGCGAGGTTCATATCAAGCGTACGACATATCATGGTCCCCTTCCCCACTCTTCACCGCATACTATATGCTCCTTCCGTAATATATGTACAACCCAAAAGAATCCTCATCGATGGTGAAATTAATTAACCTCTCCCGATGTAGGTCAAAGTGATGCATGCATGCATTGACGATGGCCTCATGGGCCCACGGATGGAAGTGTCACACGTGAGTGCCCTAGCTAGGATATATATGCATGTTGCCCACAAAGGTGTTCTATGATGTTTGAATAACCAATTTCACAATTTTGATGTGGCACGTGACTCGGTAACCAAAAAGTCCGGAAATTATGTGAGGTGTACTTGTTCACGGACGCATACGTATAGTATATATGCTAGTCCCCTCTCACCTCTTCAACGCATACTATATACCACCATAACACAAACAAAAAAGATTCTACCTTGCTGGTCAAATTAACCTCACTGTCGGTTGTTCGTCAAAGTGATGGACGACGACCTCGCGGGCCCACAGAAAGCGTCACGGGCGAGTATCGAGTGTCGTGTAGGACAAACATCGACTTCATGTGGCAAAACATTGTCCCTCTTTGGATACTCTAACTCAGTTAGATGTTAGAGTTAGATTCTAACCCTAAACTAACCCTAAAATAACTCTAACCAAAGAGGTGTTTGGATGGCAGGGTTAGAATGAAAATAAATGCTCTTTCGCAATCATTTGCTCTTTTTCTTGAAGAACTAACCCAAATAAGCACCTCTTGGGTGGGTTAGTTTTTTGGGGTGGGTTAGATGCATCTAACCCAAACTAACCTTCCTGTTTGGATATTTTTGGGTTAGTTGAGTCCAAACTAACCCAAACCAACTCTAACCCATGGATCCAAACATGGCCATTTATGTATGAAAGGGTTGTGTAATGTTTTAAATAACAATTTCACGACTCTGATGTGGCACCAGCCTGCCTAACAAAACGGCCAACCCAGACGGTGGCTCACAACTCGTAGTGTACTGCGAGCCACCCGCCACCCCCAGATGCACACACCCACACACACACCGCGAATCCACCGCAACTACGATGCATGTTAAATTACTTATCCTGCGGTGAACATACATGTTACCAAAGGAGGGACGTTTTAATTTCAAAAACATCACATAGATCATTAAGACGTTTTACTACATTGATTGATTGATTTTCTATGGATATAATGTGCAAAAATCAAATTTGAGCTACATGCACACGTGACAGTGCACCTAAATGGATTGCAAAAACACATGTGTCTCACTGGGTGCATGTTTACTCCCCGTGCAAAAAAATTCAAACATAGAGAATCTTGATTTGTAAATTCCAGTGCATCCAAAACTTATTTGAAGTTCATGAAACTTATTGTGTTGTCATATGGACACCAATACAAAGTGGCATTATACCTTTTTTGTCAAATTTGAGACCAGTTTTGATGTAATCTTTATCTAATTACAGACGGGAGATTATTAATAATTGGGAACCAGTATCCCAAATGGATTATTTATTCGAATTGTGAGCGTTAGGCCAACAATTGATACGTGCCATGCTTCGGTTAAGCAATAAAGCAATATATGTGCCCCCGTGCGACCCGTGTGGCATGCGAGCAGGCGTGAATTGACGGGACGCATGTGAACAGTCCGCCGTGCAGGCAGACGGGGAGGCATGCGTGCAGGTGTGTGAATTGACGGAGGTGTGCTCGATGCGCAGTGTCATCGGGAGGCGTGCGAGTAGTTGTGTGGTGCGCAGGCTCATCGAGAGGCGAGCCATCGGTTTGACCACCGCCCGCCTCTTTCCCACAACTCCCACTACTCCATATTGATGGTGTGCCTGAGCGGCTGCACCCCCATCCTCGGTACGCACACACAATGCTCTCTCTCCGCTTGCATCCTCAACGCCGCTCTGAGTCCTCAAAGTCGTCAATGTATGAGGATGCCGCCGAAGCGCCCCATCGGAGGGAGTGGCAATGCCGGGGCTACTAAAGCACTGGAGCACAGTGTGGAGATGGAGACAGAGGTTGCCGTCACTGCCGATGAGTTATCGCTGCACCCTGACATCATCGACGGCGTCGAGCTTCCATAGCCGGAGGCGGAGTTCCACACCGACTCCGACGACCACTCCGGCAATGACTCCGATGATGACGAACAACTGGTTAGTCATCTATACCCATTTATGTGTCAAATAGATCATAGGGTTTCTCTGGTTACTCCTGCCTCCCCCTTTTTGGAATAGAAATCCCGGGGTTATGTTCTCCCAATCCATGAAATCTGAGTAAGTTTCGTTAGATCCGTGTAGTGTATTGATTGTTGGAATGGTACAGGTGATAAGTGATTAGTTGTTTTATCTGTGCAAATGATTTCTGCTAGTAATCTGACTAGGGTTAGTGTTCGTGCTAATAATTCCTAGCCAGGACTTGACAATTGATTTAGAATGACCTACATATGTTTGTGCCATTATTTTCTTCAAGATTCGACTGTACATAGACGACTATGCTTAAAAATTGAACCATAATCTCTGGATATGTATAAATAAATAGCCATAAATTCCTAATCCTTCTTCACAACATGTAATTAGTGATTTGATGCCAAATTTGTTTTGCTATTTGTATAGGTGCTGTCTGACGATGTGGACAGCGAGGATGAAGATGCCTAGAGGAGGTACAAGAGGTGAATCTTGAGGGAGCTTTATGCGGCAATGCATAACATGCATATTAGGACCTGGAACGACGGCTATGGATGCCCGTTTTGCAGTCACAAGATTCTTGACGCGTATCTAAGTGTTCTGGCGCATGCAAGAGGACGGGCCGTTGGCTCCTTCAAGCAGAAGTATTCTCGCAGGGTGACGCACGGCGCGTACGCCGAGTACCTGGAGAAGCTTCAGGATCGTGCTGGCCGCATGTGAGATGAGATGTGGGATGGATCGAACTATGTACGCTTGAGTATGCTTAATGACGGTTGAACTATGTACTTATGGTTGAACTATGCTTATGTACCTATACGCTTATTATCTATGTCTGAGTATGTTAAATATTTCGCCAAATTTTTGTAAAAATTACAATGGGGGACCAATAAACCAGGACGGAGGTAGTACGTCAATCACACATGGTTCCCAAAATTGGAACCATGTGCAATGACTTTCATTTTGCCTGCTACGTCAATCACACACGGTTCGCTCTAGCAAACCGTCGCCCCCAAAATTCTTTGTGGGACAGAAAACCCTCACCACCCAATTCAAAAAAGAAAAAAGAAAATCCTCACCATCCCCACGTCACAAAAACCTGACCCCTCCCGCCACCCCCTCAGCCCCTCTGGTACGTTCCCCATTCACACCTGCACAAGCTCCTCCGCGCCTATGCCATGGCACTGCCTATCGCTGGGGTAAACACTTAGCTCGAAGCCTGCCGCCGTCGCCAGGATGCTGGCAAAGCCCACCGCATTTCACCACTTCCGCTTGCCGCCGCCTATCGCCATCGACTTTCTCGACGCTGCTCGTGGTCGACCCAGCTCCGCTCGGTTGGGGAATCTGACGTACTAAGGGTTGTTTCTCAAGGACGACAAGGTAACTAATTTAACGAGATATTATCTCATCTCTTATCCCAGTTCATCTGCCTCCTTTAATCACCCGGCGGAAATCTCCATGAATTCATTTTTGTTCGAGCTTATTTGAGGGTTTTCTTTCATCCATAGAATGTACAGTGCGCCAACACTTCAGGACTTGGCGACCGCCACCAGGGATTCCATCTCATCGTACCAGATAACTTGAGGACGCGCACGGTATGTTCAATCTCACCCTAAATCGGTTGGCATGGCCTACTTTCCTGAACATATTATAAATATTGCTACATTTGGATAAAAGGTGCCACATGCACCATATACGTCAAAGGGGATTTCCCCCTCTTCTTTCTATATTAGGAAAATTAATGATGTATTGTTCTTTCGATTACTCTCATATTTCCATGACATCATGTTTACCCTATCTGTTTAATTATAGACTTTTGTCCTTCAATTTCAAATGTTGTACAGTTCTTTCAATTTGGGCCCATATATGCATGTTACCATATTTTCTTTAACAATCCTACCATTTTCTGTAGGACATCCCTCACTATGCAATAGATTATGTAGTGCACAATTTTTCCCTTTACATACATCAAGACTCCACGAATGTCATAGTGCACACAAATCATGGATTTACAATCGTTGCTACTGTAAGACTTGATGAACGTGGTGATTCCTATTTTGGCACTAGCTTTTGGAATGAAATTGCAAAGTTTTATATACTGAAAGCTGGCACTAAAATTGCACTGCACATAGAAGGGCCTGGTCATGAGATATATGCTAACTTCCCCGATAAAATCATCCGTCCAGACTTTGTTTCAAGTAAGTTTTCTTTTCAACTATCTGCATATGTTGACTTACCCAGCAATGTCACATTAATTGTGTAGTATTTAAGCAACCAATTGTTATTCCCTTTTCTTACTATATCCCTAACTAATAACTTCTAGTTACCAATACACTTTCCTATTGCCCTGTTTTAACTAAATATTCCTTGTACTCCCATTTCTATCAGAAAGCGCCGCTGACAAGGAGACTGTGGAGGTGGAGTACGAGGCTGCCAACAAGCGGAGGCGGGGCGAGCTAGAACCGCAAGCAACTCTAGTAGGCCTAGACTTAATCAGCAGCCTCCCTGATGATATGTTGATAGTCATCATCTCCCTCCTCCCAATCAAATATGGGGCACGGACAACTGATACGTCTCCAAGATATCTATAATTTTTTATTGTTCCATGCTATTATATTATCCTTCTAGGATGTTTTATGGGCTTTATTATACACTTTAATATTATTTTTGGGACTAACCTATTAACCCAGAGCCCAGTGTCAGTTTCTGTTTTTCTCTTGTTTTAGGGTTTCGCAGAAAAGGAATATCAAACGGAGCCCAATTGACCTGAAAATCAACGAAGATCATTTTTGGACCAAAAGAAGCCCATGGAGTGCCGGAGGGGGACGAGAGGACCCATGGGCTGCCCACGAGGGAGGGGGGCGCCCCCCTACTGGGCGCGCCCCCCTTCCTCGTGAACAGCCCGTAGCCCCCCTTTCCTTGGCCCCGACTCTAACACATCCTATATATACATAAACCTCCAGAAAATAACCTAGATCGGGAGTTCCGCCGCCTAAAGCCTCTGTAGCCACCAAAAACCAATTTAGACCCCGTTCCGGCACCCTGCCGGAGGGGGGGAACCCTCACCGGTGGCCATCTTCATCATCCCGACGCTCTCCATGACGAGGAGGGAGTAGTCCACCCTCGGGGCTGAGGGTATGTACCAGTAGCTATGTGTTTGATCTCTCTCTCTCTCGTGTTCTTGAGATGGCACGATCTTGATGTATCGCGAGCTTAGATATTCTAGTGGGATCTTATAATGCTTCTCCCCCTCTACTCTCTTGTAATGGATTGAGTTTTCCCTTTGAAGTTATCTTATCGGAATGAGTCTTTAAGGATTTGAGAACACTTGATGTATGTCTTGCACGTGTTTATCTATGGTGACAATGGGATATCATGTGATCTACTTGATGTATGTTTTGGTGATCAACTTGCGGGTTCCGTGACCTTGGGAGCCTATGCATAGGGGTTGGCACACGTTTTCGTCTTGACTCTCCGGTAAACTTTGGGGCACTCTTTGAAGTACTATGTGTTGGTTGAATAGATGTTTCTGAGATTGTGTGATGCATATCATATAATCATGCCCACGAATACTTGAGGTGACAATGAGTATCTAGGTGACATCAGGGTTTTGGTTGATTTGTGTCTTAAGGTGTTATTCTAGTACGAACTCTATGATAGGTTGAACGTTACTACGGACTGTTGAATAGATCGATCAGAAAGAATAACTTTGAAGTGGTTTCGTACCCTACCATAATCACTTCGTTTGTTCTCTGCTATTAGTGACTTTGGAGTGACTCTTTGTTGCATCTTGAGCGCTAGTAATATGATCCGATTATGTTATCCTTGTTGAGAGAACTTGCACTAGTGAAAGTATGAAACCTAGGCCTTATTTCCTATCATTGCAACACCGTTTATGCTCACGTTTACCACTTGCTACCTTGCTATTTTTATATTTTCCTATTACAAAAACATATATCTACCATCCATATTGCACTTGTATCACCATCTCTTCGCCGAACTAGTGCACCTATACAATTTACCATTGTATTGGGTGTGTTGGGGTCACAAGAGACTCTTTGTTATTTGGTTGTAGGGTTGTTTGAGAGAGACCATCTTCATCCTACGCCTCCCACGGATTGATAAAGCTTAGGTCATCCACTTGAGGGAAATTTGCTACTGTGCTACAAACCTCTGCACTTGGAGGCCCAACAACGTCTACAAGAAGAAGGTTGTGTAGTAGACATCAACAACCCTCCTTTCCCGACGGTGGTGCCCCCTATGGAACTCCAGCCCTCTCGACCTCATCGACACCCACGAGCTCTGCCATGGCTATTGCAAAAGCTTGGATGCGTTCTCCAAGATCCTTGGCAGTCACCTTGGCCCAACCAAAGGCCTTAGAATGGGCAAGTTTCGTTCCAACGACAAGGACCTAGCCAATCTTGATGACTGGTTTCGACCCCCCGCCCTAGATCAGCTCGAGGAGCTCACTTTTGGTGATGGTCATATACGCTCGCTGCCGACGTCTGCACTCCGCCTCGCGCCCATGCTACGCGTCGCCAAGTTCAGGAACTACCATTTCCCGCCCCTTAATGACGCGCTCGCTCTTATTCTACCACGACTGAAGCACCTCGAGCTCCTCGCTGTCTGCCTCTCAAAGGGTGACATGGAGCACGTGCTCCATGGCTGTACTACACTCGAGTACCTTCGTCTTTAGGCGATCAATGGGTTGAATACCTTCCACATCACCTCCATGACTCTCTGGACTATTTATGTGCGTTGCTGGTGCGGCAGGAAGACATCACAAAAGGTGGACCATGGTATGGTCATCTAGGACACACCTGCACTTGAGAGATTACTTGTAGTTGATCACGAAGGTCCAACAAGAATCAATGTCATTTTTGTGCCGAAGTTGATAGTGGTGGGCTACTCGTTTGACAAATACTCTGAACTTGTTATTGGATCCACACCCGTTTAGGTACAACAGCCGCCTTCTATCTCTCCTTCTACAAATTAACATTCTTTCTAATTTTGAAGATGTTTGTTCGTCTATCATTCAGGAAATTATTCCGACAAGCTTGACCCCGAAACTGCACATAGTGAAGGTCTTGGCACTAGAATCTATCGGGCCCGACGTGAAGCAAGTTGTCAGTTTCCTGAGATGCTTTCTGTGCCTGGAGAAGCTATATATCCAGGTGATGTTCCTTTCCTGTTAAATGTTAACCATAAGGGAGTACAATTTGTCACACCTTTTTCCAAGTTTACAATGACAATGTACTACAATTTCTGAAGGTTCTTTTGGAGGATTTCAGTACATACATGCCCCCCCCATATTGGTTGCTTGATACATATGGTTACATTCAATAAGCATATCTCCTTTGGATTCATCTGTACTAGTTTTCATAGGGAACTTTTCATCCACTCCAACCTCTTGTGAAGAAGGCTACATTTTTCTAGAATGTAATCAAATGCCCATGTTAATCATGTCAGATCGAAGATGGCACGTTAGTGCATTTTACAAATCCTACAAACCAAATAGCTAGGCATGTAGTAATGTTCAAAACTGCATGTAGCCACTAACATGTTTTCTTCTTTTGTAGATAAGATTAGGCCCAGTGGTGGATAATGTGATACAATATAACAATCACGTCGAATGCCTAGATCTACATCTCTCAGAAATTACTTTGAACTCCTACCAAGGGAGCTTACCGGAGATTATATTCGCCAGGTTCTTTGTTCTCAGAGCAAGGGTGCTGAAGGAAATGAGGATTTCCCTACATTTATTTCGCAAAAATGAATGGTCTGTTGATCAGCACCAGCGCCTGCGGCAGAATGGAGTAGGCTCCAAAAATGTAGAATTTTATTTTGGAACTTCACATGATAGAGTAATCGGAAGTCATCGGGTCGACCCCATACATGGCTTCTCGGTGGCTGACCCCTTTGCAAAAATTGTTAGGTTTCGAAGCCAGACTTAGAAGCGGTGATATTAGTTTGAACCTCTTTGATATCCATGTTCAGCGCATCAGCGCGAGCGTTTGCCGCTGATGAGCTGAATTTCATTTCTAATATCAGTTTGAACCTTGTAATCTTCGAATTTGAGCCATATAACTCTGGAATTTGAAGCTTGTAACATTTCAAGCTTTTGTGGTACAATAGTTTAAATGGCATCGTATGAGACTCGTATATTGCTAGCACTATTATGACCTTAATATGCAATGGTCTTAGATTTTATTAACCATTCTCGAATCGGTTTACCTTCTCGATCTCATAGCACACGATCTGTATAGCTAACTCGACTGCGATCTTCGACAATATTGCATACAGTTTGTTTCTTCCATCGTGTGCACTGTAGAGCGCAGAATTAATTATGGCACTCGAGTGTCCATCATCACCCTTCTGTGTAACTTTGACCTCAGCACCCAAGGGTAAACTTATGACCGAAGTCATTCCACGCACTTCATTTTTACAAAGCTATTTGCCAATAAACGCCCATGATTTGTCCCTCTTCTAGCCGGCGCATGGACAAACTAGCCGGGCGGGAAGCTTGTGTGGTAAACAGCGCGGTAGCGCGGGAACAGGCTCTTCGAGCCCACGCCTGGGATGCGGTGTTGTCAAGCGTGCACTGGAGTCTGGAATCCTCCGCTATGAACGCCGGACAAGACGTGTCTTTTACAAGCCGGTCGGCCCCCATTTAATACAACGGCCATTTAACCTACTGTCGTGGATTTAGCACGGCAGATGTCCGGTTTAAAGGACTTAGTTGTGAGGCCATCGCTCGGATTAGCTTAAAGGGGTTAAAGCAGACGAAGGACACAGGGATTTTATACTAGTTCAGCCCCTTCGATGAAGGTAGAAGCCTACATCTAGTTTGGTGTGGTATTGCTTGGGCTTCGATGACCAAGGAGCGAATCCGCTTTGCCTGTGTCTCGAGCTGTTGTTTCTTGTCCTGAACCATCGCCGGGTCGTCCCTTTATATAGGAGGCGACGCCCGGTCTGGTTTACAGAGTCCCGAGGCCGGCTCATAAACGTGTCCGCCTCGGTCTCTACTCTTTTTATCTTACATTCCAAGTTACATGGTAGGACGGTTCACACACCATGGGCCTTATCCATGGGCCCTAAACATCTGTGGGCTATAACCTGTTGTTACATACTCTACTGGGCTTTTGATAATATAATCTTACCAGCGTAATCCGGACCCTCTAAACCGGTTTATACCTGGTAGTCATATCCCTGACATTAGGCCCCAGATTGATTTGAACTTGTTCATGTCAGTCTTCAAAGTCTTGTACGAATCTCCCTTTCTGCAACTCTTGTATGCTTCATAAACCGGCCATGACATCATCTCCTGGAATTGCTTCAATCCGTCGTGACATCATCTGCGCATTTAACGCCCGCATCTGTTTGTTACCTTTCTTTATTGCCGCTCCGAAGATCGAGGCGACAGCTCAATCTATATCCGATTTCCGGCCTCCTCGATTCCCGCGCTTGCCGTTTTTATCTCTTCGGCCTATAAATACAGCCGAGGCCCATCTCTTTTCCCCTTCAGGTACGTCTTCCTTCATCTCCAGTGCCCGAGCTTCCGCCGCCGTCCTTCGAGCTCGCCGCCGTCAGCAAGCTCGGCCGCTGCATCGACTTGAACGCACCCAGAACTCACCACCGTCTCCTGCTTCCTTGGGTACGCTATCTTCTTCCCCATAGATCTTAGCTCTAGGGTTTCTTCTGTAGCTCGCCGCGAACCTCGTTCTTCGTAGTTCATCGCCGTAGGTTGATTGTAGCTGTAGATGTAAAACTTGTTAGGTCAACCCTTGTTCGTGTGCTTCCGCTCCATCGTCATAACTTTAGTTTCTCCAGCACTGCTAGTTTGGATTGAATCTGTAGAAAACTTCCGCCGCTTGCACTGAATATAACTTGAATTATTCTGTCTCTTTCTTGCGCTGTAGATCCATGTTTCATCTCTGCTTCATGTGAAAACTAGTTTTCATACTTTAGATCTGCAGCTCATCTACTTATGTTACCGGTTTAATCATAGCATGCGTCTCATATGCCTGCACTGACGGTTTAGATGTTAACCTGCATTCCATAACCGACGGTTTAACTTCTTCTTTCTATCATCATAAACCGGTGGCTACATTGTGCACACCCAATCCGGATTAGGGGGTACCATTAGTGCCTTGCTTAACCGTCGATTAGATCCATATTTTCATAGAACACTTCGGTTTGCATTAAGTAGATTTGTAAACCGGGTCTTGTTTTATATTTTTTCAGCACTCCTGCATTGGAAAAGATGGCAAAATAGTTCATCGCTTGTAATTGGGTCCCTTCCTGGATCACTGAGGACGACCTAGTAAAGGCAGCCTCAATTGGCATGCTGGGTTCTAAAGAGGTTTTGCACTGGCGGGCCCCTGGAAAGGAATGTCCTCCTACACCCAAGGAAGGAGAAATCATCGTTTTCTTTGATCATCTGGCCCGGGGCTTTAGTCCGCCCGGTTCAAAGTTCTTCCACGATGTCCTAGCCAAGTTCCAACTCCATCCATAGGACATAGGTCCCAATTCCATATCCAACATATGCAACTTCCAAGTCTTTTCAGAGGCATATCTTCAAGAGGAGCCATCTATGGAGCTGTTCCGGGATTTCTTCCACCTAAACCGCCGAACTGAGTTTTCGGACGGGCCTCAAACCAAACTTGGTGGTGTGAGCATCCAAAAGAGGAAGGATGTAAGCTTTCCTCATGCCGCCCTTCACAGCCACCCTAAAGAATGGAACCAGACTTGGTTCTATTGTATAGATACTTCACCTGAAGGAGAAAATCCGCTGCCGGGTTACCGTGCTTACCGTCTGGCGCCAAGTCATCATTTGATGCAGCGTCTAACTGCCCAAGATCGGGCTCGCTATGCCCCTCAACTCTCCAAGCTCAGGGCTTTCGTAGCTAATGGTTTAACTGGGGTTGATTTTGTCCGATGTTGGCTCTCTTGGAGCATTCTTCCGTTAAGCCGGGGCTCAAGCTTAATGTGTGAATATACTGGTAAACCGGAAGATCCTCAGCGTCATACAAAGATAGTACTTCCTGACAACGAAGTTACTGAATCCGCAAAGAAGATGCTGAATATCCCTCTGGAGGACTGCAGCCGGACCGATTTAGCTCCTTTCTGCGTAGACAACCAACCACCGCCGGTAAGACTCTTCTGTCTATTTCTTTCCACTTTAATCCATTCACATCAGTTGTCTTCAACATGTTATTACTCCTCTATGCAGGCCAATGACCCTTTCTGGAAGAAGAAAGCACAAGATAAACCGGCGAAGCAATCACGCAGGAAGACCTTTGCCGTAAAGAAGAAGAAAGCTGCTGTCGCTTCCGGTTCAAACCCCGAAGAAGATGATCCGGCTTCTGGGGTACTACTTGACTCTTATGTCCTTTGATCTCCCTTTCTCTGAATTTATGTTAATAATGCCTTTTCTCAGGACCTGGCAGAGGGAAGTAAAGTAGATGGAGTTGAGGTAATTTCTCTCTCATCTGATTCAGAACCGTTGCCACCCAAGATTCGCCGGGTATCCCGGAAGTATCCATTTTCTCACCCTTATGCTCAATTGGATCCCAACTTTCTTTTGAAGAAACAGCAGCATGAGGCTCGCCGGACCACACGCCATAGTGGCCACGTGGTTGAATCGTCCGGGTTACCCCACATGCCAGCTCACAGACTCCGCTTACAGGTTTTGCTTACTCCAACCCTTCTCCATCCAAAAGCAGGTCTTATTCGCAAACCTCTTAAACCGTCTGATCCCAACTATCAGGAGGCTCCTCTGTCTTCTTCCGGTGAGTCTACTGCCACTCAAGTCCCGATGCTTACGACCGTTCCGGGGTAGGTCATCTTTCCAAACATCCGGTTTACCTTTCTGTTTTGACTTTGTGATTCTCATTGCTCTTTTGATCTTTTATCAGTGTGCCTAAGCCTAGCAAAAAGGCGAAATTGAATAGACCGGCTGCTGAAACCACCACTTCTGAACCGGCCGAGGACCCTGAAGCGGCCAATCCTCCAGAGGAAACTGTTGAAGTTCAGCACGATGATCCCACCCCTATGGATCATGAAGATCTTGCTGCTCCGGGGGGCGACATCATGGAGAACACGGTTGAACCGGCAAGCCCTGTCCGGGTTAGTCCTCCTCGGGCTAGCCCGGCTCCTATTAGTCCGGTGTGCACTGCTGATCCCCTCCAGCCAACCGCAGCCTCGACAGCAGATGTTGAGATAACCGGGATAGGCTTCACTGCTCCCACAGATCCTGTTGTTTTCGCTAAACACACCGCCAAGGAGGAAAAGCTCCAGCAAGACAAAGGCAAATGGAGTACAGATCTGTCAAGCTATAACCACCTTAGTGCCCAGGAACTCCACTCTGGGTATCTAAACCGGCTCTTCACTAGCCGCGATTATGAGGTCGGTTTAATCAACATGATGAAGGAGAAGTACGAGGTAACCTTCTTTCCTTTTGCCTTCCGTTTCTGCTTGTTCTTTGCAATTATACCTTTAGGCCATGGTAGCCCCCAAGTGCCGGTTTACTTCACTGTAGGTGAACCGGGACTTATGTTATGTCTGCGAATGAACTTACATTAGCCCCCAAGTGCCAAGGGCATAACTTGTTTATGTGCTTGGGACTTGTCTGAAAAATTTGTTTTCTTTACTTCAATTGTACATTAGCCCCCAAGTGTCGAGTGCATAACCTGTTATGTGCTTGAGACTTTGAAAAACTGTCCTTCTAATACTGTCCTTTCCTGTAGGGTAACTTGAACCGGAGAGCTTCGGAGGCAACTGAGCTCCGGAATAGCTTGGCTTTCCATGAAACTGCCTCAACCAAAACTAAGGAAGAACTTGTTCTTGCTTTAGCTAACATGGAAAAGCTCAAGAAGGATTTTGAAGTAGCGCGGTCTACCTGGGAGGTGCAAATGGCTGCTCTGGAAAAGAGAGCAAAAGATGCCGAAGATGCTCTTAATTCGGTGACGCAAGAGCTATCCGGGTTGAAACAACAAATAGATAACATGACATCCCCTATCTTCGGTGAGCACTTGTCTTCGTATGTTTGTTTACTTGCAATCTTTATTCTGTTCCAGTTTAACTCTCCAATTGTATATAGGGAGGCGCATAACTCATCTTGGAGATGATGTTCAGAAGAAGCTCAAGGCTGCTTATACCCTAGTGGAGCAGCTCTACTCCGGTTCTCAAAGGGCCATCAGTGCCATGTCGCATAACAAACCGGCGCCGACCACCATCCAAGCCACTCTGGAAAAGCTATCTGTCTTTCCTGCTCGACTCGTTGAGGTAAAGAAGTCTGCTGCATGAGCTGGTTCTCTTATGGCGTTAACCCGGGCCAAAGCATGGGTCCTCGATTTTGATCCGGCGGAGGCCATGAATGGCTACCCCAGCATGAAAGAGGACGGGTCAGCCTTCTCTTCTGAAGATCTCCGTTCTCTGACCAAGGACATGCGCCCTCTTGCCAGTAAGCTTGCTGACGAAGCAGATTTAACAAGATATCATCCGGCTTACGATCTCGAGAATTCACGGGTGGAGCGGCCGGTTTACGACACCGAAAATCTGATTCCACCAGTTCGTAAGCACACCTTCGCTCCAAACATTGATCCGTCGGATCTTATAAAATATGAAGTATATTTCCATGCCCTCGCCAAGATTGACTGGAGCGCTCCTGATTTCCAGCAGCTTCCAGAAGTCCACGAAGACCCGGAGCAAGCTGACCCTCAGCCTTCGCAGCGTGCTGAAGAAGAATCATAAACCGTCCGGTTTAATTTTTAGTTGTTGAATACTTTGCAAGAAACTTTGATCCATTCGGGCCTACAAGTGCCTTGTAATAGGATAATTGAGATACTGCCTTTGTCCCACTGTCATGGTATTATTTTGATTGGCACTCCCAATTTATCATCTGTTTGCAATGCTTTAACATCTTATATCACCTGTGTCTGCATGAACAACGCTAAAAGATGTCCTGGCGGTTTACCACCGGACGGATTATACTGTCCTGATACATATTTCAAATAGATAGCTTTGAACTGCATATAAAACGCAAACATACACCATACCTCTGATTAAGTGTGCCTGTAGACCTTAACCCGGTAGGAATAACTTAAAGCGCGGGCGCTGATGAGGCCCTTGGCTCTCTTGTTGGCTTAACATAATGGCCGATCCAGATTATAATGAACGCCGGTTTAATTCTCGCTGGTGTTCATGACCCAGACTTATGGTCAACCTTGTAGTTGTCCAGTCTCGCATCAATGGACTTGGTTAAAAAACCAATGACCTTGACGACAAAGATTTGTGAAATCCTAAAAAATAAAAATAAGGTTTTTGGGCAAATAAGACCATGTAGTCGAGGCTTTTTACGAGCTACCAGGCTCCAAATTCGAGGCTTTTTATGAGCTGCCAGGCTACTATCATTAACCATTTTAGCAAAGCCTGTCATGATGCTCCGCAATCCTTAACCAAATCATCGATGACAAGCTACCCAATGTTTCAAAATCTCGTAAAGATTTTGTCTTTAGGTAATCAACTCGATGATCGTCAATTTAACATGGCCAAGTTCAGGGTCCCGAAGGATTGATTTGTGGCAGGTTCGACGGGTCATACCAGGTTTACCTGGACGGCGTGATTTACTTGATGCAAGCAGGTTAATCCGGGGTTTTAGGTGCATGCACCGGGCTTCCAAGCCATGTTCACTACAAGGGTATTCAACTCGATGCGAGCCCCCAGGTAGTGTGTGAGCCATTTGCTCATCGGGGTATATGTTTGATCTGGGTTAGGCACCAAAACTCTCTTTTAGCCCTCATCATCATGTGGAAATTGCCTAAGCAACCAGAGCAGTGCTCTTATGATGGGCTTCATACCGCCGCCGGCTCAAGAGGCCATGGGAAACTCCCTTGCCCGCGGAAGCCCCCATGTGATTCTTGTTTGTATAGAAAAGACGGTTGATTCCTTGATTTATCAAGGGCGCCGGTTTAGGAGGCCATGGAAAGCTTCTGTGGAAACTCCCATGTGATACTCCTTTGTGAAAAACATGGCTGGTTCCTTGATTCTATCAAGGGCGCTGGTTTAAGAGGCCATGGGAGGTTTCTTTCGAAGCCCCCATGTGATACTCTTATGTAAAAAAACACGGCTGATTCCCTGATTCTATCAGGGGCGCCGGTTTAAGAGGCCATGGAAGGTTTCTTTCGAAGTCCCCATGTGATACTCTTTTGTGAAGAAGATGGCTGATTCCCCGGTGTACCGGGGGCACCGGTTTATTTTATTAATCATAATATATACATTGTACATAAAGCGGAGCCAATGGCTCAAGTGTAGTAAGGTCGAAGAAGAGCGACGTTCCACGGTCGCTCGGTTTCCTCCTCTGTCGTACGTGAGTCCTTATGTTCTCGAACGTCGATAAGGTAGTATGATCCGTTGTGCAGGTTTTTGCTGACCACGAAGGGTCCTTCCCAAGGTGGGGATAGCTTGTGCATATCTGTCTGGTCTTGGATGAGCCGGAGCACCAGATCTCCTTCCTGAAACGTCCTGGTTTTAACCCGGCGGCTATGGTACCGGCGTAGGTCTTGCTGATAAATCGCCGATCGCGCTGCTGCCATGTCTCGTTCCTCGTCCAGCCGGTCCAAGCTGTCTTGTCTTGCTTGTTCATTACCCGCTTCAACGTAGGCCGCCACCCGTGGTGAGTCATGCCGGATATCACTAGGGAGGACCGCTTTAGCACCGTATACCATGAAGAAAGGTGTGTACCCTGTAGATCTGTTAGGTGTAGTGTTGATGCTCCATAAAACAGAAGGCAACTCCTCCACCCAACAACCCAGCATTCTTTGCAAAGGAACCATAAGCCGGGGCTTGATGCCTCTCAAGATTTCTTGGTTGGCTCTCTCAGCTTGGCCATTGGACTGAGGGTGAGCTACTGATGATACATCAAGGCGAATATGTTCTCTTTGACAGAACTCCTCCATATCTCCTTTAGATAGGTTGGTGCCATTATCAGTTATAATGCTGTGTGGAAAGCCAAACCGGAAAATCACCTTTTTGATGAACTTAACAGATGTTGCTGCATCACACTTACTCACAGGCTCTGCTTCAACCCACTTTGTAAACTTGTCCACTGCCACCAACAGGTGGGTTTTCTGATCTTGGGATCTTTTAAAGGGTCCAACCATATCAAGCCCCCAAGTCGCAAACGGCCAAGTAATTGGAATCATCCGCAGCTCCTGCGCCGGTACATGAGCACGCCGTGAAAATTTCTGGCAAGCGTCACATTTTCTGACCAAGTCCTCTGCGTCGGCGTGAGCCGTCAGCCAGTAAAACCCATGACGAAAAGCTTTGGCTACCAAGGACTTTGAACCGGCGTGATGACCGCAATCCCCTTCATGAATCTCTCGAAGAATATCGCAGCCTTCCTCTGATGATACACACCGCTGAAAAGCCCCAGAAACGCTGCGGTGATGAAGTTCTCCATTGATGATAGTCATAGATTTAGACCGCCGGATAATCTGCCGGGCCTCGACTTCATCCTCTGGCAACTCACCTGGGCTCATGTACGCCAAATAAGGGAGTGTCCAATCCGGAATGACGTGAAGTGCTGCAACCAACTATGCTTCCGGATCAGGCACCGCCAAGTCCTCCTCTGAAGGTATTCGCACTGACGGACTATGCAATTCGTCCAAGAATGTATTAGGTGGAACCGGTTTACGCTGAGAGCCCAGCCGGCTTAACGCATCGGCTGCTTCATTTTTCGCCGGTCTATGTGATCCACCTGATATCCCTTGAAGTATCCTGCCACTGCATCCACTTCTCGTCGATAGGCTGCCATGAGCGGATCCTTAGAGTCCCACTTACCAGATACTTGTTGTGCCACCAGATCTGAGTCACCAAAGCACTTAACCCGGCTCAAGTTCATCTCCTTGGCCATCCGCAAACCATGGAGGAGAGCTTCATACTCAGCAGCATTGTTAGTACAAGGGAACATTAAACGAAGGACGTAACAGAACTTATCACCTCATGGGGAAGTTAACACGACTCCAGCCCCCGAGCCCTCCAATTGCCTTGAACCGTCAAAGTGAATAGTCCAGTATGTATGATCCGGCTTCTCCTCAGGTGCTTGCAATTCTGTCCAATCATTAATGAAATCCACCAGGGCTTGGGACTTTATAGCAGTACAGGGCACATATTTTAATCCGTGCGGGCTAAGCTCAATGGCCCACTTCGCCACTCTGCCAGTGGCTTCTCTCTTCTGGATTATATACCCTAACGGAGCTGAACTGACAACAGTGATTGGGTGGCCCTGGAAATAGTGCTTCAACTTCCGGTTTGCCATGAACACGCCATATACCAATTTCTGCGAGTGCGGATATCTTTGTTTCGACTCAATGAGCACCTCACTGATGTAGTAAACCAGGCGTTGAACCGGATATTCTTTGCCTGCCTCTTTGCCTCTACCACAATGGCCACGCTGACTGCACGGGCATTAGCGGCCACATATAATAACAGTGGCTCCTTGTCAACCGGGGCAGCAAGGACTGGTGGTTCTGCCAATTGCTGCTTCAGATCCTCGAACGCGGCATTTGCAGCATCGCTCCAGACAAACCGGTCCGTCTTTTTCATCATCTAATAAAGCGGAATCTACTTTTCTCCTAAGCGTCTGATGAACCGACTCAACGCTGCAATCCGGCCCGCCACACGCTGGACATCGTTGATGCACGCCGGCTTAGCCAAGGATGTGATCGCCTTGATTTTTTTCGGATTAGCTTCAATCCCTCTGTTTGACACTAAGAATCCAAGGAGCTTGCCTGCTGGAACACCAAAAACACACTTCTCCAGATTGAGCACCATCTTGTAAATTCGGAGGTTGTCAAAGGTTTCTTTTAAGTCCTCTATCAGCGTCTCCTCCTTCTTGGATTTCACCACAATGTCATCAACATATGCATGGACATTTCTTCCAATCTGCCCTTGTAGGCAGTTCTGCACACAACGCTGATAAGTTGCTTGGGCACTCTTGAGCCCAAAAGGCATGGATACATAGCAGAAGGCTCCAAAGGGAGTTATGAAAGCTGTCTTCTCCTGGTCCTTAACTGCCATTTTGATCTGATGATAACCCGAATATGCATCCAAAAAACTTAGCTGCTCATCCCGCCGTAGCATCGATAATCTGATCAATACGGGGGAGAGCAAAAGGATCAGTTGGGCAAGCCTTGTTCAAGTCTGTGTAGTCAACACACATCCTCCAAGTTCCGTTTTTCTTAAGTACCAGCACCGGATTAGCCAACCACTCTAGGTGAAATACTTCAACTATGAAGCTGGCGGCCAAGAGCCTAGCCACTTCTTCACCTATAGCCTTACGCCTCTCCTCATTGAAGCGGCGCAAATACTGTTTGACCGGTTTAAACTTCGGATCAATATTATGATTGTGCTCAGCGAGTTCCCTCGGTATACTTGGCATGTCAGAAGGCTTCCATGCAAAGATATCCCGGTTCTCACGGATGAACTCGATGAGCGTGCTTTCCTATTTGGGGTCTAGGTTAGCGCTGATAGTGAACTGCTTGGATGAATCGCCCGGAACAAAGTCAACCTGCTTGGTTTCCTCTGCCGATTTGAACTTCAACGTCGGATCATGCTCTGTAGTTGGCTTTTTCAATGGGGACATATCTCCCAGATCAACATTGTCCTTGTAAAACTTCAGCTCTTCCGTAGCACAAACTGCCTCAGCATATGCCGCATCTCCTTCCTCGCATTCCAACGCGATCTTGCAGCTCCCGTGAACCATGATGGTTCCCTTGCGACCCGGCATTTTGAGTTGTAAATAAACATAACACGGTCTAGCCATGAACTTGGCGTAAACCGGTCTCCCGAACAGAGCATGATATGGGCTCCTAATCTTTACAACCTCAAAGGTCACCGTCTCCGATCTAGAGTCATGCTCATCCCCAAAGGTAACTTCCAGATCGATTTTTCCAACTGGGTACGCCGATTTACCGGGCACCACCCCATGGAACACTGTGTTGGACTATCGAAGCTTCTTATCTGTCAACCCCATACGTCGAAAAGTCTCATAGTATAAGATATTGATGCTGCTGCCTCCATCCATAAGCACCTTTGTGAACTTATAACCACCCACCTGTGGTGCCACCACCAAGGCCAACTGACCCGGATTATCAACCCGTGGCGGGTGATCCTCTCTGCTCCATACAATGGGTTGCTCAGACCAACGTAAAAAACATGGTATCGCCGGTTCAACAGAGTGTACTGCTCTCTTCAGAACTGTTTGATCCCGTTTGCACAGACTTATGGTGAAAACATGATATTGCCCACTGCTTAGCTCCTTCGGATTATTCTGATATCCGGATTGCTGCTGCTGACGCTGTTGATTGCCTTGGTTATTGTATCCACCCTGACCATGTTGCTTGTTATGTTGATGCTGATTGTTGCCATTGTGGTTATTGTTACCGCCGTGGTATCCTGATCCGGATCCACCACCCTGATAACCCGGATCTTGAAAACCGGAACCTGACCCGCCGGGGGGGGGGCGTGGTTATACTTGGCCTGCTTCATAAGCTCTTGCATAATAAAACAGTCCTTCCAGAGATGCGTAGACGGGTTTTCTTCTGTACCGTGATTTGGGCAAGGCACGTTCAACTAGCGATCCAGATTAATAGGTGGCCTCCCATTGCGTGGGGGCGGTCTACCCTTGCGGCGCTGCCCGTTGTTTTGAACGTTGGTATTGGCCACAAAGTCGGAGCTGCCCTCCGCTTTACGCTTGCCATTGTACCCTGTACCTGCCGAATTGGCTTGCGCCAGTTTACCATTTTTGCTCACCTTCCCAGACTTGTCTCCGTCTGCATCTGGATGCCTGGTGTTATCAGAGTCTCCATATTTTACTAAAGCACCCATGAGCGTTCCCATGTCGTTGCAATCACGTTTGAGCCGTCCCAGCTTCTGCCTCAAAGGCTCAAACCGGCAATTGCCTTCCAAGGTCACTATAGCCGTGCTTGGATTGATGCTATTGGAGGAGTGCAAAATCTCTAACACTCGCCGCACCCAACTGCTGGTGGTCTCTTGTTCTCCTTAAACACAGGCTGCTAAGTCAACCACGGACATCGGTTGCTTGCACATGTCTTTGAAATTATTGATAAACCGGCGACGCAACTCCCCCCATGATCCGATGGAGTTAGGTGGTAGACCCTTTAACCATGTCCGGGCCATGCCTTCAAGCATCATTGTGAAGTATTTGGCGCATGCAGCTTCATCCACGTCGAGCATCTCCATGGCCATCTCATAACTTTCCACCCACGCCTCCGGAGCCAGATCCGCCGTGTAGTTGAGTACCTTTCGTGGACCTTTGAAGTCCTTGGGTAGTTTCATGTTCCGTAAAGCGGGGATGAGACATTGCACTCCCAAGGAACTGGACATAATTCTTATCTTAACTATGGTGGTGTTGTGAACCGGCGTTGCCTGACGGGTGTCGTTATAAGTCATATGCCTGGCCTGATCCGCCGCCTCTTGTGCATGTGCTCCTGCTCCTGCTGGATTATCCTGCCTCTGCCGGTGTCGCCTCCGTGCGCTACTGGATACAGCCGGTTCATCCAAGTGCCTCGTGTAACTTCGGCTCGGGAGGGGGGTTGAATGAATCCTCTCCCGGCTATAGGAATAAGCTTGCTGCTGAGTTAGCGCCGTGTCCAGTAGTTCCTTGGCCCGTCGTGCCTCCATTGCTATGGGGGACGTCCCCTCAATGGGAAGGGCGGCCAGCCGTGAAGCGGCGGCGATAATGTTGTCCAACGGGTTAGAATAGTGGCCGGGAGGGGTGGGCACGTGCTGTGTCGGCACAACTTGGCGATTTGGCTCCGCGGCTGGCGGCTGAACCGGCGTGCCAGTTACCGAGGCTCCTCCCCGGTCGTTGAGGGCTGCTGCATGGGTTGTGATCCGGCCATGAAAACGGCAACCCTGTTCGGCGGATCGAAGGGGTCCGGAATACTATCTCTATCGGACACACCCTCAGACCGGCCGTCCTGCAACAGATACAAAGATTTGGTCTCTCCTTGATGAAGATTCATCGCCGAAATAGACAACTATCTCGCCACCAGAATCCGATCCGTCCTCGGCTTGTACTCCATGCACTGCTCTGACGAAGACGTGCTTCACGGCGGGCTGAATCTGGGCTGATCTCGCACGCTGAGCCGGCTCGACGATGTTGGGGAAGATGTCCGACTCAGAGCCCGGTTCACCGATCTTGCGGATGAAAACGTGGATGCCGCTGAAGGGGACCCGGTACCCGTATTCGATTGAATCGGCCTCGGGGCCCTAGCCTGCATCGTCGATGTAGATCCGGCCGCGACGACTCTTGGTCATCCGGCCCACTTCGTAACCCTTGATCCCTTCAAAGATGCCCTTCAAGAACTCGAAACCATCGTGCGATAGCCCCGCGGTGGGCGCCAACTGTCGTGGATTTAGCACGACAGATGTCCGGTTTAAAGGACTTAGTCATGAGGCCATCGCTCGGGTTAGCTTAAAGGGGTTAAAGCGGACGAAGGACACATGGAGTTTATACTAGTTCGGCCCCTTCGATAAAGGTAAAAGCCTACGTCTAGTTTGGTGTGGTATTGCTTGGGCTTCGATGACTAGGGAGCGAATCCGCTTTGCATGTGTCTCGAGCTGTTGTTTCTTGTCCTGAACCATCGTCGGGTCGTCCCTTTATATAGGAGGCGACGCCCGGTCCTGTTTACAGAGTCCCGAGGCCGGCTCATAAACGTGTCCGCCTCGGTCTCTACTCTTTCTATCTTACATTCCGAGTTACATGGTACGACGGTTTACAGACCATGGGCCTTATCCATGGGCCCTAAACATCTGTGGGCTATAACCTCCTCTTACATACTCTACTGGGCTTCTGATTATATAACCTTACCAGCGTAATCCGGACCCTCTAAACTGGTTTATACCCGATAGTCATATCCCTGACACCTACCCTTGTGTCTCTTCAACCTTTCGATGGCGCCCCACCATTGCAAGAAGCACACCCACCACGAGAAATTCTTAGAGGGTATCGTGCGCGGCTCCAATGGCACTCCGAGCCGCTATCGACGACGAGCAGCAGTTCATCATGCGTGCCGTGGTGGACACGCACAGTAGGTTCATGGACCTCTCGGTGGTATACACCAACGACCCGGTCTAGGCGGAGCACTCCATCCACATCATGGAGTTGTTGCTTGCCGAGGAGAAGTACAAGGTGGTCGGGTCCGACCTCAAGCACACCTGTGCTCGTGCCGGGTCTCGTCCCAAGATCATCGTCGCCCAGAAGTGCGTGCGCCACCACGTCCTCGTCTACCACTACTGCCTGGCCACAAGGTCTTGCGAGCGTTTCGCCAGGTTTGTCAATAGCCCCCACTACATGTTCGCTACGGTGGACATCACCAACAATGTAAAGGCGCTCGAGAATTCGAGCGTCGCCTGCCAGAATCTTGTCGACATCCAGGGCCAATACAAGATCAGGGGCAACAAGGAGCATGATAAGGACTCACTGGTTAACCTCGCCGAGGCCATCATCGACCCCTACTACAGAGACAAGAAGGATTAGTGCAACAAGGACAAGCGTGCCTGGCACTCGGCCTGGATGGAGAAACTCGACAAAGCTCATGTCGTGTATGTGACCAAGGAGGCATACACGAGCTACGACATGTACAGGCGGATCGTTGACATGAGGAAGTCCCTCGTTCCCCAAAACGGCTAGGGATCCAGCCGGAAGAGGAGCAATGGCAAGCGTCATCGCAACAATAAGTAGATGATTAGATCCTCGTTTCTCCTACTTTAGTATGCATGTAATTGTTTTCTTTGGTGTGTGGAAATGTTATGTGTGTAGTCACTTGTGTAATTGTATGCTTAATCGGTCTTCGCACACATCTCCGATTACAGACCTGTTTGCCTCGTATCACACACATCTTGTTCATTTGAACCGTTTTTTTTCTCATGTCTCAACGCAAACAGTTCATCCAAGTGAACCGCATGCCGTATATCGCACACACGTTTGATCTGGCTGACCGTTTATTTTGTGTTGCCTAATCACAAATAGTTCATCCGAGTGAACCGTATGCTGTGTATCGCACACGCCTTTATCTGGCTGCCCGTTTCTTTTGTTCCTCCTCGTCGCAAACAGTTCAATGAACTGAACCGTATGCCCTTCATCGCACACGCAAATAAACCTGAACCGTGTTTGATGCATCCCTCATCGCAAACGTTTTATACATTTCTGACGGTTTTCATACAACATCGTTTGCGATTATTGCATCGCACACAGTTCCTCGAAGGGTCTCTGGTCGTAGTGTCGCATTAGCAGCATCCTGCTCTAGTGTAGTTCACCTTAAAAGCAATATACATTGAGTACGGTCCCCATTGAGTACTACTGCCGTTAGATAGTACTATCTCAAATCCATACAAACCGTGCAATAGGAGTACTAACTAGTACTAGTACTGCGCACATAACCTAAGCTAGACCACAGTACTCGTCATCGGAGATGGGTAGGCAGCCGCATGCTGCAACTCCAGCTCCTCCTGCTCCTCCAGTTCGACGAACATCTAGTTGATCCCCCACTCCCGTTGCCGGAGGAAGTGGCGGTTGGCCTCCACCTTGGCCTCCGACTAGATGGACTCGAGGATGGCATGATGTTCCGTTGGCCCCTCCTCTTGGGCGACACCATGGCGATGCATGCAGCCGATGGTGCTGGCTCCACCTCGCCCGCGTCGTCGTCCTCCTCCTCCAGCTCCGCTTAGCTTATGTTGTCCTCCTCCTGTTTCGGCTCCGCCTTGCCCGCTTCATCGTCCTCCTCCTCCAGCTCTGCTTCGCCCTCGTCGTCCTCCTCCTGTTCTGGCTCCACGTCGTCCTCATCCTCCTCCGAGTCCGTGTCCCCCGTGACCGCGTGCTGCTCCGCCTGCTCCTCCAGCTCTGGCTAGTCCGGTGGCAGGACGGCTGCCATCCAGACTTTGCGTCGCCTCCAGATCTCGGGAAGCAGCTCAAAGCATCGCTCCGGCGGGAGCATGGCGCATGTCGTTACCTTCGTCCAAGCCATGGCTATCGGGCGACAACAAGTGGAGAAGAGGTAGTGGGACGGTAATGAATGCGGCTACTGTTCGGGTTCACCGTCCGGCTTAAATAACTGCGGTCCATCACGTGTACCCGCGGTGCACAAATTGTACACATACGGGTCTGTTTAGGGTGCGTCGCGTAACTCGCATGTGCGTGCACGAATTGTGTGTTTGTTTGGGAGTGTGTGTGTGCCCCTCTACTCTTCGTACATGTAATCCACCTTTTGCATCGGGATATAAGTATAACGATACCTTACCTTCTAATTTACCTAGCCATATTAATCAGATTTGCGTAAAAACAATGTCACTTCCTACTCGTGATTTGCGTTATATAATTATCCAAAGTCTGCTAAATAGTAAAATAAAGTGGAATGTGTCCATGTTATAAGTAAATTAATGTGATTGATTATCATACGGGTAAGGTTGGACGAAGGGTGGTAGGAACAAATAGTCCACCTAGAACATGTGTGTGTGTGGTCGTATAGAGAGACCATGTGTGTATAGAGAGACCGTGTGCGTGAAAGAAAGAACGGTGTGTGTGTGTGTGTGTGTGTGT
>LR738710.1:576762042-576844432 GCA_902687465.1 Secale cereale
TGTGTGTGTGTGGGCGCTTCTCCTCGGCCGAAATCGCCTCTCACCTCCCCGATTCATACATGGTGGGTGCCAAAACAAACTCTCTTCGGCCGAAATCTCTGGCAGCAAATACTCGGTGTATGCGAGATTACCCTCCTATCCCTAGCAGCCCAATATTCTTGTGATGTCTGAAATTTTAAACGGGGGATAAGTTGGTAACTGTCCTCGCATTTGAGACAAGAGCATCCCAAAGACATGGTTCACCCTACCTCTCTCGGTCTCTCATTCCATTTCCCCATTCATACTCCGTGGACGCCAAAACGCCCTCTCCACCCCAGCTTCCTCTGTCCGCCACCCCATCCACCACTGTCCTCCTCCACCATGCAAGAGCTGATACCCCGATGTCGTCGTCAATTACAAGAGATCGACCTTTCTCATCCACGGCTTCGGACCAGCTGGATCCTTGCATCTAGTCCTCTTGCTTCACCCCCGCCATCGTCCACCTTACTGGCGCCGCTCCTACGACTGTCTCGTCCACTGCGTCGGGATATTTCCCTCGTCGCCACCGTCTACCATCCTACATCTACTTCCATGCCACTGACAACCATTGCTACTACAGCACTATCAAATTCTCAGCAGATGCATACACGGTGCCGCACCAGAGGCAATATTGTTTCGTATCTGCTCACCTTATTTATCGCAGCAAGAAATAGTTTGCCACTGCTTTACTGTGATTTGTTGTCCAGCACTTAGGATCTTACTTGTTAGTTGCTTGGTTGAGAAGTTGTCTTTGTCCGGTTTGCGCCTTCAGATCCGCCATGGCACACTCAACACTTTACTCGCAATGTGTATTGTTTTCCCCTTCTATATTCGACACTAGCTAAATGACAGTAGAATAAATTTCAAAATTGGGTCAGTCGATTTTTGAGAGCTCGTCGGAGTTCGCTGGAGGGGATGAAGGTGCTCGGGTGGGGGTGGGGGTTGTGGGGGGCGGTGGTGGGGCATCACCGGAGGAAAATACTCGATGCAGGTGGGGCGGGTGGGCGGCAGAGCAACACCGGCGGTGGGGGCGGTTCGGGGGAGGGCGGGGGGTCGGGGTCGGTGGTTCGACCGGCGGCCCATGCGGCGTTCCATAAGGGAAGAATCAGAGGGGGGGAGAAGAAGGGTTAGGAGACGTATGATCTTCATCCAACCGCCTGAACTGGTCGACTGACCCAAATGACGAAAGTCACACGACTTGGATGCAGACATTCCTTGATATTCAATACCATCATCGTAGCTGCTTATCACTGCTCCTCAATCCATCAAGCTAAACAACGTGCCACTCATAATTCCAAACTTGTTGCTCAAATACGAATCTGATATAATGTTGATATTACTAAAACAGATAACGTTTAATTTGTCAGCTAATGTTCCTACTTTAATTTTGAAAAGCACGTGTGCCACATATAGACATACAACAGGGAGTTGCATTCTTAATGTGCTCTGGTTCATCATGTGTGGGCACTGCGCAACAAATATTTTATTATCCTAAATCTGCTTGCTCTTCTTTAGCATGTTCCTCTTCTATTCTTCTATAATAAGTACTCTCTCTGTTCCCAAATACAAGTCTTTGTATAGATTCCACCATGGACTACATATGGAGCAAAATGAGTGAATCTACACTCTAAAATGTATCTGTATACATCTGTATGTGATTGATATTGTCACATCCCCAGCTTCACCTTGCAATAGGATAGCACTTGTCTGTTGCATCATGTTTAAGTTTTCTGAAAGTTGAATTGAGGTTTGTTGAAACCCTCAGAAAGCAGTTAAAAAATAGTCAACATTAAAATCTTCTCAAAGAAGCCCAAGAAAATGTTCCTGCTAAACCTTGGAAAATATTGGCAAGAATAAAATTCAAACCAATATTTTTGGAGGCTTTAAAATATTTATTTTGGGCCTTTGAATTAAATCAATAACATATTTGAGTTGAATTTATTTCTGTTATATAAGAAATAAAGTTCAAGTATTTTTGTAAGTTTGCGTGTGACCTTGGACTAGCTCCCCGAGCTCACATAAAAATTTACAAAAAGTTTTAAAATGGCTTGGTTTGTAAATCAAATCAAAACAAAGAAAGAAAAATAGAAAAACAGAAACAAATAAAAGAATTAGCAGAGAGAGAGAGAGAGAGAGAGAGAGAGAGAGAGAGAGAGAGCTTACATGGGACTGGGCCTGCAGTAGTGGCCCAAGAGCCAGCCCAGCCCACCACCGCAGCCTCCTTCTGTCGCCTTCCACCTCGCGCCAGTAGGCAGCGCGCGTGGCCACCGCGCGTCGGCACGCGCCCGGCCACTTCCAGCATGCCTGCGTGCGTCCCCGATGCCCTGGACGCCTCCATGCGTCGCCACGCCACCCCCTGGACCTCTCTCACTCTCCCTCGATCTCTCTCCCCTCTCCTGGCTCTCTCCCTCGCACGCACCCGAACACGCCGTCGCCACAGTCCAAAGCCACCGCGGCCATAGCCTCCCCCTCACCTCTCCGACGAGCCCCCGAGCTCCGGCACGCTGCCGCGCACCTCTACGCCGAACCACAGGACCCCGAACGCCCTAAGGCCTCGTCACCAAGCTCATCCCCGACCGCCGGCGCCGGAGATCCTCCTCGACACCCTGCTCTGCTCCGAGCCTTCCCCGAGCCCACGTCGACGTCTCTGCAACCAACGCGAGCTTCCGCATCGGAACCCCCTCTCCCCAAGCTCGTTTACACCCTCTAGATGTGCCAGCCACCGTACCCGAGCGCCGCCGTCCGCCATGGCCGTTGCCCTCGCAGCCACTGTGCATCTTCGCTCGGGTTTGTGCCCCTAGCGTGCTCCTGGAGCAACGGCAAGCCCAACGCAGCCCCTAGCTAGCTTCCCCGTGCACCGATGCCACACGCCCGCACGGTCCGAATTCCGGCAGCCGCCGTTGTGGTCGCTGCCGTCGACTCCGGCCACCCCCGGTGATGCCGTCTGCACCACTAGCTGCGCGCGAGCCTCAGCAGCGCGTAGATGCCCTCCGCCGCGCGAATGGTCGCCGGAGGACGGATTTCGACGTTCTCCGCTGTCCCGGCCGTCGTCGACGGCCTAACTCCGGTGAAAAACGCCGTTAGGCACTAACCTAATGACCCCCTGGGTCAATGACAAGTGGGCCCTGGCCTCTTCTAATTTTTTAGTTAAGCTTTTAATTAAGCTTAATTAGCCTACTGACACTGACATGTGGGCCCCCGCGCCTAATTAGGTTAGTCTAATTTTCCTGTTTAGATTAGTACTAATCCTATGGACCCCACGTGCCAGTTTTGACTTTGGTCAAGTCAACGTTGACTGGTCCCACCTGTCATCCACACAAACCAGCCCCGAGTCACTGACCAGTGGGCCCCACTGGTCAGGTTTGACCTGGACCAGCCCCTGTTGACTGCTGACATCACAGCGACGTCATGCTGACGCAATAAGTGTTTTCTGGAATTTTAAATAAATAAGAAATGATTTATTTATTTCAAAAAATATTCAAAACTTCTAAAAATCATATATAATCAACCGTAGCTCAGATGAAAATATTTTATATATGAAAAATGATCAGAAAAATATGAGGAATCTGTTTATGGCATTTTCATGCATGTTTGAACAAGTTAAACCTGTTAGATCAGGTCAAATCAATTAAATGACAATTAAATAATCACATGGAGTTTGAATTTGAACCTTTGGTTCAAACCAACTTCATTTAATATGGTTGCTAGTTGCATTAGCTCAATCAACAGCATACTGCCATGTCATGGTCATGCATCATATTGTCGCATTGCATTGATTGTGTTTTCTCCGTGTTGCCGGTTTTTGTCCCCTCTCGATAGACGTGGTCCCGACGATGTAATCGATGACACCGATGAAGACCCAATGTTATCTTCAGAAGTGCCAGGCAAGCAAAATCCCATTAAGCATTCTGATACAATCCCACTCTCTCGCTCTTGCTCTCTTTACTGCATTAGGACAACAACGCTTCAACTGTTACATGTTGCGGTAGTTGAACCCCTTTCCATTGCATAACCTGTCATTGCCACAGTAAATAGTTGAAACCCACTAGTATGAGTAGGAGTTGTTTGAGCCATGTTGTGCCTACTCATTCATGCTTCTGGTTATGCCTACTATTGCTTAGAGTTGTGTCAGGTCTGATTCATCGGGCATGAATTGGAAGGATGGTGAACATGTCCTACTGTGTGTGAGCTAAGTGTGTGAACACGATTTGGTAAAGGTAGTGATGAGAGGCCATGTAGGAGTACATGGTGGGTTGTCTCATTGCAGCCGTCCTCAGGAACTGAGTTCTGTGTTTGTGATCCATGAAATAGCTACTACCACACATTGGGATCCTTAATTGACTCTCTCGACTTATTAATCAACATGATCTCTGTCCAGGAGTTGCAATTAGTTTCTGGTGTTTGTAGTTTACTAGAGGTCGTGCGCAGCGCTGACCCTGGGGGCGGGCTGTGACGCGGCAGGTACGTGGCACGGTGTACCGGTCGCCCGTTTGGTGATGCGGGAACTCTGTACACATCGTTTGGGGCCGTGAGCGACACCCCGTCCGGATCTCCCCACGGATGGAATCCAAATAGGCGATAAACCTGGACTAGGGACTTGTGTGGTTAGTCAGGTCATGGCCGACACCCTCGCGAGGCTTCCGTTTGAAGGTTGCCGAGATACATGACGTGTACATGGCGGTAAGTGACGAGAGCGTGTGTGAAGATACACCCCTGCAGGGTTATATATGATCTATTCGAATAGCCGTGTCCGCGGTAATAGACTTCTGGGTTACCTGTACAGTTCAAGTGGAAGTGGATACTCTAAAATGCGCAAGATAAGCGTGCGTGCTTTGGATGGCCTTCTCGTAGGGAGACGGGAGCGGATCCATAGTGGTGTATTGATTGGTGACTATGTGGACTCGTGTGCGCCACCTCAAAAGAGTTACTTGTAGTCGTAGTTCAGGATAGCCACCGAGTCAAAGCTGGCTTGCTGCAGTCAAACTCCACCACCCCTTTGTTGATACTGATGCATATGTAGCTAGTTCTGATGTAAGTCTTGCTGAGTACCTTTGTACTCACGTTTGCTTAATTTATGTTTTTGCAGAGAGACTCCAGTCTCGCTAGTGGTTCCGCGTGGACTTCGACGTTTAGCTTGTTATCTCAGCTACGATCTTGTACCCTTGGGAGGGTCTTGTAGATAGTCAGGCTTCTCAGCCTTTTTCATTTGTAATTGTCTGTACTCAGACATGTTATGCTTCCATTGCCTATATGCTCTGTATGTTGGGTCATGTGACCTCTGTTTGTAATATATGCTATGATGGCTCTTCTGGGCCTTTATCTATATGAGTTGTTGAGTTATGTTGTGATGCCATGTTGTACAACACATACTTGCATGTTATCCGTACGTGTAATGTGTATTGCTATGTGTGGGATCCGACACCTAGTTGTTTACCCTTGGTAGCCTATCTTATAGGGAAATGTCTCCTAGTGCTTCCACTGAGCCTTGGTACCTTGCTACAACTCCGGAACACTTAGGCTGGCCGGCATGTGTCCTTTTTCGTTCCTGTGTCTGTCCCTTAGGGGAAATGTCACGCGTTGTTCCTTTAAGTCCTTGTAGCTTGCTACGACTTGGGTTCATACGTTGATGACCGACACGTTTGTTGCTGGGTCATGTATGCCTGTCTCTGTAATTTAGCGCCACTTTTGGTTTATAACTAGTCATGTCGGCCCGGGTTCTCTGTCATATGGATGCTAGCGACACTATCATATACGTGTGCCAAAATGCGCAAATGGTCCCGGGCCAGGTAAGGTGGCACCCGTGGGGATACCGTGCGTGAGGCCGCAAAGTAATATGATGTGTTACGGGCTAGACCTGTGTGACTTAGGATCGGGGTCCTGACAGCTTTGGTATCAGAGCCTGACTGCCTTTAGGATTAGTAAGCCAAACTAGTCGAAGTCGTGTCTAGAAATTCTTTAGTTATGTAAGGGAATTGTTTGTGGAAGGGAACATAAGGCTCTTTTTACTCCTTTACCCTGTGACCTTCTGATCTAAGTCACCTTTTCTTCTATGGGGATTAAGAACTAGGATTCTCATTCCAATTATCAGGATCACGTTAATGGTGTATTCAACCCTCAGTTCAGTTCCTACTACTTATGTGTGTTCAACTGTTGATCTCAGAACCTTGACATTATGATGTTGAGTGGTTATGCTATCTTTGTGCATGAGTCTCAAAGGTAATTTTTCGAGCATTTATAGCCGTTATGCTGTCCGAGTCATCCCAGGTTTCTAAATAGTCTGATGCATTTGCAAATCCCTTCTTCCTGTCCCGATGCTCCTTTGGGCCAGATTAACCACACTAATCGTTGTGTTGAGGTACTTCGTTGCCTCGACATTCATGTTGGAGCTATTATTATGACCCTAGGTGTCTTAGAAGATCACGAGTAATCTAGCAATGTTTTAAATTCCCAGTGTGATGATTCTGGCCATCGTTCTCGAAAGCATCCCGTGATGCCATTTAGTTAGTAGGCATTCTATTTCTGGGTTCTTGAACCCAAGATTCATTCTACCTACTTCATGTTGGTAGTATTTGCTCGTCCCTTTAGGATATTAGTAACCTTGTGATAGTCCCCGAGGTCCGTGGTTATCGTTCTTCCAATACCATGAACTATCATGGCAGAAGTTCTTCTGAACCAAAGATCACAACCAGAGTGCTCTTGAGTAGTACTCCAATCATATTGTGACTCTGCCAGTCCTACCTTTCTGCATGGATTATCCGGAAGAAACATGCTGAACTAGTTCGACATACTGATCTATGCATTCACAACTCAGAAAGTTATATGTTCCTTTGAGATGTTCCTTTTTAGTTGTATTATGACCCTCGTCTATCAGTTGATAGTCAGGAGTAGTCGTGCACTCGTGTTCATCAATGCCTTTTACTCTTGTGGTCCGTCAAGCCATTCTATTCTGGAATGACTAGGAGAAACAAACTCCAGTACCTTATCCATATCCAGGAATGGGTCAAAGAAGTTGTACTTCGTAGATGAAGAATGCTAATCCAGCTTCTAATCTGTTCTATCCTGGAATATTACCATCCTTATGTCAAGAATGTCATGGGAATTGCACCACCTCCTATGAACTTTTGATAAGGTGATACTTCTTGCCATCATTGTTTATTCCTCGGCCTCCGTGTTATTGTAACCGGAATGCTGACAAGTGAATTGTGATGTGTGAAATCAATACTCCTAGCAACTTTGTTGCTTGGTAGTTAAAGGACAACAATCTCATTCTTAGCGTGTTGGTTACTGAATCACCATTCTAAGATTAATCGTGCTACTAGTCCATCTTTCCTGGTGCACTCCTTGATCAGTGAGTTAGGATTGTGTCATATCATCTTGCCCTGGAAAGCAAGATTGATCTCGAGCTTAGTAACATAGCGATGGTCCGTGATTTTCCGAATATCTTCTCAGAAGTATTACCAGGTTGCTCCCTGACCGTTATGTTGAGCCCGTGATCAAGCTGGTTTCTCTCTAAACCACCCTTTCTCCAAGAATCTGTGTTGGATACCCCGAACTAGTCGATTAAGCTAAATGACAACTTGGAGAATTGGAAGATAAAAGCTTGCCTGACCTAGTTCATTGCCAAAGGGATATCCTTGTGTTTGTGTGTTTGATGGAGAAAGATGATATCTTCATTGATTGATCCCCGTGGTCAATTGTTGGATTTATTGTCTTATCAAACCTTGATTTGAGTGTGGGTTATCGTCAAATCAAATCAGAACCAACGATGGTCGTAATGTTGTCTTACTCGTGGTTGTCTCCTCGAGCATACACCATTATATCTTTTGGTCTGACCAATGTTATCATCGTGTTCACCCAATTGTGGAACTCCAATTATATGGAAACTGGGATGAATTGTTGTTGAGCCCCTCAGCAACATTGTTATCTTTTCCATGAATTGTGTTGAACATCCAACTAGTATTGGAAAACTTTGTAACCATTGCCTTCATGTTGCATTCATGAGGTATACGTTTGGTGCAAGAAGTGACTTTCTCCCAGTTCACGTGCATTAGGTACAAGTTGCCGCCATGAATTCATGAAAGTTAGTTTTGCTTCCTCTGGAATCATTCCAAGTCATTCATGCACGTGCAAAGTATACTATGGCTTGAGAGATTAGCTACCTCCATTCCATCGGTATTTCCTAGCACACCAAGCCACTGATTGATTTGTTCAAAGAAAAGAAGTTCATGCGCTAATCCCGAAGGGCCCCGACGGACATGCACAAGACTTCGTTATCTCAATGATGGTTCCCAATCTGATCTCGGTAGTATTTTATCATAAGACTACTACGTGGTCATGCTTGTCTTGGACAATGTGTTCACATGTTTCGTAGCAGAACTAGCTCATGTTTTGGAGCTTGCTATCGTAGTTCACTCCCCGAGAATCTCGCAACGCCGTCTCATAGATTTGTGTTGCAAACTTTTATTTTTCTTTCTAGACTCGATGAGTGTGGAATATCCTGACACCAACCGGAACTGAATCTCAGGCAGATATGATGGTTGGAGCCTTTTCCAAGAACTATAATATTGGTCTCTCGATAACCGGTAAAGTGGATGTCGTGGCCAACACACCCAGCCGGAAGACCTATTGTTGTAGTATCTTGATTGAAGAAGTTGGCCACCTCCCCACAAGGACTTCGTAGGAATTACTCCCTAGTTGTTCCTTATGGATTTTTGTGCTCCTGAAGTCCGACCTTTTACTTGATGTTCTAGGTACCAAACCATTTTAATAAATGGGTTGTGTTAGCACATCAAGGAGAACATTAGAAGCGGAGTGCTAAATGTCTCTCGGTCGATCATCCAGATTTCGTTCCCTTGGCCTCGCTAAGGTGAAATCCAAGTAGGTGTTATCTTCCTTTGCATCTCCACCATCCATCATTATTCATCATGGTAGTATGTTGTGTAGTCAGGATCCTTGACACGGATATTGGTAAAACCTTGATGAATATGGGAATGCTCAAGTCCTTGAGAGCACGCACAAGCACTAGGTGTTATCTCTGGCTCTAACCGGGATTGTTCCCTGTGTTCTTGGTTATGCTATAACCTCTCAAAGAGTAGTTTCACTCTCTACTGTTGGGTTTCTTCCCAGTTACCAGAATCATTCCCAGCATTTGCATTTTGTTCCCAGCCTGCACCTCAGTAATTGTTGTCCCAGATCATCTTCAAAAGTGGACTTGCCATGGGTCCCATCCATTTCCGATGATAAGCACAATCATCCCTTGTGTTGTCTTCAACAAGGTAGTCCACATCATCCATTCTGGCCCGAGAATGTCATTCTTTCGGACTCCGTCAAACGATCATTTGTGATTGCCTGAGGCTGGTATAGAGAGTTTCAATGATCTCTATATCAAAAGTAGTTCTTTTTGCCAATTAAGGGAATAATTCTACGAGTCATCTTCTCTAAGGTGCCCCGTCTGGTGACATCGATCACCATCTCCTTAGGTGTGGAATTATTACCACTAAGTGAACCTTCATCATTTGTTTCACTCCTTCCCTTTGGATGTGTGTCCCGTGTCTCAGCTCAAGAGATGTTTCAACGTCTCACTCCATGAGTTGATCTTGAGTTGCTCGATCTTTCTGGAGATCAATTTTGTAGAGTTTCTCTCATCGTCACTGTTTTGGACAAAGATCTCGAAAGCAAGGATGCCAGGATCGACATGATGCAAGCAATCAACATTCATATGAAGGGCACCTGGATCATGAAGATTGTGTTAGTTAGTGTCCCCTCTGATTTCTTACCCTACGCTTGAATCTCGGGACGAGATTCTTGTTTAGTGGGGGTGAGTTGTCACATCCCCAGCTTCACCTTGCAATAGGATAGCACTTGTCTGTTGCATCATGTTTAAGTTTTCTGAAAGTTGAATTGAGGTTTGTTGAAACCCTCACAAAGCAGTTAAAAAAATAGTCAACATTAAAATCTTCTCAAAGAAGCCCAAGAAAATGTTCCTGCTAAACCTTGGAAAATATTGGCAAGAATAAAATTCAAACCAATATTTTTGGAGGCTTTAAAATATTTATTTTGGGCCTTTGAATTAAATCAATAACATATTTGAGTTGAATTTATTTCTGTTATATAAGAAATAAAGTTCAAGTATTTTTGTAAGTTTGCGTGTGACCTTGGACTAGCTCCCTGAGCTCACATAAAAATTTACAGAAAGTTTTAAAATGGTTTGGTTTGTAAATCAAATCAAAACAAAGAAAGAAAAATAGAAAAACAGAAACAAATAAAAGAATTAGCAGAGAGAGAGAGAGAGAGCTTACCTGTGACTGGGCCTGCAGCAGTGGCCCAAGAGCCAGCCCAGCCCACCACCGCAGCCTCCTTGTGTCGCCTTCCACCTCGCGCGAGTAGGCAGCGCGCGTGTGCCACCGTGCGCCGGCACGCGCCCGGCCACCTCCAGCCTGCCTGCCTGCATCCCTGACGCCCTGGACGCCTCCATGCGTCGCCACGCCACCCCCTGGACCTCTCTCACTCTCCCTCGATCTCTCTCCTCTCTCCTGGCTCTCTCCCTCGCACGCACCCGAACGCGCTGTCGCCACCGTCCAAAGCCACCACGGCCACAGCCTCCCCCTCGCCTCTCCGACGAGCCCCCGAGCTCCGGCTCGCTGCCGCGCACCTCTAGGCCGAACCGCAGGACCCTGGACGCCCTGAGGCCTCGTCATCGAGCTCATCCTCGACCGCCGGCGCCGGAGATCCCCTTCGACGCCCTGCTCTGCTCCGAGCCTTCCCCGAGCCAACGTCGACGTCTCTGCAACCACCGTGAGCTTCCGCATCGGAACCCCCTCTCCCCAAGCTCGTTTACACCCTCTAGCCGTGCCAGCCACCGTACCCGAGCGTCGCCGTCCGCCATGGTCGTTGCCCTCGCAGCCACCGTGCATCTTCGCTCAAGTTTGTGCCTCCAGCGTGCTCCTGGAGCAACGGCAAGCCCAACGCAGCCCCTAGCTAGCTTCCCCGTGCACCGATGCCACGCGCCCGCACGGCCCGAACTCCGACAGCCGCCATTGTGGTCGCTGTCGTCGACTCCGGTCACCCCCGGTGATGCCGTCTACACCACTAGCTGCACGCGAGCCTCGGTAGCGCGTAGATGCCCTCTGCCGCGCGAATGGTCGCCGGAGGACGGATTCCAACGTCCTCCGCCGTCCCGGCCGTCGCCGACAGCCTAACTCCGGCGAAAAACGCTGTTAGGCACTAACCTAATGACCCCCTGGGTCAATGACAAGTGGGCCCTGGCATCTTCTAATTTTTAGTTAAGCTTAATTAGCCTACTAACACTGACATGTGGGCCTCCGCGCCTAATTAGGTTAGTCTAATTTTCCTGTTTAGATTAGTACTAATCCTGTGGACCACACGTGCTAGTTTTGACTTTGGTCAAGTCAACGTTGACTGGTCCCACCTGTCATTCACACAAACCAGCCCCGAGTCACTGACAAGTGGGCCCCACTGGTCAGGTTTGACCTGGGCCAGCCCCTGTTGACTACTGACATCACAGTGACATCATGCTGACGCAATAAGTGTTTTCTGGAATTTTAAATAAATCAGAAATGATTTATTTATTTCAGAAAATATTCAAAACTTCTAAAAAATCATATAAAATCAACCGTAGCTCAGATGAAAATATTTTATATACGAAAAAGGATCAGAAAAATATGAGGAATCTGTTTATGGCATTTTCATGCATGTTTGAACAAGTTAATCCTGTTGATCAAGTCAAATCAATTAAATGACAATTAAATAATCACATATGGAGTTTGAATTTGAACCTTTGGTTCAAACCAACTTCATTTAATATGGTTGCTAGTTGCATTAGCTCAATCAACAGCATACTATTATGTCATGATCATGCATCATATTGTCGCATTGCATTGATTGTGTTTTCTCTGTGTTGCCGGTTTTTGTCCCCTCTCGATAGACGTGGTCCCGACGATGTAATCGATGACACCGATGAAGACCCAATGTTATCTTCAGAAGTGCCAGGCAAGCAAAATCCCATTAAGCATTCTGATACAATCCCACTCTCTCGCTCTTGCTCTCTTTACTGCATTAGGACAACAACGCTTCAACTGTTACATGTTGCGGTAGTTGAACCCCTTTCCATTGCATAACCTGTCATTGCCACAGTAAATAGTTGAAACCCACTAGTATGAGTAGGAGTTGTTTGAGCCATGTTGTGCCTACTCATTCATGCTTCTGGTTATGCCTACTATTGCTTAGAGTTGTGTCAGGTCTGATTCATCGGGCATGAATTGGAAGGATGGTGAACATGTCCTACTGTGTGTGAGCTAAGTGTGTGAACACGATTTGGTAAAGGTAGTGATGAGAGGCCATGTAGGAGTACATGGTGGGTTGTCTCATTGCAGCCGTCCTCAGGAACTGAGTTCTGTGTTTGTGATCCATGAAATAGCTACTACCACACATTGGGATCCTTAATTGACTCTCTCGACTTATTAATCAACATGATCTCTGTCCAGGAGTTGCAATTAGTTTCTGGTGTTTGTAGTTTACTGGAGGTCATGCGCAGCGCTGACCCTGGGGGTGGGCTGTGACGCGGCAGGTACGTGGCACGGTGTACCGGTCGCCCGTTTGGTGATGCGGGAACTCTATACACATCGTTTGGGGCCGTGAGCGACACCCCGTCCGGATCTCCCCACGGATGGAACCCAAATAGGCGATAAACCTGGACTAGGGACTTGTGTGGTTAGTCAGGTCGTGGCCGACACCCTCGCGAGGCTTCCGCTTGAAGGTTGCCGAGATACATGACGTGTACATGGCGGTAAGTGGCGAGAGCGTGTGTGAAGAAGTACACCCCTGCAGGGTTATATATGATCTATTCAAATAGCCGTGTCCGCGGTAATGGACTTCTGGATTACCTGTACAGTTCATAGACAAGTGGAAGTGGATACTCTAAAACGCACAAGATAAGCGTGAGTGCTTTCGATGGCCTTCTCGTAGGGAGACCGGAGCGGATCCATAGTGGTGTAATTATTGGTGACTATGTGGACTCGTGTGTGCCACCTCAAAAGAGTTACTTGCAATCGTAGTTCAGGATAGCCACCGAGTCAAAGCTGGCTTGCTGCAGTCAAACTCCACCACCCCTTTGTTGATACTGATGCATATGTAGCTAGTTCTGATGTAAGTCTTGCTGAGTACCTTTGTACTCACGTTTGCTTAATTTATGTTTTTGCAGAGATACTCCAGTCTCACTAGTGGTTCCGCGTGGACTTCGACGTTTAGCTTGTTACCTCAGCTACGATCTTGTACCCTTGGGAGGGTCTTGTAGATAGTCAGGCTTCTCGGCCTTTTTCATTTGTAGTTGTCTGTACTCAGACATGTTATGCTTTCGTTGCCTGTATGCTCTATATGTTGGGTCATGTGACCTCTGTTTGTAATAAATGCTATGATGGCTCTTCTGGGCCTTTATCTATATGAGTTGTTGAGTTATGTTGTGATGCCATGTTGTATAGCACATACTTGCATGTTATGCGTACGTGTAATGTGTATTGCTATGTGTGGGGTCCGACACCTAGTTGTTTACCCTTGGTAGCCTATCTTACAGGGAAATGTCTCCTGGTGCTCCCACTGAGCCTTGGTAGCTTGCTACTGCTTCGGAACACTTAGGCTGGCCGGCATGTGTCCTTCTTCGTTCCTGTGTCTGTCCCTTAGGGGAAATGTCACGCGTTGTTCCTTTAAGTCCTTGTAGCTTGCTACGACTTGGGTTCATACATTGATGACCGACACGTTTTTTTGCTGGGTCATGTATGCCTGTCTTTGTAATTTAGCGCCACTTTTGGTTTATAACTAGTCGTGTCGACCCAGGTTCTCCGTCATATGGATGCTAGCAACACTATCATATACGTGTGCCAAAATGCGCAAACGGTCCCGGGCCAGGTAAGGTGGCACCCGTGGGGATACCGTGCGTGAGGCCGCAAAGTAATATGATGTGTTACAGGCTAGACCTGTGTGACTTAGGATTGGGGTCCTGACAGATATGTCTCCAACGTATCTATAATTTATGAAGTATTCATGTTGTTTTATTATCATTCTTGGTTGTTTTACAATCATTTTATAGCAACTTTATATCGATCTATTGACCCAATGTCCACTGCCAGTTGCTGTTTTTTGCTCATTTTTTACATCGCAGGAAATCAATATCAAACGGAGTCCAAACACCGCGAAACTTTTTGGAGATTTTTTATGGGCCAGAACACCCAAGATGGGCCAGAGCTGCACCTGGGGTGCCCCAAGGGGGGCACAACCCACCAGGGCGCGCCAGGCCACCCTGGCGCGCCCAGGTGGGTTGTGCCCACCTCGGTGGCCTCCCGCACCCCCTCTTTACCCTATAAATTCACAAATATTCTGAAACACTCGGGGAAGACCTAGATCAGAAGTTCCACCGCCGCAAGGCTCTGTAGTTCATGATATCCAATCTAGAGCCCTTATCGGCACTCCACCGGAGGGGGAACCCATCACCAGTGGCCATCTTCATCATCTCGGCGGCCACCATGCGAGGAGGGAGTACTCCACCCTCGGGGTTGAGGGTTTGTACCAGTAGATATGTGTTTAATCTCTTTCTCTCTCTCTCTCTATCTCTCTCTCTCTCTCTCTCTCTCGTGCGATCTCGAGATGTCACGATCTTGATATATCATGGGCTTTGTAAACATAGATGGAGCATATGATGTTTCTCCCCTCTCTACTCTTGTTGTGATGAATTGAATCTTTACCCTTTGAAGTTTTGTCATGTCGGATTGAATGTTCAGGTTTGAGAATACTTGATATATGTCTGCAATTGAATACTCGTGGTGACAATGGGGTATCATATTGAATCACTTGATATATGTTATAGCACTCAACTTGCGGATTCCCGCGGTGACATTGGGGTAATCTATGCATAGGGGTTGATGCATGTTTTTATTATCTTTTCTCCGATTTTGGGGTCTCCTTGTAGTTCTTTGTGTGGATTGAATATTATGATCATGAAGTTGTGTGATGCATATTGTAGAATCAACTCATGGATATTTGTGGTGACATTGGAATATCTAGGTGACAATAGAGTTGGTTGATATGTGTCATATGGTGTTATTTTAGTACAAACTTTTGTATAGATCGATCGGACAGAATAGCTTTGTGTTATTTAAGTACGAACTCTACGATGGATTGATCGGAAAGAATAGCTTTGAGGTGGTTTCGTACCCTACAAACAATTTATATCTTTTGTTCTCTGCTAATAGGAGCTCGGGAGTGATTCTTTATTGCACTTTGAGGGATAATCATATGATCCAACTATGTTAGTATTGTTGAGAGATTGCACTAGCAAAAGTACAGACCCTAGGCCTCATTTTCAAGCATTTCAATATCGTTTGTGCTACATTTTATCACTTGCGACCTTGTTGTTTTTTATTGTTACATTACAAAAATCAATATCTACTATCCATATTACACTTGTATCACCATCTCTTCGCCGACCTAGTGCACCTATACAATTTCCCATTGTATTTGGTCTGTTGGGGACACAAGAGAATTTTTATTATTTGGTTGCAGGGTTGTTTGAGAGAGACCATCTTCATCCTACACCTCCCACGGATTGATGAACCTTAGGTCATCCAGTTGTGGGAAATTTGCTACTGTCCTACAAAACTCTTCGCTTCGAGGCCCAACCCGAGTCTACAAGAACAAGTTGTGTAGTAGACATCAAGCTCTTTTCTGGCGCCGTTGCCGGGGAGGTGAGTGCTTGAAGGTATATCTTTATATCTTGCAATCGAATCTGTTAGTTTCTTGTTTTATCACTAGTTTGGTTTATAAAATAAAACTAAAAAAATGGAATTTAGGTTGCATCATATTATATCATCTTTATAATATCTTTCTTGAAAATGATGGATCGGAAATTTTTGCTCAATTGTTAGAAGAAGTCAATAAAATGTTTGGCACAAAATATTTGAATGATGAGCATGATTTCAATGTTGTTAGTATGAATTATTTGAATGTCCGTGATGCTAATGATATGCAAAGCCATAAGCTTGGGGATGCTATATTTGATGAATATGATATTTGTAGTCCCCCAAATTTTGATGAGAAAATTTATTATGATGATTGCATGCCTCCTATTTATGATGATTATATTGATGAAACTGGATTTGGAGAGGTCATGACTTTATTTAGTGATGAATCCACTACTTTGGAGGATGTTTCAATTGACTATGATAACAAAGTTGCTATCTATGATGATTATGGTGATGACATGGATGCTATATTGAACAATGATAACCATGAAACTTGTCATCATGACTTTAATTTTGAATCTCATGATAGTTATTTTGTCGAGTTTGCTCCCACCACTATTCCTGAGAATAAATTTGCTTATGTGGAGAGTAGCAAAATTTCTATGCTTTTGCATCATGAAAAGAATGATTTATGTGATGGCTATATTGTTGAATTCATTCATGGTGCTACTGAAAATTATTATGAGAGAGGAACATATGCTTGCAGGTATTGCAATAATATCAAGTTTCCTCTCTATGTGTTGAAAATCTTGAAGTTTTGTTTGTTTTGCCTTCCTATGCTAGTTGATTCTTGCTCCCAAAAGTTGTTTTCTCACAAAATTCCTATGCATAGGAAGTAGGTTAGACTTAAATGGGCTAGTCATATTCTTCATGATGCTCTCGTGCATGTTTCAATCCATATCTTTTATGTGAGCATCATTGAAATCATCATGCCTAGCTAAAAGGCATTAAAGAAAAGCGCTTGTTGGGAGACAACCCAAAACTTATACCTACTGTTTTTGTGTGCTCACATGATTATGCTACTGTAGTAATCATGTTTTATAGCTTTTGTTCCAATAAAGTGCCAAGCAAAGCCTTAGGATCATGTTCGGTGATAGTAGATTTGATCTTGCTGAAAAACAGAAACCTTTGCGCTCACGAATCAAATTCTCATTGTTAACAGAAGAGTGCTTTTGAGTTGATTCTTTTTGTAGAAGATTAATATACAAATTGTTCAATTGTTCATATTTTTCAGAATTTTTAGAGTTGCATAAGTATGGTGGTTATCCAGATCATTACAGACTATTCTGTTTTTGACAGATTCTATTTTCAATGCTTAGTTTGTTTGTTTTCTAGTTTCTATGGCTTATATTGATCAATATAAATTATAGAAATGATATGGTATAGTATTCATTGTGTGAGAACAATTATGAATCTTGTCTTTGATAGTACCCAAAGTGAATGATTTGTTTTATCATACTAACCCATCTCACGAAGTTTTGTTAAGTTTTGTGTGATGGAAGTTTTCAAGTTTTGGGTGAGATATCGATATGAGGAGGATAAGGACCGGCAAGACCCTAAGCTTGGGTACTCCCAAGGAACCCCAAGGAAATATTCAAGGAATACCCAAGCAACTAAGCTTGAGGATGCCCCGGAAGGCATCCCCTCTTTCGTCTCCAACATTATCGGTAACCTCACTTGAAGCTATATTTTTATTCATCACATGATATGCGTTTTGCTTGGAGCATCATTTTCTTTTGTTAGGATTTTCTTTATGGTATTTATAATAATGTTTTGTATCTTTTATTTCAATAAAAGTGTCAAGGATAGCCTTTACCATGCTTATTTTGCAAGTCTATATGTTGTTGTTTCAAAATAGAAAGTTTGTCGATGTTGTAAAAATTCCCGAGAAAAGTAAGGATGTGATAAAATGTTGAAACTTTTTGCACAGCAAGATATGATAAATTTTCCTACAACATTTTAATTTAAAAAAATAGATTTAGGGAAGTATGGATGCTCTTGCATTCTTTACAGATTGTACTATTTTGACAAATTGTTGTTATGTTTGCATTGTTTGCATATGTTTGCATGTTTAATGATTCTATTTGAGGATGGTAGTATTAAATATGTAGAGCCATTTAGTATGCAATGTTAAATAATAATTTTAGTGATTTTCTATAGTAGAGAATGATAAGGTTTTGCATTGATTTATACTAACTTATCTCACGAGTTCTTGTTGAGTTTTGTGTGGATGAAGCTGTTGAGATTTAGGAAAACCGTGATATGAGAAGAATTAAGGAGACACAAAAGCTCAAGCTTGGGGATTCCCAAGGCACCCCAAGATAATATTTCAAGAAGTCTCAAGCATCTAAGCTTGGGCATGCCCCGATAGGCATCCCACATTTCTTCATTAACATTTATCGGTTAGTATCGGTTGATCGATCCTAAGCTTTTGCTTCTTCACATGAGATGTGCTATTATTGAAATGTCATTTTTTTTCTTGTTGTTTTAATAAAATACTTAGATCCAAAAGTTTTTATATAAAATAGAGCCCCCAAATAGTTGCCAGGGAGGCTAAGTAAGCGGCATTCATATCCCGTCAACGAAGCTCTTTTCTGGCGCCATTGCTCTAGTGCTTCACTTATATCTTTTTTAGCATGGTGTGCTTTAGTATTTTTGAAGAAATTCTCTCTTGCTTCACTTAAATTAATTTGAGATAAAGAAATATTATGCTGATGATCTTCATTTATATTTTTTTGGAGTAGCTTGTCATTTACTCTTGTGCTTCAATTATATCCTATGAGTAAATTCTTGAATAAATTGAATGTCATGAAGTTGAAATTATATCATGCCTAGTGGTAGCTTCACATTGGGTTTAGAAAGTGAAATCTTTTGAGGCTTGACAATCACAATATTGGTCATACAAGCGATTCACGAATAATTAGTAAGGAAGAGAAGTTTCACATGCAAATACACTATCCTGGATATCTTTTGTGATTGTGAGCCCCCATCAAAATATTATATGCCAAAATTGTTAACGTTGGACAAGGAAGACAACGTAATGGTTTATGTTTGTTCATATTCACATAGAAGTTATATTGTCATATATCCTTCAACATGTGGTGCTTGCCCTCCTATCTTTGCTAGCCAAAAATTTCGCACCAAGTAGAGATACTACTTGTGCATCCAAAAACCCTTAAACCCAAATCTTATCTTCAAGAGTCCACCATACCTACCTAAGATTCAGCAAGATCCTTCAAGTTGTCATCGGTGCAAAAAGGCAATAAAAATTGCTTCTAAAAGTGTTAGATCATTTAGTGTAAGAGAAAATTGAGCGTTGTACGAACTTGTGATGGCAAAGAATAAAAGCGACAAACTACATAATAAAGGTTGCTATCATAAGGGGCAATATAACGTGACGTTCTTTTGCACTAAGGGATTGAGCATACAAACAAATAAGCGGATGGCAACCTCTGCTTCCCTCTGCGAAGGACCTATCTTTTACTTTTCAGTATATACTTTTATGGAAAGAGTCAAAGTTTTTCTCTCCGTTCCTTTTTTATTTTTCTCCTTTAGCAAGCATCATGTGGTGAGGAAAGATCTAGGCACACATGTCCAGCCGAATATGGGTAGCATGAGTTATTATTGATGACATCACCCAAAGGTGAATACGTTGGGAGGCGAAATTACAAGCCCCTATCTTTCTATGTGTCCAGTTGAAACATTTTGCTCATGTGTATGCGGTGAGTGTTAGCAATCATAGAAGACTATATGATGGTTGAGTATGTGGAGATCTTACTTAAACTCTGTTGAATAAGTGGAATTACAATTGCTTCATGACTAAGTACATAGGTTTTTGAGTTTCAAGAGAATTCATTGTTTGAACCTTAACATGTGAATTGGTTGCTACTTTAACATGAGAACTTTTATAGGAAAGAATTACTGTTATGATGCTAGGAAAAGTGATTGAAATTTTCATTGATCAAACTTTTGTACTTTGCTAGCATTCACACTTCATAAATTATTTCTTTTATCATTTACCTACTCGAGGACGAGTAGGAATTAAGCTTGGGGATGCTGATGCGTCTCCAACGTATCTATAATTTATGAAGTATTCATGCTGTTTTATTATCATTTTTGGATGTTTTACAATCATTTTATAGAAACTTTATATTATTTTTTGGGACTAACCTATTGACCCAGTGCCAGTTGCTGTTTTTTCTTGTTTTTTACATCGTAGGAAATCAATATCAAACGGAGTCCAAACACCGCGAAACTTTTTGGAGATTTTTTATTGGCCAGAACACCCAGGATGAGCCAGAGCTGCACCTAGGGGGTACCCCGAGGGGGGCACAACCCACCAGGGCACGTCAGGCCCCCCTAGCGCGCCCAGGTGGGTTGTGCCCACCTCGGTGGCCTCCCGCACCCCCTCTTTACCCTATAAATTCACAACTATTCCGAAAACCCTCGGGGAAGACCTAGATCAGAAGTTCCACCGCCGCAAGGCTCTATAGTCCACGAGATCCAATCTAGAGACGTTTCCGGCACTCCGCCGGAGGGGGAAACCATCACCGGTGGCCATCTTCATCATCCAGGCGGCCACCATGGTGAGGAGGGAGTACTCCACCCTCGGGGCTGAGGGTTTGTACCAGTAGCTATGTGTTTAATCTCTCTCGCGCGATCTTGAAATGTTACGATCTTGATATATCATGGGATTTGATAACATAGATGGATCATATGATGTTTCTCCCCTCTCTACTCTTGTTGTGGTGAATTGAATCTTTACCCTTTGAAGTTTTGTCATGTCGGATTGAATGTTCAGATTTGAGAACACTTGGTATATGTCTTGCAATTGAATACTCGTGATGACAATGGGGTATCATATTGATTCACTTGATGTATGTTATAGCACTCAACTTGTGGATTCCCACGGTGACATTGGGGTAATCTATGCATAGGGGTTGATGCATGTTTTTATTATCTTTTATCCGATAGAAACTTTGGGGTCTCCTTGTAGTTCTTTGTGTGGATTGAATATTATGATCATGAAGTTGTTTGATGCATATCGTAGAATCAACTCATGGATATTTGTGGTGACATTGGCATATCTAGGTGACATTAGAGTTGGTTGATGTGTGTCATATGGTGTTATTTTAGTACGAACTCTTGTATAGATTGATCGGAAAGAATAGCTTTGTGTTATTTTAGTACGAACTCTAGGATAGATTGATCGGAAAGAATAGCTTTGAGGTGGTTTCGTACCCTACAAACAATTTCTATCTTTTGTTCTCCGCTAATAGGAACTCGGAAGTGATTCTTTATTGCACTTTGAGGGATAATCATATGTCCCAATTATGTTAGCATTGTTGAGAGATTGCACTAGCGAAAGTACGGACCCTAGGCCTCATTTTCAAGCATTGCAATACCGTTTGTGCTCTGTTTTATCACTTGCTACCTTGCTGTTTTTTATTGTTACATTACAAAAAGCAATATCTACTATCCATATTACACTTGTATCACCATCTCTTCGCCAAACTATTGCACCTATAAAATTTCCCATTGTATTTGGTGTGTTGGGGACACAAGAGACTTTTTATTATTTGGTTGCAGGGTTGTTTGAGAGAGACCATCTTCATCCTACACCTCCCACGGATTGATAAACCTTAGGTCATCCACTTGAGGGAAATTTGCTATTGTCCTACAAAACTCTGCGCTTGGAGGCCCAACACGAGTCTACAAGAACAAGTTGTGTAGTAGACATCTGTGATCCATAGTGGAAATCTCTACAAAGACTTATATTTTGGAACGGAGGGAGTATAAAAGTACAGTACAATATGTTCCTTCTAGTGAAGAGGAGCAGGAATAATTGTAGTGCATCACTGATCACCAGCTTTACTGACCTCCAAAGTACTTTGCTTGAAGCAAAACTATTGTCGTTGAAGAGGTGATATGTCTCCTTTTCCTTAGTGGAGAGGGACATGCGCTAGTTTTTTGCATAGGGTTATCCTATCTTTTCAGTCCTGTAATGTTGATGTTTACGTGGCTTGTAACTAAATCTTTATTTTATTATTGAGACACGTATTATCATGCAAAAAAGGAATATTTGCAGTGTACAGGTCTATTCAGTCGGTTTTGATGGACACTTTCAACTCTTCGGTCCTCTTTGATTCGTATGATTTTGTAAACATAGGAATAGGAATTGTAGTGGCCTGCCCACTTGAATCCTATAAGATTAGCAAGGAAATGCGGTGAGCTATGTCGCCTTTGAGAGTTACACTGATATTAACAGTACCGCACCTTCAGTTGAAGAGAGCTGTTATCCGAAGCCTTTCTAGCCGTACCGGCAGTGGTAGCCCATATTTTCCAGGAAGTTCCACTTTTCTGATTTTACTTGTGATGCTTATGGTTTTCCCATTATATCTACACTATGATATGTGTTGGTGCTTTGTGTCGCACTAGCAGCAGTTCACTCTTGAAGCTAAACAACACACCAATCATAAGTCCAAAGCTTACTTCTTCAAATATGAATTGTGATATGATACTGATATTAGTTAACAGACACACATTTAATTGGGCAGCTAATGCTCCCACTTGAGTTTCCAAATGCATGTGGCCACATATAGAGAGACAACATGGAATTGCATTTCTCTGGGCGTTGTGATTCATCATGAGTGGGCAACCAACATTGTATAGAAAGAAGAGGAATCTCAATAATATGCTTCCTCTTCTGTTCTTTAACATGTTCCTATTTTGTTATTCTTTATTTAGTAAGTATAGTATGTTCCTTGTGAGGAAGGGGAGCAGGGACATCTGAAGTCAACAGCTGATAGAGCTGGCCTGTAGGTGATCGATAGCCTTTCAATTAGTAGCCGCAATACAACAACGTATTTTCCAGCCAGTTCCACTTTCCCAATTTATTTATGTTGGGTATGGTGTACCCCTTTTATCTACACTACGATCTGCCTAGTTATTGTGTGCTCTTGTTATCATGGTTTGGCAATAAACTTTGTATACAATATATTATGAACCTGTCAGCTGCCGACTATCCTTACTTCTGGAGCTGCCAACAGGGAGACTATTTTTTGTCTAGTTGTGCCAGATTATATTAATTTGAACTTCTACTTTTCCGCATGTGCCTTACAGATCTCTTTTGCAGGAAATCTGCTCGAAGAAGAATTCCTGTTTGAAAAGGACCACATGATATCGCAAATATGTTGCTCGCTGCTTTGATCTTGTTGGTATTTGTTGTTCTCTATAATTGTACTTGCATTCATACCTGGTTCATTATGTGACAACAGTATGCATGATAGCTTGCTTATCAATTGTTCGCTCCAAATTATCAGATATGTATTAATTGTTACATTAATGTAGAATATACCCAATGCCAATTAAAAAATTTAGCTCTGCATTGTTCTTCTAAGTACCTATTGTCCTTTATCTATGTACTTTTATAGACAACTAGTTGTTCATGTACCATCACTCTGCATCTTATTTTCCTTTGCCCTCCATTTTCTACACATCAGATCTATATTTACTCTTACCATAAGGTTGAATAAAACCAATGGTACTGAAGAAGTTTAGCTCTGCATTGCTCTTGGCAGTACCTTTTGCCTGTATCGATGTACTTACATTTAGCTAGTTGGTTATGTAGCATCACTCTTCATCTTATCTTAAATGTTCACCATTTTTTCTTATATTATCACATCTATATTTACTCTTAACAAAATGTAGAATAAAGACAATGCTTATGAAGAACATTATGTGGTAAACTTCTTGAATTGCCCTCCCCCCATCAGCATGGACAAGGGCTTTATAGAGCCGGTCATCACCACTAATTTAAGTTTGTCCTTCTCAAGCCTTCAAACTTTTTGTGTATATTTGGTTAGGCATGACTGCAACGACTGTTTATTTTTGGTGTTTGCATCAAATTGCATGTTTAAAGTTTATCACAAAGTTCATAAACATAAGTTTGTCCTTCTCAATTTAAGTTTTCAGCTGTATAACCAAGTTCCTTCTTCATACCATGTAAACTAAACAATACAGAGCAAGTGATCTTCTTTTGCACTGCATGTATGCTTCTGTTCTTGATCCATATTCCAATGGTGTTGTGAAACTACCTACTACATCACAATGTCATATTCTGCAATGTCTTAACTATGAACAATGTGATATTATTCTACTATTATTTAAACCGTCTCTTTATTTGCCAATATGAAATGAGATAAATTGACAGCACACTAACCATTGATACTTATGTGTTCTTTAGCACCACATGTATGCTTGAGTTCTTGATCTGTAATCCAGTGGTGTCGTGAAGCTGCTGATATGTCCATTTTGCATCATGCTTATATATTGATGTTTATTGCATTATGGGTTGTTATTACACATTATGTCACAATACTTATGCATTTTCTCTCTTATTTTACAAGGTTTACATGAAGAGGGAGAATGCCGGCAGCTAGAATTCTGGGCTGGAAAAGGAGAAAATATTGGAGACCTATTATGCACAAATCAAAAAGCCCTGAAACTCCACGAAAGTCAGTTTTGGAAAATATAAAAAATATCTGGCGAAATAAGTACAGGAGGGGGCCACCCACCGTCCATGAGGGTGGGTGGCGTGCCCTACCCCCCTGGGCGCGCCCCCAGCCTCGTGGGCCACCTAGTAGCCCCCCGATGCCCATATTCTGCTATATCAAGTGTTTTGACCTGGAAAAAAATCATAAGGAGGCTTTCGGGACGAAGCGCCGCCGTCTCGAGGCAGAACCTTGGCAGAACCAATCTAGGGCTCCGGCAGAGCTGTTCTGCCGGGGAAACTTCCCTTCGGGAGGGGGAAATCGCCGCCATCGTCATCACCAACAACTCTCCCATATTGGGGAGGGTTATCTCCATCAACAACTTCACAGCACCATCTCCTCTCAAACCCTAGTTCATCTCTTGTATCCAATCTTTGTATCAAAACCTCAGATTGGTACCTGTGGGTTGCTAGTAGTGTTGATTACTCCTTGTAGTTGATGCTAGTTGGTTTATCCGGTGGAAGATCATATGTTCATATCTATTATGCATATTAATACCCCTCTGATTATAAACATGAATATGATTTGTGAGTAGTTATGTTTGTTCCTGAGGACATGGGAGAAGTCTTGCTATAAGTAGTCATGTGAATTTGGTATTCGTTTGATATTTTGATAAGATGTATGTTGTCTTTCCTCTAGTGGTATCATGTGAACGTCGACTACATGACACTTCACCATTTTTTGGACATAGAGGAAGGCATTGGGAAGTAATAAGTAGATGATGGGTTGCTAGAGTGACAGAAGCTTAAACCCTAGTTTATGCGTTGCTTCGTAAGGGGCTGATTTGGATCCATATGTTTCATGCTATGGTTAGGTTTACCTTAATACTTCTTTTGTAGTTGCGGATGCTTGCAATAGAGGTTAATCATAAGTGGGATGCTTGTCCAAGTAAGGGCAGCACCCAAGCACCGGTCCACCCACATACCAAATTATCAAAGTAACGAACGCGAATCACATTAGCGTGATGAAAACTAGCTTGACGATAATTCCCATGTGTCCTCGGGAGCGCTTTCCTTGATATAAGAGTTTGTACAGGCTTGTCCTTTGCTACAAAAAGGATTGGTCCATATTGCTGCACCTTATTTACTTTTGCCACTTGTTACTTGTTACCAATTACCTTATCACAAAACTATCTATTACCGATAATTTCAGTGCTTGCAGAGAATACCTTACCAAAAACTGCCTATCATTTCCTTCTGCTCCTCGTTGGGTTTGACACTCTTACTTATCGAAATGACTATAATAGATCCCCTACACTTGTGGGTCATCAAGACTCTTTTCTGGCGCCGTTGCCGGGGAGTGAAGCGCCTCTAGTAAGTGGAATTTCGTAAGGAAAATATTATATAGTGTGCTGAAATTTACTGTCACTTGTTACTATGGAACATAATCCTTTGAGGGGCTTGTTCGGGGTATCTTCACCCCGACCAGTAGAGAAAAGAGTTTCTCCTCAACCTACTGAACCTACTGAAAATGTTTACTTTGAAATCCCTTCGGGTATGATAGAGAAACTGCTAGCTAATCCCTTTACATGAGATGGAACGTTGCATCCTGATTTGCACCTAATCTATGTGGATGAAGTTTGTGGATTATTTAAGCTTGCAGGTATGCCCGAGGATGTGATCAAGAAGAAGGTCTTCCCTTTATCTTTGAAGGGAGAGGCATTGACATGGTTTAGGCTATGCGATGATATTGGATCATGGAACTAAAACCGGTTGAAATAGGAATTTCATCAGAAGTTCTATCCTATGCATCAGGTTCATCGTGATCATAATTATATATATAATTTTTGGCCTCGCGAAGGAGAAAGTATCGCTCAAGCTTGGGGGAGGCTTAAGTCAATGTTATATTCATGCCCCAGTCATGAGCTCTTAAGAGAAATGATTATTCAAAACTTCTATGCTCGGCTTTCTCCCAAGAATAGCTCCATGCTCGATACTTCTTGCACTGGTTGTTTTATGATGAAGACTATTGAATTCAAATGGGACTTATTGGAAAGAATTAAACTCAACTCTGAAGATTGGGATCTCGACGAAGGTAAGGGGTCAGGTACAACACCTAAGTTTGATTGTGTTAAATCTTTTATGGATACCGATGTTTTTTGTGAACTTAGCACTAAATATGGACTTGACTCTGAGATAGTAGCTTCTTTCTGTGAATCATTTGCTACTCATGTTGATCTCCCTAAGGAAAAGTGGTTTAAATTTCATCCTCCCATTGAAGTAAAAGTATTTGAACCTGTTAAAGTTGAAGAAAAGACTATCACTTATAATGTTGATCCTATTGTTCCTACTGCTTACATTGAGAAACCGCCCTTCCCTGTTAGAATAAAGGATCATGCTAAAGCTTCAACTGTGGTTCGTAAGAGTAATACTTGAACACCTACACCCTCTGAGCAAATTAAAGTTGAACCTAGTGTTGCTACGGTTAAGGATCTCTTTGGTCGATGATATTGATGGGTATGTTATTTACCTCTGTGATGAAGCTGCTAGAATTGCTAGACCCGATACTAAGAATAAACATAGACCTGTTGTAGGCATGCTTGTTATTTCTGTTAAAATAGGAAATCATTGCTATCATGGCTTATATGACATGAGTGCTAGTGCTAGTGCAATACCCCATTCCTTATCTGAAGAAATTATGCACGATCTTGCACCTGCTGAGCTAGAAGGTATTGATGTTACTATTAAGCTTGCCAATAGAGACATTATTTCACCAGTTGGGATTGTTAGAGATGTTCAAGTCTTGTGTGGGAAAGTTAAATACCCTGCTAATTTTCTTGTTCTTGGTTCCCCACAAGATGATTTTTGCCAGTTGGGATTGTTAGCATTATATTTTGTAGACCCTTCTTGAATACTGTTAATGCTAAGATAGACTGCGAAAAGGATGTTGTTACTATTGGTTTAGGGGATATGTCTCATGATTTTAACTTTGCTAAATTTCATAGACATCCCCATGATAAAGAATTGCCTAGTAAGGTTGAACTTATTGGTCTTGCTTCTATTGTTGTGCCTCCTAATGATCCTTTAGAAAAATATCTGCTAGACCATGAAAATGATATGTATATGGATGAGAGAAGGGAAATAGATGAAATATTCTTTAAACGGGGACCTTTATTGAAACATAACTTGCCCGTTGAAATTCTAGGGGATCCTCCTCCACCCAAGGATGATCCCGTGTTTGAGCTAAAACCATTACCCGATACTCTTAAGTATGCTTATCTCGGTGAAAAGAAGATATATCCTGTTATTATTAGTGCTAACCTTTCAGAGCAGGAAGAAGAGAAATTATTGAAAACTCTGAAGAAGCACTGTGCTGCTATTGGATATACTCTTGATGATCTTAAGGGCATTAGTCCCACTCTGTGCTAGCATAAAATAAAATTGGAGAAAGATGCTAAACCGGTTGTTGATCATCAACGACGGTTAAATCCTGAGATGAAAGAAGTGGTAAGGAAAGAAATACTAAGGCTTCTAGAGGCAGGTATAATTTATCCAGTTGTTGATAGTCAGTGGGTAAGTCATGTCCATTGTGTCCCTAAGAAGGGAGGTATTACTGTTGTTCCTAATGATAAAGATGAATTGATCCCACAAAGAATTGTTACAGGCTATAGAATGGTAATGATTCCCACAAATTAAATAAAGCTACTAAGAAGGATCATTACCCTCTACCTTTTATCGATCAAATGCTAGAAAGGTTATCCAAACATACTCATTTTTGCTTTCTAGATGGCTATTCTGGTTTCTCTCAAATACCTGTGTCAAAAGAGGATCAAGAAAATACCACTTTTACTTGCCCTTTCGGTACCTTTGCTTATAGACGTATGCCTATTGGTTTTTGTAATGCACCTGCTACCTTTCAAAGATGCATCATGGCTATATTCTATGACTTTTGTGAAAAGATTGTTGAGGTTTTCATGGATGATTTTTCCGTTTATGTAACTTCTTTTGATGATTGCTTAAGCAACCTTGATCGAGTTTTGCAGAGATGTGAAGAAACTAATCTTGTCTTGAATTGGGAAAAGTGCCACTTTATGGTTAATGAAGGCATTGTCTTGGGGCATAAAACCTCTGAAAGAGGTATTGAAGTTGATAAAGCTAAAGTTGATGCTATTGAAAAGATGTCGTGTCCCAAGGCCATCAAAGGTATAAGAAGCTTCCATGGTCATGCCGGGTTTTATAGGAGGTTCATTAAGGACTTCTCAAAAATCTCTAGGCCTCTGACTAACCTCTTACAAAAAGATGTTCCTTTTGTTTTTGATGATGATTGTGTAGAAGCATTTGAAATACTTAAGAAAGCATTGATCTCTACACCTATTGTCCAGCCTCATGACTGGAATTTACCCTTTGAGATTATGTGCAATGCTAGTGATTATGCTGTAGGTGTTGTTCTAGGACAAAGAATAGATAAGAAATTAAATGTTATCCAATATGCTAGTAAAACTCTAGACAGTGCCCAGAGAAATTATGCTACTACGGAGAAAGAATTTTTAGCAGTTGTATTTGCTTGTGATAAGTTCAGGCCTTATATTGTTGATTCTAAAGTAACTGTTCACACTGATCATGCTGCTATTAAATATCTTATGGAAAAGAAAGATGCTAAACCTAGACTTATTAGATGGGTTCTCCTGCTACAAGAATTTGATCAGCATATTACTGATAGAAAGGGAGCTGACAACCCCGTTGCAGACAACTTATCTAGGTTAGAGAATATTCCTGATGACCCACTACCTATTGATGATAGCTTTCCTGATGAACAATTAGCTGTCATAAATGCTTCTCGTACTCCTCCATGGTATGCTGATTGTGCTAATTACATTGTTGCTAAATTCATACCACCTAGTTTCACATACCAGCAAAAGAAAAGGTTTTTCTATGATTTAAGACATTACTTCTGGGATGACCCACACCTTTATAAAGAAGGAGTAGATGGTATTATTAGACGTTATGTGCCTAAGCATGAACAGGAACAGATCCAACGCAAGTGTCACTCTGAGGCTTATGGAGGACACCACGCTGGAGATAGAACTGCACATAATGTATTGCAATCTGGTTTTTATTGGCCTACTCTCTTCAAGGATGCCTGTAATTTGTCTTGTCTTGTGATGAATGTCAAAGAATTGGTAATATTAGTAGACGTCAAGAAATGCTTATGAATTATTCACTTGTTATTGAACCATTTGATGTCTGGGGCTTTGATTATATGGGACCGTTTCCTTCCTCTAATGGGTATACACATATTTTGGTTGTTACTGATTACGTTACTAAGTGGGTAGAAGCTATTCCAACTAGTAGTGCTGATCACAACACCTCTATTAAGATGCTTAGAGAAGTTATTTTTCCAAGGTTTGGAGTCCCTAGATACTTAATGACTGATGGTGGTTCACATTTTATTCATGGTGATTTCTGTAAAATGCTTGCTAAGTATGATGTTAATCATAGAATTGCTTCCCCTTACCACCCACAGTCTAGTGATCAAGTAGAACTAAGTAACAGGGAGTTGAAATTAATTTTGCAAAAGACTGTTAATAGATCTAGAAAGAATTGGACCAAGAAACTTGATGATGCATTATGGGCCTATAGAACTGCATATAAAAATCCTATGGGTATGTCTCCGTATAAAATGGTTTATGGAAAAGCATGTCACTTACCTCTCGAACTAGAACACAAGGCATATTGGGCTATCAAAGAGCTTAATTATGATTTCAAACTTGCAGGTGAGAAGAGGTTATTTGACATTAGCTCGCTTGATGAATGGAGAACCCATGCCTATGAAAATGCCAAACTGTTTAAAGAAAAAGTTAAAAGATGGCATGACAAAAGTATACAAAAGCGTGAGTTTAACGTAGGTGATTATGTCTTGCCATACAACTCTCGTTTAAGATTTTTGCAGGAAAACTTCTCTCTAAATGGGAAGGTCCTTACGTTATCGAGGAGGTCTATCAATCCGGTGCCATAAAAATCAATAACCTCGAAGGCACAAATCCGAACGTGGTGAATGGTCAAAGAAGCAAACATTATATCTCAGGTTATTGAAACCGTAACCCCAGAGGAATACATAAGGGACACTTTACAGTACGATTCAGACTTCGAAAAGGAAGAGATATGTGGTACGGTAAGTAAACCGACTCCAAAACTGTTATAATGGCAGGTTTTTTCCGTTTTGGAATATTTAAAAAATAGGAAAATAAGAAGTAGTCCGAACGGGACACGAGGCGTCCACGAGGGTGGAGGGCACGCACTACCCCTTGGGCGCGCCCCCTACCTCATGGGCACCTCGTGTGCCCTCCGGACTATGTTTTCTTGCACAATACTCCTTTTGGTCGGTAAAAATTCTTTATATAATCTCCCAAAGGTTTTGACCACCGCACCACGCAAATATCCCATGTTTTTGTTTCGAGCTACTTTCTGCCAGAGCTGACAAGGCCAGACATCATGTCGTCCTCCTCCTTCAACAGTGAGGGCAACGATGCTTGGCTAATGAAGATAGAGTTGAAGAGAGAAGAACCTGGGGAGATCAACAAGGAGGATAGGATCAAGAAGGCTATGGAGGAGCAGGCTCCGGCAGAAGAAGAAGAAGACACATTTCAACCCCTTCCAAACCTTTTTACCCCAACTGAGGTTGAAGCTTTCAAGATGATTGAATTAGCTCACATACAAAACAAGTATCTCACACGTGAAAATATTTTGTTGAAGGAGCATATCACCGCACTCAAGGGCATTATCCACAAATTGGAGGATCTCCTACGCTCGATGTACGACACTCCATCATCACTGCTACCAACTCCATCACTACCTCCGAAGAAAGAGACATAATTACATGGGTATGGGCACTCCCCTTGGCAACTGCCAAGCTTGGGGGAGGTGCCCCGGTATCGTATCACCATCACACTCCTATCTTTACCGCTTTTCTTAGTTTTATCCTTTTGGTAATATCTTGATCTAGTAGAATAAAGTTTAGTATGATCTAGTTGTGAGCTTTGCTTTATGATCCTTATCTTTGTATTCGAGTCCGTGAGCTATATATAATAAAGATTAGTTTTGAGTCAAGGGCTTGATTATCTCACTATGATCATGAGAGAATAAAATAAAATATAAAAAGTATCAAAGAGATCATATTGATCTTTTGGAAAGTAATGACTTCACATATTCACATAGAAATAATATGATGAATAAAAGTTATTGAGAGTTGACAAACATAGTTTTGTTCATTGTTGCAATTAATAGGAAGTAATAAAGAAAGAAAGGTTTTCACATATAAATACACTATCTTGGACATCTTTTATGATTGTGAGCACTCATTAAAATATGACATGCTAAAGAGTTGATGTTGGACAAGGAAGACAACATAATGGGTTATGTTTTCTTATATCTGTAATAAAGTATATTTTCATGGATTATGCAACATGTTGATCTTGCCTTTACCCCTCATGCTAGCCAAACTCCTTGCACCAAGTAGAGATACTACTTGTGCTTCCAAATATCCTTAAACCCAGTTTTGCCATGAGAGTCCACCATATCTACCTATGGATTGAGTAAGATCCTTCAAGTAAGTTTTCATTGTTGCAACTCTCTAAATATGTATGATCTATTAGTGTGGATAAAATAAGCTTTATACATCTTGTGATATGGAAGCAATAAAAGCGATGGACTGCATAATAAAGGTCCATATCACAAGTGGCAATATAAAGTAATGTTCTTTTGCGCTAAGATTTTGTACATCCAACCATAAAAGCACATGACAACATCTGCTTCCCTCTGCGAAGGGCCTATATATTGTTCTTACCTTATAAGAGTCATGGTGATCATCACCTTTCCTTTTTACATGTTATCCTTTGGCAAGCACATTGTGTTGGAAAGATCCTGACATATATATCCACTTGGATGTAAGCTATCATGATCTATTACTGTTGACATTACCCTTGAGGTAAAAGGTTGGGAGGCAACACTATAAGCCCCTATCTTTCTCTGTGTCCGATTAAAACTCCATACCCATAAGTATTGCGTGAGTGCAAGCAATTGTGAAAGACTAAATGATAGTTGAGTATGTGGACTTGCTCAAAAGCTCTTTTATTGACTCTTTCTGATGTTATGATAAATTGCAATTGCTTCAATGACCAAGATGAAGTTTGTTGGTCTTCAATGAAGTTTCTGATTCATACTTAACATTGTGAATAGATTGTTACTTTAGCATAAGAAATCATATGACAATATATATATATGTTGTTGTTATAAGAATGATCATGATGCCCTCATGTCCGTATTTTATTTTATCGACACCGCTATCTCTAAACATGTGGACATACTTTTCGATACCGGCTTCCGCTTGAGGACAAGGGAGGTCTAAGCTTGGGGAGTTGATACGTCCATTTTACATCATGCTTTTATATTGATGTTTATTGCATTATGGGATATTATTACACATTATGTCACAATACTTATGCCTTTTCTCTCTTATTTTACAAGGTTTACATGAAGAGGGAGAATGCCGGCAGCTGGAATTCTGGGCTGGAAAAGGAGCAAATTGGAGACCTATTATGCACAACTCAAAAAGCCATGAAACTCCACGAAAGTCAGTTTTCGAAAATATAAAATATATCTGGCGAAAGAAGTACAGGAGGGGGGCCACCCACCGTCCACGAGGGTGGGGGCGCGCCTCTGCCTCGTGGACCACCTGGCAGCCCCCAGATGCCCATCTTCTGCTATATCAAGTGTTTTGACCTGGAAAATATCATAAGGAGGCTTTCGGGACGAAGCGTCGCCGTCTCGAGGCGGAACCTTGGCGGAACCAATCTAGGGCTCCGGCAGAGCTGTTCTGCCGGGGAAACTTCCCTCCGGGAGGGGGAAATCGTCGCCATCGTCATCACCAACAACTATCCCATCTTGGGGAGGGTTATCTTCATCAACATCTTCACAACACCATCTCCTCTCAAACCCTAGCTCATCTCTTGTATCCAATCTTTGTATCAAAACCTCAGATTGGTACCTGTGGGTTGCTAGTAGTGTTGATTACTCCTTGTAGTTGATGCTAGTTGGTTTATACGGTGGAAGATCATATGTTCGGATCTATTATGCATATTAATACCCCTCTGATTATAAACATGAATATGATTTGTGAGTAGTTACGTTTGTTCCTGAGGACATGGGAGAAGTCTTGCTATAAGTAGTCATGTGAATTTGGTATTCGTTCGATATTTTCATAAGATGTATGTTGTCTTTCCTCTAGTGGTGTCATGTGAACATCGACTACATGACACTTCACCATTGTTTGGACCTAGAGGAAGGCATTGGGAAGTAATAAGTATATGATGGGTTGCTATAGTGACAGAAGCTTAAACCCTAGTTTATGCGTTGCTTTGTAAGGGGCTGATTTGGATCTATATGTTTCATGCTATGGTTAGGTTTACCTTAATACATCTTTTGTAGTTGCGGATGCTTGCAATAGAGGTTAATCATAAGTGGGATGCTTGTCCAAGTAAGGGCAGCACCCAAGCACCGGTCCAGCCACATACCAAATTATCAAAGTAACGAACGCGAATCGTATGAGCGTGATGAAAACTAGCTTGACGATAATTCCCATGTGTCCTCGGGAGCGCTTTGCTTTATATAAGAGTTTATTCAGGCTTTTCCTTTGCTACAAAAAGGATTGGGCCATATTGCTGCACCTTATTTACTTTTACCACTTGTTACTTGTTACTTGTTACCAATTACCTTATCACAAAACTATCTGTTACCGATAATTTCAGTGCTTGCACGGAATACCTCACCAAAAATTGCCTATCATTTCCTTCAGCTCCTCGTTGGGTTCGACACTCTTACTTATCGAAAGGACTAAGATAGATCCCCTACACTTGTGGGTCATCAGCTGCCAACTCCTTCGCAATGTCATTTTCTGTCATGTCTTAACCTGAACAATGCCATATTGTGTTAATGCTATTTTAAACTTTGTCTCTTTATTCGCTAATGAGAAATGTGATGAATTGTCAGCACTGATACTTATATGTGCAAAACCTTGTTTCTCTTTTAGAGTGATACCTCTAACCCCATAAAGAACTGACACAATGATAGTGAGACGAACCCATTGCATGTCCCTCTAACATATATTGCAGTGAAGAAGGCAACACATCTTGGAGATAGTGATACAACTCCAAAGTCATCTCTTGATGTAGCGTTGAAGTTACTCGCTAATAGCAGTGACACAAGCTCGATGAAGTCGCCGCCTGAATCAGTAAAACTTCTTCAGTCTCAACTTCAAGCAGTAAGACATGGTTCAGCTGAACCCCTGCTTGAACTCCAATCTTTATGGAAGATCAACGAGAAGTCCAGTGCGTCCATTAATTCTATGCAGCAAGTTGGAGGATATATGCGTCAAACAATTGCAATCTCATCATCTTGCTCAGCTGCTTGCGCTGCAGCTCCCGAGCAGGGCTAACCTTTCTTGAACTCTATTGAAGTGTTGTCGGTTTTGTATATTATTTTGCCGGCGTGTTTATTTGAACTCTTTGATGCCTAGTATATGCAATTTGTTGTCTGCTTGTGCTTTATTATCACTGGTGGCGACTAGTATATATATATATATATCGTGTTTTCACTCTATGAAAAATAAACGGGCCAAAATGTAAAATTACGGTATATAATCGGGCCAGCATGCAAATCACTATATATGGGTCGCAGCGTTGGCCCAGTCATCTCGGTCTGTTAACAGGCCTAATATAAACTGGCCCACTAGTAGTTTCGGGCCTTTAATAGGTCGAGTAAACCGCAGGCCCTAAGAAAATTCAATGGGCTTTTAGTAGGCTGGAAAGTAGGTTGCGCCTCAAATGTGCCGACCAGCTCATGGGCCGATAGCAGGCCGAAATAGACCCCGGCCCATGATTGTGCCAATCACATCACGGGCCGTTACCAGGCCAATTTTTTTCTCGGTCCTTATTTGGCCTAATCAGATTATAGGCTGTGAGCAGGCCGGATGCAAAGAGGGCCATAATTAGGCCCAACTATATTGCGGGGTTTTAACAGGCCTAAATAAATATAGGGTCGAAATTTTAAATGGGCCTTTAACAGGCCGATACTAATATCAGGCTGTATTATTAAATGGGCCTTTAGCAAACAGAAATCCTAACCGGGCCTCAAGTGGGCCCAAAAGCACAGCGTCCACTTGATGGGTCGTATCTTATATGGGCTATAATTTAGCCCAGAGAATGAAAGGCTCTTAAAGGGTCGGATCTGATATGGGTCGTCATTTGTCCCAAATCTTGACAGGGTTCTAGCGGGGCAGATGTGATATGGGCTGTAATGTGGCCCAGAACGTGGTATGCTATTAACGGGGCGGATCTCATATGAGCCCTTATTAGGATCAGAACGTGGCAGGCTGTTAATGGATTGGATCACATATGGGTCGGCATTTGGCCCAATACATGGCAGCTTGTTAACAAGCCGACCCACTAGTGTCCGCAAAATCTTATGGGCCTTTAGCTGGGCCGGCCCATTCTGGTCTGCAAAATCTAGTGGGCCTATAGCTGGGCCAGCCCATTTAATCTTTATGGGCAACTTTTGGGCCGGTCCACGTGTCGATGTATCATAGGAGCCTCTCGCCCATTGGATGAGTGACATTTGTGCCAACGCGGAGCTGACACGTGTTTCCGCCGGGCAATGAGAATTTTACACGTGGAAAATTGCCATTGGTCATGGCTGTTACCGGGTTATCGGATCCAAAACCAGACTCGATAGCTTAACGGCGAACCGTTATGGTGGATGCCACATGTGGGTTACCCTTGACGAAAACACTTCCATGACGCGACATTTATCGTCATGGAAGTGGACACTTCCGTGTAATTTTGGTATTGTCATGGAGCACTTCCACGACAGCACAGGTATGACTATCTTGATTTTGTCATAAAATCATCATAGATGTACATGCATGACAGAGAACGTGACCTACTGTGACAAACACGTAGTATCACGGAAGTGTTTTTTTTGTAGTGTCGAGCTCTAGTCATTGGTCCACATGGTGTCTTGGGAGACGAAGGTAGGTCCATGGGGATGACCGTTGGATGCTTCGTGTCATCTCCCTCCCTCCCCCCCCCCCCGGGGAAAGATCCGACCTCGGAGAAAACCTCATCACCATGGTAGGGAGAGATATCCTTGACATTGAAGATGTCGCTGATATTGTACTTTTCGCGTGGAATGTCGATCTTGTAAGCGTTGTTGTAGTATCGTGCGAGCACCTTGAAGGGTTCGTTAGCGCATGGTAGTAGCTTGGACTTGCTCTCCTTGGGGAGGTGTTCCGTGCAAAGGTGTAACCATACAAGATCTCCAATGTTGAATATCATGGGTTGCTTGTTGATGTTGATCTTGGTCGCGCGTCGCTGTACTTGGTGCTCGATGGTCTGTCATGTATCTTCATGCACCTTCTTCGGATAGCTCGCTCGTGCACTCGCGTCCATGTTGATGTGCTCTTGTAGAGGTAGTGTTACCATGTCCAATAGGGACAACATGTTGAATCCGTAGACGACCTCGAAGGGGGACTTGCTGTTAGTAGAGTGTATTGTGCGATTGTAGGCGTACTCGGCTATGGGTAAGCATTCCTCCCTCTTCTTGATGTTCTTCTTGATCAACACTCGAAGGAGAGGGGATAGCGTCTGGTTGGTGACCTCCGTTTGGCCGTCGGTTTAAGTATGGTTAGGTAAAGTCATCCTCGTCGATATCCCAATTATTATCATTTTGGGGTTTAGGATTCAGAACGATAATAGGTGCATACAAGTTTAAGATGAGACCAAGAATGCAAATGTATTCATGAAAACATAAAGGGTTCGGATCTGGAATCATGGCACTCGAGTCCTAGTGACAAGCATTAACCATAGAATACTCATAGCAACATCAATCTCAATACACAGTGGATACTATGCATCAAACCCTAAAAAATATGGCATCGATTACATAAGAAGTATCATCCAATGGTCATCTACAAACATAAGAAATATTCGTGATTTGAAAATGTTCGGGAAATATTTTATTTTACAAATTCAAAAAATGTTCACGATTTCAAATAAAATATCCGTGTATTCACAAAATATTCAAAATTTTAACTAAAGTTTATAAATTTTCAGAAAAATGTTCAAAACCATAAAAAGACATTCATGTTTTGAAAAATTATTGGCAAATGATAAATACTTACAGATTCAAAAAGGTTCGTGAGTTCAAATAAAATGTTCGGGTATTCACAAACAGCTCAAATTTCTAAAAATGTACATAAATATCTGAAAAAAATGTTTAAAAGATGTTCTTGATTTGAATAATATTCCGGAAATAATAAATTCTCAAGCATATAAAAAATTTGAGATTTCAAAAATAATGTCCGTGAATTCAAAAAATGTTCACACTTTTTAAATAAGTACATGTATTTTTAGAAAATATTAAAAGTACGAACTTTTTGGGACTTTCAAAATTGTTCCCAAAATTAAAAAAAAGGCTCAAAAAATATATAATTCATGGATTCAAAAACATTCATCAAAAACAAAAATGTTCTCAAACTTCGAAATGTATTCCCGAATTTCAAAATTGTTTGCCACTTCAAAAAAATTGTGGCTTAGTTTCAAAATAATACGAAATTTCAGAAAATGTTAGTGAATTAGAAAAATGTTCACGGATCTAAAAGGTGTTCAACACTTCGTTAAAACAGATTCACGAATAAAAATGTTCAAGATTTCAAAAAAAATGTTCGTGAATTTGAAAATATGTTCATGATTTCAAAAACTCTTCATGATTTCAATTAATGTTAACGAATTTAAAAGATGTTTGCAAAATAGAAGTAATGAAAATTTAGAAATAAGCAAATGGTAAAGAAAAAACAACAAAAGAGAAAATAAATTAAAAAATGAAATGAAATGAAAGGAAAACAAAAGTAACAATTCAAGGACGGTTCTAGAACCTTCCCAGCACCAGTGGATATGAAATCTGGAAATAGGTCCATAGGAAAATAGCGTGTGAGGGGTGTTTGCGCTAGGTGGTTTCAACATATATGAAATTATAGAAAATTTTAGTGAATTAAAAAATGTTCTTGAATTTGAAAAGTGTTCAAGAGTTCATGAAAACAGGTTCACAAACCAAAACAATGTTCAGGGGTTCAAAAAATAGTTCATGAATTTTAAAATATATTTATTTTCAATTTAAAACATGTCTGCAAAAAATAGAATTAATAAAAATTAAGAAATAAGAATGATAAATAAAAATTTAAAAGAGAAAAAAATTGTAAAAGAAAATCAAAGGAAAAACCCGGCCGAGAGAAGGTTCTAGATCATTCCCAAAACCGGTGGATATAAAATCTGGAATGGGGCGGACCATACAAACATAGTGTGTGACGAGGGTATGCGCTGGGCCGCACGGAATAGGAGTGGCCGACTCAAAGCGCGTGAGCCCAATTCCTATTAGGTGCCTTTTCCGCCGGTTAACGTGTATTTCGTTTCTCGCATCTGAAGGCATTCTGCATGAGCTTGTCCATCTAAGGATTGCATCGGGCAGGTTCCTTAAAATTTTGGGAAGCTTCCCCATCAATATTTTCCCTTTTCATTAGGTTTTTCTAGACAGGCTTTGTTCGATTTTTCTTTCTCTTTTTCTTTCTTTCCTTTTTATTTCTCATTATTTTTCTTGTTCCTTTTTATATTTTTTTTGAATGCTGAACTTTTTTAACTTTGAAGCTTTCTTCAAATTGATGAACTTTTCTAATATACGAGGATTTTTTTCAAGTCGGTGAACTTTTTTCAACTATTTGGAAAAAAATCAAAATCGATGAACTTTTTAAAATTTGGGAACTTTAATTTTTAAATCGCTGAACTTTTTTCAACTGCATGTCTTTTTTATTGCAATATTGGTTAAAAGTTTCAAAATTCATGTTTTTTTAAATCAATAAAGTTTTAAAATCTGTGATTTTTTCTAAAATCCACAAACCTTTTCAGTCTACAAACTTTGTCTGCCTTTGCTACCTTTTTAAGAGAATTTTTTGTGAACTTTAAAAAAAAGGACATTCGTAAACCGGTCAATAATCAACCAGTGAACGGTGAACGATCAACCGTGAAACTGAATGGGGAGCAGCCATGCACAGGACCTACATCTCGCTTGGCAGTTGGCACTAAACGATAGCTTTTCTCGCATGAAGCGCGGCGCTAGTGGGACAACCCATCAGTGCAGCAGCGAGTTGTTTTGTTCCCTGTGTCCTTTTATTGTTTTGTCACTATTTGGGCTAGTTTCTCTGTGTCGTTTTTTTCTCCGAATTTTTTATTTATTTTCTTATGTTTTTTATTTCTTTACCACTTTTCTTCTTGGTTCTTTTCTTCACCGTGTATTTAAGAAAAGTTTCACACACAATGTACTTTTCAATTCAGAATTAACTTTTTTTATACACATAAGGAAAATTTTAAATTCAGGGTTAACTTTTTTTGTACTTTTAAATTCAGAATTCATGTCGCACAACATCGCAATCGGCGAGTGGATACATAGGCAAACCCGCAGTTGTGCGACACGAGCGAGCAAGCAGTCGAATCACAGGAGCGCTTGAAGCGATCGTGATGGGCTGGCCCATGAAGCTGACACAAGAGTGCCGCTAGAGATAAAGGTATCTCCAACGGCAACCCGCAAATTTCCTCCCACATTTTCCGTGGACACGGGGGCTTAGTCCGTGGACACGGATGTGGACATACAACCGTAGCCACATACATCCAGCATTCCTCTAAATTTCTAGCCTCCACGATCAAATAGCCGCATACAAAGGGTACAAACATTCAAACACCCACATGCAACAACTGTTCAAAATTTAAAAAGTTCAAGTATTACGTCCCAACATTGTTTTCCCCTTTAATCGCCCACTAATGGTCAATCAGATCTTCCTTTACCTACTTGTGAGTTAATCGATGCCGAATTTGTTGATGCATTTGAATAAACTCTTCCAATGTACCCGAATTCTGGTCTGGAAGTTGGATAGGATCATCGACGTTCTCAAATTCTATAGCTACGGTAGCATCATCACCTGCATCCTCGACGATCATGTTGTGCATGATCACATAACATGTCATCACCTCCCACAAAGTCCCCGGGTCCCATTGTTTAGCAGGTCCACGAACAACTGCAAAACGGGCCTGCAGGACTCCAAATGTCCTCTCGACATCCTTTCTAGCTCCTTCTTTTCCTTGGGCAAAGTGAGCCTTTTTCTGGTCAACTGGGTTAGAGATGGTGCTGACAAAGGTAGTATATGGAGGATAGATACAGTCAACCAGATAGTTGCCCATGTTGTACTCATTTCCATTGACAGTATAGTGGCAAGTGGAGTATTTCCTTGAGTTGGCCTCGCAAACAACGACGATCACTGCATCACATTGATGTTACTATGAGACCCGGGCATGCTAAAGAAAGCGTGCCAAATCCAAAGATCATGTGATGCAACTGCTTCAACATTGATGGTGGGCTTCTTAACATGACCCTGATACTGCCCTTGTAAGCCCTCGGACAGTTCTTTCATTTCCAATGCATGCAGTCAAGAGATTCAAGCAAACCCGGCCACCCTCTTGCTTCTGAGATTGCCAAGAGCCTCTCGGTGTCTGCCATAGTTGGTTCTCTCAGTAATGAGGTCTCAACACCTCGACCACGGCAGTTGCAAACCTAACCATGGCATCTCCGCGTGCGCTCTCAGACATCCGTAGGTATTCATCCCACGAATCAACAATCGTGCCATATGCAAGCATTCAGAGTGCATCCATGCACTTCTGGTATTTATAGAAGCCAATCGTTCCCACGAGGTCCTTCTTAAGGATGAAGTAGTCATCATAGGACCGGGCGCCATGGTACAAATGATCGAAGATAGTCTTGCGCATCCGAAAATGCCGGCGGAAATGGTCAGCAAAGAGTGCATTCGGGGCAAAGGAGCTGGCCAGCAGTGTCAAATGGCCGCGCGCTTTGTTACGGTTGAGCAATCGATGACCCTTGATCGAGGCCTTGAAATTGAAAACATGTTCCTCCGCACGCTCCGCGTCTTCAAGGACCGCCTGCAACATTGCCATCTCATCAGAGCCCCCCCCCCCTCGTCCGATGAGTCATCGAATGACTCAATATAGTGCTCGTATATGTACTCCAAATCAGAATCCATTTGTAGAAAGAAGAAGGTAAAACTGTTTTTAGCCCCGACGATACATCAAACAGTTGTGAGGCATGGTGGGTATAGCAGTAGCGAATGGTACCTGGCGGTGTCGTTGGAGGACAGGGGTTGAACGACAATGGAGGTGAAATAAGGTGGAGCCGTTCTGGAGCGCTGGAGGTGAAAGAGACATAAAGTGCCAGCAGGCGTGTGGCGTGGCGGTTGGGGTGGTGGAGTGGCGTCGAAGGCAATAGAGGAAGTAGGAAGAAGAGAAAATGGGGAGGATTGAGGCGCGGGGTCCGCGAAGGGTTTTGGGTGTGGTGGGGTGTCGGAGTCCTACATGTCTGGTGTCCAGACTCCCGCAAAGCTCCCCCACTTTTGTCTCCGGTTTGTCGGACAAACCGCTTCTGGACCATGTCATGGACCGTACAGCACCGCGTTGGATGGCTTCCATAGTCCAAACAGTGCAATCCAGACGTATGCGGGTGGTTTGCAGGACCACCTTCGAGATGCCCTAATGGGTGCACAAGGCGCTAACGAGGAGGGCATACCTCATCGAGCTGTGATCCCATGTTTCTCTTATCTCTTGGGTTCCAATCCTTTCAATGGATTACAACCCCAAAATCATGTGTTGGAACGTCTGTGGGCTTAACTATTATGCCGAGCGTGTCACTGTTCGCAACGTGATGACTGCGGCGGTTCCTTATATCGGATGTCTGTACGCAACAAAGCTGGCTTTGATCTTGTCCTCCCATGTTTTGGAAACTCTTGGACCACAATTCAGTGACTTCTTTTATTTACCGGCGAATGACACTAGAGGAAGGATACTCCTTGCTTGGAAACGAACCGAGATTGCGCTCTCCAATCCCTCGATGGGTTTGTATCGTGTCACAATGCTCATGTGTCCCCCCCATCGGCTAGTGAACACTGGTGGCTCTCAGGATGACATGGACAAAATTGAGTTCCTTGCCGAGTTTCAGAGAAACCACGAGTTGTGCCCCGGTCCATGACAAGAACAACGATCTCCTCAATCACCGAGGAATAAGCCTTTTTGTTGTTTCATTGCCGATATGGAATTGTATGATATCTACCTTCACGGGAGGCTCTACACTTGGTCTAATGAGCATGATACCCCCACCCTTGTGCGCATCGACAAAGCCCTCTGTAACCGTGATTGGCAGACTACTCACCCCAATTATCTCATGTGATGCCTTGCTTCCGCCGCATATGACCACTGTCCCCTGGTTCTTGATTGTGTGTCGTGCTCCAGGGCGACCGATGATTCAAATTTGTGCGATCTTGGCCGAAGTTGGCGGGATTTGATCAAGTTGTCTTTGATGATTGGCTCACGGTGGTCCATGAACCTGACCCATTATGGCATATCTTCATGCAGCTAAAGGCTACTTCACAACGCTTGCAAAGCTGGAATTGCGTTACCATTGGCGATATCTCCCTACAACTGTTGCTCACCCGCAAGATCATTGCTCGGCTGGATGCGGCAGATGACCAATGCCCTCTTTTTGCCGCTGAGGCATGCACTACAAACTTTTCTCTATTCTGCGAAGCTTCACTTGTGTCATGTATAACCCATTTTCGTCATGGAAAATACACTAGTGGCGTTTTCCGGTCATCACGCCCACCATCATCGAAGTGCCGTCATAGAAAATAAAATTTTGACGATACCACTTGTGACATTGTGCAAGATCGCATTTTAGGTGACCAACCAAATAATGTTACCGATGGTAATTTTCGGTGACAGAATAAAATGTCACCTATGATGGTCCAATATGTCTCGTAAAATATTTTTGGCGAAGATAATTCCGTCACCGATGATCGGTCCGGGGGGTTGACTGGTCAAAGATTCAGATAGGTGGGGCCAGCAGTTGCTAGCGTGGCTTCTTCCATGTGGGTTCGCCGTGGGTTTTATCACCGACGATCCAGTCAGTAATAACTGGGTGTTAGTTTTGACCAGTCAAAGCTGCTGGCATATGGGCCCAGAAGATGTCGACGTGGCTGCTTACAAGTGGGACCAGGCATCGTTTTTTTGGTGACGATGTGTCGTCTGACCGGTCAATAGTCCTGACATGTGGACCCATTGTTGTGCCGACGTGGATGCTGGCAGGCGGGTCCATAGGTGGGTGGCGTGGTTTCTTACATGTGGGACCATACGCCAGTGCCGGCGTCCATAACCGTCACATTTTGTACCTGTGATCAATTTATTTTATATTGCAAAAATTGGCAGGCATATTTGACAATTTTGATATGAATTTGTGTAAAATTTGAATTTGAATGCAAATTGAGATGTTGCTGCTTTTATTAAACCCAAACTTGACAATTGTCAAACAAACTCTCTCGGACATTACAATAACCAGACATGGTAAAAAACACAGTATAAAATTAGATACATGACTCAGTTGCACGACATCCTAGCACCACTACCCTGACGATGTACCTAACCAGGTCATCAAGTTCATCAAGTCTCTTTCCGATAGCCGTACTTTTCTCTTCGTTCACATTCTTGACGTTTGCAAGTTTTTCCTGCTACTCTTGGAGGCCATTTTTGTTAGATCGAATACGGTTGTACTAGTCAAACACCCTTAATTTTAGGTCCTCAATGTTATCTTGTTGCTCTGGCAGGGCATTCTTGACATTTCAAAGTACTTTTTGCTCCTATAGAATGGTATTGTTGACATATTCAAGTTGACACTCTGGATTTGGCAGGAGACGCTTCACAACTTCATGTTCTTGTTGTTGTTCCGCCAGGGCCTTCTTGACAGCTTGAAGTTCTAGCTGATGCCATGACAGGGCCTTCTTCATATCATCTAGTTTGTCACGCCGTGCTCAACTGATACTAGTTCTTCCTAATGCACTGCTAGTGGACTGATGTCTGGTTCAGATAGTTGTTTCTCGTGTAAATGACCTACACTAAGGCCATCATTTGAGCCTCCTAACTTTCCCTACGGAAAAAACATGCAGGTTACATCAAATGGGAGAATTCCAGAAGCTATAGATGCATCTACCAAAATACATAGTTACATGGGTGAACAAAGGTCAAAAGTAAGGAAGTGTTTACAGAAAGCGTTGGCCTACTCTCCAGGTGAACTCGCTTTCTCTTTGATTTAATTGAGTTGAGTAATGCATATGCATTCAGAAGCGTCTTGAAGGGGACGTGACTGTTGAATAAATAAGTGGTGGTATTTTGTGAGTTTCAGGATGTACATGTTCTACGATCTAGGAAAATGAACTAGCAATCGGCATATTGTCAACATGAATTAGTTGAGACAAAAAGCATCTTGAGAAAACATATCGACTTAATTAGAAGAAGATATACTCATAGATTACACCAACGATTTGCTAATCAAATAATCATAGATAGAATGACATGCAATGTTTACCCAAGGCGCAATAAGAACCCTAATTGTAAGCCCGACTAAAACCCAAAGTTTTTACTCCATCCGATCGATCCATACTACGTGTCGCTACAACGGATGTATCTCGTCGTATTCTAGCGGTAGATCTTTCATTTGAGCAAGAAGTAATATGCATCTGAGGGAGCAATTTAAACTCAAGAACACAGAGAGAACTCATTGATTTGCTTGAGATCTTGGGGTACTTTTACCATCATAGCAAATGTGGTGCAGCAGAACACCGTTCGTTGGGAGCGGCTCCCTGGACAAACGATTTGTGGCCATAACTAGCAAGAACCACTTGCGGGGAGGGGTGGATCTGTAGGCAAAGAGAGAGAGAGAGAGAGAGAGAGAGAGAGAGAGAGAGAGAGAGAGAGAGAGAGAGAGATAAAGGAGGAGACAGCTCATTTTATGGTAGGGGATGTGATTGCTGTGGAAGAAAGAGGTGGTATTTGGGGAGGATTGGGATTAGGTTGGCACGCGGGCGGTTCCAAAATGAGTGGAGCGAAGGGAAAATTTGAGGGAACATTTTTTTAAGGGAAGGTTTAGTATGGGAGGCAAGGATAATCTAAGATTTGTTCAGTTTCAGATTATTTTTTCCTTCGTATTATGTGAGAACAACTTTCTTTCACTTGTAGCACCTTCACAAATAGTAGTGACCACTTTCATAAAAAAACAATTCATATGACGCCAGGTTCCTCACATATGTTGGTTCTACTTTACTTTGTAATGTATTCATGTAGTACCATGTTCATTGCTAATTTATTTAGGTTTGAACGCACATGCATTTTGTTCGTGCATGTCACTTTAACAAAGAACATTCTTTGTGTGAGTGTTTCATGGTTGTTTACAAATTCAAGCTCGCACTGCCAGTTGTCACGTCACAATTCCATATTATACTTTGCACACGGAAAGATGCCACTATCAGAAGGATTTGAGAGAGCATGGATCCAAACACGATCCATACTTTGCAATCATGATTCAAACCACTTAGTGATGTGATTTTTTTAAAGTACCATTCATTGCATCATACTATGGACTTTAATCGTGCATCCAAGCTTAGGTTATGCATGGTGTCGTATATCGGTCATAGTTGATTGGTGATAAAACTATCTGTATTTGACATTTTGTTTGCTTCTATAATACTGATCATGGAAATATGTGTTCATGTGGTACCTTGTTCCTCACATATTCAAGGTGAACCCAAGAGGTTTGAAATGTGCAGTCATTTTTTCGTTTATCGTGTGAAGTGTACTATTTACACATTGTAGTGCCTATGGTTGGTTATCACATCATACTCTGAGCTTCTACCACGAGCAGGTGGAAAAGTGCCTCCATAGGTGAATGTTCACAAAAGTATGTGCATTTGACATTTTATTTTTGCTTATGTACTATTGATGGGTGAATGTTCATGTGTTCGAATGTTCATGTGTTCGAATGTTCATTGTATATGTAAGGTGATCCCAACTGGTTTGCAATGCACATATATTTCATTTGTGTTGGTATCTTGAACAAAGTAAGTTCATCGTGTCAAGTGTCACGTCCGGTCAGAAATTAAAGTCCGGAGTGCAGTTGTCACATCATAATTTGATATAGCCTTTAAAATAAAACAAGTGGAGCATGCCATATGAACACAACACACAACTCAGGCACGTCGAGCGTGTAATGCCGATGCGGTACAAAATATATTGCTCGAAACCACCTAAAAAGTTGCTTCAACTAAAAAAACATATAAAAATGCGAGCGCTGAATCCTGATTCTCGTGCGTCCTGGAACCGCCAGGCGATGTCAAAATTGTTTTGTTCTTTACCTTTTTGCATGAGAAAATAACAATCACATTCCTTTTACCGTATTCATTTGCATACTCTTCCTCGGTCGTTCCTCGTCCTCCACAACCCCTACCGCCTCCCTACAACCATGGACGACAAGAAACTAACAACGGACACCACCACATCACTGTCCATGGTAGAACTGTGCTAGAGGTGGTGTACACACCTAGCACTGTGGAGCGAGTCATCGCCATGTACGAGAAATGCCTCTAGGAGGAGAAGAATAAGTTTGTTGGACTCGACCTCGAATACACCCGTTCAAGTAGTTACACACGACAAGGGGTCGCCGTCGTGCAACTCGCAATGGGCGAACATGTCCACGTGTACCACTACTACAGGTTCGAGTGGTGCCAGGCGTTGGATCACTTCCTATTGTTGGAAATATGCCCTAGAGGCAATAATAAAAGTATTATTATTATATTTCCTTGTTCATGATAATTGTCTGTTATTCATGCTTGAATTGTATTGTACGGAAACAGCGATACATGTGTGACTATATAGACCACAATGAGTCCCTAGTAAGCCTCTAGTTACTAGCTCGTTGATCAACAGATGGTCACGGTTTCCTGACCATGGACATTGGATGTCATTGATAACGGGATCACATCATTAGGAGAATGATGTGATGGACAAGACCCAATTCTGAGCCTAGCACGAGATCGTATAGTTCGTAATGCATAAGCTTTTTGGTGTCAAGTATTTATTCCTTAGACCATGAGGTTGTGCAATTCCCGGATGCCGTAGGAATACTTTGGGTGTGCCAAACGTCACAACGTAACTGGGTGACTATAAAGGTACGCAACGGGTATCCCCGAAAGTGTCTGTTGAGTTGGTACGAACCGAGACTGGGATGTTGTCACTCCGTATGATGGAGAGGTACCTCTGGGCCCTCTCGGTAAGACATCATCATAATGAGCTCAAAGTGACTAAGGAGTTAGTCACGGGATGATGGATTACGGAACGAGTAAAGAGACTTGCCATGATGAGATTGAGCAAGGTATCGGGTATACCGACGATCGAATCTCGGGCAAGTACCGTACCGATGGACAAAGGGAATGACATACGGGATTGAGTGAATCCTTGACACAGTGGTTCATCCGATGAAGATCATCGAGGAACACGTGGGAACCAACATGCGTATCCAGATCCCGCTGTCGGTTATTGACCGAAGAGTCGTCTAGGTCATGTCTACGTGTCTCCCGAACCCGTAGGGTCTACATACTTAAGGTTCGGTGACGCTAGGGTTGTAGAGATACATGCACATGGAAACCCGAATGTTGTTCGGAGTCCCGGATGAGATCCCGGACGTCACGAGGAGTTCCGGAATGGTCCGGAGGTAAAGAATGATATATAGGAAGTCCAGTTTCGGCCATCGGGTGAACTCCGGGGTCACCGGGAGTGTCCCGGGACCACCGGAGGGGTCCCGGGGGTCCACCGGGTGGGGCCACCCATCCCGGTGGGGCCCCTAGGCCGCAAGGGGGAAGGGGCCAGCCCCTGGTGGGCTGGCGCACCACATGGGCTCTCCTCTCCATGCGCCTAGGGTTGAAACCCTAGGGGGAGGGGGCGCCCCCTATGCCTTGTGGGCAAGTTTCCCCCCTTAGGCCGCCGCCCCCCTGGAGATCAGATCTCCCAGGGCCGGTGCCCCCCTGGCCCCTATATATAGTGGGGGGGAGAGGGCAGCCGCACCCCAAGCCTCTGGCGCCTCTCCCCCCTCCCGTCACACTTCCTACTCCTCCGCAGGGCGCCGGCGAAGCCCTGCAGGATTTCCTGTTGCATCCACCACCACGCCGTCGTGCTGCTGGATCTCCGACGACCTCTCCTCCCCCCTTGCTGGATCAAGAAGGAGGTGACGTTGCTGTACCGTACGTGTGTTGAACGCGGAGGTGCCGTCCGTTCGGCGCTAGGATCATCGGTGACGAAGAACGCGAAGAGTATGACTACTTCATCCACGCTTCTTCGAACGCTTCCGCACGCGATCTACAAAAGGGTATGTAGATGCACTCCAGTATGCTCGTTGCTAGATGACTCCTTAGATTGATCTTAGTGAAAGCGTAGAAATTTTTTGAATTCTGCTACGTTCCCCAACAGTGGCATCTGAGCTAGGTCTTTTGCGTAGCATCTTGCACGAGTAGAACACAAAGCAGTTGTGGGCGTTGGTTTTGCTCAACTTTCTTGCCGTTACTAGTCTAATCTTGGTTCGGCGGTATTGTGGGATGAAGCGGTCCGGACCGACCTTACACGTACGCTTACGTGAGACTGGTTCCACCGACAGACATGCACTAGATGCATAAGGTGGCTGGCGGGTGGCTGTCTCTCCCACTTTAGTCGGATCGAATTCGATGAACAGGGTCCTTATGAAGGGTAAATAGAAATTGACAAATCACGTTGTGGTTTTGGCGTAGGTAAGAAACGTTCTTGCTAGAAAACCTATAGAAGCCACGTAAAACTTGCAACAACAATTAGAGGTCGTCTAACTTGTTCTTGCAGCATGTGCTATGTGATATGGTATGGCCAGGAAGATGTGATGAATGATATATGTGATGTATGAGATTGATCATGTTCTTGTAATAGGGAATCACGACTTGCATGTCGATGATAATGACAACCGGCAGGAGCCATAGGAGTTGTCTTAATTATAGTATGACCTGCGTGTCACTGAATAACGCCATGTAATTACTTTACTTTATTGCTAAACGTTAGCCATAGTAGTAGAAGTAATAGTTGGCGTGACGACTTCATGAAGACACAATGATGGAGATCATGATGATGGAGATCATGGTGTCAAGCCGGTGACAAAGATGATCATGGTGCCCCGAAGATGGAGATCGAAGGAGCAAGATGATATTGGCCATATCATGTCACTTTATTTGATTGCATGTGATGTTTATCATGTTTATGCATCTTGTTTACTTAGAACGACGGTAGTAAATAAGATGATCTCTCACTAAAAATTTCAAGAATTGTGTTCCCCCTAACTGTGCACCGTTGCTAAGGATTGTTGTTCCGAAGCACCACGTGATGATCGGGTGTGATAGGTTCTAACGTTCGCATACAACGGGTGTAAGTCAGATTTACACAAGCAATACACTTAGGGTTCAATTGACGAGCCTAGCATGTACAAACATGGCCTCGGAACACGGAAGACCGAAAGGTCGAACATGAGTCGTATAGAAGATACGATCAACATGAAGATGTTCACCGTTGATGACTAGTCCGTCTCACGTGATGATCCGACACGGGCTGGTCGATTCGGATCATGTATCACTTAGATGACTAGAGAGATGTCAATCTGAGTGGGAGTTCATTAAAATTTGATTAAGATGAACTTAAATTATCATGAACTTAGTCTAAATTCTTTACAATATGTCTTGTAGATCAAATGGCCCACGCTCATGTCACCCTTAACTTCAACGCATTCCTAGAGAAATCCAAGCTGAAAGACGATGGTAGCAACTACACGGACTGGGTCCGTAACCTGAGGATCATCCTCATAGCTGCCAAGAAAACTTATGTCCTAGAAGCACGGCTAGGTGACGCTCCCGCCCCGGCAAACCAAGATGTTATGAACGCTTGGCAGTCGCGTTGTGATGATTACTCCCTGGTTCAGTGCGGCATGCTTTACAGCTTAGAATCGGGGCTCCAAAAGCGTTTTGAGCACCACGGGGCATATGAGATGTTCCAAGAGCTGAAAATGGTTTTCCAAGCTCATGCCCGAGTCGAGAGATATGACATCCCTGACGCGTTCTACAGTTGTAAGATGGAGGAGAATAGTTTTGTCAGCGAGCACATACTCAAGTTGTCTGGGTTGCACAACCGCTTGTCTCAGTTGGGAATGAATCTCCCAGACGAAGCGGTCGTTGACAGAATCCTCCAGTCGCTCCCACCTAGCTACAAGAGCTTTGTGTTAAACTTCAATATGCCGGGGATGGAGAGGTCCATTCCCGAGGTGTATTCAATGCTGAAATCAGCGGAGGTGGATATCAAGAAAGAACATCAAGTGTTGATGGTCAATAAAACCACTAAGTTCAAGAAAGGCAAGGGTAAGAAGAACTTCAAGAAGGACGGCAAAGGAGTTGTCGCGCCCGGTAAGCCAGTTGCCGGGAAGAAGCCAAAGAATGGACCCAAGCCTGACACTGAGTGTTTTCATTGCAAGGGAACGGGTCACTGGAAGCGGAACTGCCCCAAATACTTAGCAGACAAGAAGGCCGGCAACGTCAAAGGTATATACGATATACATGTTATTGATGTGTACCTTACCAGCGCTCGTAGTAGCTCCTGGGTATTTGATACCGGTGCAGTTGCTCACATTTGTAACTCAAAACAGGAGCTGTGGAATAAACGGAGACTGGCGAAGGATGAGGTGACGATGCGCGTCGGGAATGGTTCCAAGGTCGATGTGATCGCCGTCGGCATGCTACCTCTACATCTACCCTCGGGATTAGTTTTAAACCTCAATAATTGTTATTTAGTACCAGCTTTGAGCATGAACATTGTATCTGGATCTCGTCTTATGCGAGATGGCTACTCTTTCAAATCGGAGAATAATGGTTGTTCTATTTATTTGAGAGATATGTTTTATGGTCATGCCCCGCTGGTCAATGGTTTATTTTTGATGAATCTCGATCGTGATGATACACATATTCATAGTGTGAATGCCAAAAGATGTAAAGTTGATAATGATAATCCCACATACTTGTGACATTGCCGCCTTGGTCATATTGGTGTCAAACGTATGAAGCACAAGTCTGAGACCTTTGAAAAGTGCAAGGAATTTCAGAATGAGGTTGAGAATAAACGTGACAGAAAAATAAAGTTCTTACGATCAGATCGTGGGGGTGAATATTTAAGTCATGAATTTGGCACGCACCTTAGGAACTGTGGAATTGTTTCACAATTGACACCGCCCGGAACACCTCAGCGTAACGGTGTGTCCGAACGTCAAAATCGTACTTTGTTGGACATGGTGCGATCTATGATGTCCCTCACCGATTTACCGCTATCTTTTTGGGGTTATGCTTTAGAGACTGTCGCATTCACTTTAAATAGGGATCCGTCGAAATCCGTTGAGACAACACCGTATGAACTTTGGTTTGGCAAGAAACCGAAGCTGTCGTTTCTGAAAGTTTGGGGTTGCGATGCTTATGTCAAGAAACTTCAACCTGAAAAGCTCGAACCCAAATCGGAAAAATGCGTCTTCATAGGATACCCAAAGGAAACGGTTGGGTACACCTTCTACCACAGATCCGAAGGCAAGGTCTTTGTTGCCAAGAATGGATCCTTTCTGGAGAAAGAGTTTCTCTCGAAAGAAGTGAGTGGGAGGAAAGTAGAACTTGATGAGGTGACAGTCACCCCTCCCGAACCGGAAAGTAGCGCAGCACAGGAAATTGTTCCTGAGGTGCCTGCACCAACAAGGGAGGAAGTTAATGATGATGATCATGAAGAAACAGATCAAGTTACTACTGAACTTCGAAGGTCCACAAGGGCACGTTCTGCACCAGAGTGGTACGGCAACCCAGTCATGGAAATCATGTTGTTAGACAACGGTGAACCTTCGAACTATGAAGAAGCGATGGCGGGCCCGGATTCCAATAAATGGCTTGGAGCCATGAAATCCGAGATAGAATCCATGTATGAAAACAAAGTATGGACTTTGGTGGACTTGCCTGATGACAGGCACGCCATAGAAAACAAATGGATATTTAAGAAGAAGACAGACGCGGATGGTAATGTGACCATCTATAAGGCTCGGCTTGTCGCTAAGGGTTATCGACAAGTTCAAGGGATTGACTACGACGAGACTTTCTCTCCCGTAGCAATGCTGAAGTCAGTCAGAATCATGTTAGCTATTGCCGCATTCTATGATTATGAGATATGGCAAATGGACGTCAAAACAGCATTCCTTAATGGCTTCCTCAAGGAAGAGTTGTATATGATGCAGACGGAAGGTTTTGTCGATCCAGAGAATGCTAACAAGGTGTGCAAGCTCCAGCGCTCGATTTACGGGCTGGTGCAAGCATCTCGGAGTTGGAATATTCGCTTTAATGATGTGACCAAAGCGTTTGGCTTTATACAGACTTATGGAGAAGCCTGTATCTACAAGAAAGTGAGTGGGAGCTCTGTAGAATTTCTCATATTATATGTGGATGACATATTGCTGATGGGAAATGATATAGAATTCTTGGAAAGTGTAAAGGCCTACTTGAATAAGAGTTTTTCAATGAAGGACCTTGGAGAAGCAGCTTACATATTAGGCATCAAAATCTATAGAGATAGATCAAGACGCCTCATCGGTCTTTCACAAAGTACATACCTTGACAAGATATTGAAGAAGTTCAATATGGATCAGTCCAAGAAGGGGTTCTTGCCTGTTTTGCAAGGTATGAGATTGAGCAAGGCTCAGTCCCCGACCACGGCAGAAGATAGAGAAAAGATGAGTGTCATACCCTATGCCTCGGCCATAGGTTCTATCATGTATGCCATGCTGTGTACCAGACCTGATGTGAACCTTGCCATAAGTTTGGTAGGGAGGTACCAAAGTGATCCCGGTATGGAACACTGGACAGCGGTCAAGAACATCCTAAAGTACCTGAAGAGGACTAAGGATATGTTTCTTGTTTATGGAGGTGACGAAGAGCTCATCGTAAAGGGTTATGTCGATGCTAGCTTCGACACAGATCTGGATGACTCGAAGTCACAAACCGGATACGTGTATATTTTGAATGGTGGAGCAGTCAGCTGGTGCAGTTGTAAGCAGAGCGTCGTGGCGCATTCTACATGTGAAGCGGAGTACATAGTTGCTTGCGAAGCAGCGCAAGAAGGAGTCTGGATGAAGGAGTTCATCACCGACCTAGGAGTCATTCCAAACGCGTCAAGCCCGATGACTCTCTTCTGTGATAAAACTGGTGCTATTGCCATTACCAAGGAGCCCAGGTTTCACAAGAAGACCAAACACATCAAACGCCGTTTCAAATCCATCCGGAATTATGTTCAAGATGGAGACATAGGTATTTGTAAAGTGCATACGGATCTGAATGTCGCAGACCCGTTGACTAAACCTCTTCCACGGGCAAAACATGATCAACACCAGAACTCTATGGGTGTTCGATTCATCACAATGTAACTAGATTATTGACTCTAGTGCAAGTGGGAGACTGTTGGAAATATGCCCTAGAGGCAATAATAAAACTATTATTATTATATTTCCTTGTTCATGATAATTGTCTATTATTCATGCTTGAATTGTATTGTACGGAAACAGCGATACATGTGTGAATATATAGACCACAATGAGTCCCTAGTAAGCCTCTAGTTACTAGCTCGTTGATCAACAGATGGTCACGGTTTCCTGACCATGGACATTGGATGTCATTGATAACGGGATCACATTATTAGGAGAATGATGTGATGGACAAGACCCAATTCTGAGCCTAGCACGAGATCGTATAGTTCGTAATGCATAAGCTTTTCGGTGTCAAGTATTTATTCCTTAGACCATGAGGTTGTGCAATTCCCGGATGCCGTAGGAATACTTTGGGTGTGCCAAACGTCACAACGTAACTGGGTGACTATAAAGGTACGCAACGGGTATCCCCAAAAGTGTCTGTTGAGTTGGTACGAACCGAGACTGGGATGTTGTCACTCTGTATGATGGAGAGGTACCTCTGGGCCCTCTCGATAAGACATCATCATAATGAGCTCAAAGTGACTAAGGAGTTAGTCACGGGATGATGGATTACGGAACGAGTAAAGAGACTTGCCATGACGAGATTGAACAAGGTATCGGGTATACCGATGATCGAATCTCGGGCAAGTACCGTACCGATGGACAAAAGGAATGACATGCGGGATTGAGTGAATCCTTGACACAGTGGTTCATCCGATGAAGATCATCGAGGAACAGGTGGGAACCAACATGGGTATCCAGATCCCGCTGTCGGTTATTGACCGGAGAGTCGTCTCGGTCATGTATACGTGTCTCCCGAACTCGTAGGGTCTACACACTTAAGGTTCGGTGACGCTAGGGTTGTAGAGATACATGCACATGGAAACTCGAATGTTGTTCGGAGTCCCAGATGAGATCCCGGACGTCACGAGGAGTTCCGGAATGGTCCGGAGGTAAAGAATGATTTATAGGAAGTCTAGTTTCGGCCATCGGGTGAACTCTGGGGTCACCGGGAGTGTCCCGGGACCACCGGATGGGGTCCCGGGGGTCCACCGGATGGGGCCACCCATCCCAGTGGGGCCCCTAGGCCGCAAGGGGGAAGGGTCCAACCCCTGGTGGGCTAGCGCACCACATGGGCCCCCCTCTCCATGCGCCTAGGGTTGAAACCCTAGGGGGAGGGGGCGCCCCCTATGCCTTGGGGGGCAAGTTCCCCCCTTAGGCCGCCGCCCCCTTGGAGATCAGATCTCCCAGGGCCCGCGCCCCCCTAGCCCCTATATATAGTGGGGGGGGAGAGGGCAGCCGCACCCCAAGCCTTTGGCGCCTCTCCCCTCCCGTCACACTTCCTACTCCTCCGCAGGGCGCCAGTGAAGCCCTACAGGATTTCCTGCTGCATCCACCACCACGCCGTCGTGCTGCTGGATCTCCGACGACCTCTCCTCCCCCCTTGCTGGATCTAGAAGGAGGTGATGTTGCTGTACCGTAGGTGTGTTGAACGTGGAGGTGCCGTCCGTTCGGTGCTAGGATCATCGGTGACGAAGAACGCGAAGAGTACGACTACTTCATCCACGCTTCTTCGAACGCTTCCGCACGCGATCTACAAAAGGGTATGTAGATGCACTCCAGTATGCTCGTTGCTAGATGACTCCTTAGATTGATCTTGGTGAAAGCATAGAATTTTTTTGAATTCTGCTACGGTCCCCAACACCTATAACGCAAATGGATAACTTTCACAAGCGTGGACACGAGGGGCGACAAGATCATGCTTGCCCGTGCATGGATAACGTTTCCAGATGAACACCATGTCGACATCCAAGAGCAGTTCCGCATCAAAGGTGGTGGAGAAAAGGACTCCATGGTGGACCTTGCACCGTCCATCACCGACCCGTCGTACAAGAACATGAAGAAAACATTCCCAAGGGACAAGCACCACTACTTGGAGTGGAAGCTGATTTCTCGGCTGCACCTCAAGTACACAAAAGAAGACGGGTATGTTAGCTACAAGTTGTACCGTAGGATCCTAATCATTATGGATAGGCTACGTCACCATCTCCAACCACCATTGAGGGAACGCCTCCGCCCCCGTAAGAACAAAGACGAGAGATCTTCGAGCGGCTGGAAGCGTCAGAAGAGAAACAGCGGGTGGTGAATAGCAATAACTTGCGTGTGTACATTCAACCATTAGTATGTTCATTTAGATTGAGCAAACATATGTTCTAACTATGATTGTACTAGGTCAAAGATGTCATTTGTTATTGCAAGAACTTGGGTGTGTACATTCAAGTAGTGGTATGTTCATTTAGATTGAGCGATCCCATGTTCTGACTACGATTGTACTAGGTTAAAGATGTCGTGTACTATTGTATTATACTTAGTTACATAGCATAACTAGTGTGATGATGTACAAATTCATGGTGCTAATGTAAAAATACGTGATTGTATCTTTTTAACTCTCTGTAAATGTTTCTTCATGAATAGTGTGAGAACTTTCAGAAAATACTAGCAAGGGCTTTCAAAACGCGTGACCACATCTTTCGAAAACAATATCAGCGCTTCTACAATACACCAGAGCACTTTCATAGTCTTTGAACGTTGAAAAAAAGCAATGCATTGTCACGTCTCCATGTGTAGAAAGAAAAAAGCAACGGATGGTCAAGTCTTCATGTGCCTCCTCATCTGCTTCGTATGAACTGGGCACAGTCAGATCGTGGCTACACGACGCACGCCTGGTATGGCTATCATTCAAACTGCTTTTGCGGCCTCCTTGTCTCCCACCACGATCTAAGCGGTTGCCAACCCCCCTCTCCATCGCCTTCCCCATTCCACTCTCAATCTCTCCCCGTATCACTAGCACCATGTCTCGCGTTGGATCTTTTGGCGCCCTCGGCGGCAACAGGACGGTGATGCCAGGCTTACTAGCCTTGTTCACTCGGGAACATCGTGTCGACCTCCACGGCGGTCGCACCATCTGCACCGTCTTCACCAACGAGATCAATGCCATCGACATGTGGATACAACTGAGAGGGGTGTACATGCGAGCGTATGAACTAGCCTTCCTCAACATAGACCTTGAGTACACTCCCCCGCGGGACAAGGAAGCAGTCATCCAACTTTGCGACGACTCTAGTTGTCTCGTTTGCCAAGTATGCCAGTCGCCAAGGGTAAGCCCATCCCCGCGGAAGTTCCTACTCAAGGAATAATATACATTCATAGGTTTTCCATCTGGCGTGACAAAGAACCATTGGAGTTCTTGGGCTTAAGGGTCGCAAACTACAAGGACATCCAAGTCGAATGGGTTGTTTCGGATGATGCAACCAAGCCTTTGAATTTGCTCAGGGAAGTAGCCAGATTGATCATTGATGAATTCTACGATGAGATGAAGAATCTGAAAGTAAGGATTCTCATCGCAATGCACACATGTGTAATAACCATTTATGCTCTGACAGGAGGTAATGCCATTTGTAGGATAATCATGAATGGACAAAATAAGCATCGCACAAAAATTGGAAGGTTTTCACGTGCATACATCTGTTGTTTCCACACCATCCCACAACATCTACATATCTGCTATTCATGGCTGCATAAATACATGAAAATCCTTTCCTGGTGAGTATTTTCCCGGAATACGCAATGCCATCATGAAATTGGATTGGTTTATGCACATCCAGGGTGGGAAGTTGTATGGAATGACAAAAACAGGCCACATACTGTATGCACTGCTCATGTGTCCAAAGGGATTGAATCCATCAGTTGCAAATCCTAACCTCAAGTTGCGGGCATCTTTAGTAGATCCTTCATGTTTCCCATCGAAGTACTTTCATGGATCGCCATCAGTGGAGTGCCTCCTTACATTAGCCTCTTGAACCCTATTTTCCTTATGCCACTGGGTGTGCTCTGCTATTTCCCTCGAAGAAGAAAATCTTTGTAAACGTGGGATTATCAGAAAGTATCAAAGGATCTTGTGAGGATCGTTTTTCTTCCCATAGACGTGTCTCCACCTTGATGTACCATAGTGGGGACAGTGAATACTGTTGGCATTGTCTCCCCAATACAAAATGCAGTCATACTTGCATACATGAATTGTCTGGTGTCCAAGACCAAGATCATAAAGAGCTCTCTTTGCATCAACGTAGGATTTCGAAAAGTCCACCTTAGGCAAATTAGTATTCAGCAACTAATAATGCACATTGAATGTCTTGTTGGTCATACGCGTATATGTTTTGATATGAAGCACCCTGTTAATGAATGTCATCCATGTCATACTGCCACATTCCTTATGAAGGGGTTTCATGTCTTCTTCATTGAGTATCTTAAAAATTTCCAACACACCAGATGCATCTTCTTTATTTCTAGTTGTTCTTTCGAGGTCATCCACTAGAGCTCCCACCTCAAACACGGAATTTTGGTACAACGCAAAATTACTAGAGTCGTCAGATTCATAACCATCATCATTGGCAGTACAATTACGTTCACTGATGAACCCTGATTCCCCATGATAGATCCACATCGTATAGGACCTGAGCATACTAGTGACATTTATGTGACATCTGACATCACCAATAGTTTTCTGGATCCCATTACGAAATTTTCTACATGGGCACAACATATCTTCGGCCCCATTGTTGTGAGCAGGCGTAAATTCCATAAACTGATTCACGCCAACCATGTATGGTGGCGTGAGGACCATTCCATGAGTAATCCAACCATGACCCATTGCCTGTACAACATGAAAAGTAAATAGAACACACCTGATATTTGCTACTACAATGTTTTTCAGTAAACAAATCTCAACTGAAATCGCCCATGTTTAACGCTTCCATTGTCTCTATCGCGCGTGACTTCGCCCTTCAACTATGGCATGTGGCCTCGCCATACCCTCGAACCATATTCACCTCGCCATGCCGGCCTCTTGACTCACTGCCGGAGACGTAGTATGATGGAGGGCCCTAAGTCGACGATCCCAATTCCCTTTGTTAGGAGGGAACCGAACGATCCCAATTCCAAATTCCCGTTATTATGAAAAGAGATCCCGCTAAATGAGTTAGTTGAAAAGCAATTACTTATTATTTTTCTATTTACATTTACAACAAATGACCGACCAACATTAACTATGACACTAAGACTCGTCCTAGAAAATGGACATGCATAGTGATGGCCCAATATGTCGCAAAAAATCACCCCGGAACATCGCTAAAGTTGGCTAGGGCCCTGCCCCAGGAGGGAAACACCTCGTGATGGTGCATCGTCATAGAAAATGGTTTTAGGTGACGGTTCATGTTTCATCGCCAAGGTTTTGTCACTGAATAGAGCAAATTTTGTACTGATGGCTTTGGTGCAATCTCAAAGGTGCATACCTAGGGTTGGCATCTCTAGAACGTTTCATCATGCGCCAAAGGTCTAGTTTCTCCTGGCTTCGCGAGGGCATTACCTACTTGACATTCTCCAGGATTCACGCTTCCCACATCTGTCAGAAAAAACACATTTTCAGCCTTCATGTTGGTGATAACACTGTGTCCGGCGAGGCAGCCATGGTGAAGGCTACATTCTCCCACTTTCCTCCCATTTGTTATTCCCCTGACAATCAGGAATTATCCATTGATCTGGGAGCATTGAATTCACATGAGTTCAACTTATCTGCATCTATTCACCAACGCGGAAATCTGGGCAGCCATTAAACTGATGCCTACTGGGAAGGCATTGGGCCATGACGGATTTACCGTCGGATTTTTGCACGCCTGTTGGCCCATGATCAAAAAAGGATATTTGTGAAGCCTTTGATAAGTTGTCTTAGCTCAACGACCGTGGATTTCAGAAGCCGAACGAGGTCATGCTCACTCTTGTGCCCAAGAAACAAGATTCCTCTTTCTTGTTTGACTACAGACCTATTAATCCTATCCACTTGCTTGCTAAGTTGTTCGCGAAGGTGCTCTCACTCTGTTTGGATCCACGACTGGGAGATCTGTTGTCTTCCAGTCAAAGCACAATCATTGCCGCATGAAAATTATATCATGGTGTAGCAAACTATGCGTCTACTGCATACTCTCAAGGTGCCCAGGGTTCGCTTGAAGCTTGAAATATCCACAACATTTGACTCCATCTCCTAGCCTTTTCTCCTCGAGACAATGCGACATGTAGGATTTGGATGTCGATGGCGGATACGTCTCCAACGTATCTAATTTTTTTTTGTTCCATGCTATTATATTATCAATATTGGATGTTTTATATACATATTCTAGCAACTTTACATCATTTTTTGGGACTAACCTATTGACAAAATGCATAATGCTAGTTGTTGTTTTCTGCTTTTTTTACTTTGCTGAATATCAATATCAAATGAAGTCCAAATTCCACAAAACTTTTTGGATTTTTCTGGCCAGAAGACACACTGGGAGCCAAAGGAACACACGAGGGAAGGTCCATGGGGCCCACTAGGCACCAGGTAGAGTATTTATAGAGCCAGGGGTTAGTGTAGAATCTTCCCATGGGCTCCACTACCCACCAGGGCGGGCTGGGAGGCCTAGGTGCCCTGGTGGGTAGTGGAGCCCATGGGAATATTATACATTGACCCTTGGCTCTATAAATACTCTAATATTCTAGAAACCCTAGGGGAGTCGACGAAATACTTTTTCCAGCCACCGCAAGTTACAGAACCACCAGATCCAATCTAGAGGCCTTTTTCGGCACTCTGCTGGAGGGGTCAACGATCATGGAGGGGTTCATCATCATCATTGTTGCCCCTCCGATGATGCTTGAGTAGTTTACCATAGACCTACGGGTCTGTAGTTAGTAGCTACATGGCTTCTTCTCTCTTGTTAATCTTCAATACAATGTTCTACTCGATGTTCTTGGAGATCTATTTGATGTAACTCCTTTTTGCGGTGTGTTTGTTGGGATCCGATGAATTGTGAGGTTATGATCAGATCTATCCATGCGTGATTTGTTATAGCCTCATATTTCTTCTTCGATATTTTGGTTTGGTTTGGCCAACTAGATTGATTTATCTTGCCATGGGAAAATGTGCTTTGTAATGGGTTCGATCTTGCGGTGCTCAATCTAAGTAACAGAAAGAGACATGACACACATGTATCGATGCTATTAAGGGTAACAGGATGGGGTTTGTCCATGCGTGAGTTTGCCTTGTCTACATCATGTCATCATTCTTATTGCATTACTCCATTCTTCCATGAACTTAATACACTAGATGCATGTTGGGTAGTGGTCGATGGGTGAAGTAATAGTAGTAGATCCAGAATCATTTTGGTCCACTAAGCTTGGACGGGATGCCTATATATATGATCATTGTCTTGGATATTGTCATATTATTTGCTTTTCTACCAATTGCCCAACAGTAATTTGTTTACCCATCGTATGTTATTTTCTTGAGAGAAGCCTCTAGTGAAAACTACACATCCCCTGTGTCTATTTCCTATCATATTATTTTAAGATCTATTCAATCAAAAACCCAAAAAATACTTTGTTGCATTTTATTTGCTTCTATTTTATTTGAATCTATCAATCTATCTAAATCTCAATACCGTTGAGGGATTGACAACCCCTCTACGCGTTGGGTTGCAAGTATTTGTTGTTTGTGTGCAAGTGTTGTTTACATAATGTTGCTTGGTTCTCCTACTGGATTGATAACCTTGGTTTCATAACTGCGGAAAATACTTACCTCTGTTGTGCTGCATCATCCCCTCCTCTTTGGGGAAATACCAACGCGGATTTCTGGCGTCGTTGCTTGGATACATCATCAACATCTGTCTAGTACCTACGCATAAACTCTTATCTCCTTGCAATTACATTATTTGCTATTTGCCTCTCGTTTTCATCTCCCCCACTTCTAAAACGTTTTCTGAAAAACACAAAAACATTTGCCTTCTTTCGATTTGCTTCTTTCTTGTTAGATGTTTTGTTTGCTTGTGATTTTGTTTGCATAGTCACGATGTCTCAAGAAAACACCAGTTTGCGTGATTTTTTCAATGCTAATTATTATTATTTTATTAGTATGATGATTGCTACTCCCGCCTCTAGTGCGGAGTAGTACGATATTAACGTTGCTTTGTTGAATCTTGTTATGAAAGAGCAATTTTCCGGTAATCCTAATGAGGACGTCGCGTCCCATCTAAACACTTTCGTCGAATTGTGTGATATGCAAAAGAAAAAAGATGTGGACAATGATATTGTGATATTGAAATTAATTCCGTTCTCTTTGCGTGATCGTGCTAAATGTTGGTTTTCATCTTTGCCACGAAATAGTATTGATTCTTGGGACAAGTGCAAAGATGCTTTTATCACTAAGTATTTTCCTACCGCAAAAATTATTTCCTTTAGAAATCAAATCATGAATTTTAAGCAACTTGAGCATGAACATGTTGCCCAATCTTGGGAAATGATGAAGTTGATGATAAGAAATTTCCCAACTCATGGTTTAAATTTGTGGATGATCATACAATTTTTTTATATGGAGTTGAATTTTGTTTCTAGAAATCTTTTAGATTCCGCCTCGGGTGGTACTTTTATGGAGACCACTTTGGGTGAAGCCACTAAATTGCTTGATAATATTATGGCTAATTATTCAAAATGGCATACTGAAAGAGCTCCTACTAGCAAAAAGGTTAATTATGTTGAAGAAATTAGTACTTTGAGTGATAAAGTTGATTCTCTTATGAAATTAGTTGCTAATAAAAATGATTATAATGATGTTCCTTTGTCTACTTTCATTGAGCAAAAATAAAGACCTCACAGATGTGAATTTTGTCTCGCAAAACAATTTCAATAATAACGCTTATAGAGGTAATTTTAATCCTAGACCGTTTCCTGGAAGTTCCTCTAATAATTATGGCAATTACTATGGTAATTCTTATAATAATAATAGGATGCCCTGTGATCTTGGGAATAATATTAAAGAATTTATTAATGCGCGCAAAGTTTTCAACACTACGATAGAACAAAAGTTGAATGCGATTGATGACATGTCTAGAAGCATTGATAGAATTACTCGTGATGTAGAAAATCTCAAGATTATTATTTTTCCATCCAAGGTTGATATTAATGAATCAATTAAAGCTTTATATGACTCTATACATGAAAGCAAGAAAGAACTACTATGCTTAGAGCTAAAAGAGAATTTTTAGAAAAAGCGTTTTCACCCGATTGCTTTCGTAGTAATGATGAAGAGATTAAAATGGTTGGTGTTTCTTCTATTGATTCCTTGTTTAGTAATGTTAAAATTGATGGTAAGGGAACTTAAGAGGAGTCAACTTTAGCTAGAAGGTGTTACCATAATTCGGAGGGTGAAGATCTTGTTAAAAAAAGTGATAAACGTGGGTTTGGAGAGGTAAAAACTTTAGCTAGTGATGTAACCACTCCTTTGGATTATAAAGAAATTAATTATGATAGTTGATCTTTGATTGAATGTATTTATTTTCTGCAATCCATGATAAATTCACCCAATGCCTATGAGCAAAATAGAGCTTTTACTAAACATATTGTAGAAGTGTTGATGAAAAATTTGAAGAAAGGTTAGAACTAGAGATTTCGATTCCTAGAAAGTTATATGATAAATGGAAACCTACCATTAAATTCAAAACTAAAAATTATGAGTGCAATTATTTTTGTAATTTGGGTGCTAGTGTTCCCACAATTCTGAAATCTCTATGTGATGTGCTTGGTCTTACCAATATGGAGGAGTGTTCTCTTAACTTGCACTTGGCGGATTCTACTATTAAAAAGCCTTTGGGAAGAATTAATGATGTTCTTATTCTGAAAAATAGGGACTATGTTCACATAGATTTTATTGTTCTTGATATTGATTACAATCCACCTTGTCCCATCATACTTGGTAGGCCGTCTTTACGAACTATAGGTGACGTGATTGATATGAAAGAAGGGAATATTAAATTTCAGTTTCCACTAAGAAGGGGTATGGAACACTTCTCTAGAATTAAGATTAAGCTACCATATGAATCAATCATGAGGGCAACCTATGGATCAACAACCAAAGATGATAATACTTGAATCTATGCATTATGCCTAGCTAGGGGCGTAAAACAATAATGCTTGTTGGGAGGCAACCCAATAGTTATCTTTTAATTTTTGTTTTTTGCTTTTCTTTCTGTTTTTCAATAAATACACAATTATGCTAATGTTGTGATTGTGTTTTGGTGTTTTAGTTAGTTTTTGTGCCAAGCAAAACCTTTGGGTTGATTTGGGTGATAGTATATTTGATTTTGGGCATTAACAGAAACTTCGCGTCTAGTAGTAGAATTGTTTGTAATTGCTGGAGCATGAAAAATTTCTGAAAAATTAAAAAATGATTGATACACAAATTTACCAAGTTTCTCAATTTTTCATGATTTTTAGAGTTACAAAAGTATGACAAAAAATTATGTCTTTACAAATTGTTCTGTTTTTGACAGATTCTGTTTTCGTTGCTTTATGTGCTTATTTTGATGAATCTATGGATTGTATCGGGTGTATAAGCCATGGTAAAGTTAGAATACAATAGACACAATGTAATAACAGAATATGAATGGGTTTGCAACAGTACTTAGAGTAAAGATTGGTTTTATTATACTAACGGCTCTCACGAGGTTTTGTTAAGTTTTGTGTGATTGAAGTTGTCAAGTTTTGGGTGAGATCACGATGGATGAAGGAATAAGAAGTGGCAAGAGCCTAAGCTTGGGGATGCCCAGGGCACCCCAAGTTAATATTCAAGGAGAACCAAGCAACTAATCTTGGGGATGCCCCTGAAGGCATCCCCTCTTTCTTCCAACGACCATCGGTAATTTTACTTGAGGCTATATTTTTTTATTCGTCGCATATCATGAGTTTTGCTTGGAGTGTATTGTATTATATGTGTATTTGCTTGTTTTTCTTTTTAGTTTATCGCAATCATCCTTGCTGGACACACATATTTGAGAGAGCCATAATGATATCTTGATTTATTAGAATTACTTTATGTGGTTCACTTAAAAAAGTTGAGCTATGGAATTACTCTAGTACTTCACTTATATATCTTTTTGAGCATGGTGGTGGTGTAATTTTCGAAGAAATGCTCTCATGCTTCACTTAGATCATTTTGAGAGATGGTAATATTTTAAAGAAACATGCTCTCATGCTTCACTTAGATCATTTTGAGAGTTAGTAGAATTTTTGAGTCCTCTCATGCTTCACTTATATTATTTTGAGAGATGAACATTTTACAGAAATATTTATGCTCTCGTGCTTCACTTAAATTTGTTTGAGAGCTTGTCATTAGCAATGGCAATATACTTTAAATATGAATTTGGTCACAAAGTGATAGATATTCAAGAGGATATAATAAAACTTTCATGAAGATCATTGGATATTAAACCTTGATTTCTTGCAATAGTTTTGCGATATGGAGATAGTGATATGTGTCTCATGTTGGTAAGTACTTATGCTTTTGTAGGAATATTGGTGTTAAGGTTCGTGATTCCCTAGGCATGCACGCAAAGTCAATAGTTATGCAATGAAGTTATATCCTACTTGTGGTGCATTATTCAGTGTTAGTTATGTTTAATGCTCGTTTATGATCGTTTTCGTTTCATGGTTGGTCGCTTCTCAATCTATTTTCTAGCCTCCATTTTTACTAAGTGGGAATACTGCTTGTGCATCCAAATCCTTAAACACAAGTTGTGCCAAATGAGTCCACTATACCTACTTATATGTGGTATTTCCATGTCGTTCCAAGTAAATTTGTATGTGCCAACTCTAATTTTCAAAATGAATTTGTTTTTTGTGTGCCTGTACCACTCATGAAGCGGCAGGGGGATGCCAATATTTTCCATGCTAGGTATGTTATTCTCAAGACGATTGTTTACTCACTTGTCATTGCACGAGAGTGTGGCGGGCAATAGGGATGCCCAATCAGGAAATGCAAAAAATACTATAAAAATTTCCTTGCTATGTGTTGGTATGGAAGGCACTCGTGGATACAATTAGCCATGGATTGTGAAAGAATGGTCGAAAGAAAATAAACTTTATTTTATGTTTTGGAACCGCCTATGATTTATCTAGCATGGAAGATACTAGGAATTCTCGGTCATTTTTCGTTGACGGGAAAAGCATGCCTCTCAAAATAATTTTATCTCTCAATTTAAGCTTTGATCTCTAGCACCTCTACAAATCTCAGCTTCCCTCTGCGAAGGGCCCATCTATTTACTTTTATGCAATTTTTATTTTTCTCGAGTCTCCATCTTCTTTTCTAAAGCACCAACTAGGAAACACTACTATCATACTTGTGCATTAGATGTAGCTAATATTTGAGTGTGTTTCATGAATGGATCAATGATTGAGCATAATGGGCTAGGGATAGCTTTCTTTAGCATTGATATTTTGAAAGACATGGTTGCTTGTTGAAATGCGTGAGTATTAATGTCTTCATATCAAATTATAGACTATTGCTTTGAATCATCTAAAGTCAAAATGTCCATGCTACAAAGAGAAGAATATAAGATGAATATGTTAGGCCGCATTCCAAATCAAATATTCTATTTTTACCATTACCAACTCGAGGACGAGCAGGAATTAAGCTTGGGGATGTTGATATGTCTCCAACGTATCTATAATTTTTTTATTGTTCCATGTTGTTATATTATCAATCTTGGATGTTTTATATACATTTTCTAGCAACTTATATCATTCTTTGGGACTAACCTATTGACATAGTGCCCAGTGCTAGTTGATGTTTTCTGCTTGTTTTTTACTTTGCGGAATATCAATATCAAATGAAGTCCAAATGCCACGAAACTTTTTGGAGATTTTTTTTGGTAGAAGACACCCTAGGAGCCAAAGGAACACACGAGGGTGGCCCGTGGGGCCCACTAGGCACGGGCCAAAGGTGTTGGGGAACATAGTATTTCAAAAATTTCCTACGAACACGCAAGATCTATCTACTAGATGCATAGCAACGAGAGGGGAGAGTGTGTCTACGTACCCTCGTAGACCGAAAGCGGAAGCATTTACCAACGCGGTTGATGTAGTCGTACACCTTCACGATCCGTCCCGATCTAGTACCGAACGTACGGCACCTCCGCATTCAGCACACGTTCAGCTCGATGACGTCCTCGCCTTCTTGATCCAGCAAGATGGGCGAAGTAGTAGATGAGTTCCGGCAGCACGACGGCATGGTGATGGTTGTTGATGAAGAACAATCTCTGCAGGGCTTCGCCAAGCACTACAGAAACTAGACGGAGGATAAACTAGAGAGTCGGGGTTGCCGGCACACGGCTTGGTGTATCTTGATGTGTTCCAGGTGCTAGCCCCGCCCCTCTATTTATATGTTGAGCCCTGGGGTCGAAACTTGGAGAAAAAGCTCCTCAAAGTCGGTTTTGCCCGAAAGGCAAGAGTCCCACTCGGACTCCAGGACCAAACGCCATAATCCTTGGCGTCTGGCCCAGACGCCATGGGCCTTGGCGTCTGGCCCAGGGCCAGAGGCCAGGGTCTCCGGCGTTTGCCCCCCTGGCCTCCGCAAAACACCTTTTGCACCGACTTAATGCCCTGTGGGCTTGACCCCTTGGCCTAACCATATCATCCTATATATAGATTTTTACCTCCGGACCATTCCGGAGCTCCTCGTCATGTCCGCGATCTCATCCGGGACTCCGAACAACATTCGGTCACCAACATAAATAACTCATTCAATACTATATCGTCAACGAAACGTTAAGCGTGCGGACCCTACGGGTTCGAGAACTATGTAGACATGACCGAGACACTTCTCTGGTCAATAACCAATAGCGGAACCTGGATGCCCATATTGGCTCCTACATATTCTACGAAGATCTTTATCGGTCGAACCGCATAACAACATACGTTGTTCCCTTTGTCATCGGTATGTTACTTGCCCGAGATCCGATCGTCGGTATCATCATACCTAGTTCAATCTCGTTACCGACAAGTCTCTTTACTCGTTCCGTAATACATCATCTCCTAACTAACTCATTAGTCGTTTGCTTGCAAGGCTTATTACGATGTGCATTACTGAGAGGGCCCAGAGATACCTCTCCGACACTCGGAGTGACAAATCCTAATCTTGATCTATGCCAACACAACAAACACCTTCAGAAACACCTGTAGAGCATCTTTATAATCACCTAGTTACGTTGTGACGTTTGATAGAACAGAAGGTGTTCCTCCGGTGTTCGGGAGTTGCATAATCTCATAGTCATAGGAACATGTATAAGTCATGAAGAAAGCAATAGCAGTAAAACTAAACGATCATAGTGCTAAGCTAACGGACGGGTCTTGTCCATCACATCATTCTCCTAATGATGTGATCCCGTTGATCAAATGCAACTCATGTCTATGGTTAGGAAACATAACCATCTTTGATCAATGAGCTAGTCTAGTAGAGGCATACTAGGGACACTCTGTTTTGTCTATGTATTCACACATGTACTAAGTTTTCGGTTAATACAATTCTAGCATGAATAATAAACATTTATCATGATATAAGGAAATATAAAATAACAACTTTATTATTGCCTATAGGGCATATTTCCTTCAGCCTCCCACTTGCACTAGAGTCAAAAATCTAGTTCACATCGCCATGTGATTTAACACCTGATAGTTCACATCGTCATGTGATTAACACCCATAGTTCTCATCGCCATGTGACCAATACCCAATGGGTTTACTAGAGCCAAAAATCTAGTTCACATCGCCATGTGATTAACACCCAAAGAGTACTAAGGTGTGATCATGTTTTGCTTCGTGAGAGAAGTTTAGTCAGCGGGTCTGTTACATTTAGATCCGTATGTATTTTTGCAAATTTCTATGTCTACAAAGCTCTCCATGGAGCTACTCTAGCTAATTGCTCCCACTTTTAATATGCATCTAGATTGATACTTAGAGTCATCTGGATTAGTGTCAAAGTTTGCATCGACGTAACTCTTTACGACAAACTCTTTATCACCTCCATAATCGAGAAATATTTCCTTAGTCATCCAATTACCAAGGACAATTTTGACCGCTGTCCAGTGATATACTTCTAGATCACTATTGTACCTCCTTGCCAAATTCATGGCAAGGTACACAACAGGTTTGGTACACAGCATGGCATACTTTATAGAACCTATGGCCGAGGCATAGGGAATGACCTTCATTCTTTCTCTATCTTCTGCCGAGGTCGGGTTTTGAGTCTTACTCAACTTCATACCTTTTAACTCAGGCAAGAACTCCTTCTCTGACTGATCCATTTTGAACTACTTCAAATTTGTCAAGGTATGTACTCATTGAAAAAACTTATCAAGTGTCTCGTTCTATCTCTACAGATTTTGATGCTCAATATGTAAGCAGCTTCACCGAGGTCTTTCTTTGAAAAACTCCTTTCAAACACTCCTTTATGCTTTCCAGAAAATTCTACATCATTTCCGATCGACAATATGTCATTCACATATACTCATCAGAATGGTTGTAGTGCTCCCACTCACTTTCTTGTAAATACAGGCTTCACCGCAAGTCTGTATAAATCTATATGCTTTGATCAACTTATCAAAGTGTATATTCCAACTCCGAGATGCTTGCACCAGTCCATAGATGGATCGCTGGAGCTTGCACACTTTGTTAGCACCTTTAGGATCGACAAAACCTTCTGGTTGCATCATATACAACTCTTCTTTGAGATATCCATTCAGGAATGCAGTTTTGACATCCATTTGCCATATTTCATAATCATAAAACGCGGCAATTGCTAACATGATTCGGACAGACTTAAGCATCGCTACGGGTGAGAAAGTCTCATCGTAGTCAACTCCTTGAACTTGTCGAAACCCTTTCGCAACAAGTCACGCTTTGTAAACAGTAACATTACCGTCTGCGTCGGTCTTTCTCTTGAAGATCCATTTATTTTTGATGGCTTGCCGATCATCGGGCAAGTCAACCAAAGTCCACACTTTGTTCTCATACATGGATCCCATCTCAGATTTCGTGCCTCAAGCCATTTTGCGGAATCTGGGCTCGTCATCGCTTCCTCATAGTTCGTAGGTTCATCATGGTCTAGTAACATGACTTCCAGAACCGGGTTGTCGTACCACTGTGGTGCGGAATGTACTCTGGTTGATCTACGAAGTTCAGCAGTAACTTGGTCCGAAGTTTCATGATCATCATCATTAGCTTCCTCACTAATTGGTATAGGAATCACTGGAACTAGTTTCTGTGATGTACTACTTTCCAATTCGGGAGAAGGTACAATTACCTCATCAAGTTCTACTTTCCTCCCACTCACTTCTTTCGAGAGAAAACTCCATCTCTAGAAAGGATCCATTCTTAGCAACAAATAACTTGCCTTCGGATCTGTGATAGAAGGTGTACCCAATAGTCTCCTTTGGGTATCCTCTGAAGACACATTTCTCTGACTTGGGTTCGAGCTTATCAGGTTGAAGCTTTTTCACATAAGCATCGCATCCCCAAACTTTAAGAAACAACAACTTTGGTTTCCTGCCAAACCACAGTTCATAAGGCGTCGTCTCAACGGATTTAGATGGTGCCCTTATTTAACGTGAATGCAGCTGTCTCTAATGCATAACCCAAAACGATAGTGGTAAATCGGTAAGAAACATCATAGATCGCACCATATCTAATAAAGTATGATTACGACGTTCGGACACACCATTACGCTGTGGTGTTCCGGGTGGCGTGAGTTGTGAAACTATTCCACATTGTTTTAAATGAAGGTCAAACTTGTAACTTCAAATATTCTCCTCCACGATCAGATCGTGGAAACTTTTATTTTCTTGTTACGATGATTCTCTACTTCACTCTGAAATTTCTTTGAACTTTTCAAATGTTTCAGACTTGTGTTTCATCAAGTATATATACCCATATCTGCTCAAATCATCTGTGAAGGTCAGAAAATAATGATACCTGCTGCGAGCCTCAACACTCATTGGTCTGCATACATCAGTATGTATGATTTCCAACAAGTCAATTGCTCGCTCCATTGTTCCGAGGAATGAAGTTTTAGTCATCTTGCCCATGAGGCATGGTTCGCAAGCACCAAGTGATTCATAATCAAGTGATTCCAAAAGTCCATCACTATGGAGTTTCTTCATGCGCTTTACACCATTATGACCTAAACGGCAGTGCCACAAATAAGTTGCACTATCATTATTAACCTTGCATCTTTTGGCTTCAATATTATGAATATGTGTATCACTACGATCGAGATCCAACAAACTATTTTCATTGGGTGTATGACCATCGAAGGTTTTATTCATGTAAACAGAATAACAATTATTCTATGACTTTAAATGAATAATTGTATTGCAACAAATATGATCAAATCATATTCATGCTCAACGCAAATGCCAAATAACATTTATTTAGGTTTTACACTAATCCCGAAAGTATAGGGAGTGTGCGATGATGATCATATCAATCTTGGAACCACTTCCAACACACATCGTCACTTCACCTTTAACTAGTCTCTGTTCATTCAGCAATTCTCGTTTCGAGTTACTAATTTTAGCAACTGAACCGGTATCAAATACCCAGGGGTTGCTATGAACACTAGTAAAGTACACATCAATAATCTGTATATCAAAATATACCTTTGTTCACTTTGCCATCCTTCTTATCCGTCAAGTATCTAGGGCAGTTCCACTTACAGTGACCATTTCCTTTGCAGTAGAAGCACTTAGTTCCAGACTTGAGTTTAGCTTTGGGTTTCTTCATGGGAGTGAAAACTTGCTTGTCATTCCTCTTGAAGTTCCCCTTCTATCCCTTTGCCCTTTACTTGAAACAAGTGGTCTTATTAACCATCAACACTTGATGCTCCTTTTTGATTTCTACCTCCACAGCCTTGAGCATAGCGAAGAGCTCGGGAATTGTCTTTCATCATCCCTTGCATATTATAGTTCATCATGAAGTTCTACTAACTTGGTGATAGTGACTAGAGAACTTTGTCAATTACTATCTTATCTGGAAGATCAACTCCCACTTGATTTAAGCAATTGTAGTACCTAGACAATCTGAGCACATGCTCACTGGTTGAGCTATTCTCCTCCATCTTGTAGGCAAAGTACTGTCGGAGGTCTCATACCTCTCGACACGGGCATGAGTATGAAATACTAATTTCAACTCTTGGAACATCTTATATGCTCCGTGGTGTTCAAAATGTTTTTGAAGTCCGATTCTAAGCCGTAAAGCATGGTGCACTTAAACTATCAAGTAGTCATCATACCGAGCTTTTGTCAAAACGTTCATAACGTCTGCATATGCTCCTGCAATAGGTCTGTCACCTAGCGGTGCATCAAGGACATAATTCTTCTGTGCAGCAATGAGGATAATCTTCAGATCACGGACCTAGTCCGCATCATTGCTACTAACATCTTTCAACTTAGTTTTCTCTAGGAACATATAAAAAATAAACGGGGAGCAACATCGCGAGCTATTGATCTACAATATAGATGTGCTAATAGTACCAGGACTAAGTTCATGATAAATTAAAGTTCAATTTAATCATATTACTTAAGAACTCCCACTTAGATTGACATCCCTCTAATCATCTAAGTGATCACGTGATCCAAATCAACTAAACCATGTCCGATCATCACGTGAGATGGAGTAGTTTTCAATGGTGAACATCTTATGTTGATCATATCTACTATATGATTCACGCTCGACCTTTCGGTCTCCAGTGTTCCGAGGCCATGTCTGTACATGCTAGGCTCGTCAAGTTTAACCCGAGTATTCTGCATGTGCAAAATTGTCTTACACCCGTTGTATTTGAGCGTAGAGCTTATCACACCCGATCATCATGCGGTGTCTCGGCACGACAAACTTTCGCAACGGTGCATACTCAGGGAGAACACTTGTACCTTGAAATTTTGTAAGGGATCATCTTATAATGCTACCATCCTACTAAGCAAAATAAGAAGCATAATAAGATAAACATCACATGCAATCAAAATATGTGACATGATATGGCCATCATCATCTTGTGCTTTTGATCTCCATCTCCAAGGCACCGTCATGATCACCATCGTCACCGGCGCGACACCTTGATCTCCATCGTAGCATCGTTGTCGTCTCGCCAACTATTGCTTCTACGACTATCGCTACCGCTTAGTGATAAAGTAAAGCAATTACATGGTGATTGTATTTCATACAATAAAGCGACAACCATATGGCTCCTGCCAGTTGCCGATAACTTTACAAAACATGATCATCTCATATAATAACGTATAACTCATCACGTCTTGACCATATCACATCACAACATGCCCTGCAAAAACAAGTTAGACATCCTCTACTTTGTTGTTGCAAGTTTTACGTGGCTGCTACGGGCTTAGCAAGAACCGTTCTTACCTATGCATACAAAACCACAACGATATTTCGTCAAGTATGTGCTGTTTTAACCTTCACAAGGACCGGGCGTAGTCACACTCGATTCAGCTAAAGTGAGAGAGATGGACACCAGCCAGTCACCTTTAAGCAACGAGTGCTCATAACGGTGAAACCAGTCTCGCGTAAGCGTACGCGTAATGTCAGTCCGGGCCGCTTCATCTCACAATACCGCCGAAGCAAAGTATGACATGCTGGTAAGCAGTATGACTAGTATCGTCCACAACTCACTTGTGTTCTACTCGTGCATATCATCTACGCATAGACCTGGCTCATGATGCCACTGTTGGGGAATGTAGTATTTCAAAAATTTCCTATGAACACGCAATATCTATCTACTAGATGCATAGCAACGAGAGGGGAGAGTGTGTCTACGTACCCTCGTAGACCGAAAGCGCAAGCATTTATCAACGCGGTTGATGTAGTCGTACACCTTCACGATCCGTCCCGATCTAGTACCGAACGTACGGCACCTCCGCGTTCAGCACACATTCAGCTCGATGACATCCTCGCCTTCTTGATCCAGCAAGATGGGCGAAGTAGTAGATGAGTTCCGGCAGCACGATGGCGTGGTGACGGTTGTTGATGAAGAACAATCCCTGCAGGGCTTCGCCAAGCACTACAGAAACTAGACGGAGGATAAACTAGAGGGTCGGGGTTGCCGGCACACAGCTTGGTGTATCTTGATGTGTTCCAGGTGCTAGCCCCGCCCCTCTATTTATATGTTGAGCCCTGGGGTCGAAACTTGGAGAAAAAGCCTCCTCAAAGTCGGTTTTGCCCGAAAGGCAAGAGCCCCACTTGGACTCCAGGACCAAACGCCACAATCCTTGGCGTCTGGCCCAAACGCCATGGGCCTCGGCGTCTGGCCCAGGGCCAGACGCCAGGGTCTCCGGTGTTTGGCCCCCTGGCCTCCGCAAAACACCTTTTGCACCGACTTAATGCCCTGTGGGCTTGACCCCTTGGCCTAACCATATCATCCTATATATCAATTTTTACCTCCGGACCATTCCGGAGCTCCTCGTCATGTCCGTGATCTCATCCGGGACTCCGAACAACATTCGGTCACCAACATACATAACTCATTCAATACTATATCGTCAACGAAACATTAAGCGTGCGGACCCTACGGGTTCGAGAACTATGTAGACATGACCGAGACACTTCTCTGGTCAATAACCAATAGCGGAACCTAGATGCCCATATTGGCTCCTACATATTCTACGAAGATCTTTATCGGTCGAACCGCATAACAACATACGTTGTTCCCTTTGTCATCGGTATGTTACTTGCCCGAGATTCGATCGTCGGTATCATCATACCTAGTTCAATCTCATTACCGGCAAGTCTCTTTACTCGTTCCGTAATACATCATCTCCTGACTAACTCATTAGTCGTTTGCTTGCAAGGCTTATTACGATGTGCATTACCGAGAGGGCCCAGAGATACCTCTCCGACAGTCGGAGTGACAAATCCTAATCTTGATCTATGCCAACACCACAAACACCTTCAGAAACACCTATAGAGCATCTTTATAATCTCCCAGTTACGTTGTGACGTTTGATAGCACACAAGGTGTTCCTCCGGTATTCGGGAGTTGCATAATCTCATAGTCATAGGAACATGTATAAGTCATGAAGAAAGCAATAGCAGTAAAACTAAACAATCATAGTGCTAAGATAACAGATGGGTCTTGTCCATCACATCATTCTCCTAATGATGTGATCCCGTTGATCAAATGACAACTCATGTCTATGGTTAGGAAACATAACCATCTTTGATCAATGAGCTAGTCTAGTAGAGGCATACTAGGGACACTGTGTTTTGTCTATGTATTCAAACATGTACTAAGTTTCCGGTTAATACAATTCTAGCATGAATAATAAACATTTATCATGATATAAGGAAATATAAAATAACAACTTTATTATTGCCTCTAGGGCATATTTCCTTCAAAAGGTGCTTTGTAATGGGTTCGATCTTGTGGTGCTCAATCTTAGTGACAGAAAGAGACATGACACACATGTATCGTTGCTATTAAGGGTAACAAGATGGGGTTTGTTCATGCGTGAGTTTGCCTTGTCTACATCATGTCATCGTTTTTATTACATTACTCCGTTCTTCCATGAACTTAATACACTAGATGCATGCTGGATAGCGGGCGATGTGTGGAGTAATAGTATTAGATGCAGAATCATTTCCGTCTACTAATCTTGGACGTGATGCCTATATATATGATCATTGTCTTGGATATCATCATAATTATGTGCGTTTCTATCAATTTCCCAACAGTAATTTGTTTACCCACCGTATGTTATTTTCTTGAGAGAAGCCTCTAGTGAAATATACGACCCCCGGGTCTATTTCCTATCATATTATTTTCAGATCTATTCAATCAAAGACCCAAAAGTACTTTTTTGTGTTTTATTTACTTTTATTTTATTTGGATCTATCAATCTATCTATTTATCAAATCTCAATACCATTGAGGGATTGACAACCCCTCTACGCGTTGGGTTGCAAGTATTTGTTGTTTGTGTGCAGGTGTTGTTTACATAGTGTTGCTTGGTTCTCTTACTGGATTGGTAATCTTGGTTTCATAACTGAGAGAAATACTTACCTCTGTGGTGATGCATCTTCCCCTCCTCTTTGAGGAAATACCAACCCAGATCACAAGTAGCAATGGTGAGGATGGGTGTCGAGCTCTCGGGTCCTCATCAACGGGACACCAGGACCCCAATTTTTCAAGCCAAGGGCCCGCGACAAGGTGATCCCCGATGTTGTTAACATTGTGATCGACTCTCTCAACTCCCTGCTGATGCATGCTATGCGATCTGGTGTTCTTTGGTGCCTCACCGTCCGCCATGCAGCTTTGAGTGTGTCCCTATACGGTAACAACATCATCGTCCTCTGCCACTCGGAAGGTCAGCAGCTTCACGTCATGCATGAGCTCCTCCGGGTATTTGGTGTCACCTCTGGTCTCCGCACTAACTTCCGCAAAAGCTCTGTCATCCGCAACAGATGTTCGCTTGAGCAGCTCGTTGAAATTGGGGATGCGCTAGTCTGCCCGGTGGCTTCCTTCCCGATGACCTACCTTGGCTTGCCTATTTCCATTCAGAATGGGACAATTACATTTGTGCCCTTAATTGGCACTACTCATATTTTCCCCTAATTCCGAAGTGTGCTCAAATTTGCCCCTCTTCCGTTGAGAGAGGTTATAGAAATGCCCTTCCGTACATTTTCCATCCGGTCAAAGGCCTTTGACCGTTAAGTGCGCGTATAGAAAAATCTAACGATCAAAGGCCTTTGACCGGACGGAAAATGTACGGAAGGGCATTTCTATAAGTGCATTTAATGGAACAGGGGCAAATTTGAGCACACTTCGGAATTAGGGGTAAATGTGAGTAGGTGGTTCGAGTTAGGGGTTGAAATGTAAATGGCCCATTCAGAAACCATCGACCACCGCCCTTCTACCGCTTTTGGAGCGTATGGCTAGGATGTTACCGACGTGGCGTGCATATCTTCTATCGAGAGGGGAGTGTCTCGCTCTTGCTAGGCATGTTCTCTCCGCAATGCTGGTGCATTTGTTGCTTGCTATGGCTCTCAAAGCAACCGTACCGAAGATCAACGGGATTCGTGAATTTCTCTAGCATGGAAAACCCGATGCATGTGGAGGCCACTGTCTAGTCAACTAGGTTTGCCGTCCTATTGAGCTGGGTGGATTGAGAATCCGTGACTTGAGGTGCACTGGAAGTGCCCTCCGCACTCATTAGTTATGGCTGCAGGCGACTGATGCGTCGAGACCATGGCACAAGCTTCATCTCTCCCCGTGATCCCGAGGTTAGACAATTTATTCGTGCATCCACAACTTGGTCTCTTGGTGATGGCCGCACTTGTCGATTCTTAGCGGATCACTAGCTCGAGGGGCGATCGATCGTCGAGCTCGCCCCTTCCCTTTCCGCCTTGGTTCCTCGCAAGCTAATAAAACAATGTCTGGCATGTGATGCTTCGCAAGGACATGTCTGGATTCAGGACATTCGCGGAACCATGGGTGTCATGGTGACTACTGAATACATCGATCTATGGCGCAAATCCAACTCATCTCTCTTGGACCTGGCCCGGACGTGATCCGGTGGCGATGGACCTCATCTGGTGTATATTCTCCAAAATATTGCTACTTGCAACTCTTCCTAGGCTCTACTACTTCGCCAAATTGGCGCATGGCCTGGCGAGTTTGGGTTCCTTTTCGCATCCGATTCTTCATCCATCTAGCAAACCAGGATCGTTGTTGGACGGCGGAGCACCTCCAGCGACATGGCTTGCCCCATCATGCCCAATGCCTCTTTTGTGATCAAAGCCAGGAAAAGATCCAACATCTTCTCGTAGGATGCCCCCTTTCTCGGCAGGCTTGGCACGGCATTCCCTCATGGTGCCTCCAACACCACCGACGATCGCTGTTTCCGGAAGGGTTTTGGCTCTCTCGCGATTCTCACAGCTACACTATGGAAGCACCGCAATCACTGTGTTTTGCAGACTAAGGCATATCTTAGTGGTGAAAAGAGGTTGATGTCTTTCCACCCATCCAGATTCAAAGCATGATACTTATAATTTGGGTATGTTACACCAATTATACTGTAGAGGTCTCCTTTATAGTCTTTCTTTCATGAAAAAAATGACGTGTTTGCGACGGCGAGAGAACCTCCACGACGCATGTACGAGGCGCAGCGATGGGCTAACGCGGGTGCTAAGGGTCTGGGTATGATCTAGGGGCTGAGCAACCCCTCTCTGCTGCTACAATGCTATGTATATGCGCCTCTGTGTATGCATTGACGAGACACTGTAACATCTCGCGAAAAGACAAGAGCATAAAATGTTGATAGGAAAGTTTAGCTAGGGCGTGGACTGCCCCAAGCACATTTGTACATCGCATTCTGAGCAAAATTCTGCCGTCACGAGTAGTATCTTTCAAGAGATACCCACTTCGGGAGGCCCCATTTGAAATCGAGTCTGACCCGGATTGTATCGGCCCTGCTACAGACGTGGGGCCCTAGTGTACGGCGCTGCTTTAATACAAGGCCGAGAGAGGCCCATTACCACTAGTAGTGGCCGTCAGCAGGAAGCACAGCCAAGTTGTTAAAGGCAGCGGGGACAGGGCCGCCGCCCACCGCCGTCGTACTCGTGGAACTTGCCTGCTCGCCACCCCGCCCTTTGCTGCTACCGCCGCAGCCGGTCGATGGCCGACTCCGCCGCCAAGCGGCCTCCAACGCCGGCGCCGGCCTCCGGCGGAGGCGGTACGCACGCACACCCCTCCGTCCTCTCTTAATCTCTTTGTTATTTACGCTTTATGCTTGGCGGTTTTGCCTGACTTCTATGTGTTGCTGTGGACCTGCGGTACCATGTGATCCGCCTGGTTGCTTTCTTGCTTCTTTGATCGCGAGTAGTGCTGGATTTGCTCTTACTACGACGAGTAACGACGTGATTCGCTAGATTAATTGTCCGGTCATAAGTGAAGTGCACCTCTGTTTGTTGCCTCCAACTGCATAATAGTACAGTAGTTCTTGTTCCTTGTTGCACTCGTCTGAACCGGTTGAAAAACACAACTTAATTCCTGTTACAAATCCCTAGCATCGTCATATCCCTACTTCCCCGTCCTTGTCACTTTTCAGCAGTAGAAATTTATTCACCAAGCAAGTTATCCGCATATATAACTCCAAGTTAAGACAATACGTGGAGAAGTCATCCTGGATTCCCTGCAAAATGTGTGTACAAGTTTGCTTTCCAGGAGAATAAAATAGTTGCTCGGTTTCAGAAATTTACGCCACTTTGTCGCTTGATTCTAGATGACCTGGTTAGATTACTTTTCTTGAGAGAATGATTCAGTAGCGCCTCTCGATGAACATCGGCATTAAACCGGCAGTCCAAGATGACATATTTGTTCTAAATCTTTTGCTTTCAACCGCTTCCTGGCTCACAAAGGAACCTGGTATAGTTGAACTTTCAATTTTCTGTAGAAACTCTTCAGAGTTGATCATCCTTTCAGATCTGTTGCTAAACTGCATAGTGTTCAGGACATTTTCCCTTGCTTGGATATTCAAAGTTTGCTCACCTTTCCGGGCGTCGCATGTCCAAAGTTTTGTCGCAAAATTTTCGTACCACTCTACATCTGTCGTAGAAATTTCATTGACCACTTTTCAATTTCATATCCTGGTGTTGTTATCCTGCAAAGCATATGGTGTCATTTTCTCAGAGGACAAGAATTACTGCATTCAAAACTAGTAAGTCACGTAAGTGTTGAAGGAGTGAGTTGCGTGGTTCTCGAATACATGACCCGTGAGGGTTTACCTCGTGACTTGCGCGGATAACTATATATTAGAGTATTATTACAAATGAACATGATATTATGTTGGTTATGATAATGAAATGCTATTTTAAGTCATGGAGAGAGCACACGCAAACGTCTGCACTCATTTATTTATTTATTTATTTATTTATTAGAGAGAGAAGAATTCGTCAGATTTAAAATTTGGGATTTGAGCCCTTCTGTCTGGAAACGAAAGGAGTACAGCTAGAAGCCTTGGGATCAGCGATCACAAACTACATGTTGAAGATCAGATCTTGATTTGTTTTCTTAGGGCATAGCACTATCAGACAATCAAACCTTCATTATTTATTCCATGCAGGGATTGAGTTGACCGTGGATGAACCTATGCTTGAAAGTTGAAACTGACAGTTTAAGATGATACTACTAGTAGTAGATTACTTTATCTTTTGCTTTCATCTCTTTCTGAGCTGACAGATCACAGATGCACGGCATACTTAATTGTTTCATGGGACCTACCATACTTTCCTTAGTGTTTTTGATACGGTTGGGTGGAACTATGCCTTCAGACTTCATTAATCTGCCAATCATTTGGGAGATCTTCTCTTGGTATAATGGTTTTAGACGTCTGAATGCCCGATTCACCATTCTGTCCACAACAACAAGACGTATCCGGAAATTCTAATGCTGGTGCTGTCAATGTCATGAAAATATCTCCAGATAGGTTCTGCAATCTCGCATATTGAAAATGTCACGAAAGCATTGGTGTCATGTTGGACCTGTACTGTAATAACAAACCTTCTAGTAGAACTTTATGACGTTGCACCTTGGTGCATGTTCAAACCTTCCATCTCTGATTTATGTCAAAAGCTAAGTTGAAACAGCCCTTCTCTTAAGCCAGAAGACATCTTACAATGTGCACACTGATTTAAACGAGGTGCAGAAGTTCAAATTGCAGTGACACAGCACTGATTTCAGGTGTTTGCTATCTCATTTCACAGGTATGGCGTGGAAGCTCTCTTTAGCTCTGTTTGTGATCCTGGCGGCGCTGCTGTACAAGCAGATTCAGCCTCCGGCTCCGAAAATCGTTGGCTCGCCGGGTGGCCCCCCTGTTACAGCATCAAGAACAAAACTCAAAGATGGCAGGCATTTGGCATACCTGGAATCTGGCGTCCCAAAGGAGAAGGCCAAGTACAAGATCATTTTTGTCCATGGATTCGACTCCTGCAGATACGACGTGCTTCAAATTTCCCCGGTACATATTGTTAATTATTATCTTAAGAATCATTTTACAGATGGAACAATCTACTTCAAGCTGACACGAAGTGATTGTCATGGCATGGACTGATGAAATCTGGTACAGGAGCTGGCACAAGAGCTGGGCATCTACCTGCTGTCCTTCGACCGGCCCGGGTATGGTGAGAGCGACCCTGACCCGGCACCGTCTGAGAAGAGCATCGCCCTCGACATCGAGGAGCTCGCCGACAACCTGCAGCTGGGTCCCAAATTCCACCTCATAGGCTTCTCCATGGGCGGCGAAATCATGTGGAGCTGCCTCAAGTACATCCCGCACAGGTAACACAGGATCATCCAGAACTTATCAAGCTGATCACCGTGCATCTTTGTTCACTGCAACATCAAAGGCTTCAGGTCTGAATGTTTGTTCCACCGTGGTGCAACAGGCTCTCTGGGGTGGCCGTTCTCGGCCCGGTGGGCAACTACTGGTGGTCCGGCTTGCCGTCGAACGTGTCATGGGACGCCTGGTACCAGCAGCTCCCACGGGACCAATGGGCTGTCTGGGTCTCCCATCATCTGCCATGGCTGACCTACTGGTGGAACACCCAGAAGCTCTTCCCGGCCTCCAGCGTCATCGCCTACAACCCTGCGCTCCTGTCCGAAGAAGACGCGAAGCTCATGGAGAAGTTTGGAATGCGAACCTACATGGTATGTATGGTAACAAGCGTCATTCACACCTGGCATGATTTCCCGGTGTAACTGACGGTTCGTTTCTCTGGTCCGTTTGTGCGTCTCGCAGCCGATGATAAGGCAGCAGGGGGAGTACTACTGCCTGCACCGCGACATGATGGTCGGGTTCGGGAAGTGGGGTTGGAGCCCCCTGGACCTCAAGGACCCGTTCGCCGGCGGGGAAGGCAAGGTGCACCTGTGGCACGGCGCGGAGGACCGCATCGTGCCGGTCATCTTGTCCAGGTACATCAGCGAGAGGCTCCCGTGGGTGGTCTACCACGAGCTCCCCAAGTCCGGACACCTCTTCCCCGTTGCCCAGGAAATGGCCGACGCCATCATCAAGACCCTGGTGCTCGGAGAGGAGTGATCTTCCACTCCCCGTCATTTATCTCTATGTAGCATGCTTCTTGTGTTGTGCCGTGTGGTTAGCTCCTCACGGGCGCCGAATAATAGTGTTTCTTCCGGAACACATGTATAGATCGTGCAGAAAACAGTGTCTCCCATTTGGAGCGGCTTGACCAGGGCAGCTGGCCTCGGAACGGACTCGTGACCCGGGGGCCGTGAATGAGGCGGACGGCCGGGCATGCTGTCCATCTGCCGGCGACTTGGACCACATGCGGTTTTGGAGCTCTTTCGGGGGAGCCAATGAAACAACAAGCCGAGAAAGGCATCTTGCGTCGCCCGGAGATGGCACAACACAAGACGCCCAGCGCTTTCGCTGTCCATGGCCCGCACTAACCTGGCGCTGTCCAGTGGCATCTTGCAACTCTCTCATTGCCGTCTCTTTGGGCTGCTAGCTCCTGCTGACCAAATCACTGTTTTAACATTTAACCGAAACATTAGAGCATCT
>LR738710.1:576844485-576855771 GCA_902687465.1 Secale cereale
CTACCCACACCCTTCGTATCCAGCTTATATCTGGGGTGGAAATGGGGAGGCCAAGGTGCGTCCACCACACCGCAGGGACCCACACAAAAACACCACACCGCAGGGACCCACACAAAAACACTCTGAAACCCATCGGTCAGGCGGGTGTCTCCTTCGGTTTTTTATGACGCCGCTCTGGTACGCCACCCGAGGCCCAAGTCTGTCTATTTAAGTTGGACAGCGACCCCCAACCCTAGCCGCATCCCATTTCCCACTCGTCCGCGCCGCCATCCACCCACTCATCCGTTCGTAGCTCGCCTTACGCGGGGAATAACCACCTACACTATGCTCGCTCCTGCGCTCCGGTTGTAATTCTTAGAGCGGATTCGGGCTCGACATGAGGCTCGGATTGCGGCCGCTTGACTCCCGACTCTTTGGAGCATGAAGAGGAGGAGGAGAAGGACGCGGCGATGGAGGAGGAGGATGACAGCCGGATTCGGCGCTTTCGGTTGCCCAAGCCGGATTCGGCATGGCCGACGTGTTGATCAAATATGAGGTCGCCCAAGGGGAGGAGGCGGCGGAGCAGCATGCCATCATGGACTCCATCTGCTCGAAGGCAGAGGCAGAGGCAAACCGACACTACATCCGTGACCGACGAGCGGAGGTGGATGCAATCTTCGCGTACATGGAGTCCGACGAGGAGCCAGAGCAATCACGGGAGGCTGCCATCCCCCTAGGAGATGGGCGTCGTCTACATCTCCAATGATGAGTAGGCTAGGTTTAACTATGTAGCATGTATTTACTTAGCTTTTGTGTGTTGCATGATCCAGTATGGCTTCGAGGAGTGAAGTTTCACTGCAAAATTTGGTCTATTTAGTGGAAAAAACCCGGCGAGGAAATAGGAAACATCGCCTGAAATTATTTTCTATGACGGTTCATCGTCACGAGGTGTTTTCCTCGCGGGGAAGCACTCTAGCCAACTTCGGCGATGTTCTGGCCTGCAATTATGCGACACTTTGGGGCGTCACTAGGCATGTCCATTTTCCTCGATGATTTGTAGTGTCACAGAAAATGTTTCATGGCACAAACAATGTTAGGTGGGTTTAAAAAAGTGGATAACAAAATGGCTTGTTGGTGTTCAGATCGTAGTACCTTATAAATTCTACCATGGCAGAGTTTACAACATATTAGAATCAAATTTTTAGTGTTTAGGGTTGAGATCACGTATCGAAATCCATTGAGTATTTCTTCATAGGACATACATGTTCATCATCATCACATCAGTACCAACAGTAGCATAAAACATGACATACAGAGATGGACGATCACTGAGGCAACATGATAGAGAGTCAGAACTACTCATCTGGTTCAGTAGCAATGAAACCGAGGAAGAGAATGGTCCATGCACGTCCATGGTGTAGGATGAATATCATCATGTCTCCAATATCCATGTCGTACACGTCGATTACTTTGCTCCATCCATTAAGGACGATGCTTCCATCTCCTTGTCCTAAAGCCGAGTATGAAGTTGAACCGATGTTCACTCTAGGATGGAGAACAATGGTAAGCTCTCCACTTGCACCCATCTTCTTAGGCACGCCGCATTGCTGAAGTATCTGGTGGCATAACACAATTTGAACACTTTAAGCAATCTACATAAGTACCTGCACTATCTGAAGATAATGAGAGTAGATACAATCCAAACCATGATTCTGTTGTCAATGTTAGTCTTGTTCAAAGTGTGCAGCTGTGGCACGTAGGAATGATCTCTTGGTCCAGCATTGTAACCGTTTACGAGCATCCAAATTTTATCCACAATGTCGACGACAAACCACATCTCTTCCCAGGTTACTCTGCTCTTCAGTAACCTCCATGTTGTCTATAAAATGTTTTGTTACAATATCCACTTCGTAATAAGCTATGAAAATATTTGTAAATAAGATTTATTAAATATAGCAGCCGATGAAATGTTGTTAGTTAAAACTGCTTGATATTTGCAGAATATTTACATGGATGAGTAATTGATCAGTGGTCAAACGTACCTAGAGGTGACGTTTAGGTTGTCCACCAAGTCTGAGGGATATTTACATACATACTTCCAACTGGTACATTTTGGCAAATTATTTCCAAGTACATCATGTGAAAAAGGTTTCTTCGTTCCTGATCCTACATAGAAAACAGAAGCCCTCTCTTGTCTCCAGTTGGACGTGTACATTGGTCCTGACATATCTGTTTATACTCAGCGTCTTCAGAAGTTCGACTCTTGCAAAGCAGGGGATGCACTAAGCAAAATTCAGATATTGCTCAAAATTATAGGCTATTTATGAAGCAGGTACCATTTATAAGAGTGGTAAATACCATTTCCGACTGTGCTTACTAGAATTTAGGAACATTGGATATCACAAATTAGGTTTTGAATTTGTTAGTTTCAGAATAATTTATGATAATATTAGTGATGCAATACAATTCTGGAATTTTCTATATCATGATAATCATAAAAGAAAATTTTAGATTACACATAGGTTACTTCTGACATCTAAAAAGGGGATGTAGCAGCAAGTGGTACCAAGGGAGTACGGTTGACACTTACCAAATTTAGTTAGGTCTACCTATTTTTAGATACTTTCCATTATTAGCATGGTTTATGTTCAACTCATGAGCATACGTTTTCACTTATGAACCAATCATGAAATCCACCAGCATTTATGTTAAAATCAGCATGCAAAGAATCTTCATAACTTAACCAAACACTTGAACGACATGTACGTTTGATACACTTCAAATCTGAGAACCATACCGTAATTTCTCTGAATCATTGAGGAACTGTGATGCGAAGGTACTTGTCCTTCTTGACATAGTGGAGACCGCAGAGATTCCTGGTGTCCAAATAGTTCCGGCACTGGATATCGAAACCCTTGATTATTTAAAAAAAAAGCATCTGCAGGGGGTTTGTAGTGGATTAGGGTGATCTGCATCGGATAACCAGATGCATACGAAGACTTACCTTGGTTTGGTCTGATTGAACCCGACGGCGCAGGGTTTTTTGGTACAGGAAGTCCTGAACCACAGCAAGTGTCGGCGGCAGGCAGCTACCCTAGTCGGTGTGTTAGATCAAGGGGGAAAGAAGGCAGCAATCCTCGTCGACGTAGATGAAGCTGCGGCGAAGTATGGCCACGATACGCGTCGACGATAGGCAGCGATAGGGGCGAGAGACTGTGGGACTACATGCGGTCGGGTGGAGGTTTTCAATGAAGGAGATGAACAGAGACGGTGAAGCTCATGGGACTATGCACGGGTGTCTCTCTGGTTTTCGGCCCACTTGTTAGCTGTAGCACATAAATATTAGGATTAAATTGCAACATAAAATTTGTAATCAAGTGATAAGGGAAATACACGTAAAATAACAGATCATGTATGAAAAAACTTTAATTCTGATAAACTTTTGCAATTGAAATAAAATCAAAATGGAGCAGACTTTGTGGGACATTTTCATCAATGTCATGCACGGAAAGTCAATAAAATGCACGAAATACATTCTCAAAATTAAAAAGAAGGACTTCAAAATTATTTTAAAGGATGTGACGGGCCTTTATAAACATTTAGACAATGTTTATAAAGACTTATCACATCGATTAAATCAACCCCAAGGTATAACCACTTCCCATTCGGTCACCCCCCTTGTGGGCTGGTGTGCTCCCCTCCTATGGTCCATGAGGCCTATTATTCCCCCGGGGGTTCCGGCACCCCCCCCCCCCGATATACCGATAAATACCCGATACTATCCGGAACACTTCCGGTATCCGAATACTATCATCCTATATATCGATCTTTACCTTTCGACCATTTCGAGACTCCTCGTCAGGTCCGTGATCTCATCCGGGACTCCTAACAACATTCGGTCACCAAATCACATAACTCATATAATACAATATTGTCATCGAACGTTAAGTGTGCGGACCCTACGGGTTCGAGAACTATGTAGACATGACCGAGACACTTCTCTGGTCAATAACCAACAATGGAACCTGGATGCTCACATTGGTTCCTCCATATTCTATGAAGATCTTTATCGGTCGAACCGTAATGACAACATGCATTATTCCCTTTGTCATTGGTATGTTACTTGCCCGAGATTCGATTGTCGGTATCTCCATACCTAGTTCAATCTCGTTACCGGAAAGTCTCTTTACTCATTCCATAATACATCATCCCGTAACTAACTCATTAGTCACTTTGCTTGCAAGGCTTCTTATGATGTGTATTACCGAGAGGGCCCAAAGATGCCTCTCCGATACTCGGAGTGACAAATTCTAATCTTGATCTATGCCAACTCAATAAACACCTTTGGAGATACCTATAGAGCATCTTTATAATCACCCAGTTACATTGTGACGTTTGATAGCACACAAGGCATTCCTCCGGTATCCGGGAGTCGGCTAATCTCATAGTCGGAGGAATGTGTATTTGACATGATGAAAGCAATAACAGTAAAACTGAAACGATCATTATGCTAAGCTAACGGATGGGTCATATCCATCACATCATTCTCCTAATGATGTGATCCCGTTATCAAATGACAACTCATGTCCATGGTTAGGAAACCTTAACCATCTTTGATCAACGAGCTAGTCTAGCAGAGGCTCACTAGGGACACAGTGTTTGTCTATGTATTCACACATGTATCAAGGTTTCCAATCAATACTAATTCTAGCATGAATAATAAACATTTATCATGAATAAGGAAATAAAAAATAACAACTTTATTATTGCCTCTAGGGCATATTTCCTTCAAAATCAACGCAAGCTCAAGAAGTAGTAGTATGGAGATACCAACGACCGAATCTCAGGCAAGTAGCATATCGCCGGACAAAGGGAACTTTATACGGGATTAACTGAATCCTTGACATCGTGGTTCAACCAATAAATATCTTCATGGAATATGTAGGAATCAATATGGGCATCCCGGTCCCGCTGTCGGTTATTTACCGGAGAGGAGTCTCGGTCATGTCTACATGATTCTCGAACCCGTAGGGTAGCACGCTTAACGTTCGGTTGCGCTAGGGTAGTATTGAGATATTAATAGTGGAAAGTTTGAAGGTTGTTCGGAGTCCCAGATGGGATCTAGGACATCACGAGGAGCTCCGGAATAGTCCATAGGTAAAGATTCATATATCGAAAGTTGTTATCGGGGTTTCGAAAAAAAGTTTGTGTTTTTCGGTATTGTAACGAAAAGGTTTTAGAAGGTTCCGAGTGGGGCCCGCCTGCATGGGGGACCCACATGAACGTGGGTAGTGGGGAAAGGTCCCCACAACCCTGGTCTAGGCGCACCAAGATCACCCCTTAAAGGAATAGTATCCTGTCCCAAAGGGATAAGATCAGTATACCTAATAACCTAAAAGGGGAGATAGCGATCGGTGGGAAGTAAAGGAGGGATTTCCTTCCCCCTTTGGCCAACGACCCTAGGTGTCGTGGTGGGCGCACGAAAGATTCCAAGGGATGGCTAAAGATAGGAGGAGGCTCGAGGGCACTGGTGGGCTCCAGAGGCGAGGTTGGCATGAGCGAGCGCAGGACGCAAGACATACCCAGGTTCGGGGCTCTCCTAATAGATAACACCCCTAGTCATGCCGAGTGTAGTTGATGTGTACGAGTACACGGTTGCTCCTTGAGCTCTATGTAGGAAGGAGGAAGACAGGCCAATGCTTAGGCTGCTTCCCCTTGTGGTGTGTGTGACTACTGATCCGCCCGTATGCATGAGGGCTCCTGGGGGTTTTATAGGTCAACCCCCGGGGGTACAATGGTAATGTTACAAAGCCATGGGGCCGGGTTGTCATTGTCCGGGAAGCCGGCGTTGGGACCCGCCGGGTACAGGGCTCGTCGGGTTCTTCGGGGACCCGCCGGGTACGGGGGCACTGTTGGCCGTCTTGTCGATCGTCAGGGAGTGGCCGGGTTGAGTCGGGTATAGTGGCGCTCCGTCAGGTCGCCGTCTGCTGGCATCATTGGTGATGATGATTGCACTATTGCCACGTCGGCCCTAGTCAGCGGGTAGGTGGGGCACTGTTGCCACGCCTTGGCTGACCAGAGGCATGGGCGGGCCACTGTTGCCTCGGTCATTGGTGGATGGAGACTCGTCCCATCGTATGGCTGGGATGGGACGAGAGCTGACCTGTGGCCGGGTTGGGGAATACGCCACGAGCGGAGCTGGCTTGTTGAGGAAGTCTTGATGCGCCGGGTCCGGCTGCCTTGAGCTGGTTGTTGGGGCCGGGTCGAGGGATCCGGCCGGGTTGGAGAGTCTGGCTGGGTCGAGGGACTTGGACGGGTTGAGCGACCCGGCCAAGCGTGAGCTGACTTGAGGGGCGACGCTGGCCCCGTCGTTTTTGAAAAGGATCCGGGTTCCGTTGCCTGCCTGGGGTTCATCCCCCCGACAGTAGTCCCCGAAGCTGTGAAGGTCCGCCGTCTTCGGACGGGAGGGCCTTCGCAGTTTCCCTTCCTTGGAGGCGAATTTGTGGCCGCCGGGTTCGGCAACACCCACTGTGTGTCGGCTTCCCGAGAGCCGGATCGTGGCATCCCGGCAGCGGCAGGAAACCGAGGAGTTCACCGAATCATGGGGTGATCCTTTGGTCTTTGTGCGGGCGCCACGTGGCGCCTGGAAGCTGGAGGGGCCTGACAGGCCACACGCGCGACAGGACGGGGCAACACGCTGGGGCTTGCGTCTGTGCGCCCTCGGCCCGTGCGCGGATTTATTGCGGCGTCCGCAAGTCGGTTGCCATTCTGGAGGCAGTTATTGCGCACGTACGTGTGCAGTTATTGCGGGGAAGTGAGAAAGGCGAGCGTAAACGATCCCACTCCCCCAAGTTTCGAACTATGGCTCATAAATTGGGGCGAGGAGGGGGCGGCGGAAATCATTCTCGCTCGTGCCCCCTTGCCTTCTCCTTCCTTCCCCCGCTTTTCACGACCACCACACACCGCGATGCCCGTTGCTTTGAGGAGAGCTTCGTTGCCATCCTCTTTCTTCTCTCTTCCGCGCTTCTGTCGATGGCGCTGTCGTCGGGCTCGTGGATGGGCTCGACCATCACTCCCGACAACATCACCTACCTCCACACCACCAGACGCTTGTCGGGGGAGACTAAGGTTGTCGTGCGCCTGGCGCAGGGCGAGCAAGAGTCGCGTCCCGAGGGTGCGGAGTGCGTGATCTTCTTCCCGCACTTTAAGCGCGGGTTCGGGCTTCCCGCGAGCACCTTCTTTTGCGAGTTCCTGGATTTCTTCGGGATCCAGCCCCATCATCTACGAGGGGTACCTTGGGGTCGAGCCCTCGATCGACCTTTGGGTGCGCCTCTTCTCCTTGAAGCAACAGGGGCTGAAGGCCGAGGAGATTTCCGAGTGCGGGGCCGCTGTCATCTGTAGGTGGCCGGGGGCTAACCGCCCCATGGTGCCGCTGGAGGATTCTGCCAAGAAGTGGCAGAACTCTTTCTTCTACGTCCGCAATCTTGGCGCGGAACGCATCAATTTGCCGCCGTTTGTCAACTCGCCGCCGTGGGCAAAGCAGAACTGGGGGTACTACCCCAAGCTCCCATCACAGGTGGTGCTCAACTTGTGCGAGCGGGTGTCGGTGATGAAGGAGCGAGAAGGGCTCACCGGCACCGAGCTCATCACCGCCTTCATCGCCCGACGGGTGTTGCTGCTGCAGCAGCGCAACCACCTCATCGGTGAGATGATCGGCCTTGAAGACCCCGACCGCATGTTGAACCTGCGGCTAAGAGTGGACCAGATCGCGTGCCGGGTCAATGACATCTCCAAGGCCAACCTGCCGGACGACTGGCATTTTGGGAAGGCCATGTACAACCGCGTGAACCCGGCACCGATGGTGAGTCCCTGGTCTCCGTATTTTGCTGCCGCCCATCTTCTCATTCGTCTAGACACGACACGGGAGGTGCTTCTGAACGCCATCCGGCATCCTTATGACCGGGTGCGGACGCAGGTGGTGCACGTGGCCTCGGAGGAGCCTGAGGCCCACGGCGGGGGGGAGGGAGCGACCGCCGACGCGGGCGTGGAGCGTCGATCGGGTGAGTTTGTCTTTGCTTCTTGAGTCGCCGGCCATGGGACGGCGTTGGGGGTGCTGAAGCGAGTTGTTGATGCAGCGGTGCCGGGTGGAGGAGGCGGCGGCGCGGCCGGATTCGGGTCGTCTCGGGGGCGTCGGCGGCGAGCCGGTCGCACGGGAAAGACAGCGTTGCACCGCGGGTCCCGGCCGCGAAGCGTGCGGCGGGCCCGGTTGGGGGCAGAAGCCGCCCGCCAAGAGGAGGTGCGGCGCCCCGCATGTGAGGGCGGCGAGGCTCGCCGTTCCGGTGTTGCCGGGGTGAGTTTCTTTCTTGCTTGAATCGAGTGGCCGAGCGGCTCGGCTTCGCTCTTGCGTACTCATTTTGTCTTGGGTTTCAGGTTGCCGATCTCGTTGGCGCTGGCGGTGGCGGATGCCGCGTCTACCGAGGGTGTCGCATTCCAGAGGAGCCGGTCCGGCACTGTCGATCGAGACGAGGAGGAGGAGCGGGTGGATCCGGACCTTGGTCTGGACCCGGCCGACACCGAAGGCCGAGCTGGCGGGACCCGGACCGGGCCAAGGCGGAGCTGGAGGCGGCATTGACCTAGGCCGAGGTTAGCACCGTGGCGGCGTGGGGGCGACTCGACGAGGAGCCGGCGTGGCCGAAGATGCCGGCGGGGGCGAAGGTGGCGGCGACGGTCTTCGCGTCGTCGTTGTAGGGGGAGCACGGCCAAGGCGGCCGTGCGGATGTCATGGACCTCGACCGGGAGGTCGTGGTCGTTGGGGACGACACCCCGTCGCGGATCGACAAGGTCGAGTGGCGAGGGCCGACGAAGGCGGCGGTGACACTGTCTTGGAGGAGGTGCCTCGGAGGGGGCGGCTCGGATGTCGTCGAGCGAGGCGTCGCCGGCGGTGGAGCCACGGGCCTCTCTACCCACCGCACCGTCGGCGGTGCCGGAGAGGACGGCAGCTAGCGGGGAGCATGCCCTGGTGCTCAGGTCCGAGGGTCGCCGGGCCGTCGGGTCGCGGCCGTCGGGGAGCGGGGCCAGCGAGGTCTTCTTCGAGCCTTCGACCCAGGAGGAGGCGGTGATGGCCGCCGTTTCCCGGCTCCTGTAAGGGCTGGCGGACCGGATCCAGGCCTTCGCCCAGGCCGAGTTGGAGCAGACACGGCAGCTGGAGCACGCCGTGCTAGTGAGTCTTCCTTGCTTTCTGCTTTGCTTGTTGCTTCTTCTTTGTGGGGGCGCGCCAGCGCACCCACTGGGCGTAGCCCCCGAGATTTGGGCCAACCGCGTAGCAGTTGGGTCGAATCTTAAATTGTTGTCTTGTGTTGATCGTTGCCTTCTTCAGCAAGTGGTCTCCTACCGGGTCAGTGTCTTCAACCAGCTCCTTGAGATGCACCGGCGGCTCGAGGAGCAGCTCGCCGCCAAGGAGGAGGAGCTCCGTGCCGCAACATGTACTTTTCTTGCGTGCTTTCTTCTTCTTTTCTTGCGAATATTAAAGTAGTACTTTGTTTCTGAATCGTTCTTCTGCAGCCAAGGTGCTGTCCTGGAGGGTCCGGCTGATTCGTGCTGGCTTCCACTAGGACCGGCTTGTTGCCGACGCCAGTCGGCTTGGGGCCGAGGTGGAACGGGCGAGGGAGGAGGCGATGGGAGCCCGACAGGCGCTTGATGAAGCCAGCCAGCTGCGGGATCAGCTGGCGGACGACAAGGGCCGTCTTGAAGCCGAGGTGAAACGCCTTAGGGCCGAAGCCGCCAAGGTCGTGGAGACGCAGCAGGACCTTGCCGAGGCAGACCAGCAACGCGTTAAGCTGGCTGACGACAAGGGTCAGCTCCAGGCCGAGGTGGAGCATTTGAAGGGGCTGGTGGCTGCGGCAGAGGAGATCCGGCAGGGGGAAACCCGGCTCCGTGAGGAGGCCGAGAAGGCGGCCGAGGACAAGGATGCCGAGCTGAAGGCGGCCCTTGCCCAGGTCGCCAAACTGGAGGAGGCGCTCCAGGATCGTGACCGTACCCTCGACTGGGAGCGGCGTGGTACGTTGCTCAGCATCTGGAAGAGTCCTTCTCGAGTAAGTGCTTTTCTTGGGTCTTTTGCCGGGCTGGGGCCCCGGCTTCTCTTCCTTAGTGACTTTCTTCTGATGTGCCTCCCTTCCTGATAGGGGCCTTTCTGGAGACTCGCCAGGTGGCAGAGGAGGCGGTCTGCTTTCAGCGTGACCCGCAGGGGATTGTTGGCTCCGTGACTGACCCGCGGGTGGCCTGGACCTTCCCGGAGATCGTGGTCGCTGCCGAGTCCCGTCTGCGAGTCTTGAGCCAGCAGATGGCACGGGTCTCTGAGGCCAGCGCGACGATGATGACGACCCTCTGGCCGTGTTCCGTCACGCTGAACAGCTTCTCACGGCTGGCGCGGTGGTTGGAGGCGGGCTCGGATCGGCTCCATGACTGGCGTGTTTCCGCCGCTCGTGCTGGCGTCGAGATGGCGCTTAGGTTAGCGATGTCTTGGCATCCGGACCTGTCGTTGGGCACGTTGATGGGCCAGCGAGCCGGCTCAGAGAGCCAGCTGTAGGCGGAGGCTGGCCGGATCGCTGCTCGGGCCAGCTACATCGCCGGGTTCGCCTTCCACGACGAGTTCCAGATGGAGCGGACGGAGGATGGCGGAGTCGTGCCTGTTTATGACTACGACCTGCTTCCGGACGAACCGTTGGGTAGCTCTGAGGAGACGGGCGTCTATTGTGACTCGGGCGCCGAGGAGCGAGACACCGACACCTCGACGGGCCTAGAGGCCGCCGAGGAGGATGCCTGAGACTGGCTGTTTTTAACTTAGCAAAAATTTCTGTTAGGTAGCAGGTCCACCCCACCCACTGGGGGTATCTGGGTGTAATGAATTCTGGCCTTGGGCCTGTTTGAATTTGAACTTGTAGTGTATAAATTTCGTGAATGTTTGCACTCTTTGCTTTTTGTCTTTTGAGCCGTTTTCGTGCGTGTTTTCCCTCTCGGGCTCCTTCCACCACCCCCCCCTCGCGAGTCTGATGGCCGAGGCTCCGGTCCGTGACAAGGGGTTTGGCCTTTGAGAGGAGCGCGCAGTACTTGAGCTGTCGAAACATTCAGCGCGAGCGAAACACCCACTGGGCCGGCTAGCGCCGATCCGACGGGGCCGGTTGGCGAGCAGTCGGTCGTGCGGCGGTGTTACAAGTGATGGGGCCGGGTCGATCAACCCGGAGGTATGTATGAAATTCGTGGATGCCTGCGCTTTGCTTTTAGTCTGTTGAGTCGTTTTCTTGCGACTTT
>LR738710.1:576855985-576926012 GCA_902687465.1 Secale cereale
CGAGTCTGACGGCCGAGGCTCTGGTCCGTGACAAGGGGTTTGGCCTTCAAGAGGAGCGCGCGGTACTTAGGAGTTCGAAACAATGAGCGCAAGCGAAGCACCCACTGGTCCGGCTGGCGGCGATCCGGCGAAGCCGGTTGGCGAGCAACCGGTTGTGTGGTGACTTAACTGTTCGTGGCGTGGCCGGGTTGGGTTACCCGATGATCCTTGACTTAGTGTTCATGGCGTGCTGGTGCTCTGGCCTTTGCGCGCTCGTCGGCCGATAGCCGAAGCCAGTTCTGTGACTTAGGGCGGGACGGGAGGCCGCGGCGATCCCAATGTGTCAGGAATCGCTAAGTAAGGCGGCGGGTAGTGGCTAAGCCGGCCAGCCCCCGGGTCGAGCGAGTCGGACCGGTGGCCGGGTTTTGACGAGGAGATAAGTAATGCATAAATGCGGGAGGCACAATAACTTGGTCGGCAAGGGCAGCCCCCGAGCGTCGTTCGCTGACCCCATATTTTTCAAATGAGTACAAAAGGGAGCGATACATATACGTACACGACTAACTGTAAAACGGGCGGAGGAGTTCTGCATTCCACGACCGGGTCATTTCTTCGCCGGCGGTGTCCCTCTTGCGCTTATTTGACTTGCGGACGTCGATGAGGTAGTAAGCGTTGCGATCGCACAAGGCTTTGCTGACGATGAATGGGCCCTCCCATGGGGAGGACAGCTTGTGTTGGCCGGTCTGCTTTTGGACGAGTCCTCCTCTCAGAAAGCGAGGGGCTTGATGTTCTTGTTGTGGTAGTGCCTCAGGCCTTGCTGGTAGATGGCTGAGCGGCTGAGCGCTAGGAGGCGTGCTTCTTCGAGCAGGTCGACACCGTCTTCGCGGGCTTCTTTGGCTTCGGCCTCAGTGTACATCGTGACGCGCGGCGAGTCAAACTCGACGTCGATCGGGATGACGGCTTCTGCTCCATAGACGAGGAAGAACGGGGTGAACCCGGTCGACCGGTTTGGCGTTGTTCGGAGGCTCCAGAGGACGGCCGGCAGCTCGTCGAGCCAACTGCCGGGTGAGTGGATGAGTGGCTCGACGACCCGCGGCTTGATGCCAGATAGGATGAGGCTGTTGGCCCGCTCGACCTGGCCGTTGGACTGCGGGTGTGCAACGGAAGCCAGGTCGAGGCGGATGCCAGAGACGGAGCAGTACTGCGCGAGTGCGCCCTTGGCGAAGTTGGTGCCGTTGTCCGTGATGATGTAGCGCACCGTGATATCCTTGATGAATCGGACGGCCATTGGCCCGTCCAGCTTCTTGATTAGCCTCGCTTCGATTCATTTGGTGAACTTGTCCACCGCCACCAGCAAATGCGTCATGCCGCCTCGAGCGGTCTTGAAGGGTCCCACCATGTCGAGTCCCCAGACCGCGAAGGGCCAAGTGATCGGGATGGTCCGGAGTGCCGACGCCTGCTGGTGGGTGCGCTTGCTGAAGCGCTGGCATCCCTCGCACTTGAGGATGAGAACCTCTACTTCTTGGACGGCCGTGGGCCAGTAGAAACCATGGCGAAAAGCCTTGGCCACCAGGGACCGCGAGGCGGCATCATGCCTGCACTCGCCCTGGTATATGTCGAGGAGGATCTCCACGCCCTTGTCTTGCTCGACGCAACGTTGGATGATGACCCACAAGTGTAGGGGATCTATCATAGTCCTTTCGATAAATAAGAGTGTCAAACCCAACGAGGAGCAGAAGGAAATGATAGGCAGTTTTCAGTAAGGTATTTTCTACAAGCACTGAAGTTATAGGTAAAGAGAGTTTTGTGATAAGGTAATTGGTAGCAAGTGACAAATAGTAAATGTAAATAAGGTGCAGCAAGGTGGCCCAATCCTTTTTGTAGCAAAGGACAAGCCTGGATAAACTCTTATATGAAGGAAAACGCTCCCGAGGACACATGGGAATTATAGTCAAGCTAGTTTTCATCACGATCATCTGATTCGCGTTCGGTACTTTGATAATTTGGTATGTGGGTGGACCGGTGCTTGGGTGCTGTCCTTACTTGGACAAGCCTCCCACTTATGATTAACCTCTATTGCAAGAACCCGCAACTACAAAAGAAGTATTAAGGTAAACCTAACCATAGCATGAAACAAGTGGATCCAAATCAGCCCCTTATGAAGCAACACATAAACTAGGGTTTAAGCTTCTGTCACTCTAGCAACCCATCATCTACTTGGTACTTCCCAATGCCTTCCTCTAGGCCCAAATAATGGTGAAGTGTCTTGTAGTCAACGTTCACATGACACCACTAGAGGAGAGACAACATACATCTCATCAAAATATTGAACGAATACCAAATTCACATGACTACCTATAGCAAGACTTCTCCCATGTCCCCGGGAACAAAAGTAACTACTCACAAGACATAATATTGTTCATGATCAGAGGGGTATTAATATGCATAATGGATCTGAACATATGATCTTCCACCAAGTAAACCAACTAGCATCAACTACAAGGAGTAATCAACACTACTAGCAACCCACAGGTAGCAATCTGAGGTTTGGATACAAAGATTGGATACAAGAGATGAACTAGGGTTTGAGAGGAGATGGTGCTGGTGAAGATGTTGATGAAGATAACCCTCCCCAAGATGGGAGAGTTGTTGGTGATGACAGCGGTGACGATTTCCCCCTCCCGGAGGAAAGTATCCCTAGCAAAACAGCTCTGTCGGAGCCCTAGATTGGTTTCCGCCAAGGTTCCACCTCGAGACGGCGGCGTCTGGTCCCGAAAGCCTCCTTATGATTTTTTCCAGGTCAAAACACCTCATATAGGAGAAGATGAGCATCGGGGGACCATCGTGTGGCCCACGAGGCAGGGAGCGCGCCCAGAGAGGGGGGGCGCGCCCCCCACCCTCATGGACAGGTGGTGCCCCCCTAATGAATCTTTTTCGCCAGATATTTTTTATATTTTCTGAAATGATGTCCCGTGGAGTTTCGGAGCTTTTTGAGTTGTGCAGAATAGGTTTCCAGTATTTGCTCCTTTTCCAACCCAGAATTCCAGCTGCCGGCATTCTCCCTATTCATGTAAACCTTGTAAAATAAGAGAGAAAAGGCATAAGTATTGTGATATAATGTGTAATAATAGCCCATAGTGCAATAAATATCAACATAAAAGCATGATGCAAAATGGACGTATCAACTCCCCCAAGCTTAGACCTCGCTTGTCCTCAAGCGAAAGCCGATATCGAAAAATATGTCCACATGTTTAGAGATAGAGGTGTCGATAAAAATAAAATACGAACATGAGGGCATCATGATCATTCTTATAACCGCAACACATATATATATAATGTCATATGATTCTTATGTTAAAGTAGCAATTCATTCACAATGTCAAGTATGAATCAGAAACTTCATTGAAAACCAACAAACTATGATCTCGATCATTGAAGCAATTGCAATTTATCGTAACATAGGAAAGAGTCAACATAAGAGCTTTTCAGCAAGCCCACATACTCAACTATCATATAGTCTTTCAAAATTGCTCACACTCACGCAATACTTATGGATATGGAGTTTTAATCGGACACAGAGAAAGATAGGGGCTTATGGTATTGCCTCCCAATCTTTTACCTCAAGGGTAATGGCAACAGTAATAGACCTTGATAACTTACATCCAAGTGGGTATATATGCCATGATCTTTCCAACACAATGTTCTTGCCAAAGGATAAAATGTAAAAAGGAAAGGTGATTTTCACCTTGACTCTTATAAGGCAAGAATAATAGATAGGCCCTTCGCAGAGGGAAGCAGAGGTTGTCATGTGCTTTTATGGTTGGATGCATAAAGTCTTAGCGCAAAAGAATGTCACTTTATATTGCCACTTGTGATAAGGACCTTTATTATGCAGTCTGACACTTTTATTACTTCCATATCACAAGATCTTATAAAGCTTATTTCCTCCACACTAATAAATCATACATATTTTAGAGAGTTTGCGTACATGACAACTTACTTGAAGGATCTTACTCACTCCATAGGTAGGTATGGTGGACTCTCATGGCAAAACTGGGTTTAAGGATGTATGGAAGCACAAGTAGTATCTCTACTTGGTGCAAGGAGTTTTGGCTAGCATGAGGGGGAAAGGCAAGCTCAACATGTTGGATAATCCATGACAATATACTTTAATTTAGATATAAGAAAACATAACCCATTATGTTGTCTTCCTTGTCCAACATCAACTCTTTAGCGTGTCATATTTTAATGAGTGCTCACAATCATAAAAGATGTCCAAGATAGTATATTTGTATGTGAAACCTCTCTTTCTTTATTACTTCCTATTAATTGCAACGATGACCAAAACTATGTTTGTCAACTTCCAACAACTTTTATTCATCATACTCTTTATATGTGAAGTCATTACTTCCCATAAGATCAATATGATCTCTTTGATACTTTTTATATTTTCTTTCATTCTATCATGACCCAAGTGAGGAAACCAAGCCCTTGACTCAACACTAATCTTTATTATATAGCTCACGGACTCGATTACAAAGGTAAAGATCATAAATCAAAAGCTCACACCTAGATCATGCTAACTTTATTCTACTAGATCAAGATACTACCAAAAGGATCGAACTAAGAAAAACGGTAAAGATAGGAGTGTGATGGTGATACGATACCGGGGCAACTCCCCCAAGCTTGGCAGTTGCCAAGGGGAGTGCCCATACCCATATGATTTTGTCTCCTTCGAAGTTGGTGATGATGGAGTTGAAAGTAGTGATGTCGGATCATCATACATCGAGCGTAGGAGATCCTCCAACTTGCGGATAATACCTTTGAGTGCAGCTATATGATCCTTCAACAAAATATTTTCACTTGTGAGATACTTGTTTTGTATTTGAGCTAACTCAATCATCTTGAAGGCTTCAATCTCAGTTCAAGTAAAAAGGTTTGGAAGGGGTTGAAGTATGTATTCATCTCCTGTTGCCGAAGCCTAATCTTCCACCGCCTTCTTGATCCTATTCTCCTTGTTGATCTCCTCGGGTCCTTCCCTCTTCAGATCTATCTTCATTAGCCAAGCATCGTTACCCTCATTGTTGGAGGAGGAGGACGACATGATGCCTGGCCTTGTCAACCCTAGCAGAAAAATTGCTCGAAACAAAAACAGAGGATTTTTGCGTGATACGGTGGTCAAGACCTTCGGGAGAATATATAATGAATTTTTACCGACCAACAGGAGTAACATACAAGAAATCGGAGCCCTGAAGGAAATATGCCCTAGAGGCAATAATAAAGATGTTATTTGTATTTCCTTATATCATGATAAATGTCTTTTATTCATGCTAGAATTGTATTAACCGGAAACTTAGTACATGTGTGGATACACAGACAAAACAGTATGTCCCTAGTATGCCTCTACTAGACTAGCTCATTGATCAAAGATGGTTATGTTTCCTAGCCATAGACATGAGTTGTCATTTGATCAACGGGATCACATCATTAGGAGAATGATGTGATGGACAAGACCCATCCGTTAGCATAGCACTATGATCGTTTAGTTTTACTGCTATTGCTTTCTTCATGACTTATACATGTTCCTATGACTATGAGATTATGCAACTCCCGAATACCGTAGGAACACCTTGTGTGCTATCAAACGTCACAACGTAACTGGGTGATCATAAAGATGCTCTACAGGTGTCTCCGAAAGTATTCATGGTGTTGGCATAGATCAAGATTAGGATTTGTCACTCCGAGTGTCGGAGAGGTATCTCTGGGCCCTCTCGGTAACACACATCACAATAAGCCTTGCAAGCAAAGGACTAATGAGTTAGTCACGAGATGATGTGTTACGGAACGAGTATAGAGACTTGCCGGTAACGAGATTGAACTAGGTATGGAGATACCGATGATCGAATCTCGGGCAAGTAACATACCGATGACAAAAGGAACAATGTATGTTGTTATGCGGTTTTGACCGATAAAAGTGTTGGGGAACGTTGCATGGAAAACAAAAATTTTTCTCTACGTTCACCAAGATCAATCTAGGAGATGCAACTACGAGGGGAGAGTAGGATCCACATACCCTTGTAGATCGCTAAGCGGAAGCGTTAAGAACGTGGTTGATGGAGTCGTACTCGCCGCGATTCAGATCGCCGAAGATCCTAGCACCGAAGCAACGGTGCCTCCGCGTTCTTCACACGTACGGCTCGGGGACGTCTCCTCCTTCTTGATCCAGCAAGGGGTGGAGGAGAGGTTGATGGAGAGACCGGCAGCACGACGGCGTGGTGGTGATGGTGGAGGAGGATTCCAGCAGGGCTTCGCCAAGCACCGCGGGAAGAAGAAGGTGTTATGGGAGAGGGAGGGCAGCACCGAGGCACGAACGTGTGTTGGCTGCCCTCCCTCTGCCCCTCTATATATAGGGGGAATAGATGGAGGGGGGCGCCCTAAGGTTTCCCCTAGGGGGGCCGGCGGCCAGGGCAGTGGGGGGGGCGGCGGCCAAGGGCTGCGCAGGCCCTAGGGTTTCCCCCCCTAGGTGCCTTGCCCCCCACTCCAAGGGGTGCGGCTGCCCTAGGAGGGGCCAGCCCCCCATGCGCCATAGGAGAGGGCCCAGGGGGGGCGCACAGCCCTATGAGGGCTGTGGTGTCCCCCCTTTGTGGCCCATTAGGCCCAGAACCACTTCCGGGACCCCCGAAACCCTTTTCGGTAATCCGCCGATTTCCCGATGCTCCCCGGAACACTTCCGGACTCCGAAACCTTTCATCCTATATATCAATCTTCGTCTCCGGACCATTCCGGAGACCCTCGTCATGTCCGGGATCTCATCCGGGACTCCGAACAACCTTCGGTAACCATGCACTGTTCTCACTAACAACCCTAGCGTCACCGAACCTTAAGTGTGTAGACCCTGCGGGTTCGGAAACCATGTAGACATGACCGAGACACTCCCAGGTCAATAACCAATAGCGGGATCTGGATACCCATATTGGTTCCCACACGTTTCTCGATGATCTCATCGGATGAACCACGATGTCAAGGATTCAAGGCAATCCCGTATACAGTTCCCTTTGTCTCGTCGGTATGTTACTTGCCCGAGATTCGATCGTCGGTATCTCTATACCTAGTTCAATCTCGTTACCGGCAAGTCTCTTTACTCGTTACCGTAATACATAATCCCGTGACCAACTACTTAGTCACTTTGAGCTCATTGAGATGACGTATTACCGAGTGGGCCCGGAGATACCTCTCCGTCACACGGAGTGACAAATCCCAGTCTCGATCCATGTTAACTCAACAGACACCCTCGGAGATACCTGTAGAGTACCTTTATAGTCACCCAGTTACGTTGTGACGTTTGGCACACACAAAGCACTCCTACGGTGTCAGTGAGTTACATGACCTCATGGTCATAGGAACTTATACTTGACATGCAGAAAACTATAGCGATAACTGATACGATCAAAAGCTATGTTTAACGTTTGGGTCTCGTCCATCACATCATTCTCCTAATGATGTGATCCCGTTATCAAATGACAACTCATGTCTATGACCTGGAAACCGCGGTCATCTTTGATCAACGAGCTAGTCCTGTAGAGGCTCACTAGGGACACAAAGTCTGTCTATTCATCCACACATGTATTTGAGTTTCCAATCAATACAATTATAGCATGGATAATAAACGATTATCATGAACAAGGAAATATAATAATAACTCTTTTATTATTGCCTCTAGGGCATATTTCCAACAGTCTCCCACTTGCACTAGAGTCAATAATCTAGCATTACAAGGTACTGAATCTAACACCCATAGAGTCTTGGTGTTGATCGTGCTTAGCCCGTGGAAGAGGCTTAGTCAACGGATCTGCAACATTCAAATCCGTGTGTACTTTGCAAATGTTTATGTCCTCCTCCTTGACTGAATCGCGGATGGAATTGAAGCGTCGCTTTATGTGTCTGGTCCTCTTGTGAAACCTTGGTTCCTTGGCTAGAGCAATGGCACCAGTGTTGTCACAGAACAGAGTCATTGGGTTCAGTGCACTAGGCACAACTCCAAGATCTGTCATGAACTCCTTCATCCAGACACCTTCCTTTGCTGCCTCCGAGGCAGCTATATACTCCGCTTCACATGTAGAATCAGCTACCACGCTCTGCTTGGAACTGCACCAGCTTACCGCTCCCCCGTTGAGAATATATACGTATCCGGTTTGAGACTTAGAGTCATCCGGATCAGTGTCAAAGCTTGCATCGACGTAACCCTTTACGACGAGCTCTTGATCACCTCCATAAACGAGAAACATTTCCTTAGTCCTTTTCAGGTACTTTAGGATATTCTTGACCGCTGTCCAGTGATCCATACCAGGATTACTTTGAAACCTTCCGGCCATACTTATGGCAAGGCTCACATCTGGTCTTGTGCACAGCATTGCATACATGATAGAGCCTATGGCTGAAGCATAGGGGACGACACTCATCTTTTCTCTATCTTCCGCAGTCACTGGGCATTGAGTCTTACTCAACTTTGTACCTTGCAATACCGGCAAGAACCCCTTCTTGGATTGATCCATTTTGAACTTCTTCAAAACTTTATCAAGGTATGTACCTTGTGAAAGTCCTATCAAGCGTCTTGATCTATCTCTATAGATCTTGATGCCCAATATGAAAGCAGCTTCACCGAGATCCTTCATCGAAAAACTCTTGTTCAAATACCCCTTCACGCTATCCAAAAATTCTACATTGTTTCCAATCAGCAATATGTCATCCACATATAATATTAGAAACGCTATAGAGCTCCCACTCACTTTCTTGTAAATACAAGCTTCATTGTAAACTTGTACAAATCCAAACGCTTTGATCACCTCATCAAAGCGAAGATTCCAACTCCGAGATGCTTGCACCAGCCCATAAATGGAACGCTGGAGCCTGCATACTTTGTCAGCATTCTCTGGATCGACAAAACCTTCCGGTTGCATCATATACAACTCTTCCTTAAGAAAACCGTTAAGGAACGCTGTTTTGACATCCATCTGCCAAATTTCATAATCGAAATATGCAGCTATTGCTAACATGATTCGGACGGATTTAAGCATCGCTACGGGTGAGAAAGTCTCATCGTAGTCAATCCCTTGAACTTGCGAAAAACCCTTTGCCACAAGTCGAGCTTTATACACGGTGACATTACCGTCAGCGTCCGTCTTCCTCTTAAAAATCCATTTATTCTGAATGGCCTTCCGCCCTTCAGGTAATACTTCCAAAGTCCATACTTTGTTTTCATACATGGATCCCATCTCGGATTTCATGGCCTCTAACCATTTGTCGGAATCCGGGCCCACCATCGCTTCTCCATAGCTCGTAGGTTCACCGTTGTCTAACAACATGACCTCCAAGACAGGGTTACCATACCACTCTGGTGCAGTGCGTACCCTTGTCGACCTACGAGGTTCGGTAGTAACTTGATCAGAAGCTCCTTGATCATCATCATTGGCTTCCTCTTCAACCTCTGCAGGCTCCACAAAAACATCTTTCTGCGCTGCGCTACTCTCTGGTTGAAGCAGAGGTTCAATAACCTCATCAAGTTCTACCTTCCTCCCACTCAATTCTTTCGAGAGAAACTCTTTCTCGAGAAAGGACCCGTTCTTAGCGACAAACACTTTGCCCTCGGATCTGAGATAGAAGGTGTACCCAACTGTTTCTTTTGGGTATCCTATGAAGACACATTTGTCCGCTTTGGGTTCGAGCTTTTCTGGCTGAAGCCTTTTGACATAAGCATCGCAACCCCAAACCTTGAGAAAAGACAACTTAGGTTTCTTACCAAACCGCAGTTCATACGGTGTTGTCTCAACGGACTTAGATGGAGCCCTATTTAAAGTGAATGCAGCTGTCTCTAACGCATATCCCCAAAACGATAGTGGCAAATCGGCAAGAGACATCATAGAACGTACCATATCTAATAGGGTTCGATTACGACGTTCGGACACACCATTACGCTGTGGTGTTCCAGGTGGCGTCAACTGTGAAACAATTCCACATTTTCTTAAGTGATCACCAAACTCATAACTCAGATATTCTCCCCCTCGATCAGATCGTAGGAACTTGATCTTCTTGTTACGATGATTTTCAACTTCACTCTGAAATTGCTTGAACTTTTCAAAAGTTTCAGACTTATGCTTCATCAAGTAAATATACCCATATCTACTTAAGTCGTCAGTGAAGGTGAGAAAATAACGATATCCACCGCGCGCCGTCTTGTCATCTTGCCCATGAGGCACGGCTCGCACGTGTCAAGTGATTCAAAATCAAGAGACTCCAGAAGTCCATCAGCATGGAGCTTCCTCATGCGTTTCACGCCGATATGACCGAGACGGCAGTGCCACAAGAAAGTGGTATTATCATTATCTACTCTACATCTTTTGGCATCAATGTTATGAACATGTGTATCATCACTATCGAGATTCAATAAGAATAAACCCCTAACTTCGGGTGCATGACCATAAAAGATATTACTCATATAAATAGAACAACCATTATTCTCTGTCTTAAATGAGTAACCGTCTCGCAATAAACAAGATCCAGATATAATGTTCATGCTTAACGCAGGCACTAAATAACAATTATTCAGGTTCATAACTAATCCCGATGGTAATCGAAGAGCGAGCGTGCCGACGGCGATCACATCAACCTTGGAACCGTTTCCCACGCGCATCGTCACTTCGTCCTTTGCCAGCCTCCGTTTATTCCGCAGTTCCTGTTTAGAGTTGCAAATGTGAGCAACCGAACCGGTATCAAATACCCAGGCACTACAACGAGAGTTGGTAAGGTACACATCAATAACATGTATATCACATATACCTTTGTTGTTGTTGGCCCCCTTCTTGTCCGCCAGATACTTGGGGCAGTTCCGCTTCCAGTGGCCGTTCCCCTTGCAATAGAAACACTCAGTCTCTGGCTTGGGCCCAGCCTTGGGTTTCTTCACTGGATTAGCAACTGCTTTGCCACCCTTCTTAGAGTTACCCTTCTTGCCCTTGCCATTCTTCTTGAAACTGGTGGTTTTATTGACCATCAACACTTGATACTCCTTTTGGATGTCTGCCTCAGCGACTTTCAGCATCGAAAACAGCTCGGCGATGGTCTTGTTCATCCCTTGCATGTTATACTGCTGCACGAAGCTCTTGTAGCTTGGAGGGAGTGACTGGAGAATTCTGTCAATGATAGCCTCATCCGGGAACACAAGTCCCAGATCAGCTATGCGGGTATAGTACCCAGACATCTTCAGTAAGTGCTCACTGACAGACGAATTCTCCTCCATCTTGCAAGCAAAGAATTTATCGGTGGTCTCATACCTCTCGATCTTAGCATTCTTTTCAAAGATGAACTTCAACTCCTGGTACATCTCATATGCACCATGACGTTCAAAACGCCTTTGAAGTCCTCCTTCCAAGCCGTACAACATGGCACACTGCACTATTGAGTAGTCATCCGAACGTGTCTGCCAGACGTTCAAAACGTCTGCAGGGGCTGTAGGAGCGGGGGGTTCACCTAGCGGTGCATTTAGGACATAAACCTTTTGGGCAGCTGTGAGGATGATCCTCAGATTGCGGAGCCAGTCCACAAAGTTGCTCCCATCATCTTTCAGTTTAGCTTTCTCTAGGAACGTGTTAAAATTCAGGGGAGCTACTGCGCGAGCCATCTACAACAAAAATTTGCAAAGACATTTTAGACTATTGTTCATGATAAGTGAGTTATTACCTAATCAAATTATTTATAACTCCCACTCAAATTGACATCCCTCCGGTCATTCGAGCGTGACATGATCCAAATCCACCAACCCAAGTCCGATCATCACGTGAGATGAGGTGGTGTCAATGGTGAACATCAACATGTTGATCATATCTACTATATGACTCATGTTCGACCTTTCGGTCTTCCGTGTTCCGAGGCCATGTCTGTACATGCTAGGCTCGTAAAGTCTAACCCAAGTGTTCTGCATGTGCAAAACTGGCTTGCACCCGTTGTATGCGAACGTAGAGTCTATCACACCCGATCATCACGTGGTGCTTCGAAACGACGAACCTTCGCAACGGCGCACACTCGGGGGGAACACAATTTTATCTTGAAATTTTAGTGAAGGATCATCTTATAATGCTACCGTCGTCCTAAGCAAAATAAGATGCATAAAAGGATTAACATCACATGCAAATCATAAGTGACATGATATGGCCATCAACTCGTGCTTTTGATCTCCATCTCCAAAGCACCGGCATGATCTCCATCATCACCGGCGCCACACCATGATCTCCATCATCATGATCTCCATCATCGTGTCGCCATCGGGGTTGTCGCGCGCCCACCATGCTCTTACTACTATTGCTACCGTTTAGCGATAAAGTAAAGCATTACAAAGCGCTTAATGATTGACACGCAGGTCATACAAAAATTAAAGACAACCCTATGGCTCCTGCCGGTTGCCGTATGCATCGACATGCAAGTCGATATTAACTATTACAACATGATCATCTCATACATCAAATATATCTCATCATGTCATTGGCCATATCATATCACATACATACCCTGCAAAAACAAGTTAGACGTCCTCTAATTTGTTGTTGCATGTTTTACGTGGCTGCTATGGGTATCTAGCAAGAACGCTTCTTACCTACGCAAAGCCACAACGGTGATATTCAAGTTGCTATTTAACCTTCTACAAGGACCGCCTTGTACTATTCCGATTCAACTAAGATAGGAGAGACAGACACCCGCCAGCCATGTTATGCAACAAAAGTCACATGTCTGTCGATGGAACCGGTCTCATGTACGTGGACATGTAAAGTTGGTCCGGGCCGCTTCATCCCATAATACCGCTGAATCAAGAAAGACTAAGGAGGGCAGCAATTTAAACATCAACGCCCACAAACCCTTTTGTGTTCTACTCGAGAAAGCATCTACGCAAGATCCTAGCTCATGATGCCACTGTTGGGGAACGTTGCATGGAAAACAAAAAAATTTCTCTACGTTCACCAAGATCAATCTAGGAGATGCAACTACGAGGGGAGAGTAGGATCCACATACCCTTGTAGATCGCTAAGCGGAAGCGTTAAGAACGCGGTTGATGGAGTCGTACTCGCCGCGATTCAGATCGCCGAAGATCCTAGCACCGAGGCAACGGTGCCTCCGCGTTCTTCACACGTACGGCTCGGGGACGTCTCCTCCTTCTTGATCCAGCAAGGGGTGGAGGAGAGGTTGATGGAGAGACCGGCAGCACGACGGCGTGGTGGTGATGGTGGAGGAGGATTCCAGCAGGGCTTCGCCAAGCACCGCGGGAAGAAGAAGATGTTATGGGAGAGGGAGGGCAGCACCGAGGCACGAACGTGTGTTGGCTGCCCTCCCTCTGCCCCTCTATATATAGGGGGAATAGATGGAGGGGGGCACCCTAGGGTTTCCCCTAGGGGGGCCGGCGGCCAGGGCAGTGGGGGGGCGGCGGCCAAGGGCTGCGCAGGCCCTAGGGTTTCCCCCCCTAGGTGCCTTGCCCCCCACTCCATGGGGTGCGGCTGCCCTAGGAGGGGCCAGCCCCCCATGCGCCATAGGAGAGGGCCCAGGGGGGGGCGCACAGCCCTATGAGGGCTGTGGTGTCCCCCCTTTGTGGCCCATTAGGCCCAGAACCACTTCCGGGACCCCCGAAACCCTTTTCTGTAATCCGCCGATTTCCCGATGCTCCCCGGAACACTTCCGGACTCCGAAACCTTTCATCCTATATATCAATCTTCGTCTCCGGACCATTCCGGAGACCCTCGTCATGTCCGGGATCTCATCCGGGACTCCGAACAACCTTCGGTAACCATGCACTGTTCTCACTAACAACCCTAGCGTCACCGAACCTTAAGTGTGTAGACCCTGCGGGTTCGGAAACCATGTAGACATGACCGAGACACTCCCAGGTCAATAACCAATAGCGGGATCTGGATACCCATATTGGTTCCCACATGTTTCTCGATGATCTCATCGGATGAACCACGATGTCAAGGATTCAGGCAATCCCGTATACAGTTCCCTTTGTCTCGTCGGTATGTTACTTGCCCGAGATTCGATCGTCGGTATCTCTATACCTAGTTCAATCTCGTTACCGGCAAGTCTCTTTACCCGTTACCGTAATACATAATCCCGTGACCAACTACTTAGTCACTTTGAGCTCATTGAGATGACGTATTACCGAGTGGGCCCGGAGATACCTCTCCGTCACACGGAGTGACAAATCCCAGTCTCGATCCATGTCAACTCAACAGACACCCTCGGAGATACCTGTAGAGTACCTTTATAGTCACCCAGTTACGTTGCGACGTTTGGCACACACAAAGCACTCCTACGGTGTCAGTGAGTTACATGATCTCATGGTCATAGGAACTTATACTTGACATGCAGAAAACTATAGCGATAACTGACACGATCAAAAGCTATGTTAACGTTTGGGTCTCGTCCATCACATCATTCTCCTAATGATGTGATCCCGTTATCAAATGACAACTCATGTCTTATGACCTGGAAACCGCGGTCATCTTTGATTAACGAGCTAGTCCTGTAGAGGCACACTAGGGACACAAAGTCTGTCTATTCATCCACACGTGTATCTGAGTTTCCAATCAATACAGTTATAGCATGGATAATAAACGATTATCATGAACAAGGAAATATAATAATAACTCTTTTATTATTGCCTCTAGGGCATATTTCCAACAGTTCTGTTGGGGAACGTTGCATGGGAAACAAAAATTTTTCCTACCGTTCACCAAGATCAATCTAGTAGATGCAACTACGAGGAAGGAGTGTGATCTACGTACCCTTGTAGATCGCTAAGCGGAAGCGTTATGAACGCGGATGATGGAGTCGTACTCGTCGCGATTCAGATCGCCGAAGACCTAGCACCGAAGCAACGGTGCCTCCGCGTTCTTCACACGTACGGCTCGGGGACGTCTCCTCCTTCTTGATCCAGCAAGGGGTGGAGGAGAGGTTGATGGAGAACCGGCAGCACGACGGCGTGGTGGTGATGGTGGAGAAGAACTCCAGCAGGGCTTCGCCTAAGCACCGCGGGAGAAGAAGATATGACGGGAGAGGGAGGGCAGCACCGAGGCACGAACTGTGTTGGCTGCCCTCCCTTTGCCCCACTATATATAGGGGGGGTGGAGAGGTTAGGGCGCCCTAGGGTTTCCCCCTAGGGGCCGGCGGCCAGGGCAAGGGGAGGCGCCCAGGCCCTAGGGTTTCCCCCCTAGGTGCCTTGCCCCCCAAGTCCCAAGGGGTGCGGCCAGCCCTAGGGGGTCCCACCCCCTTAGCCGCATGGGGAGAGGGCCCAGGGGGGGCGCACAGCCCCCTGAGGGCTGTGGTGTCCCCCCTTGTGGCCCAATAGGCCCAGAACACCTTCCGGACCCCCCGAAAACCTTCCCGGTACTCCGCCGATTTCCCGATGCTCCCCGGAACACTTCCGGTACTCCGAAACCTTTCATCCTATATATCAATCTTCGTCTCCGGACCATTCCGGAGACCCTCGTCATGTCCGGGATCTCATCCGGGACTCCGAACAACCTTCGGTAACCATGCACTCTTCTCACTAACAACCCTAGCGTCACCGAACGTTAAGTGTGTAGACCCTGCGGGTTCGGAAACCATGTAGACATGACCGAGACACTCCCAGGTCAATAACCAATAGCAGGATCTGGATACCCATATTGGCTCCTACATGTTTCTCGATGATCTCATCGGATGAACCACGATGTCAAGGATTCAGGCAATCCCGTATACAGTTCCCTTTGTCTCGTCGGTATGTTACTTGCCCGAGATTCGATCGTCGGTATCTCTATACCTAGTTCAATCTCGTTACCGGCAAGTCTCTTTACTCGTTACCGTAATACATAATCCCGTGACCAACTACTTAGTCACTTTGAGCTCATTGAGATGACGTATTACCGAGTGGGCCCGGAGATACCTCTCCGTCACACGGAGTGACAAATCCCAGTCTCGATCCATGTCAACTCAACAGACACCCTCGGAGATACCTGTAGAGTACCTTTATAGTCACCCAGTTACGTTGTGACGTTTGGCACACACAAAGCACTCCTACGGTGTCAGTGAGTTACATGATCTCATGGTCATAGGAACTTATACTTGACATGCAGAAAACTATAGCGATAACTGACACGATCAAAAGCTATGTTTAACGTTTGGGTCTCGCCCATCACATCATTCTCCTAATGATGTGATCCCGTTATCAAATGACAACTCATGTCTATGACCTGGAAACCGCGGTCATCTTTGATCAACGAGCTAGTCCTGTAGAGGCTCACTAGGGACACAAAGTCTGTCTATTCATCCACACATGTATTTGAGTTTCCAATCAATACAATTATAGCATGGATAATAAACGATTATCATGAACAAGGAAATATAATAATAACTCTTTTATTATTGCCTCTAGGGCATATTTCCAACAAAAAGATCTTCGTAGAATATGTAGGAGCCAATATGAACATCCAGGTTCCGCTATTGGTTATTGACCGGAGATGAGTCTCGGTCATGTCTACATAGTTCTCAAACCCGTAGGGTCCGCACGCTTAACATTTGATGACGATCGGTATTATGAGTTTATTAGTTTTGATGTACCGAAGGTAGTTCGGAGTCCCGGATGAGATCACGGACATGACGAGGAGTCTCGGAATGTCCGAGACATAAAGATTGATATATTGGACGACTATATTCGGACACCGGAAGTGTTCCGGAAAAGTTTCGGATTTAACTGGATTGCCGGAGGGGGTTATCGAAACCCCCTACGAGGGGGATGGTCCATAGTGGGCCTTGAGGAAAGGAGAGAGGCAGTTGGACTAGGATTGGGGGGGCTCCACCTCTCCCTCTTTTCCTTTCCCTCTCTTCCTTCTTGGTGGACTCCTACTAGGAATAGGATTGCAATCATATTCCTAGTAGGATTGCCCTAGCCGCACCATAGGAGGCCGGCCGGCCCTCCCCTCTTGCTCCTTTATATACGGCGGTAGGGGGCACCCAAAGACACACAAGTTGAATTGTTCCAGCCGTGTGCGGTGCCCCCCTCCACACAAACACACCTCGGTCATATCGTTGCAGTGCTTAAGCGAAACCCTGCGCCGGTAAGTACATCATATCCGTCACCACGCCGTCGTGCTGACGAAACTCTCCCGTGAAGCTCAATTGGATCAAGAGCTCGTGGGACGTCATCAAGCTGAACGTGTGCTGAACGCGGAGGTGTCATACGTTCGGTGCTTGATCGGTTGAATCGCGAAGTTCGACTACATCAACCGCGTCACTTGACGCTTCCGCTTCCGGTCTACGAGGGTACGTAGACACACTCTTCCCTCTCGTTGCTATGCATCTGGTAGATAGATCTTGCGTGATCGTAGGAAATTTTAAAATACTACGTTCCCCAACAGTGGCATCATGAGCCAGGTCTATGCGTAGATGATATGCACGAGTAGAACACAATGAGTTGTGGGCGATACTAGTCATACTGCTTACCAACATGTCATATTTTGCTTCGGCGGTATTGTGAGATGAAGCGGCCCGTAGCAACATTACGCGTACGCTTACGCGAGACTGGTTTCACCGTTAGGAGCACTCGTTGCTTAAAGGTGACTGGCGGGTGTCTGTCTCTCTCACTTTAGCTGAAACAAGTGTGGCTACGCCCGGTCCTTGTGAAGGTTAAAACAGCACATACTTGACGAAACATCGTTGTGGTTTTGTATGCGTAGGTAAGAACGGTTCTTGCTAAGCCCGTAGCAGCCACGTAAAACTTGCAACAACAAAGTAGAGGACGTCTAACTTGTTTTTGCAAGGCATGTTGTGATGTGATATGGTCAAGACATGATGAGTTATACGGTTTTGTATGAGATGATCATGTTTTGTAATGTTATCGGCAACTGGCAGGAGCCATATGGTTGTCGCTTTATTGTATGAAATGCAATCGCCATGTAATTGCTTTACTTTATCACTAAGCGGTAGCGATAGTCGTAGAAGCAATAGTTGGCGAGACGACAACGATGCTACGATGGAGATCAAGGTGTCGCGCCGGTGACGAAGGTGATCTTGACGGTGCTTTGGAGATGGAGATCAAAAGCACAAGATGATGATGGCCATATCATGTCTCATATTTTGATTGCATGTGATGTTTATCTTATTATGCTTCTTATTTTGATTAGAACGACGGTAGCATTATAAGATGATCCCTTACTAAATTTCAAGGTATAAGTGTTCTCCCTGAGTATGCACCGTTGCGAAAGTTCGTCGTGCCGAGACACCACGTGATGATCGGGTGTGATAAGCTCTACGTTCAAATACAACGGGTGTAAGCCAGTTTTGCACACGCAGAATACTCGGGTTAAACTTGACGAGCCTAGCATATGCAGATATGGCCTCGGAACACTGGAGACCGAAAGGTCGAGCGTGAATCATATAGTAGATATGATCAACATAAGATGTTCACCATTGAAACTACTCCATCTCACGTGATGATCGGACATGGTTTAGTAGATTTGGATCACGTGATCATTTAGATGACCGGAGGGATGTCTATCTAAGTGGGAGTTCTTTAATTAATATGATTAAATTGAACTTTAACTTATCTTGAACTTAGTCCTGATAGTTTTTGCATATCTATGTTGTTGTAGATCAATGGGCCGTGCTACCGTTCCTTTGAATTTTAATGCATTCCTAGAGAAAGCTAAGTTGAAAGATGATGGTAGCAATTACATGGACTGGGTCCGTAACTTGAGAATTATCCTCATTGCTGCACAGAAGAATTATGTCCCTGAAGCACCGCTAGGTGACAAGCCCCCTCCCGCTAATGTAGACGCTTTGAACGTCTGGCAGTCGCGGTCTGATGACTACACGATAGTTCAGTGTGCCATGCTTTACGGCTTAGAACCGGGACTTCAACGATGTTTTGAACGTCATGGACCATATGAGATGTTCCAGGAGTTGAAGTTAATATTTCAAGCAAATGCCCGGATTGAGAAATATGAGATTTCCAATAAGTTCTACAGCTGCAAGATGGAGGAGAATAGTTCTATCAGTGAACACTTGCTCAGAATGTCTGGGTACTACAATCATATGACTCAACTTGGTTGCAAAGTTGACGAGGATAGTGTTATTGATAGAGTTCTTCAATCACTGCCACCAAGCTATAAAGGCTTCGTGATGAACTATAATATGCAAGGGATGCAAAAGACAATTCCCGAGCTCTTCGCTATGCTTAAGGCTGCGGAGGTAGAAATCAAAAAGGAGCATCAAGTGTTGATGGTTAACAAGACCACTAGTTTCAAGAAAAAGGGCAAGGGAAAGAAGGGGAACTTCAAGAAGAATAGCAAGACAGTTGCTACTCCCATGAAGAAACCCAAGTCTGGAGCCAAGCCTAAAACTGAGTGCTTCTACTACAAGGGGACTGGACACTGGAAGCGGAACTGCCCCAAGTATTTGGCGGATAAGAAGGATGGCAAGGTGAACAAAGGTATATGTGATATACATGTTATTGATGTGTACCTTACTAATGCTCGTAGTAGTACCTGGGTATTTGATACCGGTTCGGTTGCTAATATTTGTAACTCGAAACAGGGACTACGGATTAAACGAAGATTGGCTAAGGACGAGGTGACGATGCGTGTGGGAAATGGTTCCAAAGTCGATGTGATCGCCGTCGGCACGCTACCTCTACATCTACCTTCGGGATTAGTTTTAGACCTAAATAATTGTTATTTGGTGCCAGCGTTGAGCATGAACATTATATCTGGATCTTGTTTATTGCGAGACGGTTATTCATTTAAATCAGAGAATAATGGTTGTTCTATTTTTATGAATAATATCTTTTATGGTCATGCACCCTTGAAGAGTGGTCTATTCTTATTGGATCTCGATTGTAGTGATACACATATTCATAATATTGAAACCAAAAGATGCAAGGTTAATAATGATAGTGCAACTTATTTGTGGCACTGCCGTTTAGGTCATATTGGTGTAAAACGCATGAAGAAACTCCATAGTGATGGACTTTTGGAATAACTTGAATATGAATCACTTGGTGCTTGCGAACCATGCCTCATGGGCAAGATGACTAAAACTCCGTTCTCCGGAACTATGGAGCGAGCAACAGATTTGTTGGAAATCATACATACTGATGTATGTGGGCCAATGAGTGTTGAAGCTCGCGGCGGGTATCATTATTTTCTAACCTTCACTGATGATTTGAGCAGATATGGGTATATCTACTTAATGAAGCACAAGTCTGAAACATTTGAAAAGTTCAAAGAATTTCAGAGTGAAGTAGAGAATCATCGTAACAAGAAAATAAAGTTTCTACGATCTCATCGTGGAGGAGAATATTTGAGTTACGAGTTTGGTCTTCATTTGAAACAATGTGGAATTGTTTCACAACTCACGCCACCCGGAACACCACAGCGTAATGGTGTGTCCGAACGTCGTAACCGTACTTTATTGGATATGGTGCGATCTATGACGTCTCTTACCGATTTACCACTATCGTTTTGGGGTTATGCTTTAGAGACAGCTGCATTCACGTTAAATAGGGCACCATCTAAATCCGTTGATACGACACCTTATGAACTATGGTTTGGAAAGAAACCAAAGTTGTCGTTTCTTAAAGTTTGGCACTGCGATGCTTATGTGAAAAAGTTTCAACATGATACGCTCGAACCCAAATCGGAGAAGTAAATCTTCATAGGATACCCAAAAGAGACTGTTGGGTACACCTTCTATCACAGATCCGAAGGCAAGATATTCGTTGCTAAGAATGGATCCTTTCTAGAGAAGGAGTTTCTCTCGAAAGAAGTGAGTGGGAGGAAAGTAAAACTTGATGAGGTAATTGTACCTTCTCCCGGATTGGAAAGTAGTACATCATAGGAAATTGTTCCAGTGATTCCTACACCAATCAGTGAGGAAGTTAATGATGATGATCATGAAACTTCGGATCAAGTTTCTGCTGAACGTCGTAGATCAACCAGAGTACGTTCCGCACCAGAGTGGTACGGCAACCCAGTTCTGGAAATCATGTTACTAGACCATGATGAACCTGCGAACTATGAGGAAGCGATGATGAGCCCAGATTCTGCAAAATGGCTTGAGGCCATGAAATCTGAGATGGGATCCATGTATGAGGAAAAAGTGTGGACTTTGGTTGACTTGCCCGATGATCGGCAGGCCATCGAAAATAAATGGATCTTCAAGAGGAAGACCGACGCGGACGGTAATGTTACTGTTTACAAAGCTCGACTTGTTGCGAAAGGGTTTCGACAAGTTCAAGGAGTTGACTACGATGAGACTTTCTCACCTGTAGAAATGCTTAAGTCTGTCCGAATCATGTTAGCAATTGCCGCATTTTATGATTATGAAATCTGGCAAATGGATGTCAAAACTGCATTCCTGAATGGATATCTCAAAGAAGAGTTGTATATGATGCAACCAGAAGGTTTTGTCGATCCGAAAGGTGCTAACAAAGTGTGCAAGCTCCAGCGATCCATCTATGGACTGGTGCAAGCATCTCGGAGTTGGAATATACGCTTTGATGAGGTGATCAAAGCTTATGGTTTTATACAGACTTTTGGAGAAGCCTGTATTTACAAGAAAGTGAGTGGGAGCTCTGTAGCATTTCTAATATTATATGTGGATGACATATTGTTGATTGGAAATGATATAAAATTTCTGGATAGCATAAAAGGATACTTGAATAAGAGTTTTTCAATGAAAGACCTCGGTGAAGCTGCTTATATATTAGGCATCAAGATCTATAGAGATAGATCAAGACGCTTAATTGGACTTTCACAAAGCACATACCTTGATAAGATTTTGAAGAAGTTCAAAATGGACCAGTCAAAGAAAGGGTTCTTGCCTATATTACAAGGTATGAAGTTGAGTAAGACTCAATGCCCGACCACTGCAGAAGATAGAGAGAAAATGAAAGTCATTCCCTATGCCTCAGCCATAGGATCTATCATGTATGCAATGTTGTGTACCAGACCTGATGTGTGCCTTGCTATAAGTCTAGCAGGGAGGTACCAAAGTAATCCAGGAGTGGATCACTGGACAGCGGTCAAGAACATCCTGAAATACCTGAAAAGGACAAAGGATATGTTTCTCGTGTATGGAGGTGACAAAGAGCTCGTCGTAAACGGTTACGTCGATTCTAGCTTTGACACTGATCCGGATGACTCTAAGTCACAAACCGGATATGTATTTTTATTGAACGGTGGAGCTGTCAGTTGGTGCAGTTCCAAGCAGAGCGTCGTGGCAGGATCTACGTGTGAAGCGGAATACATAGCTGCTTCGGAAGCAGCAAATGAAGGAGTCTGGATGAAGGAGTTCATATCCGATCTAGGTGTAATACCTAGTGCATCGGTTCCAATGAAAATCTTTTGTGACAACACTGGAGCAATAGCCTTGGCGAAGGAATCAAGGTTTCACAAGAGAACAAAGCACATCAAAAGACGCTTCAATTCCATCCGCGATCTAGTCAAGGAGGGAGACATAGAGATTTGCAAAATACATACGGATCTGAATGTTGCAGACCCGTTGACTAAGCCTCTTCCACGGGCAAAACATGATCAGCACCAGGACTCCATGGGTGTGAGGATCATCACTTTGTAATCTAGATTATTGACTCTAGTTCAAGTGGGAGACTGAAGGAAATATGCCCTAGAGGCAATAATAAAGATGTTATTTGTATTTCCTTATATCATGATAAATGTCTTTTATTCATGCTAGAATTGTATTAACCGGAAACTTAGTACATGTGTGGATACACAGACAAAACAGTATGTCCCTAGTATGCCTCTACTAGACTAGCTCATTGATCAAAGATGGTTATGTTTCCTAGCCATAGACATGAGTTGTCATTTGATCAACGGGATCACATCATTAGGAGAATGATGTGATGGACAAGACCCATCCGTTAGCATAGCACTATGATCGTTTAGTTTTACTGCTATTGCTTTCTTCATGACTTATACATGTTCCTATGACTATGAGATTATGCAACTACCGAATACCGTAGGAACACCTTGTGTGCTATCAAACGTCACAACGTAACTGGGTGATCATAAAGATGCTCTACAGGTGTCTCCGAAAGTATTCGTGGTGTTGGCATAGATCAAGATTAGGATTTGTCACTCCGAGTGTCGGAGAGGTATCTCTGGGCCCTCTCGGTAACACACATCACAATAAGCCTTGCAAGCAAAGGACTAATGAGTTAGTCACGAGATGATGTGTTACGGAACGAGTAAAGAGACTTGCCGGTAACGAGATTGAACTAGGTATGGAGATACCGACGATCGAATCTCGGGCAAGTAACATACCGATGACAAAAGGAACAACGTATGTTGTTATGCGGTTTTGACCGATAAAAGATCTTCGTAGAATATGTAGGAGCCAATATGAACATCCAGGTTCCGCTATTGGTTATTGACCGGAGATGAGTCTCGGTCATGTCTACATAGTTCTCGAACCCGTAGGGTCCGCACGCTTAACGTTTGATGACGATCGGTATTATGAGTTTATGAGTTTTGATGTACCGAAGGTAGTTCGGAGTCCCGGATGAGATCACGGACATGACGAGGAGTCTCGAAATGTCCGATACATAAAGATTGATATATTGGACGACTATATTCGGACACCGGAAGTGTTCCAGAAAAGTTTCGGATTTAACTGGATTGCCGGAGGGGGTTACCGGAACCCCCTACGAGGGGGGATGGTCCATAGTGGGCCTTGAGGAAAGGAGAGAGGCAGCCCATAGAGGCTGGCCGGCACCCCACCTAGGGATCCTAGTTGGACTAGGATTGGGGGGGCGCCACCTCTCCCTCTTTTCCTTTCCCTCTCTTCCTTCTTGGTGGACTCCTACTAGGAATACGATTGCAATCCTATTCCTAGTAGGATTGCCCTAGCCGCACCATAGGAGGCCAGTCGGCCCTCCCCTCTTGCTCCTTTATATACGGGGGCAGGGGGGCACCCAAAGACACACAAGTTGAATTGTTCCAGCCGTGTGCGGTGCCCCCCTCCACAGAAACACACCTCGGTCATACCGTTGCAGTGCTTAAGCGAAACCCTGCGCCGGTAAGTACATCATATCCGTCACCACGCCGTCGTGCTGACGAAACTCTCCCGTGAAGCTCAACTGGATCAAGAGCTCGTGTGACGTCATCAAGCTGAACGTGTGCTGAACGCGGAGGTGCCATACGTTCGGTGCTTGATCGGTTGAATCGCGAAGAAGTTCGACTACATCAACCGCGTCACTTGACGCTTCCGCTTCCGGTCTACGAGGGTACGTAGACACACTCTTCCCTCTCGTTGCTATGCATCTGGTAGATAGATCTTTCGTGATCGTAGGAGATTTTAAAATACTACGTTCCCCAACAGGAGGCACATGAGGTGCCCACGAGGCAGGGGGCGCGCCCAGAGGAAGGGGGTGCGCCCTCCACCTTCGTGGACGCTGATATGTGTCCAACGTATCTATAATTTTTTATTGTTCCATGCTATTATTTATGAAGTCTTGGATGTTTAATGGGCTTTATCATTCACTTTTATATCATTTTTGGGACTAACCTACTAACCCAAAGGCCCAGTCCAATTTGCTGTTTTTTGCCTATTTCAGGGTTTTGCAGAAAAGGAATATCAAACGGAGTCCAAACGGAATGAAACCTTCGCGAGAGATATTTTTGGAGAAAATCACGCACGGGAAACGTGAGGACCAAGTCAGGGGACAGAGGGGCTGCCCTCGAGGGTGGGGGCGCGCCCCCCTTCCCAGGGCGCCCCCCTGCCTCGAGGCCCCCTCGTGTGGCCCCCGGTGCCCTCCTCCTTCCTATATATACCTACGTACCCCAGAAACTCCATACGCAGAGAGAAAACCCTAATTCCATCGCCGTAGCTTCTGTTCCCGTGGGGATCCTATCTTGGAGCCTGTTCCGGGAGGGGGGGTCCATCACGGAGGCCTTGATCATCATCATCATCGCCCTCACCATGAGTTGTGAGTAGTTTACCACAGACCTTCGGGCCCATAGCTAGTATCTATATGGCTTCTTCTCTCTCTCCGGATCTCAATACAAAGTTCTCCTCGGTCTTCGAGGAGATCTATTCGATGTAATCTCTTTTTGCGGTGTGTTTGTCGAGATCCGATGAATTGTGAGTTTATGATCAAGGTTATCTATGAAATATATTTGGTTCTTCTCTGAACTTTTTATGTGTGCTCATAATATCCTTGCAAGTCTCTTCGAATTATTGGTTTGGTTTGGCCTACTAGATCTATAGTTCTTGCAATGGGAGAAGTGCTTGGTTTTGGGTTCAATCTTGCGGTGTCCTTTCCCAGTGACAGTAGGGGCAGCAAGGCACGTATTGTATTGTTGCCATTGAGGATAAAAAGATGGGGTTTACATCATATTGCTTGAGTTTATCCCTCTACATCATGTCATCTTGCTTAAAGCGTTACTCTGTTAGTATGAACTCAATACACTAGATGCATGCTGGATAGCGGTCGATGTGTGGAGTAATAGTGGTAGATGCAGGCAGGATTCGGTCTACTTGTCTCGGACGTGATGCCTATATACAATGATCATGCCTAGATAGTCTCATAATTATTCGCTTTTCTATCAATTGCTCGATAGTAATTTGTTTACCCGTCGTAGAATACCGCTATCATGAGAGAAGCCACTAGAGAAAACTATGGACCCCGGGTCTATTCTCAACATATCAATCTACATCTACTTTACTTTTCTTGCTTTTATTTGTTGTTTTATTAAACCAAAAATTCCAAAAATATAATTATCATCTCTATCAGATCTCACTCTCGTAAGTGAGCTGAAAGGGATTGACAACCCCTTATCACGTTGGCTGTGAAGTTCTTATTTGTTTGTGCAGGTGCGAGGGACTTGCGCGTGGTCTCCTACTGGATTGATACCTTGGTTCTCAAAAACTGAGGGAAATACTTACGCTACTGTGATGCATCTCCCTTTCCTCTTCGAGGGAATACAATGCAAGCTCAAGAGGTAGCAAGAAGAATTTCTGGTACCATTGCCGGGGAGGCTTACGCAAAAGTCATATACCAAGTACCTATCACAAACCCTTATCCTTCGCATTACATTTATTTGCCTCTTGTTTTCCTCTCCCCCACTTCACCCTTGCCGTTTTATTCGCCCTTCTTCCGCCTTGTGTTTTTCGTTCGCTTTCTTCTTGTTCGCTCGTGTGTGTTGGATTGCTTGCTTGTCACTATGGCTCAGAACAATACCAAATTGTGTGACTTCTCCAATACCAACAACAATGACTTTATTAGCACTCCGATTGCTCCTTTTACCGATGATGAATCTTGTGAGATCAATGCTGCTTTGTTGAATCTTGTCATGAAAGATCAATTCTCCGGCCTTCCTAGTGAAGATGCCGCTACCCATCTAAACAACTTTGTTGATTTGTGTGATATGCAAAAGAAAAGGGATACGGATAATATATTGTTAAATTGAAGTTATTTCCGTTTTCACTTAGAGATCGTGCTAAAACTTGGTTCTCCTCTTTGCCTAGAAATAGTATTGATTCGGGGAATAAGTGCAAAGATGCTTTCATCTCTAAGTATTTCCCTCCTGCTAAGATCATCTCTCTTAGAAACGATATTATGAATTTTAAGCAACTAGATCATGAGCATGTTGCACAAGCTTGGGAGAAATTAAATTGATGATACGTAATTGCCCTACACATGGTTTGAATCTATGGATGATTATTTAGAACTTTTATGCTGGCTTGAATTTTGCTTCTAGAAATCTTTTAGATTCGGCCGTCGGAGGCACTTTCATGGAAACCGCCTTAGGAGAAGCTACCAAACTCCTAGATAATATTATGGTTAATTATTCTCAATGGCACACCAAAAGATCTACTAGTAAAAAAGTGCATGATATCGAAGAAATTAGTGTTTTGAGTGGAAAGATGGATGAACTTATGAAATTGTTTGCTGCTAAGAGTGCTTCTTCTCATCCTAATGATATGCCTTTGTCCACTTTGATTGAGAATAACAATGAATCTTTGGATGTGAATTTCGTTGGTAGGAATAATTTTGGTAACAATGCTTATAGAGGTAATTTTAATCCTAGGCCTTTTCCTAGTAATTCCTCTAATAATTATGGTAATTCCTACAACAACTCTTATGGAAAGATGCCTTCTGAATTTGAAAGTAGTGTTAAAGAATTTATGGTCTCGCAAAAGAATTTCAATGCTTTGCTTGAAGAGAAATTGCTTAAGGTTGATGAATTGGCTAGAAGTGTGGATAGAATTACTCTTGATGTTGATTCTTTGAAACTTAGATCTATCCCACCTAAGCATGATATCAATGAGTCTCTCAAAGCCATGAGAATTTCCATTGATGAATGCAAAGAAAGAACCGCTAGAATGCGTGCTAAAAGAGAGGATTATATTAAATCGTGTTCTTCTTGCTATCATGAGAATAAAGATGAAGATCTGAAAGTTATTGATGTGTCTCCTATTAGATCCTTGTTTTCTAGTATTAATCTTGATGAAAATAGGATTGAAGATGATTCTGCTTTAAGGTGACTCAATGATTCAGAGTTTTTAGATCTTGATGCTAAATTTGCTAAAAGTGGGAGTGAAGAGATTAAAACTTTGCATAGTGATGAACCCACTACTTTGGATTTCAAGGGATTCAATTATGATAATTGCTCTTTGATTGATTGTATTTCCTTGTTGCAATCCGTGCTAAATTCTCCGCATGCTTATAGTCAAAATAAAGCTTTCACTAAACATATAGTTGATGCTTTGATGCAATCTTATGAAGAAAAACTTGAGTTAGAAGTTTATATACCTAGAAAGCTTTATGATGAGTGGGAACCTACTATAAAAATAAAAATAAAAGATCATGAATGCTATGCTTTGTGTGATTTGGGTGCTAGTGTCTCCACTATCCCAAAAACTTTGTGTGATTTGCTAGGGTTCCATGAGCTTGATGATTGTTCTTTAAATTTGCATCTTGCGGATTCCACTATTAAGAAACCTATGGGAAAAATTAATGATGTTCTTATTGTTGCCAATAGGAATTATGTGCCCATAGATTTCATTGTTCTTGATATAGATTGCAATCCTTCATGTCCTATTATTCTTGGTAGACCTTTCCTCAGAACGATTGGTGCAATTATTGATATGAAGGAAGGAAATATTAGATTCCAATTTCCGTTAAGGAAATGCATGGAACACTTTCCTAGAAAGAAAATCAAATTACCATATGAATCTATCATGAGAGCCACTTATGGATTGCCTTCCAAAGATGGCAATACCTAGATCTATCTTGTATCGTGCCTAGCTAGGGGCGTAAAATGATAGCGCTTGTTGGGAGGCAACCCAATTTTATGTTTTTTTGCTTTTGTTGCTGTTAGGGAATAAATATTTCATCTAGCCTCTGATTAGATGTGGTTTCATGTTTTGTTTAGTGTTTGTGCCAAGTAGAACCTTTGGTAAGACTTGTGTGAAGTTTATATGATCTTGCTGTGAAAAACAGAATCGTTAGCACTCTCTAAAGTAGTCATGGGATTTTACTGGAGCACGATTTTTAGTTGTTTCTTTTTTCTGCCGATTGGTAGACAAATTGCGCAAATTTATCAATTTAGTTTGAATTTTTTGGAGGTCCAGAAGTAGGCGAACCCTGCAGATTACTACAGACTGTTCTGTCTTTGACAGATTCTGTTTTTCGTGTGTTGCTTGCTTATTCCGATGCATCTATGAGTAGTATTGGAGGATATGAACCATAGAGAACTTGGAGTACAGTAGGTTTAACACCAATATAAACAAAGAATGAATTCATTGCTGTACCATTGAGTAGTGGTTTGCTTTCTCTTACTAACGGAGCTCACGAGAATTTTTGTCTAAGTTTTGTGTTGTGAAGTTTTCAAGTTTTGAGTATTGCTTTGATGGACTATGGAACAAGGAGTAGCAAAGGCCTAAGCTTGGGGATGCCCATGGAACCCTAAGTAAATTCAAGATAATCAAAAGCCTAAGCTTGGGGATGCCCCGGGAAGGCATCCCCTCTTTCATCTTCATCCATCGGTAACTATACTTGGAGCTATATTTTTATTCGCAACATGCTTTGTGTTTTGCTTGGAGCGTCTTGTATAATTTGAGTCTTTGCTTGTTAGTTTGCCACAATAATCCTTTCTGGACACACCTACTTGAGAGAGTTAGATATGGCCTAGAAATTATTAGAACACCCTAAGTGCTTCACTTATATCTTTTGAGTTGAATAGTTTTTGCTCTAGTGCTTCACTTATATCTTTTAGAGCATGGTGGTGGCAATATTTTGTAGAAATTTTTGAACTCTCATGCTTCACTAAGATCTATTTGAGAGTCTATTAAAACAGCATGGTAAAGTGTTTAGGCTAAAGAAACTAGTCTTCACATGATAAACATCCAATGTCAATGTAGTAAAAAAAATCACACCAAGTGCATTGAATAGAATGAGATGTTGGATGCTTGATAATTGTTTTGAGACATGAGGATAGTGATATTAGAGTCATGATAGTGGAGTTATTGTGAAATTGAGAAATACTTGTGTTAAGGTTAGTGATTCCCGTAGCATGCACCTATGGTGAACCATTGTGTGACTAAGTTAGAGCATGAGGTATTTGTAGAGTGCCAACCTTTGTGTGGAGGTCGGGGGCGCGCGATGGTTAACTCCTACCAACCTCCCCCCTATGAGCATGCGTTGATTGCTTTGTTTTGATGACTCGTAGATTTTTGCAATAAGAATATGAGTTCTTATGACTAATGTTGAGTCCATGGATTATACGCACTCTCACCCTTCCACCATTGCTACCCTCTCTTGTACCGCGCAACTTTCGCCGATGCCATAAACCCACTATATATCCTTCCTCAAAACAGCCACCATATTGTTCCTCAAAACAGCCACCATACCTACCTATCATGGCATTTCCATAGCCATTCCGAGATATATTGCCATGCAACTTTCCACCGTTCCATTTATATGACACGCATCATATTGTCATATTGCCATGCATGATCATGGAGTTGACATCGTATTTGTGGCAAAGCCACCAAGCATAATCTTTTCATACATGTCACTCTTGTTTCATTGCACATACCGGTACACCACCGGAGGCATTCATATAGAGTCATACTTTGTTGGTGTAGTATCGAGTTGTAATGAAAGTTGTAATGAAAGTGTGATGATCATCATTTTTAGGGCATTGTCCCATGGGAGGAAAGGCTGAATCTATAAAGCCCCTCCGCAAAAAAAAGGAAAAAAGAAAGGCCAAAGAAAAAAGAAAGGCCCAAAAAAAGAAAAGAAAAAGAAAAAAAGGGAAAAAATAAAAAAAGGAAAAAAGGGACAATTGCTACTATCCTTTTCCACACTTGTGCTTCAAAGTAGCACCGTGTTCTTCATTATAGAGAGTCTCATGCTTAGTCACTTTCATATACTAGTGGGAATTTTTCATTTATAGAACTTGGCTTGTATATTCCAACGATGGGCTTCCTCAAATGCCCTAGGTCTTCGTGAGCAAGCAAGTTGGATGCACACCCACTAGTTTCTTTTGTTGAGCTTTCATTCATATTTAGTTCTAGTGCATCCGTTGCATGGAAATCCCTATTCACTCACATTGATATCTATTGATGGGCATCTCCATAGCCCGTTGATACGCCTAGTTGATGTGAGATTATCTCCCTCCTTTTTGTCTTCTCCACAACCACCTCTATTCCATCCATAATGCTATGTCCATGGCTCACACTCATGTATTGCGTGAAAGTTGAAAGGTTTGAAAAGTTAGAGTATGAAAACAAGTGCTTGGCTGAAATTGGGGTTGTGCATGATATGAATATTTTTGTGTGATAACGAGGGAGCATAGCCAACACTATATGATTTTGTAGGGATAACTTTCTTTAGCCATAGTATTTTGAGAAGACATGATTGTTTTGTTAGTATTGCTTGAAGTATTGTTATTTCTTATGTCAATATAGACTTTTATCTTGAATCTTTCAGATCTGAACATTCATGCCACAATTAACAGAATTATATTGAAAAACTATATTGGTTAGCATTCCACATCAAAAATTCTTTCTTTATCATTTACCTACTCGAGGACGAGCAGGAATTAAGCTTGGGGATGCTTGATACGTCTCCAACATATCTATAATTTTTTATTGTTCCATGCTATTATTTATGAAGTCTTGGATGTTTAATGGGCTTTATCATTCACTTTTATATCATTTTTGGGACTAACCTACTAACCCAAAGGCCCAGTCCAGATTGCTGTTTTTTGGCCTATTTCAGGGTTTTGCAGAAAAGGAATATCAAACGGAGTCCAAACGGAATGAAACCTTTGCGAGAGATATTTTTGGAGAAAATCGCACACGGAAAACGTCAGGACCAAGTCAGGGGACAGAGGGGCTGCCCTCGAGGGTGGGGGCGCGCCGCCCTTCCCAGGGCAAGCCCCCCTGCCTCGAGGCCCCCTCGTGTGGCCCCCGATGCCCTCCTTCTTCCTATATATACCTACGTACCCCAGAAACTCCATACGCAGAGAGAAAAACCCTAATTCCACCGCCGTAGCTTCTGTTCCCATGGAGATCCCATCTTGGAGCCTTTTCCGGGAGGGGGGGTCCATCATGGAGGCCTTCATCATCATCATCATCATCGCCCTCACCATGAGTTGTGAGTAGTTTACCACAGACCTTCGGGCCCATAGCTAGTATCTATATGGCTTCTTCTCTCTCTCCGGATCTCAATACAAAGTTCTCCTCGGTCTTCGAGGAGATCTATTCGATGTAATATCTTTTTGCGGTGTGTTTGTCGAGATCCGATGAATTGTGAGTTTATGATCAAGGTTATCTATGAAAGATATTTGGTTCTTCTCTGAACTTTTTATGTGTGCTCATAATATCCTTGCAAGTCTCTTCGAATTATTGGTTTGGTTTGGCCTACTAGATCTATAGTTCTTGCAATGGGAGAAGTGCTTGGTTTTGGGTTCAATCTTGCGGTGTCCTTTCCCAGTGACAGTAGGGGCAGCAAGGCACGTATTGTATTGTTGCCATCGAGGATAAAAAGATTGGGTTTACATCATATTGCTTGAGTTTATCCCTCTACATCATGTCATCTTGCTTAAAGCGTTACTCTGTTCATATGAACTCAATACACTAGATGCATGCTGGATAGCGGTCGATGTGTGGAGTAATAGTAGTAGATGCAGGCAGGAGTCGGTCTACTTGTCTCGGACGTGATGCCTATATACAATGATCATGCCTAGATAGTCTCATAATTATTCGCTTTTCTATCAATTGCTCGACAGTAATTTGTTTACCCACCGTAGAATACCGCTATCATGAGAGAAGCCACTAGAGAAAACTATGGCCCCCGGGTCTATTCTCAACATATCAATCTATATCTACTTTACTTTTCTTGCTTTTATTTGCTGTTTTATTAAACCAAAAATTCCAAAAATATGAGAACCCCCCCCATATAATTATCATCTCTATCAGATCTCACTCTCTTAAGTGACCGTAAAGGGATTGACAACCCCTTATCGCGTTGGCTGCGAAATTCTTATTTGTTTGTGCAGGTGCGAGGGACTCGTGTGTGGTCTCCTACTGGATTGATACCTTGGTTCTCAAAAACTGAGGGAAATACTTACGCTACTGTGCTGCATCTCCCTTTCCTCTTCGAGGGAATACACCGCAAGCTCAAGAGGTAGCAGACGCCTCGTGTCTCTTCCGGACTGCCACTTATTTTTCTATTTTTCTAAATATTCCAAAACGGTGAAAAATTGCCTTTAGAACTGTTTTGGAGTCGGTTTACTTACCGTACCACATACCTCTTCCTTTTTGGGGTCTGAATCATTCTGGAAAGTGTCCCTTATGTATTCCTCTTGGGTTACGGTTTCAATAACATTGGTTCCAACATTTATAGGATTACGTGAGATATAATGTTTCATTCTTTGACAGTTCACCACCTTCGGATTTGTGCCTTCGAAGTTGTTGATTTTTATGGCACCGGAACGATAGACCTCCTCGATAACGTAAGGACCTTACCATTTTGAGAGAAGTTTTCCCACAAAAAATCTTAAACGAGAGTTGTATAGCAAGACATAATCACCTACGTTAAACTCACGCTTTTGTATCCTTTTGTCATGCCATCTTTTAACCTTTTCTTTAAACAGCTTGGCATTCTCATAGGCATGGGTTCTCCATTCATCAAGAGAGCTAATGTCAAACAAGCTCTTCTCACCGGCAATTTTGAAATCATAATTGAGCTCTTTAATAGCCCGAGATGCTGTTCTAGCTCAAGAGATAAGTGACAAGCTTTTCCATAAACCATCTTATATGGGGACATACCCATAGGATTTTTGTATGCACTTCTATAGGCCCATAATGTATCATCTAGTTCCTTGGAACAATTCTTTCTGGGCCTATTAACTATCTTTTGCAAAATTAATTTCAGCTCTCTATTACTTAGTTCTACTTGACCACTAGTCTGTGGGTGATAAGGGGATGCAATTCTATGGTTAACATCATACTTGGCAAGCATTTTACGGAAATCACCATGAATAAAGTGTGAACCACCATCAGTCACTAATTTCTAGGGACTCCAAACCTCGGGAAAATAACTTCTTTAAGCATCTTAATAGAGGTGTTGTGATCAACACTACTAGTTAGAATAGCTTCTACCCACTTAGTAATGTAACCAACAGCAACTAAAATATGTGTATACCCATTAGAGGAAGGAAATGGTCCCATATAATCAAAGCCCCAAACATCGAATGGTTCAATGACAAGTGAATAATTCATAGGCATTTCTTGACGTCTACTGATATTACCAATTCTTTGACATTCATCACAAGATAAGACAAACTTACGAGCATCCTTGAAGAGAGTAGGCCAATAAAAACCAGATTGCAATACCTTATGTGCAGTTCTATCTCCAGCATGGTGTCCTCCATAAGCTTCGGAGTGGCACTTGCGTAGGATCTATTCATGTTCATGCTCAGGTACACAACATTTAATAATACCATCTACTCCTTCTTTATAAAGATGTGGGTCATCCCAGAAGTAATGCCTCAAATCATAGAAGAACTTTTTCTTTTGCTGGTATGTGAAACTAGGTGGTATAAACTTAGCAACAATATAATTAGCATACCAAGGAGCAGTACGAGAAGTATTTATGATAGCTAATTGTTCATTAGGAAAGCTATCATCAATAAGTGGGTCATCAAGTATATTCTCTAGCCTAGACAAGTTGTCTGCAACGGGGTTCTCAGCTCCCTTTCTATCAATAATATGCAAGTCATCTTCTTGCAGCAATAGAACCCATCTAATAAGTCTAGGTTTAGCATCTTTCTTTTCCATAAGATATTTGATAGCAGCATGATCAGTATGAATAGTTACTTTAGAATCAACAATATATGGTCTAAACTTATCACAAGCAATACAACTGCTAAAATTTATTTCTCAGTAGTAGCATAATTTCTCTAGCACTATCTAGAGTTTTACTAGCATAATGGATAACATTCAATTTCTTATCAACTCTTTGTCCTAGGACAACACCTACAGCATAATCACTAGCATCGCACATAATCTCAAAGGGTAAATTCTAGTCAGGAGGCTGGACAGTAGGTGCAGAGATCAATGCTTTCTTAAGTATTTCAAATGCTTCTAGACAATCATTATCAAAGACAAAAGGAACGTCTTTTTATAAGAGATTAGTCAGAGGGCTGGATATTTTGGAGAAGTCCTTAATGAACCTCCTATAAAACCCAGCATGACCAAGGAAACTTCGTATACCTTTGATGTCCTTGGGACATGGCATCTTTTCAATGGCATCAACTTTAGCCTTATCAACTTCAATACTTCTTTCAGAAATTTGATGTCCCAAGATAATGCCTTCATTAACCATAAAGTGGCACTTCTCCCAATTCAAGACAAGATTGGTGTCTTCACATCTCTGCAAAACTCGATAAAGGTTGCTCAAGCAATCATCAAAAGAAGTTTCATAAATGGAGAAATCATCCATGAAAACCTCAACAATCTTTTCACAAAAATCAGAGAATATAGGCATCATGCATCTTTGAAAGGTAGCGGGTGCATTACATAAACTAAAAGACATACGTCTATAAGCAAAGGTACCAAAAGGACAAGTAAAAGTGGTATTTTCTTGATCCCCTTTTGACACAGTTATTTGAGAGAAACCAGAATATCCATCTAAAAAGCAAAAATGAGTATGTTTGGATAACCTTTCTAGCATGTGATCAATAAAAGGCAAAGGGTAATGATCTTTCTTAGTAGCTTTATTTAATTTGCGGAAATCAATTACCATCCTATACCCTGTAACAATTCTTTGCGGGATCAATTCATCTTTACCATTAGGAACAACAGTCATATCTCCCTTCTTAGGGACACAATGGACAGGACTTACCTACTGGCTATCAGCGATTGGATAGAGTATACCTACCTCTAGAAGCTTTAGCATTTCCTTCCTTACCACTTCTTTCATCTTAGGATTTAACTGTCGTTGATGTTCAATAACCGGTTTAGCGTCCTCTTCCAATTTTATCTTGTGTTGGCATAAAGTGGGACTAATTCCCTTATGGTCATCTAGAGTATATCCAATAGCAGCACGGTGCTTCTTTAGAGTTTTCAATATTCTTTCTTCTTCTTGCTCTGAAAGGTTAACACTGATAATGACAGGATATATCTTCTTTTCATCAATATAAACATACTTAAGATTATCAGGTAGTGGTTTAAGTTCAAACACGAGATAACCCTTGGGTGGAGGAGGATCCCCTAGGATTTCAACGGGCAAGTTGTTTTTCAATACGGGTCCCTGCTTAAAGAAAATTTCATCTATTTCCCTCCTCTCATTCATATACATATCATTTTCATGGTCTAGCAGATATTGTTCTAAAGGATCGTTAGGAGGCACAGCAATAGAAGCAAGACCAATAATTTCATCCTTACTAGGTAATTCTTTATCATGGGGTTGTCTGCGAAATTTATCAAAGTTAAAATCATGAGACATATCCCCTAAACCAAGGGTAACAATATCTTTCATGCAGTCTATCTTAGCATTAACAGTATTCAAGAAGGGTCTACCAAATATAATGGGACAAAAATCATCTTGCGGGGAACCAAGAACAAGAAAATCGGGAGGGTATTTAACTTTCCCACACAAGACTTCAACATCTCTAACAATCCCAGTTGGTGAAATAGTGTCTCTATTAGCAAGCTTAGTGACATCAATACCTTATAGCTCAAGGGGTGCAATATCATGCATAACTTCAACATATAATGATATAGGTATTACACTCGCACTAGCACCCACGTCACATAAACCATGATAGCGATGATATCCTATCTTAACAGAAATAACAGGCAAGCCTACAACAGGTCTATGTTTATTCCTAGCATCGGGTTTGGCTATTCTAGCAGCTTCCTCTTGGAAGTAAATAACATGTCCTTCTAAATTTTCAACCAAGAGATCTTTAACCATAGCAACACTAGGATCAACTTTAATTTGCTCAGTGGGTGTAGGTGTTCTAGTACTACTCTTACGAACCACAGTTGAAGCTTTATCATGATCCTTTATTCTAACAGGGAAAGGTGGTTTCTCAATATAAGCACTAGGAACAATAGGATCAACATTATAAGTGGTAGTCTTTTCTTCAACTTTAACAGGTTCAACTACTTTCACTTTAATGGGAGGATGGTATTTAAACCACTTCTCCTTGGGAAGATCAACATAAGTAGCAAATGATTCACAGAAAGAAGCTACTATCTCAGAGTCAAGTCCATATTTAGTGCTAAATTCACGGAAAACATCGGTATCCATAAAAGCTTTAACAAAATCAAACTTAGGGGTCATACCTGACTCCTTACCTTCGTCGAGATCCCAATCTTCAGAGTTGCATTTAATTCTTTCCAATAAATCCCATTTGAATTCAACAATCTTCATCATAAAAGAACCAGAACAAGAATTATCAAGCATGGTGCGATTATTGAGAGAAAGCCGAGCATAAATTTTTTGAATGATCATTTTTCTTGAGAGCTTATGATTGGGGCATGAATATAACATTGACTTAAGCCTCCCCCAAGCTTAAGCGGTGCTTTCTCCTTTGCGAGGCCAAAAAATATAAATATAATTACGATCACGATGAACCTGATGCATTGGGTAGAACTTCTGATGAAATTCCAACTTCAACTGATTATAGTCCCATGATCCAATATCATCGCATAGCCTAAACCATGTCAATGTGTCTCCCTTCAAAGATAAAGGTAAGACTTTCTTCTTGATAACATCCTCGGGCATACCTGCAAGCTTAAATAATCCACAAACTTCATCCACATAGATTAGGTGTAAATCGGGATGTAGTGTTCCATCTTCTGTAAAGGGATTATCTAGCAGTTTCTCTATCATACCCGAAGGAATTTCAAAGCAAACATTTTCAGTAGGTGCAGTAGGTTGAGGAGCAACTCTTTGCTCTTCTGGTCGGGGTGAAGATACCCTGAACAAGCTCCTCAAAGGATGATGAGCCATAGTAACAAGTGATAGTAAATTTCAGCACACTATATAAATTTTTCCTTACCAAATTCCACTTACCAAAGGCGCGTCACTCCCCGGCAACGGCGCCAGAAAAGAGTCTTGATGACCCACAAGTGTAGGGTATCTATCGTAGTCCTTTCTATAAGTAAGAGTGTCGAACCCAACGAGGAGCAGAAGGAAATGATAGGCAGTTTTCAGTAAGGTATTTTTTGCAAGCACTGAAATTTTAGGTAACAGAGAGTTTTGTGATAAGGTAATTGGTAGCAAGTGACAAATAGTAAACGTAAATAAGGTGCAGCAAGGTGGCCCAATCCTTCTTGTAGCAAAGGACAAGCCTGGACAAACTCTTATATGAAGGAAAACGCTCCCGAGGACACATGGGAATTATCGTCAAGCTAGTTTTCATCACGATCATCTCATTTGCGTTCGGTACTTTGATAATTTGGTATGTGGGTGGACCGGTGCTTGGGTGATGTCCTTACTTGGACAAGCCTCCCACTTATGATTAACCTCTATTGCAAGCATCTGCAACTACAAAAGAAGTATTAAGGTAAACCTAACCATAGCATGAAACAAGTGGATCCAAATCAGCCCCTGACGAAGCAACGCATAAACTAGGGTTTAAGCTTATGTCACTCTAGCAACCCATCATCTACTTATTACTTACCAATGCCTTCCTCTAGGCCCAAATAATGGTGAAGTGTCATGTAGTCAATGTTCACATGACACCACTAGAGAAGAGACAACATACATCTCATCAAAATATCGAACGAATACCAACTTCACATGACTACGTATAGCAAGACTTCTCCCATGTCCTCAGGGACAAAAGTAACTTCTCACAAGACATAATATTGTTCATGATCGGAGGGGTATTAATATGCATAATGGATATGAACATATGATCTTCCACCAAGTAAACCAACTAGCATCAACTACAAGGAGTAATCAACACTACTAGCAACCCAAAGATACCAATATGAGGTTTGGATACAAAGATTGGATACAAGAGATGAACTAGGGTTTGAGAGGAGATGGTGCTGGTGAGATGTTGATGAACATAACCCTCCCCAAGATGGAAGAGTTGTTGGAGATGACGGTGGTGACGATTTTCCCCTCCCGGAGGAAAGTATCCTCGGCAGAACAGCTCTGTCGGAGCCCTAGATTGGTTTCCGCCAAGGTTCCGCCTCGAGACGGCGGCGTCTGGTCCCGAAAGCCTCCTTATGATTTTTTCCAGGTCAAAACACCTCATATAGGAGAAGATGGGCATCGGGGGACTATCGTGTGGCCCACGCGGCAGGGGGTGCGCCCCCACCCTCGTGGATAGGTGGTGGCCCCCCTGATGAATCTTTTTCGCCAGATATTTTTTATATTTTCTGAAATGATGTCCCGTAGAGTTTCGGAGCTTTTTGAGTTGTGCAGAATAGGTTTCCAGTATTTGCTCCTTTTCCAGCCCAGAATTCCAGCTGTCGGCATTCTCCCTCTTCATGTAAACCTTGTAAAATAAGAGAGAAAAGGCATAAGTATTGTGACATAATGTGTAATAACAGCCCATAGTGCAATAAATATCAGCATAAAAGCATGATGCAAAATGGATGTATCATTGGAACACGCCGGTGGAGCTGGGCTTGACGAGCTCGTTGTTGATGATGCTTTAGGCGGACGCCCAACGCTGCACCTGCCGAGCCTCGGTCTCGTCCATCGGGAGGACCCCGCTCTCCAGAAATTCCGAGATGGGCAGGGCCCATGATGGCGCCATCACCACGGCAAGAACGGCCACCACGACGAGTTCAAGGGCGGCAGCCTCCGAGCCAGGTTCAGCAGTTCCCGGGTCAGGAGCGGAGGCGGTCGGATTGATGGTTGCGGTCTCCGGGCCGGGTTGAGGCGTGGCCGAGTTGTCCGGGACGTAGATGGACTCGGAGTCCGGAGACAGCTTGACGGACGGCTTGCGCAGGTGCTCGAGGGAGACGCTGGACGGGATGGACTGCCGGGATGAGGCGATCTTGGCGAGCGCATCGGCCGCCTCATTTTCCGCGCGCGGGACGTGGAGGAACTCGCAGCCTGCGAAGAATCCGGACATCTTCTGAATGAGGAAGCAGTAGCTTGCCATGTTGGGGTCGTTGGCGTCCCACTCGCCGAAGCACTGCTGCACCACCAGGTCCGAGTCACCGTAGGTTTGGATGCGCCGGATGCCGAGTTCCTTGGCCAGCCGGAGGCCATGCACAAGGGCTTCGTACTCGGCGATGTTGTTGGAGGCGGTGAAGTGGATCTGGAGCGCGTACTTGAGTCGGTCGCCCTTCGGGGAAGACAGCACAATGCCGGCCCCCAGGCCGAGGCGCATCTTCGAGCCGTCGAAGTGCATGCGTCAGTGTGTCGAGTCCGGCGGCGATGGCAGGTACTGGGTCTCAGTCCAGTCAACGAGGAAGTCGGCCAAAGCTTGGGACTTGATCGTAGTGCGGGGCTCGTAGAGGATGGTGTGGCCGCCTAGCTCGAACGCCCATTTGGCGACCTGACCAGAGGCATCACGACACCCGATGATCTCGCCGAGGGGGGCCGTGCTGATCACAGTGACCTCGTGCTCTTGGAAGTACTGCTTCAACTTCTTGGCGGTGAAGTACAATCCGTAACACATCTTCTGGTAGTGTGGGTAGTTCTGCTTGGAGGCGAAGAGCGCCTTGCTCAGGTAGTAGACGGGATGCTGGATGGCTTGGATCTTGCCCTTCTCTGGTCGCTCAGCCACCATCACCGTGCTGACCGACCGCGAGGTTGCGGCTACGTAGAGTAACAGCGGCTCCTTCTCAGCCGGCGCGACCAGGACGGGTGCGGTGGAGAGCATGTGCTTGAGGTCCCGGAAAGCCTCGTCCGCCTGGTCGTTCCATTCGAACGACGTCGTCTTCTTCATCAGCTGGTATAGGGGCAAGGCCGTCTCGCCCAGCCGGCTAAGGAACTGGCTGACTGAGGCCAAGCAGCCGGTGAACTTCTGGACATCGCGCAGTTGAGCCAGCTTGTGCATGTGTTCGATGGCATTGATTTTCTCTGGGTTTGCCTCAATGTCGCGCTCCAAAACGAGGAAGCCGAGTAGCTTTCCGGCCGGGACGCCGAAAACGCATTTCTTCGGGTTGAGCTTGACATTGTATTCGCGCAGGTTGGCGAAGGTTTCCTTCAGGTCGTCGAGGAGCGTGAGGTGCTGCTTGGTCTTCACCACGATGTCGTCCACGTAGACGTGGATGTTGCGACCGAGTTGCGGCAGAAAGCATTTCTGTATGCAACGTTGGAAGGTGGCTCCGGTGTTCTTCAGGCCGAACGACATGGTGATGTAGAAATACGCCCCAAAGGGCGTGATGAAGGACGTCTTCAGGGCGTCGGCCGGGTCCAGCTTGATCTGGTGATAGCCGGAGTAAGCGTCCAGGAAGGACAGGAGCTCACACCCGGCGGTGGAGTCAATGACTTGGTCGATCCACGGGAGGGCGAACAGATCCTTAGGGCAGGCCTTGTTCAGGATGATGTAGTCGATACACATGCGCCAGGTATTGTTTTTATGTAGGACGAGGACTGGTTTGGCCAGCCACTCGGGGTGAAACACTTCCATGATGAAACCGGCCGCCAAAAGCTTGGTGATCTCTTCATCGATGGTCCTTCTCTTCTCCTCAGAGAAACATCGTAGGGGTTGGTGGACAGGCTTGGCGTCCTTGCAGACGTGGAGTTTGTGCTCGGCGTACTTCCTCGGGATACCCAACATGTCCTTTGGGGTCCATGCGAAGATATCCCTACTCTCACGGAGGAAGTCGACAAGCTCGCCTTCCTATTTGCTGCTGAGGCGGGTGCCTACGACAACGTACTTGCTGTAGCTGGGGTATTTTGGGTTCAGCTTCACCTTCTTGGTCTCCTTGGAGGGCTTAAATGAGGCCTCGTCGGCCGGATCCTTGGCCGGGATCAGTACGGCCGATGCTTCGTTGGCCAGGGCGATGATCCGGTCAAGCTGGCGCCGCTCCTCGGCTATGACCAGCGACTCGGCCAGCTTGGAGCCATCTCGGGCGCACTCCAGGGACTTGCGGTAGTCGTCGGTGACGGTGATGAGGCCCTTCGGACCCGACAGCTTCATCTTCAGGTAGGCGTAGTGGGGGACCGCCATAAACTTGGCGAGTGCGGGTCGGCCCAGCAGCGCGTGGTATGCACTAGAAAGGTCCACCACCTCGAACCAGATCGGCTCGCGTCGGAAGTGGTTTTTGTCGCTGAACAGGACGTCGAGCCGGATTCGGCCGATCGGAGAGTAGGAAAGGCCGGGAACGATGTCGTGGAAGGCCGTCCGGGTCGGCTCCAGGTCTTTGGCCTCGAGGCCGAGTTTGGTCATGGTGTCACGGTAGAGGATGTTGATGTTGTTGTCGCCGTCCATGAGGACCCGAGAGAACTTGCACGTGCGTCGAGGCACGACGATGGTGTGGTTGAGGACGAGGGTGTAACCACCTGGGTTCGGCATGACGGCCGAGTGATCCTCCCGTGTCCAGGTGACCGGGCGCTCCGACCAGTACATGTATTCCGGCTTGGCCGGGATGACGGTGTTCACCTCCTGCTGGAGGAGGCGTTCGCCGCGCTTGTCATCGCCGAGGCTGGTGAAGACGACGTAGACCGTGTTCTGGGCTGGGTAGGCATCATTGCGCATCGCGCCGCCAGCCGGAGGCGGCGGTGGAGGTGGAGGCGACCGCCCTGATCCCGGAGCCGGGGCCGGAGGAGGCGGGATGTCGCCCCTCGTGAGGCGCTTGGTGATGGCACACTGCCGGAGCATGTGCGTGGACGGCCTTGTGCCGCTGTGGTGCTTGCAAGGAGCGTCGAGCATCTCCTCGAAGCTCATGGTGGGTAGCCACGCTGTCTTGTTGGTCTGCCGGCATTTGGCAGCCGGCTCGATCGCGGGCGCCTACTCGGTGGCCGCGACGAGCTGGTTGTCGTGGCACTGAACCTGTTGATCAGCCTTGCGCTTATGCTGCTGCTGGTTGTGCTGCTGTTGCTGGCTTCCTTCGCCGGCCGGCTTCAAAGGGGGAACCGGCTTTGCTTTTCTGGCTTCATCCAGCGCCACATGGATCTTCATGGCAGAGTCGGCGTTGGCGTACTTGTCCGCCGTCCCTATTAGCGTGGCCATGGTGGTCGGCTCGGAGCGTAAAAGCTTGTGCTTGAGGAGGGTGCCATCCCGGCACCCATTGACGAAGTACTGGATTGCCTGGACCTCGTGGATGCCCTCACAGCTGTTCTGGAGTTCGGTCCAGCGTCCTAGGTACTTCCTGCCGGTTTCCACCGGCCCCTGGATGCACATGGCGAGTTGGCTGGGATGGCCAGGTCTCCGGTAGGTTCCGGTGAAGTTGCGCACGAAGGCTTGCTCGAAATCAACCCATGTGTTGATGTTGCCCACCGACAGACTGTTCAACCACGTGCGGGCCGATCCCTAGAGCATGAGCGCACGTAGAGGACAGCGAGCCGGTGGTTGCCGCCGGCGATGCCGATGGCGGTGGTGTAGTCGGTGAGCCAGTCCTCCGGCTTCACAGTGTCGTTGTACTTGGGAGTGTCGCTGGGAAGTGTGAACCCTTTAGCAAAGGGCTCGCTCCGAATGCGTGGGCCGAAGCACGCCGGCCCGACCGGACCGGTCTCCTCTAGCTCCTGGGAGAAGGCGAGTCGGTCAAGGCGGTGGCGAGCGTCGGTGTTGTCGATGGCGCGTGGCCCAAGCCGGTCGGTGACCGCGCCGCGGGGGGCCGGGTCGACCGCAATCGGTTGTCGGACGGGCTGGAGCAGAGGGTCGAGCCGATGTTGGACTTCCGAGAGCGGCTCGTCGCCCAAACCGCCGGCAGTCGTCGGGGCGGGGTTGCGCTGGGTCCGGGTGTGGCCGGAGTGCGCCTCATCGGGTGGTGAAGACGCCGTGTCGTGGTTGTCGCCGGGTCCGGCAACGCGGGCAGAGCCGGATGCGGCCGGCTTAGCGAGCTGGTTGAGACGGTCCTGCTGTGCATTGGCCGCAATGAGGAGGTCGTTCACCCTCTTGAGGCGATCCTGCAGCTCTTCGCCTGCGAGCTGCTCCAGGCCGACCGCGGCCGCCTGAGCGGCGTGCATGTTCTTCACAGGAGTCACGTAGACGAGAGGGAGAGCGCCAAGGGCGCGTCCGATCACGCCGCCGTGGGCACGCACGTCGGTGACCCGGCTTGGCTCGGGCGCAGCAGGCGTAAATCTGTAGGAGGCATTGCGCTCTAGCGGAACGGAGTCGAGGCGACGCTGCGTGGCGGCGAGCGTCTGGGTGAGGTCCAGCAAGCGCTGGCGGTCCCGGTCGAGGCGAGTCCGGTCCTCGGCGATGTTGGAGGCGTCGATGTCGGTGCCGATGGGAACACGGAGGCTCTGCATCATGGCGCACGACGGGTTGGGCGAGCCGGCCCGATCCGCCGCGGCCATAGCTTCGGCGGCCTTCCTTGCCATGCTCGTCGAGGAGGAGGCGGCGGTGTCGGTGACGAAAACCTCCACGCAGAGGTCCATCGCTCCACCGGGAACACTGCCGCCGAGGGAGATGGGGGAGTCGGAAAAGTCAAGTACCTCACTGGGGTACTCGTCGGCCGTAGGCGCATCGAAGATGCACAGTGCATCAAAGGAGGCGGCGAGCGCGTCGATGACGTCGTCCGCCAGTGCGACGGACTCGTTGGAGTCAGAAGGAAGCCCCGTCTGAAGCATGCTCCTGACCAGGACCTCGAGCTGCCCCACGGTGGGCGCCAACTATCGTGGTGGGCGCACGACAGATGCCGAGGGATGGCTAAAGATAGGAGGAGGCTCGAGGGCACTGGTGGGCTCTAGAGGCGAGGTTGGCATGAGCGAGCACGGGACGCAAGACATACCTAGGTTCGGGGCTCTCCGAAGAGATAACACCCCTAGTCCTGCCGAGTGTAGTTGATGTGTGCCAGTACAAGGTTGCTCCTTGGGCTCTATGGAGGAAGGAGGAATACATGCCAAGGCTTAGGCTGCTTCCCCTTGTGGTGTGTGTGACTACTGATCCGCCCGTATGCATGAGGGATCCTGGGGGGGGGGGGGTTTATAGGTCAACCCCCCAGGGGTACAATGGTAATGTTACAAGGTCATGGGGACGGGTTGTCATTGTCCGGGAAGCCGGCGCTGGGACCCGCCGGGTACAGGGCTCGTCGGGTTCTCCGGGCACGGGACCTGCCGGGTACGGGGGCATTGTTGGCTGTCTTGTCGATCGTCAGGGAGTGGCCGGGTTGAGTCGGGTATTGTGGCGCTCCGTTAGGTCACCGTCTACTGGCATCATTGGTGATGATGATTGCACTGTTGCCACGCCGGCCCTAGTCAGCGGGTAGGTAGGGCACTGTTGCCACGCCCCGGTTGACCAGAGGCATGGGCGGGGCACTGTTGCCTCAGTCATCGGTGGGTGGAGACTCATCCCATAATACGGCTGGGATGGGACGGGAGCTGACCCATGGCCGGGTTGGGGAACACGCCACGGGCGGAGCTGGCTTATTGAGGAAGTCTTGATGCGTCGGGTCCGGCTTCCTTGTGCTGGTTGTTGGGGCCGGGTCGAGGGATCCGGCCGGGTTGGAGAGTTTGGCTGGGTCAGGGACTTGGCCGGGATGAGCGACCCGGCCAAGCATGACCCGGATTGAGGGGAGATGCTGGCTTCGTTGTTTTTGAAAAGGATCTGGGTTCCGTTGCCTGCCTGGGGTTCACCCCCCGACACTAGGGCCTTGTAGGGCAAGCCACTAGCTCCCTCCATGCCTATATAAAGGTGGGGATGCATTGGGAGCAGCCACCCTTTGACCCTTGTAAGTGCATCTACTGCCCCTTAGTGATTTTGGTATATTGAAGACTTATAGGTTAAGGGACTAATGTGTTTGTGAGTGTACACATGTCTTATAAGTATATGAGGAGTTTGATATTTTCGAATAAATTCGACCCCTAAAAATGTATATCTCCAGTTGAAGACTTTGGCTTTCTTGAAGACTTTGAAAGTGAGGAAATTGGTGTGACCTTGAAAACTTGGATATTCATGCGAAGATTATGAAGCGTAAAGACTTTTGTCTTCATAGTTTCATTTTCCCTTTCTTGAGTCATAGGAAACATCGTATTGTTAAAGGGGGTCGAGGTAAAACTAAGGAAACATATTTACAAGTGATGCTCATCTCAAAGCCTACACTACCAATCCTTTCGAGTGAAGCCATTGGAAATCTCATACAGTTCAGTCAATTTCTTCAGTGACAGAGACGAAGTTCTTCTGGTCTCTGAGGAATTTGTTCTAACTGAGGAGTTAGGAATTCACGAGTGCGGATTGCCTACAAGTGAGGAACATGATAGCCCTAAGGAATTTGAGAGCTCAATTTCCGACCGTTGTTGTGCTATGCGCGAGCTGTCCCAAAATATCTTATCCATCTAACGGTCGTATAATTTAAGGGCATTTATGTCTTATCGTGTCGGGCTGCTCCCTAGGCTATAAATAGCCGCCCCCTACAACCACTAGCTGGTTGGATGCTCCAAGAGAAACTGACACTTGTCATTAGAGCAACCCATCCTCCGAGGACTTTGAGCGAAAATCATGAAGTGAGGAAAAACCCGAAACCCAAACACCTAAAACCCCAAAGTGATTGAGCATCACTGAAGAGAGTGTTCCTGTGTGGAGACGATGCTTGTTACCCTTGAAGACTGTGATCTTACAGACGGTTAGGCGTCAATGGTCTAGAGCATCCAAGAGGAGTTGTGGATCACCGAGTGACCAAGTCTGTGAAGGTTTGGAAGTCACGTGTGAAGACTTACCACGAGTGATTGGGCGAGGTCTGTGTGACCTTAGCTCAAGGGGAATACGGTGAGGACTTGGTGTCTTGGACTGTGTGTTTAGGACTGGGTGTCCGGGACTGTGTGTCCTCAGGTTTAAATACCTAGCCGCCCTAACCAGACGTACAACTATCACAACAGTTGGAACTGGTCTAACAAATCATTGTCTTCATCAAGCCTGCTAGTTCTATTTCCTCAACCCTTCCATTTACTCATTCATGTGTTGATGAACTTGATCTGTACTGTTTGAAGACTTTGACTGAAGACTTTCTCAATTTCCTCAACCCTGTTTCTTCAGTCCTCAGTCTTCAGCCTGCTTATCCTGTTTACACGCTACTTGTACTCTGTGATTGCTTTCATTTCATCATGATGACCATGCTACTGTTTTGTTATGCATGCACTTGAGTATCTATTCTGCTGCTAAGTAGTTCATTGCTTAGCAAATTCCTCAGCTAGAATTTCCTCAGTGACGAATTTGTAAAAATTGCCTATTCACCCCCCTCTAGTCGATATAACACACTTTCAATTGGTATCAGAGCAAGGTACTCCCTTGTTCTGTGTGATTTTGGTTTAACCACCTGGAGTTTTAGTTATGTCGACTGCAGGTATGATCAAAGTCTCGGCTGGGTGTCCTACCTTTGATGGGATGGACTACCCCTACTAGAAGAACAAGATGCCCATGCATCTTGAGGCAATTGACAATGTTCTTTGGTATGTTGTGGAAACTGGTGTTCCATCCGTCTCTCCTTCCATGAACGATGGTGATGTAAAGAAATTCAAGCAACTTGACTCTTAAGCGAAGAATATCATATGTGGCCATCTGAGCAAAGGACAGTATGGCAGAGTGAGTGCTTTGGAGACTGTAAAGCTTATCTGGGATAGGTTTTCCAAGGTCGACAAGGGAGTCTCAACTCAACGTGACTCTCGAGTTGATGTTCTTTGCAACCTGCTCAACTGCGTCAAGAGACTTGACAACGAAAACATTCAGCAAACCTTCGATCGCCTCACTGACATCTCAAACGAGGTACACGCACTTGGTGCTACAGATATCACAGACCATGAGGTGGTGAAGAAACTGCTAAGATCACTTGACTCCTCATTCGATACTCTAGCACTCATGATTCAAGAGCGTGGAGACTACAAGTCACTTGGTCCAGCTGATATCCTTGAGAGGCTGAACACTCATGAGTTCCAACAAGTTGAGAAGAGAGATCTCTATGGTACAAGCTATGGTAGATCACGTGCACTGAAGGCCAAGCCAGTTTCCTCATCCAAAGGTGAAGATTCTGATAGCAGCCTTGGCGATCCTGAAGAACTAAGACAGGAGCTGGCAATGCTCGTAAGGAAATTTCAGAAGTTCTCAAGATGTGGTCGCTTTGGAAGATCTTCAAGAGGTAATGATGTGAGATACGATTCCTCATCTCGCGATTCCAAGAAAGGGACATGCCACAAATGCAAGAAACCTGGTCACTTTATCACTGGTTGTCATTAGTGGGCAAAGGAATCAAAGAAGAAGAAATACAAGGATTATAGCTCAGACGACTCGATGAAAAAAAAAGAAATCTTCAAAGTCCTCATCATGAAAATCTTCAAAGTCTTCCTCTCACAAGAAGAGCAGTTCCAGACAAGCTCAAGCCTTCATTGGCAAGGAAATGGACTTAGCTGAATCTGAAGAAAACGAGGAAGAGGAGGAATCTGAGGAATCAGATTCTGGTGTGGCGAGCCTGGCTCTCGCTACCACATTCGTCAGCAAGTCCATCTTCAACACTGAGGAAAATGACTTCCCCGACACTGCTGACAACGGCAACGATGACTACGCTCCCACCTACTACTTCATGGAAAATGGTGCCAAGGTACTCAACCATTCCTCATCTAATTCTAGTGAAGATGAATCTGATGAAAACCTCAAATCTAGCTATTCCAAACTTGCTAAAATTGCCATAAAATAGTAAAAAAACCTTTGATAAGGTTCAAAATCTGCTAGAAAGAAGTGATGACCTGTTGGGTGAGGAATTGGATCGATCTAAAATCTTGACTGAGAATCTTCAGAGACTTTAGTCCAAGTTTGATAACCTTTAGGATATTCATAACACTCTCCTAACTGATCATGAGAAACTTTCTTATGAATTTCTTCAAAGAATGCAAGATCTTGAGAAGCTAAGGGAGAGTTATGAAGATCTTTAGAAGGAACGCGATTCATTGCTTGCTCAACAGATCAGCTCTGCTCAGAAGGAATTCATTCCACCATGTCTAAAATGCATTGAATGTGAAACTACAAATTCATCACCTGAAAGTTCAAATGCTTCTGATGTTACAAATTCTTCAACTTTTTCTGTGGTGACAATTTCCTCAACTGAGGAAAACACCGATGCTACTGACGAAAATGCAGGGTTGAAGGAATTGTATGTGACAGGCATGTACAAAAGCCTTAAAGGTCATGAGAATCTTTGTGATGTGCTTAAAAAGAAGATTCTGAACAATAACCCTAGGAAAGAGGGTATTGCATTTGAGAGGAAACTCAATGTTAATGGGACCTACTGGAAACCTGAGCAGTATCCCAAAACCTCATGGGTTGCTGCAAAAGGACCTCCCGTAGATCCATCTACCTTATCTGGCTTTACTTGTGAATCTTCACATTCTTCTGATTAGTCATTTGACTCCAACTATAAGCTATTCAAAAATTAGAATGGTGAAGTATTTGCTAGATATGTTGGAACTAACTGCAGGAATGGTCCCCCTATGAAGAAAATCTGGGTCCCTAAGAGGCACCTTGAAAATCTTCAAGTGAATGTCCTCATGACACCACCTGTGAAGAATAGGAACCCCAGAACAAATTCTTCATATGGATCAAAATCTTCATATGGATCCAAGTCCTCATATGGACCAAATTCCTCAAGTGGATCAAATTCTTCATATAATCATCATCGTGCTAACACATCTATCTCGCAGGGAAAGAATAAGGATTATGAATTTGTGCATTATTCTTCAAATCATTATGGTCATAAGTCCTCGAAGAATTTCTCTGCTTACTCATATTCATACTCTAACCCTCTCCTGTGAAGCAAAGTGCACTGGCTTCAATGCCACCTTTCTCAATTGGTGCTTGCAGAATGATGAATTCTTTGCCACCCCTCCAAATGTGGGTGGTAAAGAAAATGAACTAATCTCTTATGCAGGGTCAGGTCTCCAGACGAACTTAAACGTCTGAAGAATTTGCTGGAGACCTGCAAATACTTGAAAGGACGCAAGCTAATCATGTAGAAATGATTCATTTGTTTCTCACATCCTCATTCTTCATATATTGCACTTGTTGATGAAATTCATTCTGATGAAATTGATGTCATACTCTTCACTATGAAGCATATGAGTTGTAAGATGCACTAATTCTTCTACAAGATGACTCCCTCAAAGCTACTGAGTGGGTCCTCGACAGTGGATGCACACATCACATGACCGGTGACAAGAACCTACTGATAGACTCTGCTTTATCTCCATCTCACCTGAAGCATATCACCTACGCTGACAAAGGAAAAACAAGGTATTAGGTCTAGGTAAGGTTGCAATCTCAAAAGATTGACACATGGACAAAGTCATGCTTGTCGAGTCTCTTGGATTCAACCTCATGTATGTCTCAATGTTTTGTGATCTTGATATGGTTGTTGTCTTTGGCAAATATCACTGTGTTGTAGTCTTAGAATCTAACAATTCCAAAGTCTTCGAAGGCTTTAGGAGAGGAGACTTGTATATTGTTGGTTTCTCTATAGGACCACAGCCTGCCACATGTCTACTTGCAAAAGCTTTAGAAGGATGGCTATGGCATCGACGACTCGGTCATGCTGCCATGCTGGCATGAGGAACTTGCACACACTGGTGAAGAAGAAGCATATTCTTGGAATTAAGGGTGTCAAATTCCTCAAAGATCAACTTTGTGGGGCGTGCGAAGCTGGAAAGATGACCAAATCCAAGCATCCCTCAAAGACTATCATGACTACCACTCGCCCTTTTTGAATTGCTTCACATGGACCTCTTCGGCCCTACACATTAGTCTACATTCACAAATGCATCATCTCTTTATGGCTTTGTCATTGTTGATGACTATTCTCGTTATACATGGGTGCATATCATCACATTTAAGCATGAAGTGCAGGAAATCTTCAAGCGATTTTCCTCAAGGGCCTAGACGAATTTTGGTGTGAAGATCAAGCATATCCGGAGGGCAATGGGACTGAGTTCAAGAAGACTGGTCTTGATGATTATCTTGACGAACTTGGTATTACTCATGAGCTATCAGCCCCTTACACTCCTCAGCAGAACGGCGTTGTGGAGCGCAAGAACAGGGCCCGTGTTGAGATGGCTTGCACTATGCTTGATGAATACAAGACGCCTCTTCGGTTCTGGTCTGAGGCTATCAACACTGTGTGCCACATCATCAACAGGGTATATCTTCACAAACTTCTCAAGAAAACCTCATATGAACTCCTCACTCACAAGAAACTCAATGTGAGTTATCTCAAAGTCTTCGGTGCTAAATGTTGGGTTAGAGATCCTCATCACAATTCCAAGTTTGCACCGAAAGCACATGAAGGTTTTATGCTTGGTTACGGAAAGGACTCGCACACCTACAAAATGTTCATCAATCATCTCCACAAGATTGTTGAGACTGTAGATGTGCGGTTCGATGAAACTAATGGCTCGCAAAGAGAGCACCTGCCCCATGTGACAGGTGAAATACCTCTGGAGGAATCCATCAAGTTCAAAGCTACTGAAGATATCATCCCCACTAAAGAATCTATTGAAGAAGTCATCCCTGACAATGAAGAAAATCATTCTGGTGGTCCTGAAGAAACTGACAATGAAGAAAATGCTCAGCCACACCAAAATCATCAGCCAGCTCATCCTCGTGTTGCAAAAGAGGTGCAGATCAAGAAAATCATCAACGACATCAGTGCACCAGGTCCTCTCACACGCTCAAGAGCTTCACAATTATCTAAATTTTGTGGGCACTTTGCTTTTGTCTCTATCACAGAGCCCACCAAAGTTGATGAGGCATTTCAGGAACCTAAGTGGATTCAAGCTATGCAAGAGGAATTGTATCAATTCGAGCTCAACCATGTGTGGGAACTCGTTAAGCGACCAGATCCTCAGAAGCACAATATCATTGGCACCAAGTGGATCTATCGAAACAAGCAAGATGAAAACGGCCTTGTGGTGAGGAATAAGGCTCGTCTCGTAGCTCAAGGCTACACACAGGTTGAAGGAATTGACTTCGATGAAACTTTTGCTCCTGTTGCTAGACTTGAAGCTATTCGTATATTACTTGATTATGCTAACCATCATAATATCATCTTATATCAAATGGATGTGAAAAGTGCATTCATCAATGGTAAGCTTGAGGAAGAAGTATATGTTGCTCAACCCCCAGGTTTTGAAGATCCTAAACATCCTAACAAAGTCTTCAAACTCAACAAGGCCCTCTATGGCCTCAAGTAGGCCCCTCGGGCGTGGTATGATACTTTGAAGGAATTCCTCACGAATAAAGGCTTCAAACCCGGTTCACTTGACCCAACTCTTTTCACTAAATCATATGATGATCAATTATTTGTATGTCAAATCTATGTGGACGATATTATCTTTGGCTGTACTGATGAACGTTACAGTGATGAATTTGGCTACATGATGCATGAAGAATATCAAATGTCCATGATGGGAGAGCTGAAATTCTTCCTAGGCCTTCAAATTCATCAACAACGCAATGGCATCTTCATATCTCAAGAGAAATACCTCAAGGATGTTCTGAGGAAATTCGGCATGCAAGAATGCAAAGGCGTCAAAATCCCTATGCCCACAAATGGCCAACTCTGCACCAATGAAAATGGTAAAGACTTCGATCAAAAGGTATACCGCTCCATGCTTGGCTCCTTATTGTATCTGTGTGCATCTAGGCTAGATATTATGCTTAGTGTTTGCATGTGTGCCCGATTTCAAGCTACACCAAAGGAATCACACCATAAGGCTGTGAAACATATTCTTCGATATCTAGCTCACACCTCCATCTCGCTCAAGCTCTCAGACCTAGCGCCGCCGCTACTCTCCATCGACGCCAATGAGGAAGAGCTTCGCTGCCTCGACCTCCTCGCCATTGTACTCACATCGGTTGCGGAAATCCTCACTCCGCCGCCGTCGTAGCTATCTCCCTCTGCCAAGTTAGGGCGTGGGAGATCTGGACCGACGAGGTTCACCAAATTTCATCCAGTTTGTCATCTTCTTCACCAAGGGTAATTAAAATCTAATTTTGCTACCCTTATTTGATTCTCATGATTTTCACAATTTCTTCAAAAGGTGTTTATTCTTCAACTTCCCACTATTTGAACACCTAAATCTGTCTGTTCTTGATTTGTTTCTCTAAGATGAGTTTTTCTTCATGATTCCTCAATTGTGTGGATTTTCTGATCAATACAACTCTAGAACCTAAAGCAAGAACACTTAGTGAAAGTCTTCAAGACTCCCATGGTCAAATTCCTCAAACTTGATACTTTTGAAAATTTTCTGAGAACGCGTATGACCTCTCGAAATTCTTCGCACCTATACTCTGTTCACAGGTACAAATGTTTGTTGCTGAATCTCTAGGTTCTCATCAACTTAACTCATTTGCAGCATTCCTCGAAGAAAAGTTACATACTTCCTCAGAAACCTCAACTGTTCAAAATCCTCAAGTGAGGAAAATGGCTGAAGGTAAGAGACCACAAAAGGGTGGAAAGAGACCTGAGACAAACACCACGGTTGAAATTCCTGAAGACATCTATGATGAAAATTGCACACCATATGAGGAAACTCGTGGCAAAGAAAACAAAAATCAGCGCAAAGTGAGCATTCAGAGGATTGAGAGAAGATGGACAAAGGAATGGAGGTAATACCACTATGTTACTCCAAAGTACATGAAGAAATTCGCAGTAAACTCTCCTTGCACAAGACCTCCTTTGGCACCTGGCCAAGTTGTAGATCCCTCAAGCGTCAAACGTGGTGAGGAATTTCTGAAGGAATGGGCAAAACGTCAGGCAAAGCTTCAACGGGCAGCCAGAGAAGCGGTGAAGAAATTCAATGAAGACTGTGTTGCTGCTGCCTCTGCTGCTGAAGTCTCTACCAGCAAGCCCAAGAAGGCCATGCTAAAGAAATCGGCCATCAAGCCAAATTCCTCAACAGCAATGCCCTCAAGGCCAAGTTCCTCCAAGCCTTCCGGGCACATTCCTCAGGAAACTTCCTCAAGGGCCGCCTCAATCCCTTCTGTTGCTGCATAATCTTCAGCTACTGGTGCAAAGTCCTCAACTCCTGTGCACCTTGCAACATGTCAACAGACTGCAGGGTTCTCAATTGCTTCAGGAGCCTCTGCAAGTTCATCAGCTCCACCAAAATCTTCACCTGGTCCGGCCTTGCTGAAAGTGAAGACCATTGCTGGTCGTGGAAAGAGGCCAAGTCCTCAGAAGAAAGTGGCCTTTCAAGTTCCATCTGATGACGATGAAGCTGATGATGAAGAACTTGCTGGAATCATCACGGATCGATAGATGAAGGCCGCTAGAGCCAAGGGTAGTTCTATGCCTCTCATGCTGGATCCTAAGAAGATCCTTGATTACATTGATCTATGGCACAAGGATCCCAATACCCCTCTTCCTGACATGAATCTCACTCCTGGTCAAAGTCACATGTTGGCTGCTTTCATTGGTGAGGAAAAATGAAAATTTGAACAAGCCAGAAAGGCTAAGAAATATCAGTATATGAAGTAGCATCTTCTGAAGAAAAACATTGTGAACATGACTCCTAAGGATCTTGTGAAACTGCAATCTGAGATCAAAGACCTCAGTGATGAATTTGACAGATATCATTTTGATTGGCTAGGAGCCAAAGTTAGATTCGTCAAGCTCTCCAAGTCACTCAAACTTGGTGGCGAAAGTTCCTCACAAGAAGCAATTAATCTTGATGAGGAAACAGAAAGCGCAGCTGACAATGTCACTGTTGAAGAAACTGAACATGCCAGGACTAATGAAGAAATTTCCAATCGCTGAAGAAACTGGCGGGGCAACTACCAATCTTGCGCCTGAGGAACAACCCAGGGCTTGATATGTCCATTTTGCATCATGCTTATAAGTTGATATTTATTGCATTATGGGCTGTTCATAAATGTTTTGTCACAATACTTATGCCTTTTCCCTCTTATTTTGCAAGGTTTACATGAAGAAGGGGGAATGCCGGCAGCTGGAATTCTGGGCTGGAAAAGGAGCAAACTCTGGAAACCTATTCTGTAGAACTCCAAAAGCCCCGAAACTCCACAGAACTTTTTTTCGGAAAATATAAAAAATATCTGGCGGAAGAAATCCACGAGAGGGGCCACTGGCTGGCCTCGAGGGTGGGGAGCGCGCCCCCCTTTCTAGGGCGCGCCCCCTGCCTCGAGGGCCAGCCGGTGGGCCCCAGTTGCCCATCTTCTCCTATATGAAGCGTTTTGACCTGGAAAAAATCAAGAGGAGGCTTTTGGGACCACACGCCGCCGTCTCGAGGCGGAACCGAGGCGGAAACCAATCTAGGGCTCCGGCAGAGCTGTTCTGCTGGGGATACTTCCCTCTGGGAGGGGGAAATCGACACCGCCGTCATCACCAACAACTCCCCCATCTCGGGGAGGGCTATCTTCATCAACATCTTCACCAACACCATCTCCTCTCAAACCCTAGTTCATCTCTTGTATCCAAACCTCAGATTGGTACTTGTGGGTTGCTAGTAGTGTTGATTACTCCTTGTAGTTGGTGCTAATTGGTTTATTTGGTGGAAGATCATATGTTCAGATCCATTATGCATATTAATATACCTCTGATCATGAACAATATTATGTCTTGTGAGTAGTTACTTTTGTTCCTGAGGACATGGGAGAAGTCTTGCTATTAGTAGTCATGTGAATTTGGTCTTCGTTCGATATTTTGATGAGATGTATGTTGTATCTCCTCTAGTGGTGTCATGTGAACGTCGACTACATGACACTTCACCATTATTTGGGCCTAGAGGAAGGCATTGGGAAGTAATAAGTAGATGATGGGTTGCTAGAGTGACAGAAGCTTAAGCCCTAGTTTACGCGTTGCTTCGTAAGGGGCTGATTTGGATCCATATGTTTCATGCTATGGTTAGGTTTACCTTAATACTTCTTTTGTAGTTGCGGATGCTTGCATTAGAGGTTAATCATAAGTGGGAGGCTTGTCCAAGTAAGGGCATCACCCAAGCACCGGTCCACCCACATACCAAATTATCAAAGTACCGAACGCGAATCAGATGATCGTGATGAAAACTAGCTTGACGATAATTCCCATATGTCCTCGGGAGCGCTTTACTTTGCATAAGAGTTTGTCCAGGCTTATCCTTTGCTACAAAAAGGATTGGTCCACCTTCCTGCACCTATTTACTTTTACCGTTTGTCGCTTGCTACCAATTATCTTATCACAAAACTATATGTTACCTATAATTTTAGTGCTTGCAGAAAATACCTTACTAAAAACTGCCTATCATTTCCTTCTGCTCCTCGTTGGGTTCGACACTCTTACTTATCGAAAGGACTACGATAGGGCCCCTACACTTGTGGGTCATCAGGGCTGCTGAAGAAACTGAAGCAGCGCCTCAAGAAGCTAAGAATGCCAGGGCGACTCCAACAGTCGTGCCTGAAGAAATTGAACCAATGTCATTTGCACCTCTTGTAAAGTCTGCACCTGTGAAAACTATCAAACTTCCTTCTACATCAGAAGTGAAGAAGACAAAAGCTGTAGAGAAGGCAGCTGTGAAGAAAAGGAAAGCATCATCAACTGCAGAATCCTCAACTCCTAAGAAAGTGAGGTCTCTGTCAAGTTTCGTCGCTAATCCCATTGATGTTTTTCCAATTTCAATTGTGCCATCAAAGGAGATAGTTCCCTTTGGTGAGGATTATGTGATTCCTGATGACAATGCTGTAGAAAATCCTTCTGCTGCTTCTTCAGAGCAGTTGGATGAGGAAATTGAAGCAGAAGCAATCCCTTCAACTCCTTTGGTATCATCGCCCATGCCTCAGTTCACTGCTGAAGAGGCCGGCGTTGAGGAAATGGAAGAAGATGGTGATGTGGACATTGGATCTACAACACCTGTTCTCAATGATGATTATTGGGAGAAGATTCATCCAAATTCCCCATTGACCCCGCCACTCCAGCAAGTTCCTTAGTCCCCTGCTCAAACTGAAGAAATTCACACGGGCTGTGAAGAAGTTCACATCCCACTTCTGTCCTTTCCTGAACAAGCTACAACTGTATCAACCGAAGAAAGAGAACAACTAGTAGTTGCTGAAGATCCCGAAGCTGAAATTCCTCAGGCAGCATCTCTAGAAGTTATAACTCAAGACGCTGCAAAATCATCATCTTCAAATCCTCAGACCAAGCAGAAGAACCCTCATGCTACAAGGCAAAAATTCAAGGCTGATGATTTCTTCATTGAACATGTATTCTTCACTGAATTCAACCCTTATGACTCAGTAAGACTTCGTTGCAAGCGGTTCTGGACTGCCACTCAAATGAACTTCTATTCTTCATTGCTTTTCGACAAGGATAATGTATTTGAGCATCGTCAAATTGCTCATGTTGACATGGAGTCCATACCTTGCTTTGAGCCAGTGCTGAATTTGTTGCATGAAGCTGGGCTTTTGAGCTTCTGTTCTGATATCTGTGATTGGAATGAAGAGCTAATTCTTCAATTCTATGCAATCTTGCACCTGACTAGTAGTTCTGATGACATCAATTCATGGGTGCTTGACTAGATGACTGACAACATTCACTATAAAGCTCCAGCATCTGAATTGCTTCATGTCGTCCCTGTTCACCCTCCTGCTGAAGGCACAAGATTGATGTATGAGGAACCTGAACTTCCAAATCATATGATGCAAGTGCTGATGAAGCCTTTGAAGGCTGACCACCCCCCAAGAACAACCTTCCTAGTGAAGGATTTGCTATATGTGCCAAGGACAATATACCGCATTCTCACCAAAACCTTCAGTCCAATCAAAGGCCACAACTCTCAAGAAGAAGACATTGTTGGCATCATGAAGAAACTGCTGTTCAATATCATGCATGTGATTCCCGTCAACTATCATGATTTCTTCATGAGGACTTTGGCGAATGTTGCACTGTCACCTTTTGAGTTGAAGCCTTATGCTCCCTGCATTATGAGATTCATCAGAACAAGGTCTTCAATTGCATACAAGGCTGACTTTCAGAATCACCTCAGCTATTTGCCTCCGGTTGAAGTCCTCAAACGGACCTTTTCCTCAGTTGACGGAAAGGGCAAGGCTGCTATCATTGATGAAGGTACTCGTCCTTTGGATGGACAGATTCGCAAAGCTGCATCCTATTCTACCAATGATGATTCTACAACCCAAGACACTGCCGCAAATGCTTCAAAGCAAATTCCTCAAGCAACTGTTCCACGTGTGATGACTGACCGTGAGCTTCTTCTAAGTCTTCATCACAAAGTTGATCAAAAATCACAAGTGGGTCAAACGCCACTTTGCTGCAATTCTTCAGAACATGAGTGTCACACAGAATACTGTGAAGAAGAATCACTACTATGTGCATGAAATATTCGATCGCACTTGGGCTATTCTTTCACATCATTTCAATGCTGAAGAACTCACGGAGATGGAATTCCAACAGGACTTTGACTGGTCTCAGCCACCTTCGAAGAAATTGAAGAAGGTCAAAGTTCCTCAGCTGGTCACAAGCTCATTTTCTTCATCACGCGCGGCGGATGAAGCTGAAGACTTGGACGACAATGCGGTAGGCCCTACATCAACAGATGACCCCAACAATGTTGGCGCTCCTCCATCAACATCATGATGATATTCTTCAGGGGCGTTAGTCCTCATTTTCATCCCTTTTGGTCATTTTGATGGCAAAGGGGGGGGGGGAATTTGAGTTAGTCTTCAAGCGGGTCTCTATATGGGCTATATTTTTTGTTAAGTTACAACTCTCGTTCTTCTGAGGTGTTTGCTCTTATGAGTTGTAAACTTAAGTCCGATGGTGGTCTGACACTTTTTGAACTACTTTCTGCATGTTTATTTCCTCAATACCTTAATGCACGCATGCTGAAATTTATCAAACACCATATTTCATCATGCATTTCAAATTCTTTATATCATATGTTAAATGCTTGTATGAATTACAAGATATAGGGGGGAGATCTCCATGATACTAATGTACAATGTGCATTTGCTAACTCAAGCAAAATCCTCAATAGTGCACATCCTCAGGGGGAGTTCTTCTATATCTTGTAATAAAATTCCTCAATATCAGTTATTACACTTCATATGTTTATCCCCGTTTGAAAACTTAACCTATTTGTCATCAATCACCAAAAGGGGGGAGATTGTAAGTGCATCTAGTGCCCCTTAGTGATTTTGGTGTATTGAAGACAGACTAATGTGTTTGTGAGTGTACACATGTCTTATAAGTCTATGAGGAGTTTGATATTTTCGAAGAAAGTGGACCCCTAAATATGTATATCTTCAGTTGAAGACTTTAGTTTTCTTGAAGACTTTGGAAGTGAGGAAATTGGTGTGACCTTGAAGACTTGGATATTCACGCGAAGATTATGAAGCGTGAAGACTTTTGTATTCGTAGTTTCATTTTCCCTTTCTTGAGTCATACGAAACACCGTACTGTTAAAGGAGGTCGAGGTAAAACTAATGAAACATATTTCCAAGTGATGCTCATCTCAAAGCCTACACTACCAATCCTTTGGAGTGAAGCCATTGGAAATCTCATATAGTTCAATCAATTTCTTTAGTGACAGAGACGAAGTTCTTCTGGTCTCCGAGGAATTTGTTCTGACTGAGGAGTTAGGAATTCACCAGTGCGGATTGCCTACAAGTGAGGAACATGATAGCCCTGAGGAATTTGAGAGCTCAATTTCTGATCGTTGCTGTGCTATGCGCCAGCTGTCCCAAAATATCTTATCCACCTAACGGTCATATCAATTAAGGGCATTTATGTCTTATCATGTCGGGATGCTCCCTAGGCTATAAATGGCCGCCCCCTACAACCACTAGCTGGTTGGCTGCTTCGAGAGAAACTGACACTTGTCATTTGAGAAACCCATCATCCGAGGACTTTGAGAGAAAATCATCAAGTGAGGAAAAACCCAAAACCCAAACACCTAAAACCCCAAAGTGATTGAGCATCACTGAAGAGAGTGTTCCTGTGTGGAGCCGACGCTTGTTACCTTTGAAGACTGTGATCTTCCAGACGGTTAGGCGTCAATGGTCTAGAGCATCCAATAGGAATTGTGGATCGCCGAGTGACCAAGTCTGTGAAGGTTTGGAAGTCACCCGTGAAGACTTACCATGAGTGATTGGGCGAGGTTTGTGTGACCTTAGATCAAGGGGAATACGGTGAGGACTTGGTGTCTTGGACTGTGTGTCCAGGACTGGGTGTCCGGGACTGTGTGTCCTCAGGTTTAAATACCTAGCCGCCCTAACCAAAGGTACAACTGTCACAACAGTTGGAACTGGTCTAACAAATCATTGTCTTCATCAAGCCTACTGGTTCTATTTCCTCAACCCTTCCATTTACTCATTCATGTGTTGTTGAACTTGATCTGTACTGTTGAAGACTTCGACTGAAGACTTTCTCAATTTTCTCAACCCTATTTCTTCAGTCCTTAGTCTTCAGCCTGCTTATCCTGTTTACACGCTACTTGTACTCTGTGCTTGCTTTCATTTCATCATGATGACCATGCTATTTTTTTGCTATGCATGCACTTGAGTATCTATTCCGCTGCTAAGTAGTTCGTTGCTTAGGAAATTCCTCAGCAGAAATTCCTCAGTGACGAATTTGTAAAAATCTCCTATTCACCCCCCTCTAGTCGATATAACGCACTTTCAACCCTTGCCTGTTACCTCTCCCAACTCCTGCCACCAATCCTTTCGAGTGAAGCCATTGGAAATCTTATACAGTTCAGTCAATTTCTTCAGTGACAGAGACGAAGTTCTTCTGGTCTCTGAGGAATTTGTTCTGACTGAGGAGTTAGGAATTCGCCAGTGCGGATTGCCTACAAGTGAGGAACATGATAGCCCTGAGGAATTTGAGAGCTCAATTTTTGACCGTTGTTGTGCTTTGCGCCAGCTGTCCCAAAATATCTTATCCACCTAACGGTCATATCATTTAACGACATTTATGTCTTATCATGTTGGGGTGCTCCCTAGGCTATAAATAGCCGCCCCCCTACAACCACTAGCTGGTTGGCTGCTCCGAGAGAAACTGACACTTGTCATTAGAGCAACCCATCCTCCGAGAACTTTGAGCGAAAATCATCAAGTGAGGAAAAACCCAAAACCCAAACACCTAAAACCCCAAAGTGACTAAGCATCACTGAAGAGAGTGTTCCTACGTGGAGCCGACGCTTGTTACCTTTGAAGACCATGATCTTCCAGACGGTTATGCATCAATGGTCTAGAGCATCCAAGAGGAATTGTGGATCGCCGAGTGACCAAGTCTGTGAAGGTTTGGAAGTCACCTGTGAAGACTTACCATGAGTGATTGGGCGAGGTTTGTGTGACCTTAGCTCAAGGGGAATACGGCGAGGACTTGGTGTCTTGGACTGTGTGTCCAGGACCAGGTGTCCGGAACTGTGTGTCCTCAAGTTTAAATACCTAGCCGCCCTAACCAAACATACAACTGTCACAACAGTTGGAACTGGTCTAACAAATCATTGTCTTCATCAATCCTACTGGTTCTATTTCCTCAACCCTTCCATTTACTCATTCATGTGTTGATGAACTTAATGTGTACTATTTGAAGAGTTTGACTGAAGACTTTCTCAATTTCCTCAACCCTATTTCTTCAGTCCTTAGTCTTCAGCCTGCTTATCCTGTTTACACGCTACTTGTACTCTGTGATTGCTTTCATTTCATCATGATGACCATGCTATTGTTTTGTTATGCATGCACTTGAGTATCTATTCCGCTGCTAAGTAGTTCGTTTCTTAGGAAATTCCTCAGGAGAATTTCCTCAGTGACGAATTTGTAAAAATCGCCTATTCACCCCCTCTAGTCGATATAACGCACTTTCAACCCTTGCCTGTTACCTCTCCCAACTCCTCCCACGTTTCACCGGTACGCGCTTGGCGAAGCCCTGTCAGAATTCCGCTGCCACCACCACCACCGTACCGTTGTGTTGGTCCCGATCTCATCTACCCCCCTCTCTCTCGCTTGCTGGATCAAGAAGGAGAGGATGCCGCCGAGCCGCACGTGTACTAAACTCGGAGGTGCCGTTCGTCCGGCACTAGATCAGATTGGATTGCGATTGGATCGTGAAGAGTACGACTACATCAACCGTGTTATGACGCTAACGCTTTCGGTCTACAAGGGTATGTAGACACACTCCCCTATCTTATCTATACATCTCCTAGATTGGATCTTGGTTGTTTCGTAGGATTTTTTTATTTTCATGCAAAGTTCCCCTACAGGTAGAACTTGAGAGATATTAATTCTACCTTTAGCTCCTCGTTGGGTTCGACCCTCTTATTTATCGAAAGGGCTACAACTGACCGCTATACTCGTGGGTTATTAATATGCCCTGACCATGCACTAACACACATCATATAATCTGGTGGCCTCACCAACCTGCCCCATTGTTAACCGAGATCACCAACCGGTCTAGCAGACCCTCAGCACGTACCGCATGCACACGCTCCAGAGTCTGCCACTGCCATCTTTCGTAGTCCCAAATTCAGGAGAGATCCACATTGACCTTGCCAGACCCAACTGCCATCGACGCCAGACATCACCACCACCCAGTGCATGTCCATCAACACACATCCATCACCGAGACCCCGCAGGGCCACGCCGCCTAGACCCGCCGACGCCGACATGGTAGATGCCACACCGCACCACCTCTGGCACCGGGAACCATCCACGCTCACCGTGCACACCCTCCATCTCAATGCCCAAGATGAGACCTCCAAGAAGGTACGACGTTATGACGCCGCTGCCACCCATTCAAGGGGAACTATGGTTTTCACCCGGGCACAGAGGGAGAAAGTAGCTGGAGGGGATGACCTCGCCGTCGCCACCAAGGAGGGGAACAACGCCCGAAGCTCTATCGATGACGTGGTCGCCGGTGGCAGCTAAAGGTGTCCCATGGACAAGCTCTCACGTCGGCACCCACCAGGTCCGCCATCAACACCTTCCAGCATGAATGTTGGAGATCTGGACTAGCCGATGGGGAGAACCGCGTGCTAGTCCACCTCATATCTAATGAGAGGCGCATGGGGAACCACCTCACCCCACAACCATCGTCCACCGGAATCCCGTTGCCAAAGAAGCCCAAGAAGTCCGAACGGCCGCTCCGACGGACGCCCATCGTCGTGGAAGGACGGCGCCCACACCAATCGAGGCAACCGCCTCAGATCCAGGCCCTCACCCGAGGCAGGGGAGCAAACAAAGGCCTCGCCGCCACTCTCCCTGGCAGGCGCGGTGATCCCGGGACTGCCTTCGAAAGTGGCGAGGGAGAAGGAAGGAGGGGAGGGAACCTATGGCGGACGGAGTTGGGCGCCCCGGTGCACCTCCCGTGGTGTATCCTTGAGACGAACATAATATTTTCTATTCCCCTTCTCTTAAAAAATGTTTGTAGCACTGCATTGTCATCATAGCTGGCCAAACGGGCCGGCCCGGCCCGGCATGGCCCATCCTAATCGTGCCTGGCATGGCCCGGCCCACCGAGGCACGATTATTATACAGGCCGTGCCGTGCCGGTCCGCGTGCTGCAGCCTGTAGCCCAGGCACGACCCATCTGCTAATCGGGCTGGCCCACCGGCACGCCAAGCCCACTAATATGCGTGCTATTTGGCGCACTGGACGTTTTGAGCCTATATCTGTTGGGCCATATATATATCGCGTGCCACGTGCTGGGCTTGGCCCGTTTAGCACGTGTCGTGCCGTGTCGGCCTAGCTATCCCGACCCGTTTGGCCACCTATAATTGTCATAGCCGCGATTAAAATGATGCTTTCAGATTTTGCTTGCCAAAACTCATGTGTTGCTACAAATAAAGCAACGAGACAACCAGCAGTTTGCTACAATAAAACAAACAAGGCTCTAACTTTGCGAGCAACATGACAACATCTCACACTTTGCAAGAAATCTAACACCTGGTGATAGTATGGGACAAGGAGGCAAACGAAATGCCACCACTAATTGACATCTTTATACTAGCAAGGGACAATTACACAATTCATCACGCCACTAAATTCAGTTTTGGAAGCAAACAGAACCAGCTTTTCTTTTTCTTTTGAGGGGTAGCAAACAGAACCAGGCTGTTCCGGCTCACACAGCCAGGTGGGTAGGGGTTTAGGAGAAGCCGCAAACCCAACAAAAAACAGATTCCAGATTCTACCACCTCCGGAACTGAAACCCCACTCCTCCCGTCGGCGGCCAACCACCTCAAATTCTCCACCTCCTTCCCCAAATCTCCCTCGTGAAGCGCACGGCGGCGATACCTTGGGATTTCGGCGTGGTCTGGCCTGAATTGCTCGTGGTAAGGGTCTGGCCTCGTCTCTTCCGCCCCAAATTTCTCATACATTTCATCTAACAATCGTCTGTGTCTTTTTTATGCAACCCAATCTTAGACTTTGCCGTGCCCTAGAGCTGCAGGCGTGCCGCGGCCCGCCTTCGTCCGCGCCGCCGCCGCCGCCGCCATCACCGTTCCCGTTCTACAAACCAACCTCCAAGTTTTCTGGGTGTGCACCGGCACGCCAGGCACAGCATCTGGATCCGCCTCTGCGTGCCATTCAGCTCGCTGGGATGGCGACGCAGCTGCCGTGCTTCACGCAGCTCACCCCGCCGTCACCTGGATGGAGAAACGAAGCCGGGAGCCTCGGGGCTGCATCTGGGAGGGCTTTGGTCAGAAGCGTTCCATTTTCAGGTCACTCTCGCTTCAGGTGTCGCGCAACCCTACGCAGCGCTAACTCGTTTCAGAAGAAAGACTCCTTCCTGGACCTTCACCCAGAGGTGTCCCTGCTCGGAGGCGAGCAGAACGACGAGGCTATTAATCCAAGGAAAACTTCTTCTGGTGGGAGCACGCTGGAGGGGTTGGGGGTGCCGCCGAGCCAGGACGATTACAACGCTGCCAAGATCAAGGTCGTTGGAGTCGGGGGTGGGGGTTCAAATGCTGTCAACAGGATGATTGAGTACTCCATGAATGGTGTCGAGTTTTGGATCGTGAACACCGATGTCCAGGCGATAAGGATGTCCCCGGTGCATTCCCAGAACAGGCTGCAGATTGGGCAGGAGCTCACTCGGGGTTTGGGTGCGGGTGGAAACCCTGATATTGGGATGAATGCCGCCAAGGAGAGCTGTCAGTCCATAGAGGAAGCACTTAATGGTGCTGACATGGTTTTTGTCACGGTAAATGTCACCCCCTTCTAAATAAATGGCTTGACATATGAAACTATCATGTTATATGTGGAGGTATGATAATACTGTTTTGGTGTCCATATTGCAGGCTGGAATGGGTGGGGGAACTGGAACTGGAGGTGCCCCTGTAATTGCTGGAATTGCCAAGTCCATGGGTATACTGACAGTGGGTATTGTCACAACGCCCTTTTCATTTGAGGGGAGGAGGCGGGCAGTTCAGGCTCAAGAAGGAATATCAGCCTTGAGAAATAGTGTGGACACTCTCATTGTCATCCCAAATGACAAGCTGTTGTCTGCTGTTTCTCCAAACACCCCTGTCACAGAAGCATTCAACTTGGCTGATGATATTCTTTGGCAAGGAATTCGCGGTATCTCTGATATCATTACGGTAAGTAAACTGACGTATGCATTTGAAACTCTTATCACGTAAGGTGGGAGAATGAATTAGCATATCAGAGATATATAACTTACAGAGATTTAATGTCCTCTTCCTCTTGCAGGTTCCTGGGTTGGTTAATGTTGATTTTGCTGATGTGCGAGCCATAATGCAAAATGCAGGGTCATCTTTGATGGGTATAGGGACTGCAACAGGTATTACATCTGAAATAAGCTTCTGGTGTTTTGTTGTTGATGTTTATATGATTGCTGCACACATCTAGCTCCATTCTTTGCAATTGAATTCTAGTTTGCACCCTGTTCATTGAGAAAACTTCATTGCATGATGCAGCTAGGAGCAAACAATGTTAAATAGAGAAAAGTGATTGGCTGCCACAATGTGATGTTTAATGTTCGAATATTTCGGTTCAAAAAGTGCTCTTTTACAGTGCCCTCAAATTATTATTAGCCGTCTATTGTCTTAGATCTAAGGGTCGTTGTTTACTGGTACTCCAAGAAAAGTATTATGGAGTACTGCCACAAAATATCTAGGAGTACCTGTTTTCAGGGGTAAAATAGTAACCTGGAGAGAATTAACTGTCATGTATAAGTTCAGATCTATGGTCACACACGTCAGTATGTGCATATGGATGCGGTGAGCATGGCAGGTTTGGCTGCAGCGATAACCGTGAATAGAATGCTATCTGCCTAAATAAGAACTTAATTGCTCAGGAACAGCCGGAGATTAAAAAGACTTCCTAAATAAACAATTAATGGCTGAAGAACAGCCAGAGATTAAAAGATGAGATCTGATACTTGGTTCTCAAAAATTGCCCTCAGATTCGATGAGATTAAACAATAATTGACATCATCGAGTAATTCTCTGTATCCTCCGGCCATCGACTGCCAGCTCCAGCGAACGCGCCTGCTAAGGATGCTATGGGGGAGCGAATATGTGCAGTTATGGAGATGGTGATGGCGGGCCTCAACTGTTGCAAAGTCAGCAAGTTTTGTGTGATGCCATAGTTACGCCGCTCCCATCACCGCCGCAATTTACATGTATATGTATAGTGTTCTATTGGTTTGCTCCTAGTAAGAAGAATATGATTAAAAATCCAACATACCCCTATGCATCAAGATCTAGGTTTCACTGGTACTCCTTGACACCCAGGTGGCGTACCAGGGTGCCTTAAAATTGCTTAAAAAAAGAGTAATGTTCAAAGCTAATGCTGTATTAGGCTATTAGCTCTTATGCATGCTACCAACACTTGAATCTGTGGATGCATTATAGCTTCAGAATTGTTGTGTTTTTCACCTTATGGCATCAAGTTAATAACACTGGCCATTTCTTCACCTTATGTCCTACACTGTTATTGTTGACTAACAACGGAACAAATTTACATGCCATACTAGGCACATGATAAAATTAATGGTCAAAGCATAGTTCATATGTGTACAGTACAAGAACCAACTATTAATTATACATCATACATGCCAGGTCGACACTGACGAATTGAGTTCAGTTTTCTTGGTATAGCTCTGTAGTTTGCAGTTTCCATGCAGATGCCATATAGCCATACTTGACTGAATTGAATTGTAACCTTTTTTATTTATTTTGTTGTGTTGCCTTAAATTTTCAGGCAAGTCAAGAGCAAGAGACGCCGCTCTTAATGCCATTCAGTCACCACTGCTAGATATTGGAATTGAGAGGGCTACAGGCATCGTGTGGAATATCACTGGAGGAAATGATTTGACTTTGTTTGAGGTTGGTCCATCTATTTGACAGTTTTTTTGTTGATTTTCTCACGCCGTATATTGTTTGGTGAACTTAGTTTTTGTAGGTTAATGTTCTGTGCACTCTTTTATATGGCTGTCTAGTTGTCATACATCTAATATGACATGAATACATTAAACAGAAGGCAAATTTTAACATGCTCCCTCTTACCCCTTCTTTTTGCATGTGAGGTAAGAAGGTAAGAGTAAATCAGACCACTAATTAATGAGATCAACGGCTCGGATCTATTATATACTATTACCTCTCATGTGAAAAGAGGGGGTAAGAGGGAGCATGTTAAAACTGCTCTAAACAGAAAAGTTACTACTAGGATACAGCACGTAGTATTATGTTTTATTCGTACATGACAATATCAATCCAAGTGGGTATGATAACGACTTTATAGGGAACAGACACCTGGCATTTGTGGTGTAGCAGCTAGTTTCCCTTCTAAATCGACTGGGGCCACATTTTAATTGCTTTGTTTGTTGTGGGTGTTTCTCTCAGGCTCCTGTTGATTGATTTTGAGTGATCCCACAAAACAGAGTAATAATGCAACAATACTATATATAGAATTAAGTTATTTAAGGGGTTTAACGTTCGATTAGATTGTGTTCTACACAAATTTCAATACTTTGGTTGGCCTAGTTTTGGAAGTTGAAAATTTTGACCTCATAATTTTATTAATTTATTGCCTCAGCTATGTTAAAAAAAAGAAAAACTGATTTTGTGTTTATCTGAAATTGTTACATATGCGTCGGTACCATGGACTTCAGGGTATCAAATTGTCTTCTCAGTATTAACCTGCATTCAAATAAGACCTATCTTCTAGTTACTGAATGGCGGAAACAAATTCTGAACAGCTGAGGGATGTTCTATGAAATCGTGATAATGGTGTGATCTATTTCGCTGCATGACGAGCCAGCTTTTACCAACATGTACACATTGTTTTTAACCATGTTAACATACAAGTTTGATTTCCCTTCATTAGGCAACATGTTCCTGCAAAACTATACTATCAGTTGCTAATATATGCAACATACGAGGCAGATTCAACACTCAGTAATTTCCATCTATACAACAGTATATGCCCATAAGAAACTTCCTATTTCACAAAACTGCAATTATTGTGTTCCTGGCACCAACATAGCTCTTGCATGGTTGAGATGTGCTGCTGGAGCAGGCCCACCCAAAAATGTTGATAAACTTGCTCACAAGAGCTACTTCCCTCGAAAACAATGATGATGCTCTCAAGGTCTGGGCATCAAAGTTTACCTGTTGCCTGGGTGTCGCTTTCATGTTTCCAGGGCGGTCATAGAATTTCAAGATCAGCTTATGTAGTCACCATTTGCTTCTAATGTCTAGGGTAAGCACTAACGGAGGCCTGATTTTCTTATTGTTTAGGTAAATGCTGCAGCCGAAGTAATCTACGATCTAGTCGATCCAAATGCTAATCTGATATTTGGTTCTGTCATAGACCCATCACTCAATGGCCAGGTAAGCCATACGCATATTCATTTTAGCATGTTTCCATACGCCTGTTCATTTTTAAGTATGTACGGGTTACATTTCACAGTTGCACTTTAAGTTTCTCACAAGTTGGGCAACTGCTGAAGAAATACGATTAACTTGTTTATTACTGTATTTGCTTAGAAATGCTTATGCACATACTTTTTGTTCATGCAGGTTAGCATAACGTTGATCGCCACTGGCTTTAAACGGCAGGATGAAGCAGAAGGTCACACCGCAAAGGTATATACGGTTAGACAACTAGTGGTCTAGATTCTGAGAGGAATTTCTTACGCGATCTCACGTGTTGAACCAGGGTGGCCAGCAAATGCAAGGAGACAATGGTCGACATCCATCTTCCACAGGTGGCAGCAAGGTGGAGATTCCTGAGTTCCTTCGGAGGAGAGGACCTTCTCGCTTCCCGCGAATTTGACTTCTCCAGCTCTCCCTTTCTCAGATATGCCCGTTGAGACTCGCCCCTCGTAGATTAGATGCCCTCTTGTAAGATACCAGACCTGTAGAGTCTAGCTGTTTTCCGTAGAGGTTTTGATTTTTTGTAGTTTTGTTTGATCTTTCTGTTCTTTATCTTGGAATGTTACTGCCAATAATGTGTAGCTGTGAGCATATCAGTGTTGTAGAAAATGTTCTGCCTTCCTGATGTGTCATATCGCGTGCTCTTCATGTCCCCACATGCCTACTTATCTCCCTGTCCCCTTCATCGGTTATTTGTGATGCAGGCCCAACTAATCAAACAGGCCAAAGTTGATCCCCCAAAGCTTTGATGGATGTTAGGGCATCTCTAGCAGATCCCCTAAAGCTCGAATTGGAGGAGCAAAAGTTATATTTTGGTCAAAAAGAGCAAACTAGCAGATCCCCTAAACCTGAAACTTTACGAAATTTTAGTTTCTGACCACCCAAAACCATCCCCAGATAACTATATCGCCGGGTAGCCCCACGCCACCAATGGAACTCGCAGCTGGCCGTCCGCCACCCCGGTGACCGGAGAAAAGGAACCCCCACCGCCCTCGCTACTCTGGTGACCCTCGCCGGCGCTGGAATCCTGTGTCGCGAAGAATTTACAGAAATAATGCATGATTTAGATATATTACACAAATAATACGGCGTCGTTTTAGGACAAGATGACTAGAAATAATGCATGATTTAGATATATTACACAAATAATACGGCGTCGTTTTAGGACAAGATGACTGGAAGTAATCGTCCTCCCTCAAGATGATTGGAACTAGTCGTCTTCCCTCAAGATGATTGGTTCTGACTTTATGATGTTGCTTCTTCCACCTTCAATGCAATCTGAAAATTTCTTTCCGTATGTTCTCAAAGGTCCTTGCAGGCCACCCGCACGTACTTAATGCGTGACCCAACTCATTCAGTATGGTGTCATTACTGATGAGTTCGTCCCATTGAACTATCCTATTGTATATCTTGAAATTGCTGGCTAACCTCAGAAGACATTTCGACATACTCAAGTGGAAACTACGATCGAAAGGATAACCAGCCATCTTGACGAGACTACAATGCACTACTTACCAACTTTTCTGTATT
>LR738710.1:576927240-576961258 GCA_902687465.1 Secale cereale
CCCCCCCCCCCCCAAAACTAGCAAGAATCCATGGAGGGATTGAGAGATAGAAAGCTCGAAGAAGGTCAACAATGGGGGAAGAACACGAGCTCAAAAGATAAGGCTCAATGGGGAAGAAGACCCCCATTTATAGGGGGGAGAAAATCCAACCGTTATCCCCACCAACCAGCCCGCAGCGAGTGGTACTACCGCTGGCTGCAGCGGTACTGCCACTCGGCCCAGCGGTACTACCGCTGGGACCTCGCACAACGCCAACGGGAGAAGTAACAAGAGATAGAGCCCCCCGAGCGGCACTAGTAGCGTAGGTAGGGCGGTACTACCGCTTATAAGCGGTACTACCGCATCTACTGCCGCCAACCCGACATGAGAAGCGACGGCCTCGAATCGAGGCGGCACTAGCGCGGAACCGGAGTCGTTCTACCGCTTATAGCCATGGGCGGTACTACCGTTGTGAACAACGATACTACCGCTTATGGCTATAAGCGGTACTACCGCTCCGGCCCAGCGGTACTACAACAGGAGCAGCAAGAAAGCCCAGAACTGCCATAACTTCTGCAAATGAACTCCGAATTGAGCAAACTCAAGCTTGTTGGATAGAGAAAGACAAGTAGCATCAAAACAGCGAATGGTTATAGTAAGAAGAGGCAGGTGAGGTATGCATAGGACATAGAGGAGTGAACCCTCCATCATAGAAGAACCGACATAACCTCCAACATCGAAAACATCATAGAAGATGCATGAGTAAACTCCGTTTTCGTTGAACTCGAGCTTGTCATCAAGATGACCATAAGCTCCAAAATTCACAAGGAGAAGAACCAAACAAGAACCAATAAAGATGATGCAAGGTTGCAATGGTTTGAGCTCTCTACGAACGATACGATCAAGCTACTCATCGAGAGCCCCCCTTGATAGTAAGGCAATTGATCCTATAACCCGGTCTCCCAACTACCACCATGAGACCGGTAAAATAGAAAACCTGTCAAGGGCAAACCTTTGCCTTGCACATAGTCCACTTGAGCCAGATGATGGTGATCTTGACTCCCTCAAGCTGGACCACCTTTCTTGATTGTGTTGGCTCGGTGAAGACTAGTTGATTGCTCCCCCATACTCCACTATGGGTGAGCCACTCTTCGGCACATCTTCACAAGTCCATTGACACCACAATGGATGGCAAGCATCAAGCATATGATCTCTTCGTGATGATCCTACTTGAACTTGCACACCGCAACCTAACCCCACAAGGAACTCTCACGAAGACCATGGGTTAGTACACAAAGCGTAATTGACAATGCTTACCATACCATGGGATCGCTTGATCCCTCTCGGTACATCTTCTATGCTTTGTGTGTTGATCAACTTGATTCACTCTTTGACTTAGTCTTGATCAACCTTGAATCTTTCCAACTCTCTTCATTTGGATAATGTATTGAAGGTAAACATGAATGATCACACACTCTTTTTCTTCAAGACATGCTTGCAATAAGCTCAACACTCACAAGACCAATCTTTGGATAATTCCTTAATAGCACCTTGGTCATCACAAACTCTCCTTGAAACCAAGAAATGGACTCCAAGAAAAGCCTATGGACAAACCCTTCAAATATAACTCAAGGCAACCACTAGTCCGTAGAGATTGTCATTAATTACCAAAACCAAACATGGGGGCACCGCATGTTCTTTCAATCTCCCCCATTTTGGTAATTGATGACAATCACTTTCAAGAGAGTTTATATAAGGAATTATGCATCACCATACCATGCAACAATAATGTATGTGCATGAGATGCAAAAGCTTAGGAACAAAACCAAAGCAAGATGAGAAGAAACAACTCTCTAAACTTCCTCACAAAACTCTCTGGAACTTCTTCCCATTTGGCATCGATTTCCAAAATGGGCGAAAAGCTTAGAAGGCCAATATAAATTGTGTTCCTCCATAACTTAAGTATTTCTCAACAAGAGAGTGGAATGCAATACACATATCCAATGGTGAATACTTGGAGGAAGACAAACTATATTGAGGCCCAAAGATTGCAAATGATATGCCACAAAGACATAACAAAGAGAGAGACACGCAATCAAGCAATCAAAGGATACCAATTGAAGCAAGCTATCAAAAGATACCAATTGAAACAACTAGACCAATGATCCTACGAGCCACATGAATAAAATATATTATGATATGAGCAAAGGAGTGTTCTAGAGAAACTAGAGAAGCTCCCCATGATTTGTGCACAATTTAGTTTTGTAATTGGATACAACGAGCACAAAATAGGATCATCACTCCCCCATGATCAATAGAGCTTCACGAAAAGTGCAAGAGAGCAACCGAGTGTTCTAAAGACACTAGTGAAGCTCCCCATAATTTGTGCACTCCTTAGAATATTTGCATTAGGATACCAAGTGCACAAAATAGGATCATCACTCCCCAAAATCAATAGTGGCTCACACCAAGTGCAAGTGAGCATGAAGGAAACAAAGCCTAGCACTTGCAACAAACAAATGGTTGAGCAACATATAAAAGAGGCTACTTAAGAGTAGGCTCAACCAAAATGATGTGTGTGAGTCAGGGCAAAGCACTTGAGAAGACTAATGTAAGGGTGAGCATTAAGCATCAACATAGTCTTGAATAGTGGAGATACAAGGTGCATGACATGTCCTTCCCACACACATCAAGCAAAGGGTTTCACAAGCACACTCACTATGCAAAAGGAATAACCAACGCTTGTGACAACCCATGCTGAAGAAAGAAAAAGATAGCTTTGTCAAGAGGAGGCATGCCAATCGAAATGGCAAAAGCCTCATCGACAAAAGTAAGAAAACCAAGAAGATATCTTCACCACACAAGAGTGCATCAAGATGCAACGAGATAAGACCCGCACTCAAGGCACATACTTTCACGGAGTCACCAAAGAAATAATACAAGAAAGACAAGGTGGACGTGAAAGAAGGAGATATCAATTAGATATGCAACTTCTCTCAAGTGTATAAGATTCTAGGTAGATGAATCATGATGATATCAATCCACAAAGAAGGACGTGCACACGAAATTGTTGCAAAAAGAAAAGAATAAGATATCCACAAGGAAGTCATAAATATACCAATAAGATATTTCCTTGAAGGCATAGCACATGGCTAGATATGGTCTTATTGTATATAAATGAGTTCCAACCACGCGAGCATCAAAGACATCACAGCTAGCAACAAGAGATCATTGTTGGGATGCTTTGGGAAAGGAAACAAGTATCACAAGAAAGAATGAATTACATGCCATGATACAACCTACACAAGGTTGATGGAAGAAATGTGTGCATGAAGTAGATGATGATACTTGTTACCGAGATACCATTGGAAGGATGTAGTAGATACCAATTGAAGGTAGATAGTAGTTCATTGATCATCCTAGCTTGACTCCAATAAGCACATCGTGACAACACCTTCCTTGTGAGTGAGCCGAGCATCCAATGCATCTCCAATTGTTCCTAGAACAACAACACAAACAAAATGGTACCCAAACTCATCGGGACCAAAATGGTACACAAACTCTCCTTGAAATCAACAAATGGACTCCAAGAAAGGCCTATGGACAAACCCTTCAAATATAACTCAAGGCAACCATTAGTCCACAGAGATTGTGATGCGGAGCATCCCAAGGTCATCCCCATGGACCTACCATCGCCTCACCAAGTGCCTCAAGGACCAATGACAAGAGCTCGTGCAAGGGCTATCAAAGATAAGGTGAGCTCTCTCCTCTCCAAAATACCACTTTCACAACACGAGACATGGCTACTACCTAAGACGGAAACTCTATGCATGATCAGGTGCTTGGATGAAGGCCACGGTGCTGCTACACCCACTGGACAAGGTGGCAAGGACGACAAGTTCGACGACCAAGAGGAGCTGCCCGAAGAGCTACAGGCACCGGACGGCCGGCCCGCACTGGACGTCCGACGCATCCCAGGCTCCGGACGATCGGCGACCGGACGTCCGGCCTCCTCCGGACGCCCGTAATACCACGACAGAACAAATTCACGGACATTCGAGGACTTCCCGACGTCCGGTCCCTCCCGAGCCACCGGACGTCCGGTGTCCAACGGACGCCCGCTCCCTGTGCGCGCCGTTTACTTCTGGGCCGAGGCCCATGTACGCCTTCTCCCCTCTAGACTATATATACTCTTCCACCTACCTCTTTTTAGGGTTAGCATTGTGATAGCTCAAAAACCTAGAGCCTTGCTCACCCACTGGTGGTTCATCTCCTCGAGAGTGACTGCGGTCCCTCTACGGAGAAGATCCACACGGATTCAAGACCTCTACGGATAAGATCCTACGAGATACCAAGACCTCCTCATGGAGAAGACTATCGTTACTTGTATCGTCCGTTCTTGACCTTGGATAGTGTATCTCTTTATGTATCCAGATCTAGCACTTGTGTGATTACTTTCTTGTTGATTTGAGTGTTCCTCTTTCGCTTCCCTCGTGATTTCCCCTTTGTGTTCTTCGTGTTCATCGTGGGATTCCCTCCTCTTCGTGAAAGATTGGCCTAGAGCGGGTTATCCCAGCATCAAATTGTCATTAATTACCAAAACCAAACATGGGGGCACCGTATGTTCTTTCAAAAGGGATGGCGGGAACAAAGTTGACGGGAAAGACAGGGTTGGGAGAAAAGGGTTGGCAGGAACATATTGTAGAGAGATGTTTTGTCAATACAATAATCGTTGTATTGATGGGGTGCTGGTGCACGTATATATAAGTACAGAGTAGGCCTCAACCTCAACTATACACAACTAGGAGGTGGGCCACAACACGTAATACATGCAACACAAAATACAACTCAACACCCCCCGCAGTTGAAGCGTCGCCAGAGACACAGAGCTAGACCGAAACTCCTCGAAGACGGAAGTAGGCAATCCCTTAGTTATCACACCAGCAAACTGTTGCGACGTCGGCACGTGAAGAACCCGAACACAGCCAAGGGCAACCTGCTCGCGTACAAAGTGAATATCGAGCTCAATATGCTTCGTACGGCGATGGTACACCGGGTTGGCGGAAAGGTAGACCGCACTGACGTTATCACAGTAGACAAGAGTAGGCTTATGAACATCACAAAGCAACTCCTGGAGCAACTGACAGAGCCAAGAGCACTCGGCCACGACATTAGCCACGACGCGATACTTTGCCTCGACGCTGGAGTGGGAGACCGTGGGCTGCCACTTCGATGAGCAAGAGATCAACGAGGGCCCAAGCTAGACGCAGTAGCTTGACATGGAGCGTCGAGTGTCGGGGCAGCCCGCCCAGTTGGCATCCGAGTAGGCCACGAGGTCAGTGGAGGCGGAGGCCGTCAGGGTGAGTCCCAAGGACATGGTGCCGCGTATATAACGGAGAATATGCTTCACCAAGGTCCAGTGGGAGTCACGCGGGGCGTGCATGTGGAGGCATACCTGCTGAACATCGTACTGCAGGTCGGGTCGAGTAAGCGGCAGGTACTGTAAAGCACCAACAATGGAGCGATAAAACACTCCATCGGACGCGAGAGACCCCTGCAGAGCAGAGACCTTCGCCTTCGTGTTGACGGGAGTGGGCACCGATTGCAGTTAAGCATACCGGCACACTCCAGGAGCCCGTGGGCATACTTCTTCTGATGCAGAAATAAGTCGTCAGTCTGGCGGACCACCTCGATGCCGAGGAAGTAGTGCAGGGGTCCCAAGTCCTTGAGGGCGAACTCATCACGAAGACGAGCAGTCAGCCACTGAAGGAGATCAGGGGCGGACGCCGTGAGGATGATGTCCTTGACGTAGAGCAGCAGATATGCAGTGTCAGCTCCCTGATGATACACGAATAGTGAGGCATCAAAGTGAGTGGACCGAAATCCCAAAGACTATAGGAAGGTTGCGATACGCTGGTACCAAGCCCGAGGCGCTTGCTTCAACTCGTAAAGAGAACGGGAGAGCAAGCACACAAAGTCTGGGTGCTCGACATCGACGAAGCCAGTGGGCTGCTCACAGTACACCTGCTTGGCAAGATGGCCATGCAAGAAGGCGTTGGAGACATCCAACTGGTGCACATGCCAGGTGCGTGTGACGCCCCCGATTTGACCGTACACTAATCATGCACGCAAATGTGTACGACCAAGATTAGGGACTCACGGGAAGATATCACAACACAACTCTTGTAGCGACCACGATCCGAATGGACCGAAGTCTCTGTGTTCCGTGTCATCCCTGGATCGGTAATGCTGACACACACAGTACTTGAAGGATTTATAACAGAGTGGCAATCACACACTTATTACATCGAATGTCTCCAATGAGAACTTATTACAAAAGTATATGGCTTAAGGCCATCTAACAAAATAACAGCGGAAGGCTTGGAAGATAAGTGAGTCCATCAACTCCAACGGCATAGCTGAGTGCATGACAAACGACCTAGCACGTCTTATTCCTCGTCTGAAAAGTCTGCAACGTAATATGTTGCAGCCCGAAAATGGGTCAACACATGGAATATACTGGCAAGATAACACAAAGGATGCAAGTAACAGAATAAAGGCTATACTATATGCATATTTGGCTGGTGGAGGCTCTAAGGTTAAAGTTTTTGCGTAAAGCCAATTTTTCCCTACAACAAAGGAATAAATTTCATTTTAACTATCATGTAGGTTGAAAATCATTGAGAATGTACCTCCAACTCAATCCCAAATTAAAGTAATCATTAACCCAACAAATTAAATTATAGAGTGATGAGATCAACCAATAATTCAAGTACCAGATACTCAAGATGTCCATAACCGGGGACACGGCTAATCATGATCAGTTTGTACACTCTGCAGAGGTTTGTGCACTTTTCCCACAAGACTCGATCGCCTCCGTTTGGTTTCTCACACTACATGGTGTTTGATAAACGGATGACCGAGACACAGTCTTTCCGAAGAGGTCCCCTTAACCGGATAGATAGGCCGGTACACCTACAATCCCTCTACATCTGCTAGCCCATCACGGAAAGGTTTCCCACAACTTACTCAACTATGCCAGAGCCCATATTGGCATGTGGCTGCACACGGAAGTTTCTAACATGAATAGTTTTATGATCCCTTTGAGCCTGGGTGTCATTCCAATAGGACAATCACACGGAACCCCGGGATTTCCTAGGACAACGCTAGATTTTCCAGGTGCCCTGCAACCAATCCACCCAGATGTGTATTCAAGTAGCCACCTTAAGTTGAATCCTTAATTAACAACTCACATCTGTCATGGATTTTATTCAAACCCAAACCACGTCTACGAGCATAGCATATCAACCTAAGCAAACGTAGAAGTAACTCCCAAGGGTTTGAAAATAATGCAGGTAATAGGTTCTACCTCAATCTACTTCCCAGTCCCACAAGTTAAGAGATCCTACTCATGCAATGTGTGAGGGTTTGATCTAATGCATAAAAACTGGGTAATAAAAGCATGATCAAAGTGTTACTTGCCTTGCTGACGATTCGCAAAACCTAGAGACTCGTAGTAGCACGCTTCACAGTCCGGGTATTCTATCACAAGCAAACAACAGCATACATAAGCAAACAAGCAAAGATGCACAAACAAAACTCCAAAAGATAAGATCTAACCAGAAAGTTCAACTTAAGAACTCTGGTTTGCAAAAAGAATCAAATCGAAAGAAGCAACGAAACTCAAACTGCGAAAGAAACGAGCCCCGGTTACTAATTGGTCTAAAGTCAAATTTTACGGTGGCCAAAACCTTGTTTAAGTTGATTAAACGGAAAGAGGGCGTCGAGACGAAGATCTGAAATTTTGAATCACCTTATTCCGACTCTCGAGCGAAAACAAAAACGAAAAACAAGATCAGGGCAGAAATCGCGATCGGAACAATCGCGGATAAAAACCCCGAAAAGAAAACTGACGAATAGACTAACGAACGAACGTTCGCTGTGTGCGGCTAACTGGCGAACAATGTTTGTTAAAACGAACGTACGGACGCACGTCCGCTAAATAACTAAACCAAAGAAAACCGATCTAAAACAAAAAAAAACAGATATAGGGTTTTCCTAAAAAAAACCGATCGGCTTTTGGAGAAAACCGACGGCGGCGGCGGTTGCTACCTCGGTGGCGGTGGAAGTCCGGCGGCTCCGGCGCGGCAGCTGTGGGGCGGCGGGGTGCAGCGGCGGCGGCGGGATGCGGCGGCGGGGTGCAGCGGCGACGGCGTCGGCGCTTAGGGTTAGGGCGGGGCTGGCGGTTGGGGTGGCGGGCTAGCGGCCGGGGGCGGGGCGCTTATAAAGGCCAGAGTCCTGGCCTAACACGGCCCGGAGTCGGTTCGTTTTTTTTTCGAAAAGAATCCCGACGTAGCAAAACTAACGAAAGAAATACTAAACAGACTCCAAAAATACCGAAATAAATTTTCACCGTCCTCTAATAATATTTAGGACAAAGTGAACATTTTTCCCGGACCTAAATGCAATTTTGAAAAACGCGCATTTTTCCTATGCAAATAAAATCGCAATTAAATCCAGAAAAAAAAAACCAAAAGTGATTTAAACATTTTCCTCCAATATTTCTGTTATTTTGGAGAAGTCATATTATCTCCGCTCATATATTGTATTTAGAAATATTTTTAGGAGAGAAAAATAATTAAAACCAACACTGTCCTCGTACCGGTATTCGAGCGAACTCAAATACGAAAACGGTAAAATTCCCAACCCTCTCTGTAGGTCCTTGAGTTGCTTAGAATTTCGAGAAACGCCACAACAGAAATGCAAAGAAACATGCCATGCAGTATGATCTATGTATAACATTCCAAATTGAAAATTTGGGATGTTACAACTCTAGACACAAATAAAAGAATACAAGCTTTATATTACAAGCCAGGGGCCTCGAGGGCTCGAATACATAAGCTCGAATACACAAGAGTCAGCTGAAGCAATAATATCTGAGTACAGACATAAGGTAAACAAGTTTGCCTTAAGAAGGCTAGCACAAAACAACAACGATCGAAAAGGCAAGGCCTCCTGCCTAGGATCCTCCTAACTACTCATGGTCGTCGGCGGTTGTCACATAGTAGTAGTCACCCTTTGGGTAGTAGCAGTCGTCAAAGGTGGCATCTGGCTCCTGGACTCTGCCATCTGGTCGCATCAACCAGAAAGAAGAAAGAAGGAGGAAAGGGGCAGCAAAGCAACCGTAAGTACTCATCCAAAGTACATGCAAGTAAGGATCTACACTACATATGCATCGGTATCAATGAAAAGGGTAGTATCTGTGGACTAAGCTGCAGAATGTCAGAATAAGAGGGGGAGAAGCTAGTCCTATCAAAGACTTGCATCTTCTGGAAACCACCGATCTTGCAGCAATAGAAGAGAGTACAGAATAACATATTATAATTATTAAGCATGTTGTAGCAATAACGCCCAGAGATCCTTCCTCGACTCCCTGCGAGGAAGCAATCCCGGTGCCACATATCCATTCATGTCTCAGTATCCAGTTCTAGTTGTATCGATCGGGATGCAACTCCAAGTGTCCGTCACCGTAGGACAGGCTATCGATAGATGTTTTCTTCCCTGCAGGGGTGCACCAACTTACCCACCACGCTTGCTTAACTCTGGCCGGACACACCATCAGGTCATGCCCACCCTCGGCCAAACAATACGCCGCAACCCGACCTAGGCTTAATAGAGAGGTCATGCACGCTGGACTAAACCCTATGCCCCAGGAGTCATGGGCCAATAGCCCCGGGAACTCCTGCACGTTGCGTACGCGGCCGGTGAGCAGACATGGGTGATACGTCCAAAACGTATCTATAATTTCTGCTTGCTCCATGCTTCTTTTGTGTGATATTGCTATGATATTGATGCACTTCCATACACTTTTGATCATATTTGGACTAACCTATTAATTCAGTGCACCACAGTGCCAGTTCCTGTTTTCTGCTGTTTTTCTATTTCAGGTTTCCCCATATTAAAAGTGCTCCAAAAATTTCAGGAAAAATATAGGAAAAATCAGCGTACAGGAAGCTTCGCGAAGAACCAAAGATGGGCCAGAGGGGAGCCAGGGGAGGCCCAGGCGGCCACCTAGCGCGGCCCCACCCCTGGCCGCGCCAGGGGGGCGCCTGGGGCCCCTGCTCCGCCTCTGGCTGCCCCCCTTCGCCTATATATCCCTCTCGTCCCGAAACCCTCGAGGACAGAACCCTTTTTCGCGATCTCGCCTCTGTTCCGCCGCCGCAGCGCTTCCAAGATCGGGAGCATCACGAGAACTCTTCCCGGCACCCTGCCGGAGGGGAGAACCACCTGAAGGAAATATGCCCTAGAGGCAATAATAAAGATGTTATTTGTATTTCTTTATATCATGATAAATGTCTTTTATTCATGCTAGAATTGTATTAACCGGAAACTTAGTACATGTGTGGATACATAGACAAAACAATATGTCCCTAGTATGCCTCTACTAGACTAGCTCATTGATCAAAGATGGTTATGTTTCCTAGCCATATACATGAGTTGTCATTTGATCAACGGGATCACATCATTAGGAGAATGATGTATGGACTAGACCCATCCGTTAGCATAGCACTATGATCGTTTAGTTTTACTGCTATTGCTTTCTTCATGACTTATACATGTTCCTATGACTATGAGATTATGCAACTCCCGAATACCGTAGGAACACCTTGTGTGCTATCAAACGTCACAACGTAACTGGGTGATCATAAAGATGCTCTACAGGTGTCTCCGAAAGTATTCGTGGTGTTGGCATAGATCAATATTAGGATTTGTCACTCCGAGTGTCGGAGAGGTATCTCTGGGCCCTCTCGGTAACACTCATCATAATAAGCCTTGCAAGCAAAAGACTAATGAGTTAGTCACGAGATAATGTGTTAAGGAACGAGTAAAGAGACTTGCCGGTAACGAGATTGAACTAGGTATAGAGATACCGACGATCGAATCTCGGGCAAGTAACATACCGATGACAAAAGGAACAACGTATGTTGTTATGCGGTTTGACCGATAAAGATCTTCGTAGAATATGTAGGAGCCAATATGAGCATCCAGGTTCCGCTGTTGGTTATTGACCGGAGATGAGTCTCGGTCATGTCTACATAGTTCTCGAACCCATAGGGTCCGCACGCTTAACGTTTGATGACGATCGGTATTATGAGTTTATGAGTTTTGATGTGCCGAAGGAGTTCGGAGTCCCGGATGAGACCGGGGACATGACGAGGAGTCTCGAAATGGTCGAGACGTAAAAATCGATATATTGGACGACTATATACGGACATCGGAAAGGTTTCGAGTGATTCGGATATTTTCGGAGTACCGGGGAGTTACGGGAATAAAAGAGAGAGGCCAAAAGGAAGGAGACGCGTGCCCCCCTTCTGGTCCGAATTGGACAAGGGGTGCAGCCCCCTTTTCCTTCTCCCTCTCCCCCTCTTTTCTTCTCTCCTACTCCGGAAAGGAAAGGGGAATCCTACTAGGACTTGGGAGTCCTAGTAGGACTCCCCACACTTGGCGCGCCTCCTCTAGAGCCGGCCTCTCCCTTGCTCCTTTATATACGGGGGCAGGGGGCACCCTAGGACACAAAGTTGAATTGTTCTAGCCGTGTGCGGTGACCCCCTCCACAGAAACACACCTCGGTCATACCGTCGCAGTGCTTAGGCGAAGGCCTGCGCCGGTAGATACATCATATCCGTCACCACGCCGTCGTGCTGACGAAACTCTCCCGTGAAGCTCAGCTGGATCATGAGCTCGTGGGACGTCATCAAGATGAATGTGTGCTTAACGCGGAGGTGCCGTACGTTTGGTGCTTGATCGGTTGGATCGCGAAGAAGTTCGACTACATCAACCGCGTCACTTGACGCTTCCGCTTCCGGTCTACGAGGGTACGTAGACACACTCTTCCCTCTCGTTGCTATGCATCTGGTAGATAGATCTTGCGTGATCGTAGGAAAATTTTAAAATACTACGTTCCCCAACAGTGGCATCATGAGCCAGGTCTATGCGTAGATGATATGCACCAGTAGAACACAATGAGTTGTGGGCGATACTAGTCATACTGCTTACCAGCATGTCATACTTTGCTTCGGCGGTATTGTGAGATGAAGCGGCCCGGACCGACATTACGCGTACGCTTACGCGAGACTGGTTTCACCGTTATGAACACTCGTTGCTTAAAGGTGACTGGCGGGTGTCTGTCTCTCTCACTTTAGCTGAATCAAGTGTGCCTACGCCCGGTCCTTGTGAAGGTTAAAACAACACATACTTGACGAAACATCGTTGTGGTTTTGTATGCGTAGGTAAGAACGGTTCTTGCTAAAGCCCATAGCAGCCACGTAAAACTTGCAATAACAAAGTAGAGGACGTCTAACTTGATTTTGCAGGGCATGTTGTGATGTGATATGGTCAAGACATGATGAGTTATACGGTTTTGTATGAGATGATCATGTTTTGTAAAGTTATCGGCAACTGGCAGGAGCCATATGGTTGTCGCTTTATTGTATGAAATGCAATCGCCATGTAATTGCTTTACTTTATCACTAAGCAGTAGCTATAGTCATAGAAGAAATAGTTGGCGAGACGACAACGATGCTACGATGGAGATCAAGGTGTCGCGCCGGTGACAAAGGTGATCATGAAGGTGCTTTGGAGATGGAGATCAAAAGCACAAGATGATGATGGCCATATCATGTCACATATTTTGATTTGCATGTGATGTTTATCTTATTATGCTTCTTATTTTGCTTAGAACGGCGGTAGCATTATAAGATGACCCCTTACAAAATTTCAAGGTACAAGTGTTCTCCCTGAGTATGCACCGTTGCGAAAGTTCTTCGTGCCGAGACACCACGTGATGATCGGGTGTGATAAGCTCTACGTTCAAATACAACGGGTGTAAGACAGTTTTGCACACGCAGAATACTCGGGTTAAACTTGATGAGCTTAGCATATGCAGATATGGCCTCGGAACACTGGAGACCGAAAGGTCGAGCGTGAATCATATAGTAGATATGATCAACATAAGATGTTCACCATTGAAACTACTCCATCTCATGTGATGATCGGACATGGTTTAGTTGATTTGGATCACGTGATCATTTAGATGACCGGAGGGATGTCTATCTAAGTGGGAGTTCTTTAATTAATATGATTAAATTGAACTTTAATTTATCATGAACTTAGTCCTGATAGTTTTTGCATATCTATGTTGTTGTAGATCAATGGCCCGTGCTACCGTTCCTTTGAATTTTAATGCATTCCTAGAGAAAGCTAAGTTGAAAGATGTTAGTAGCAATGATGCGGAATTGTTCCGTGATCTGAGGATCATCCTCATTGCTGCATAGAAGAATTATGTCCTTGATGCACCGCTAGGTGACAGACCTATTGCGGGAGCAGATGTAGACGTTATGAACGTTTTGACAAAAGCTCGGTATGATGACTACTTGATAGTTTAAGTGCACCATGTTTTACGGCTTAAAACCGGGACTTCAAAAATGTTTTGAACACCACGGAGCATATAAGATGTTCCAAGAGTTGAAATTAGTATTTCATACTCATGCCCGTGTCGAGAGGTATAAGACTTCTGACAGTACTTTGCCTACAATATGGAGGAGAATAGCTCAACCAGTGAGCATGTGCTCAGATTGTCTGGGTACTACAATTACTTGAATCAAGTGGGAGTTAATCTTCCAGATAAGATAGTAATTGACAAAGTTCTCTAGTCACTATCACCAAGTTAGTAGAACTTCGTGATGAACTATAATATGCAAGGGATGACGAAAGGAATTCCCGAGCTCTTCGCGATGTTGAAGTCGGCAAAGGTAGAAATCATGAAAAAGCATCAAGTGTTGATGGTTAACAAGACCACTTGTTTCAAGTAAAGGGCAAAGGGATAGAAGGGGAACTTCAAGAAGAATGGCAAGCAAGTTGTCACTCCCGTGAAGAAACCCAAAGCTAAAACTCAAGCCTGAAACTAAGTGCTTCTACTGCAAAGGAAATGGTCACTGGAAGTGGAACTGCCCTAGATACTTGGCGGATAAGAAGGATGGCAAAGTGAACAAAGGTATATTTTGATATACAGATTATTGATGTGTACTTTACTAGTGTTTATAGCAACCCCTGGGTATTTGATACCGGTTCAGTTGCTAAAATTAGTAACTCGACACGAGAATTGCAGAATGAACAGAGACTAGTTAAAGGTGAAGTGACGATGTGTGTTGGAAGTGGTTCCAAGATTGATATGATCATCATCGCACACTCCCTATACTTTCGGGATTAGTGTAAAACCTAAATAAATGTTATTTGGCATTTGCGTTGAGCATATGATTTGATCATATTTATTGCAATACGGTTATTCATTTAAAGTCATAGAATAATTGTTATTCTGTTTACAAGAATAAAACCTTCGATGGTCATACACCCAATGAAAATAGTTTGTTGGATCTCGATCGTGGTGATACACATATTCATAATATTGAAGCCAAAAGATGCAAGGTTAATAATCATAGTGCAACTTATTTGTGGCACTGCCGTTTAGGTCATAATGGTGTAAAGCACATGAAGAAACTCCATAGTGATGGACTTTTGGAATCAGTTGATTATGAATCACTTGGTGCTTGCAAACCATGCCTCATGGGCAAGATGACTAAAACTCCGTTCTCCGGAACAATGGAGCGAGCAACAGATTTGTTGGAAATCATACATACTGATGTATGCGGACCAATGAGTGTTGAAGCTCGCGGCAGGTATCGTTATTTTCTGACCTTCACTGATGATTTGAGCAGATATGGGTATATCTACTTAATGAAGCACAAGTCTGAAACATTTGAAAAGTTCAAAGAATTTCAGAGTGAAGTGGAGAATCATCGTAACAAGAAAATAAGAGTTTCTACGATATGATCGTAGAGGTAATATATTTGAGTTAGCGAGTTTGGCCTTCAGTAAAAACAATGTGAAATAGTTTCACTACTCACGCCACCTGGAACACCACAGTGTAATGGTGTGTCCGAACATCATAAACGTACTTTATTAGATATGGTGCGATCGATGATGTCTCTTACCGATCTATCACTATCGCTTTTGGGGCTATGCATTAGAGACAGCTACATTCACGTTAAATAGGGCACCATCTAAATCCGTGGAGATGACACCGTAAGAACTGTGGTTTGACGAGAAACCTAAGCTGCCATTTCTTTAAGTTTGGGACTGCGATGCTTATGTGAAAAAGTTTCAACATGATAAGCTCGAACCCAAATTGGAGAAGTAAATCTTCATAGGATACCCAAAAGAAACTGTTGGGTACACCTTCTATCACAGATCCGAAGGCAAGGTCTTTGTTGCTAAGAGTGGATCCTTTCTAGAGAAGGAGTTTCTCTCGAAAGAAGTGTGTGGGAGGAAAGTAGAACTTGATGAGGTAATTGTACCTTCTCCCGAATTGGAAAGTGGAACATCACAGAAACTAGTTCCGGTGATTCCTACACCAACTAGTGAGGAAGCTAATGATGATGATCATGAAACTTCAGATCAAGTTTCTACTGAACTTCGTAGATCAACTAGAGTTCGTTCCGCATCAGAGTGGTACGGCAACCCGGTTCTGGAAGTCATGTTACTGGACCATGATGAACCTATGAACTATGAGGAAGTGATGATAAGCCCAGATTCCGCAAAATGGCTTGAGGCCATGAAATCTGAGATGGGATCCATGTATGAGAACAAAGTATGGACTTTGGTTGACTTGCCCGATGGTCGACAAGCCATTGAAAATAAGTGGATCTTTAAGAGGAAGACTGACGCCGATGGTAATGTTACTGTCTACAAAGCTCGACTTGTTGCGAAAGGTTTTCGACAAGTTCAAGGTGTTGACTACGATAAGATTTTCTCACCCGTAGCGATGCTTAAGTCTGTCCGAATCATGTTAGCAATTGCCACATTTTATGAAATCTGGCAAATGGATAACGAAACTGCGTTCTTTAATGGATTTATTAAAGAAGAATTGTATATGATGCAACCAGAAGGTTTTGTCAATCCTAAAGGTGCTAACAAAATGTGCAAGCTCCAGCGATCCTTCTATGGACTGGTGCAAGCATCTCGGAGTTGGAATATACGCTTTGATAAGTTGATCAAAGCATATAGATTTATACAGACTTGCGGTGAAGCCTGTATTTACAAGAAAGTGAGTGGGAGCACTACAACCTTTCTGATAAATATATGTGAATGACATATTGTCAATCGGAAAAGATGTAGAATTTTCTGGAAAGCATAAAGGAGTGTTTGAAAGGAGTTTTTCAAAGAAAGACCTTGGTGAAGCTGCTTACATATTGGGCATCAAGATCTATAGAGATAGATCAAGACGCTTGATAAGACTTTCGATGAGTGCATACCTTGATAAGATTTTGAAGTAGTTCAAAATGGATCAGTCAAAGAAGGAGTTCTTGCCTGACTTGTCAGGTGTGAAGTTGAGTAAGACTCAAAGCCAGACCACGGCAGAAAAATATAGAGAGAATGAAAGTCATTCCCTATGCCTCAGCCATAGGTTATATAAAGTATGCCATGCTGTGTACCAAACATGTTGTGTACCTTGCCATGAGTTTGACAAGGAGGTACAATAGTGATCCAGGAGTAGATCACTGTACAACGGTCAAAATTATCCTTAGTAACTGGATGACTAAAGGAAATGTTTCTCGATTATGGAGGTGATAAAGAGTTCCCCGTAAAGGGTTACGCCGATGCAAGCTTTTACACTAAATCCAGATGACTCTAAGTATCAATCTGGATGCGTATTGAAAGTGGGAGCAATTAGCTAGAGTAGCTCCATGAAGAGCATTGTAGACACATAGAAATTTATGAAATACATACGGATCTGAATGTGACAGACCCGTTGACTAAACTTCTCTCACGAAGCAAAACATGTTCACACCTTAGTACTCTTTGGGTGTTAATCACATAGCGATGTGAACTAGATTATTGACTCTAGTAAACCCTTTGGGTGTTGGTCACATGGCGATGTGAACTATGGGTGTTATTCACATAACAATGTGAACTATCGGTATTAAATCACATGGCGATGTGAGCTAGATTATTGACTCTAGTTCAAGTGGGAGACTGAAGGAAATATGCCCTAGAGGCAATAATAAAGATGTTATTTGTATTTCCTTATATCATGATAAATGTCTTTTATTCATGCTAGAATTGTATTAACCGGAAACTTAGTACATGTGTGGATACATAGACAAAACAGTATGTCCCTAGTATGCCTCTACTAGACTAGCTCATTGATCAAAGATGGTTATGTTTCCTAGCCATAGACATGAGTTGTCATTTGATCAACGGGATCACATCATTAGGAGAATGATGTGATGGACTAGACCTATCCGTTAGCATAGCACTATGATCGTTTAGTTTTACTGCTATTGCTTTCTTCATGACTTATACATGTTCCTATGACTACGAGATTATGCAACTCCCGAATACCGTAGAAACACCTTGTGTGCTATCAAACGTCACAACGTAACTGGGTGATCATAAGGATGCTCTACAGGTGTCTCCAAAAGTATTCGTGGTGTTGGCATAGATCAAGATTAGGATTTGTCACTCCGAGTGTCGGAGAGGTATCTCTGGGCCCTCTCGGTAACACACATCATAATAAGCCTTGCAAGCAAAAGACTAATGAGTTAGTCACGAGATAATGTGTTAAGGAACGAGTAAAGAGACTTGCCGGTAACGAGATTGAACTAGGTATAGAGATACCGACGATCGAATCTCGGGAAAGTAACATACCGATGACAAAAGGAACAACGTATGTTGTTATGCGGTTTGACCGATAAAGATCTTCGTAGAATATGTAGGAGCCAATACGAGCATCCAGGTTCCGCTATTGGTTATTGATCGGAGATGAGTCTCGGTCATGTCTACATAGTTCTCGAACCCGTAGGGTCCGCACGCTTAACGTTTGATGACGATCGGTATTATGAGTTTATGAGTTTTTATGTACCGAAGGAGTTCGGAGTCCCGGATAAGACCGGGGACATGACGAGGAGACTCGAAATGGTCGAGACGTAAAAATTGATATATTGGACGACTATATACGGACATCGGAAAGGTTCCGAGTGATTCGGATACTTTCGGAGTACCGGGGAGTTACGGGAATAAAAGAGAGAGGCCAAAAGGAAGGAGGCGCGTGCCCCCCTTCTGGTCCGAATTGGACAAGGGGTGCAGCCCCCTTTCCTTCTCCCTCTCCCCCTCTTTCCTTCTCTCCTACTTCGGAAAGGAAAGGGGAATCCTACTAGGACTTGGGAGTCCTAGTAGAACTCCCCACACTTGGCGCGCCTCCTCTAGGGCCGGCCTCTCCCTTGCTCCTTTATATACGGGGGCAGGGGGTACCCTAGGACACACAAGTTGAATTGTTCTAGCCGTGTGCGTTGCCCCCCTCCAGAGAAACACACCTCGGTCATACTGTCGCAGTGCTTAGGCGAAGCCCTGCGCCGGTAGATACATCATATCCGTCACCACGCCGTCGTGCTGACAAACTCTCCCGTGAAGCTCAGCTGGATCAAGAGCTCGTGGGACGTCATCAAGCTGAATGTGTGCTGAACGCGGAGGTGCCGTACGTTCGGTGCTTGATCGGTTGGATCGCGAAGAAGTTCGACTACATCAACCGCGTCACTTGACGCTTCCGCTTCCGGTCTACGAGGGTACGTAGACACACTCTTCCCTCTCATTGCTATGCATCTGGTAGATAGATCTTGCGTGATCGTAGGAAAATTTTAAAATACTACGTTCCCCAACACCACCACCGGGAGCTTCTCCACCACCATGGACGCTTCCCGGATGAGTCGTGAGTAGTCCACCTTGGACCATGGGTCCATGATCAGTAGCTATGTGATGTTCTCCTCCCCTCTTTGCTCTTCATGGTTTAGACCTCGTGAGCTGCCCTACATGATCGAGGCACATATGTAATCTTTCTGCTGTTGCTTTGCTGAGTTTGTTGGGATCTGATGGATTATGAGACTATGTTCAGATTGTGTTTGAGTAATATATTTGATTCACCTCTTTTATATCTTTGTTCTTGAGTAATTCTTGCATGTTCTCCGTTGCTATTTATTGCTTTGGCCAAGTAGTAGGTAGTAACTCCAAGAGGGAGCGTTATGCTTGATTGTGGGTTCATGCCCCCTGATGACTAGCTTGAGTGACAGAAACATGAGTCTAGGGGATGTGCTGTTGCCACAAGGGAGAAAACAACGGTGCTTGTACTTGCGGGTGCAAGGATTGTTTACTTTACGCAAAGTTCTTTTAATGCAGTTGTCTGTTGCTTTGAGTTTACACTTTGGGTGGGATTCACAACTTAATACCAACGAGATGTTCTGGATAGATATCTCAAGGTGGATGATTAGTAGTAGATGCAGATGGATTTCGGTCTACTTGCCTTGGCGTACCGCCCATGCTTTTGAGCCTCTACCTTTCTTTGCAGCATAGTTAGCATTGGTTTGCGCACATAATCCTGTCAATTGCCCAGCTGTAATTTGTTTACCTTGCTTTGCTGTTTTATCATCTTTTGGGAGAGAGACATCACTAGTGAACATCATGGGACCCGGTCCATATTACCACTGCTGATCACACCTTCTATTTACTTCCTGTTTTTATTTCCTAGTTGCAGTCATAGCTATCATTATTATCTCTTGTGTTTGATCCTTCGTAAACAACAAGGCCGGAGGGATTGACAACCTCTCTGTACTCGTTGGGAGCAAAGTTATCTGTATCTGTGTGCAGGTCCCGTCAACCGCTAAGTTTCTGGCGCCGTTGACACCTACTTGTCGACCCTCGGAGTCTCACGGGATTCGATCCTTGGTATCTTTGCCAAGGGAAATTTTCCGCTACGCTACATCTCAACCTTCCACTTGGGGTAACCAACGAGGGGCGAGAAGCCATCAAGCAAGTTTCTAGCGCCGTTGCCGGGGACTCCACTCTTCAAGATAGGGGAGTTGCACGCTATCTTTTATCTTTGCTTTTTAGTCTTGTTAGTTTACCTTTCAGTTTTTGCTTTAGTGTCTCTTACCAAAAATCACAAAAATAGTTATCTTGCTTTTAGTTGGCATTATGTCTGGTCCTTTTGCCTTTGGTGAGGCAGAAGTGCTCACCTTTAAACAAAGAGGTGGTGAAAGTCTAAAAGATGCTTGGTATAGAATTAATGATTCTCAAAAAAGAGCCACCAAGAAGCAATCTACTACTATCCTGCTTAGAAATTTTTATGTTGGAATTACTTCTTGGAATATGTTTATTCTAGATTCTGCTATCAATGGAAATTTCCTAGAAGCCCCAGTTTGGGAATCTCTTAGTATTATGGAAAATCTTGTTGGAAATCCCCCTGTTGTTAGCATTCAAGAGGACATTACCCTAGCTCACATTATGAAAAAACTTGAAAAGATAGAGCTAGAGATGCCAAGCATTAATAAGATAAATGAGTTGGACCGTAAGATCCAAGGGAATTTGAATAGGCTTGATAGGTCCATGCATAAAATTCTCAAAACTTTGGAGACCATCAAATCCCATGACTTGGATTCTTCTAGGATAGACAAGATTGAGGAAATCTTTGACACTTTAGGAACTACTTTCTCCTCAATCAAAGCCAAAAAGGTAGAAACTCCGGCAAAGAAGGAACCTAAGTTCGTTTACGTTCCAAAGGCTCCTCGTTCCAAAAGTAATCCATCTATTGCCAAAGGGGTTGAAACTGTGAAGACTTTGGAAGAAATGCCTCTCTTTGATAAATTTATAAATGAATCTCCCATTGACTTTCCACCTTTTGGTTTTCTCCCTAGAAGTATCTTTATTAGGCCTTTATTTGAAAGTCCTCTTAAGACTAGTTGTACTATTGAAGAGCTTTTTGATGATCTTGATGATGGTTCAATTGATACAACTTGATCTTTTTGCATCATGCCTAGCTTAAAGGCATAAAAGAATGCGCTTTTGGGAGGCAGCCCACAACGAATTAGGTTTTATTTTGCTTTTGTTGTGTCTTGATGTTTTTTACTACAGTAGCATCATCATTGTATCTTTTCTTTTCATCTTTGTGCCAAGTTTAGCCGCCGATTGCAAGAAAGTTCAAAAGTTGTGACGTGCTGTCCAGAAAACAGATTCTGTCCTTGGACAGAAAAATTCGAATAAAATCACCAGATCATCTTTTTTATCTGAATTTTTTTGACAGCGTGCTCTATACAATTGGCTTTCGAGCGTCTGTTCTGAGTTTTTTGATTTGAATTGCAGAAGTGCCCCGAAAAAATTATTTACTACCTGCTGGTCTGTTTTTCACAGATTCTGTCATGTTTTGCCTTTTCTTCGTTTTGCAAACCTTGAGCTTGCTTTTTTTTTGCAAAAACCTTTTGGCAATCTTGAGAAACAGTAGCTCTTCAATATTATCTTTATTTCCAGTAGGGAAAAATTATTTTATTATGGGTACTAACCTCGCTAATCAGATTATGATGAGTTATGTATGAAGGGAGTTTTCAAGTGTGCGAGGGAAGATGATAAAAGAAGATTCAGGAGGGTCAAACGCTCAAGCTTGGGGATGCCCCCGTGCACCCCCAAGAAATATTCAAGAAGACTCAAGCGTCTAAGCTTGGGGATGCCCCCATGCATCCCCTTCTCCATCAACAATTATTAGTTCGTCTTTCGTTCCACTATAATTTTATCACTTCATGCGTTATGTGCTATGCTTGGAGCGTCTTGCTCTTAGTTTCTTTTTTTAGTTTTGTTTAGCTTTGCTTGCTGTTCATAACAAGTCAGAACCCAGCTTTCTTTGTGTGGGAGAGAAACACGCTCCACTTCAACCTAGAACACAACATAGGATTTTCATGCTTATCTTTGCTGTGTGTGTTCTTTGTCTTTCCATAGCTGCTGTCATGTTTAGCTCTTAGTTTTCATGCTTTTCTTTTTAATGAGATTTTGTTTAGTTGGTTGCTGAAATCTCTTGAGTTTTCATGTTTATCTTGTTAAGAGAGTTTGCCTGTTGCACTGAGTTGTGTGTCTTAACTTAAAGTAGGTAATTGAGGTTGCTATTTAATTTTAGTAGTAACTTGCAATAGTTTTGAGGTATTGCCATGAGTAATGTCTGAACTTTTGGTGTCAAGAGCTTTAGCCTATTAGTGATAGATGTCGTATTTTGGGCAATCCGTGTTTATTTTCGAAAACCTACAAAATAGTTGAGAACTTTAGCTACTAGATGGATCACTAATCTTTGGAGGGATCGAATATTAGAGTACATTCACGTACCATTAGTCGAGGATGCGCAAGGATAACCAAACCCCCATACACTCCTCCTCGGGGTACTTGTCTCTTTGTGAACCTCCTAATTAGATTGAGAGTTACCGATAATAACTGCATGAGTTCTTCGGACTAATGTGAGTATTCAAAAGTTGACACTTCCACCTAGCCATATTTTTCTATCCTCTTCGGTACCGTGCATTACCCTTTCTCACCTCGAGAGTTGGCGCATACTTCGCCGGTGCATCCAAATCCTTGGCACGATACGCTCTGTCATCATAAGCCTCATTATATCCTTCCTCAAAACAGCCACCATACCTACCTATCAAGGCATTTTCATAGCCTTTTCGAGATACATTGCCATGCAACATCCATCTTCTCATGACTTGATCTTCATGTCATACATGCTTTTTGCTTGATCGATGAGCCACATGCTAGTTGGGCCTTGCCCTAATCATTGCTACATGACGCGCTAGTATCATTGCATATCCTGCTACACCGGCAGAGGCATACATTTGCATACATCATGATAGTTTCATTTTCTTTATGTTGAGTACTTTTGTAAAGTGTGAAAGATCTTCTATACTTCTTGTAATACATAGAGTGTTGCCCCTAAAGTGAGGAAAAGATCCCAAAGAGGACAAAATCAAAAGATCCCAAAGAGGACAAATGAGAGTTAAATAGAAAGAGCCATTGAGGCCACAAAAAAATAAAAAAAAAGAGAAAAAAGAGAAAAAGAAATAAAAAGAGAGAAGGGGGCACACTACTATTCCTTTTGAGAGATCCACACTCGTACTTCATCTTATACCTTGTACTCCATAGAGATTATCATTCATGCATATAGCTATGTGGGGACCTTCACACTATAGAACTTGGCTTGTATGTTCCAATGATGAGCCTCCTCAAAAGAGCTCTAGGTCTTCTTGAGCGAGCAAGTTGGATGCACCCCCACTAGTTCCATTGGAGAGCTTACCTTAGCTCATATGTGCATCCGTTGCGTGGCAATCCCTACTCCTCACATCATATCTATCATTTGGCTTTCTCTCGCCTATGATTGTCCTCATTGATGTGAGCCTTTCACACCTTTTTTGTCTTCCCCCTTCATCATTTTTCTCTCTTTGCCATCCTAAGTGTCAACTTTCTTGCTTACGCTCATCCATTGCATGAGTGCTCAAAATATCGAAAGGGAGTGGATCATTTTGACTTGTACCTGGCTAGTGGTCTGGGGATGAGTCAAGATAAGATTCCAAAGAAGACCAAGTGTGAAACTTTAGTAGATTAAGTTCTCAACAATACAAAAACTATGTTTTACTCTCTCGTATATCCCTATCCCCTTTCTTGCACGCAAACACCATTTGGAGACATTCGAGTCACGGACAGCGAGAGCTCTTGCACCTTTATGTTCTTATGTTGCTTGTTACAATGCTAATATAGACTCTTGCTTGTTATGACTTGAATTGAATTACATGCCTTGATTGCTTTACTTAAAAGTTCTTATATGGTTGATAGCATGTCACCACAGAAATTATGCTTATTATCATTTACCTACTCGAGGACGAGCAGGAATTAAGCTTGGGGATGTTGATACGTCCAAAACGTATCTATAATTTCTGCTTGCTCCATGCTTCTTTTGTGTGATATTGCCATGATATTGATGCACTTCCATACACTTTTGATCATATTTGGACTAACCTATTAACTCAGTGCACCACAGTGCCAGTTCCTGTTTTCTCCTGTTTTTCTATTTCAGGTTTCCCCCATATTAAAAGTGCTCCAAAAATTCCAGGAAAAATATAGGAAAAATCAGCGTACAGGAAGCTTCGCGAAGAACCAAAGATGGGCCAGAGGGGAGCCAGGGGAGGCCCAGGCGGCCACCTGGCGCGGCCCCACCCCTGGCCGCGCCAGGGGGGCGCCTGGGGCCCCTGCTCCGCCTCTGGCTGCCCCCCTTCGCCTATATATCCCTCTCGTCCCGAAACCCTCGAGGACAGAACCCTTTTTCGCGATCTCGCCTCTGTTCCGCCGCCGCAGCGCTTCCAAGATCGGGAGCATCAGGAGAACTCTTCCCGGCACCCTGCCGGAGGGGAGAACCACCACCGAAAGCTTCTCCACCACCATGGACGCTTCCCGGATGAGTCGTGAGTAGTCCACCTTGGACCATGGGTCCATGATCAGTAGCTATGTGATGTTCTCCTCCCCTCTTTGCTCTTCATGGTTTAGACCTCGTGAGCTGCCCTACATGATCGAGGCACATATGTAATCTTTCTGCTGTTGCTTTGCTGAGTTTGCTGGGATCTGATGGATTATGAGACTATGTTCAGATTGTGTTTGAGTAATATATTTGATTCACCTCTTTTATATATTTGTTCTTGAGTAATTCTTGCATGTTCTCCGTTGCTGTTTATTGCTTTGGCCAAGTAGTAGGTAGTAACTCCAAGAGGGAGCGTTATGCTTGATTGTGGGTTCATGCCCCCTGATGACTAGCTTGAGTGACAGAAACATGAGTGTAGGGGATGTGTTGTTGCCACAAGGGAGAAAACAACGGTGCTTGTACTTGCGGGTGCAAGGATTGTTTACTTTACGCAAAGTTCTTTTAATGCAGTTGTCTGTTGCTTTGAGTTTACACTTTGGTGGGATTCGCAACTTAATACCAGCGAGATGTTCTGGATAGATATCTCAAGGTGGATGATTAGTAGTAGATGCAGATGGATTTTGGTCTACTTGACTTGGCGTACCGCCCATGCTTTTGAGCCTCTACCTTTCTTTGCAGCATAGTTAGCATTGGTTTGCGCACATAATCCTGTCAATTGCCCAGTTGTAATTTGTTTACCTCGCTTTGCTGTTTTATCGTCTTTTGGGAGAGAGACATCACTAGTGAACATCATGGGACCCCGGTCCATATTACCACCGCTGATCACACCTTCTATTTACTTCCTGTTTTTATTTCCTAGTTGCAGTCATAGCTATCATTATTATCTCTTGTGTTTGATCCTTTGTAAACAACAAGGCCGGAGGGATTGACAACCTCTCTGTACTCGTTGGGAGCAAAGTTATCTGTATCTGTGTGCAGGTCCCGTCAACTGCTAAGTTTCTGGCGCCGTTGACACCTACTTGTCGACCCTCGGAGTCTCACGGGATTCGATCCTTGGTATCTTTGCCAAGGAAATTTGCAGCTACGCTACATCTCAACCTTCCACTTGGGGTAACCAACGAGGGGCGAGAAGCCATCAATGGGCTACCTCCTCAAAAAGGTAGGTGCTTACGTGGTCCAACCCGGCGCGTGCCGCTCAGTCGCAATGATGTCAGTTAAGCTTCGGCTGATGCATACGACACAGAACGCCCATACTATGCCCACGTGATGGTTAGCGCTATCAAGCCAGAGGCCCCTTGGATCAAATATCCAAACAGTTTAGTGTCTTGGGAACACGGTAACGAGCAGAGACTCACGAAAGATGTGACCCCGTCGCCCCGTCTCGAGGACTTGCAGCAAGGGCTAAGAGTGCCCGGCCACGACTCGTATTCAATTCTCGGGTACCCTCCATGTCAACCCGTCTCCACATCACTCGCGGGTACCCCTCAGGGTCGACCCGCCTTTCCAAGTAATAGTTGTAAAGTCATAGTAACCATAGTAACTGTGTGTCTAACACCAAAGGGAAACCTGTGGAAATCATCCTCGATGGAATTCTACCTGATGTTTATCATCAAGGTGAACGAAAGAGGAGTCACCCTCGAGGTCCACTCTTAAGGAGTTGCACGACAGTGTCGTTATCGGGAGTGGAGAAGAAGGATTCACCCTCGATGACCATAACCGACGAACTAACCTACAAGGTTAACATCAGGAGTGCTGATGAGGTCTCACCCTCGGCACTCGATAGTAACCCAGTAGTGTCGAGCAACTAAGGGGAAAGTGATGTGCGGTGCCGGGTCCTGGTCTTCGATCCCGTTGGTCGGGTGTTCTGATAATCCAGCGGGGCAGACAGGACAAAGTGGGGGGGGGGTCTATGATGGATCTCTAACCAGCCTATACTAAGCAGTTTAGTATAAACATGTAAGGTATGAAAGCAGGTACCAACAACAGGCTATGCATCAGAATAGGATCATACAAAAAGCAGTAGCAGTTCTAATGCAAGCATAAGAGAGAAGAGAGTGGGCGATATCGGAATGATCAAGGGGGGTTGGCTTGCCTGGTTGCTTTGGCAAGAAGGAGGGATCGTCAACACCGTTGTCGATCTGCGGGACATCATCGGTCTCGGGGTCTACCGGAGAGAAGAGTGGGAAGAAGCAATAAATACAAAGCATACAGATGCAACAGAGAAGCACGCCATGTCAACACACAGTGCTAGGGTGCTCAAACGTGGTGCTACACAATACCGGCGAAGGGGGATAACATCCGAGAAAGTATCCCCGGTGTTTCGTGTTTCTGGACAGAGGGTAAATTTGCATGTTCGGTATGATAGAGATGTGCGATGGACGAATGGACCGCGTATTCGGATTCGTCTCGTCGTTCTGAGCAATTTTCATGTATAAAACATATTCATCCAAGGTACGGATAATTTTCTATGATTTTCTAAAGATTTAAATTATATTATGGAATTATTTATTATTTAAATCAAACATTATCCAGAACAGTGAAAGGTGATGTCAGCATGACATCACCATGACGTCAGCAGGTCAAACCCAGTTGACCAGAGTCAAACTTGACGTGTGGGCCGTGCTGTCATAGACTAGTAGCTAATTAATTAATCAGGTTAATTAAGCAAGATTAATTAAGTTAATTAATTACCTATTTAATTAATTAACCAACTTTTTTTTTATTTTTTTTAATCTTTTCTTTTCAGGGGCTAGGCCCACTTGTCATAGGCCCTGCGGAGGCCTAGCGGGCGCGGGCATACGGGTGCGGGTGCCCGCATCCGAGGCCACCAGAGGCGAGGGCGGGCACGCCGGGGCCTCGATGGCCGGCGACGCGGGAGCTGTGCCGGGCGCGACAGGGAGGACGAGCTGCGGGGCACGCGCGCCGGCGAGACGAGCCGCGGCGGCCTTCGGTAGGCGTGGGGGAAACGCGACAGGGCCGGTGGCTACAGGCAGCAGGGGCGGTTGAAGGCACAGCTCCGGCGCGGCAGCTCTGGCAAGCGGGGCGCGCCGCCGCCGCGTGCGGGCGGCGCGAGTGGCCTAGGCGAGGCAAGAGCGACCAAAGGGGGCAGCGGGGTTCACGGGAACGGGCGACGACAGGCACATGGGCTCGCGACCACGGAGATGGGCACGGCCACGACGCGTACACGTACGCGTACACTATAGCTGGATCGCGGCCATGGAAGATGATGACCGAGCTCGGGGATGACGGCAAACGGCGGCGAATCAAAGGGGAAGGGGGGAATCGTCCAAGGAGCTCACCGTGGAGCTTGTGGACGAGGTTGGGAGCTGCGGGGGTGGCCGGATGTGACGAACTCGATGACGAGATGCGGCGGCCGTGGCGGGGAAGACGACCCGATGGCGAGCATACAAGCCCTCCTAGCTCAAACCATTAGGCGAGGGCGAAGGAGAAGACGATGGAGGAGCTCCTAGGCGTCTTGACGCAACGAGGGATGGCCGGTGGCCATGGGATCGATGACGGCGCCGTGATGGAGGAGCTCGGGCGGGTGCGGGGACGAATGTGACGGCGCGTGGGACGGAGAGGTGGAAGACTAGGGTTTGAGGGGGGCTCGAGGTCCTTATAGGTGGTCGGGGAGAGGCAGATGGCCGCCACGGTGACGACCGTGGTCGTGGCGGTCATCGACAGAGGCCACGATCCCCTTCCCCTGTAGCGGGGAAGAAGACAACGGGGAGGTGGGCAGCTGGGCCGGCCTGGCTGGTTCTGGTGGGCCAAGTGGCCCAGGTTTAGGGGGAAGGTTTGTTTACTTTTTAAAGCTTTTTTTAACTTCTTTTAGTATCATTTTATTTATTTAACAGTTCAAAGTTTTACAATAGGTAAAACCCACACCTAAAATAGAGTTGAAAAACCAACTACTGTCACAAAAATTTTGGTGACTAATTAAACTAGTTTAATATTTTCTTATTATTTAATAGCAATTAAATAACAATTTTTGCTACTGTATTATTCACTTTAGAGTATTTAAACATTTAATAAAAGTATGGTTCTCCACCACAATCACCTATGGATTAACTGGCACAACCCGAACATTTTGGTTTTACAAATTTGATAACTTTGTTGTTCGCCTTTATTTTGTATTTGAATTGAACCGATTTCGAACCAAAGCGAGTTTATTAACAGTAATCGTGGTGACGTGGCATCATTGCCAGAGGGTTACCGTAGCTTGATTACCCGGGTGTTACAAATCTCCTCCACTACAAGAAATCTCGTCCCGAGATTTAGGAGGTAGATTAAGGGGAGAATGACTCAGGAAGGATGGAGCTCAACACAAGATAGGTTCCTGGGGACTATCTCAGTGAACGTGGCATAGAGGAATTCTCTCGAGTTCAAAATTCAAGAAAGCCATCGAGAGCAAAGTAATGAGGTGTAATTAGAAGCTTTAACCGGGTAAGCAATCATTCGTTGCCTGAAACATAGCTTGAAATCGGTTCAGAGCAACGAAAATAAGTATTGCATCTGAGACCAGAATAGATCATTAGGAAGGTGGCTCATGAATTGCACATGAAGCCAAGGCGTGAGGAATAACCTTGGAAACAGTGGGTGTTCACGAGAGTCAGGTTTTGATCCTGAGGAACTATGGGTTATGGGCCCACCATGTGGGTTAAAGGTAGGAAGGGCGATGATAGCAAGGCATGTCAGAGCATAGACTGTCAGTTATGTCGGCAACAACGTCGGTACCAAGGGCGAGGGATGAAGAGAACCATTTTCCTGCTCGTTGAAACAAGGCAGACCAATAGGCAAAGTTCTTGTCCATCGGTGGCTATCGGAATGTTGTCAACAATAGTAACAGGGTCTTACTGATAGAGTTGTACACCAAGGTGTTTACATAAGCAGAAAATTATTACTTCTTAGATTATATGTAGATCAAAGAAAGGTTAAACAAACAAATGGAAAGGAAAATGTGTTTAAACACAACGAATAGGAGTAAATCATCCCCAAGATTAAGTAGGGCATGATATACATGTCAGGAGATCAAAGTCATGACCATATAGATAAAATGGTCAGAAGAATTATGATATGTACCCACACAACGATGTCGGATTGTTGATCAATAAACATTTAGCATTGCCTTTACAATGTTCTTGTGGATCTTCGGAGTACCACATACATGCTTCGAGATAGCCCCGACATGGTCTTCAAGCAAAGGTCAGACTTTGGGTACACCAGGATCCATAGGAAACAAATTATAAAATAAGTCATACAATTTCAGCAAGGGAAGATGAGGATGAGGCCGACAGGCTCAGAAACAATTCCTCGAGATTTCCCCTAGACATGAATTTCTACATTTAAGTGAATAAGAAGAAAACATTGGACATACCACAATATGTTAGAGGAGAACAACCATAAGTAAACCTTGAGTGGAACGTGCACTTGGAAAGTGGGCTAGGTAGCACGATCAATGTTATAATGGTGATTCAATACCAAATGACCGATAATGAGACTATCGACAATTCACTTCAAAGCAATAGGGTTGCTAGAAGTTTTGAATGAGCACGTAATACTTCCATTGTCGGGTTTCCGGTTAGAAACCACACGGGGACCAAGGAATGAACGGGTATGGCAAGAAGTATCACCTGTATCAAGAATTCTTAAGAGGTGGTGAAATTCTCACGACATTCTTGACATAATAGAAGGTAATACTCCAAGGTAAAGAATAATGTTGGATAGCAAGATCTCAAGGTATAACACGAAACACGAACGAGTTTGTGTTGGAGGGAAGGCAATAATGTTGTCGATGATAACTCAAATCATCGAGGGGAGTAAGGATGGTATTTCTCATCGTGAATTTGATTGATAACATGGAAGAGCTCGGAATATCACTGACGATCAAGACACAGTTGTCGAGAGATTTCATGAACAAGCGATCGAACATCGACTGCATCAAGCAAAAGGATTGGTGAAGCCAAAGGTTATTATATCCATAGATAAGATGCAATGTCAGAATCAGAGTTGTCTCTTAGGACAAACAATATGATGTTGAAAGCTCGATGTAAGCTTAGCTCGTCGCCGATGCTCCAGGAAGAAGGACCAGGTAGCACAGTTAAAAAGATACACGATAATGAGATAGCCGATCAGGCTAGATATGACTTGAAGAATTAATAAACTCATAAGAAATGGAGGTTACTTAAAGCTATTGAATCGGAGTGCGGAATTGATTCATTTATTGATGTCCTTGAGTGTCTAACAACTCAGAACCCGGGGAAAACTGGAATTCGGCGAGAAGTAATACTTGAAGAACTCATAAGAAGTAATATGGTTCTGTGACATTATTGAGACGCCACGGGGTATTACTCGAAGATACATCATAATAGAGGTTGGACAGGTGCATTGACCTGCAGAGGACAAGTGGCTTAACTTGTTCGAGGAATAATATTTAAAGGAGAGCATGGTCGGAACCACGATTGCAAAAGGACAGATCCCTGATATAAGATGAACTTATATCAAGGGGATAATTAATTTTAAGAGAAGTCTTAATGATAAGCTTTACATCGTGTCCATGGGCATTAACAGAAAGTTCAAGGTTGACTCCCACTTCTTCAATGCATAAGCTTTCCTTCACTGCTCTATTAAAAATGAATTGATTGCGAAGACTTGCCTGGTGAATTACCAGAGGAGTATGAACCTTGGAAAACTTTAGGGTTCACACAGATTAAGGAAGGCATAAGTTCAACCCATCGGGGCATCTTAGACTCATACTACGCAAACTTTAGGAGCAATTTATACAATCTTGAAAGAAGAGCATGGTTGAGAAAGCAGATGATATATTTTACCCAAGGCATTATATATCATGGCAGAACTCACAAGGTATTGGAATACGAAGGACGTTGTCGGATAAAACCCAACAAAGGATCCGGTGGTCTACAAGGGATCTAATGTGAGCATTGGTACTCAACCAGAAGAAGAAAGAATGCAAGGATATCAGTTTATATAAGCAACTGACTATTTCAAAACTCAAATGCAAAAGGAATTATGATTTCCAAATCAAGGGTTCAGAAGCAAACACTCTGATTAAGGATGGGTAAGTAGTAATGAATTAGGGGTGCAATCGACGACAATTTGGTTGGTCGAGAACTAGCTCATATTCGAAATGACGTCCGAGCTGGAAGAACGAATTCTAGATTGACTGATGATTGCGAGTATTTGCAACCTATTGAATCAATAAAATCATAAAGTCAATCACAAAGGATTTTAACAAATATTGCCATACATATGGAATTAACCATAATGCAAGCAGGTAAAACTTTCCAGAGCAATAGGTTGCTGAGGATTTTGGAAGATTGAATAGCATTCCGAAGACCTTTGTGAAACGCATGAACAACTAAGGATGAACGAATCCTCGCTAAGTGTGAGGAATTATTCATAGGGGTATTCATGCGGCAAAGACCTATGAAGCAGTGTCACTAGGGATTCTTAGAAAGCCAGAGAATAAATCGATGCATCTTGTAATAACAAGAACAACTGGAATGAATGTAAGAATGGCAAGTGTATCTAGTCATTCATAGGGGTTGACGGTGGAAGGGAATTGCAAACGCGATGAGCACAAGTTATCGGAATAACATCGGAGAGTATCTTCGGGGTCTTCTGATGAATCAAGCCATCATCTGGAATGAAGGGGCTCCCGGGAGGAAGTATTTACGAAAACCTAATGTTAGAGTTTGCAAAATTATTTAACCCGAAGAGAAGAGATATCAGAAACCCAGAGTATAGACGAGGAATAAAAGATCCTAATACCACCCAATGGCGACGTGGGCCCGTCAGCCACATAGCCATATAAGTAAAACATTTTTTCAAAGACTAGACTCGGCTTCGGCCAAGGAGTTGGAAAGGGGGGGTTCCTACAGGCAGTCGGCTCTGATACCAACTTGTGACGCCCCCGATTTGACCGTACACTAATCATGCACGCAAATGTGTACGACCAAAATCAGGGACTCACGGAATATATCACAACACAACTCTAGACACAAATAAAAGAATACAAGCTTTATATTACAAGCCAGGGGCCGTGAGGGCTCGAATACAAAAGCTCGAATACACAAGAGTCAGCGGAGGCAACAATATCTGAGTACAGACATAAGGTAAACAAGTTTGCCTTAAGAAGGCTAGCACAAAACAACAACGATCGAAAAGGTAAGGCCTCGTGCCTGGGATCCTCCTAACTACTCATGGTCGTCGGCGGTCGTCACGTAGTAGTAGTCATCCTCGGGGTAGTAGCAGTCATCAAAGGTGGCATCTGGCTCCTGGACTCTGCCATCTAGTCGCATCAACCAGAAAGAAGAAGGAAGGGGAAAAGGGGGAGCAAAGCAACCATGAATACTCATCCAAAGTACTCGCAAGCAAGCATCTACACTACATATGCATCGGTATCAATAAAAAGGGTAGTATCTATGGACTAAGCTGCAGAATGCCAGAATAAGAGGGGGATAAGCTAGTCATATCGAAGACTAGCATCTTCTGGAAACCACCTATCTTGCAGCAATAGAAGAGAGTACAGAATAACATATTATAATTATTAAGCATGTTGTAGCAATAACGCCCAGAGATCCTTCCTCGACTCCCTGCGAGGAAGCAATCCCGGAGCCACATATCCATTCATGTCTTAGTATCCAGTTCTAGTTGTATCGATCGGGATACAACTCCAAGTGTCCGTTACCGTAGGACAGGCTATCGATAGATGTTTTCTTCCCTGCAGGGGTGCACCAACTTACCCACCACGCTTGCTTAACTCCGGCCGGACACACCATCAGGTCATGCCCGCCCTCGGCCAAACAATACGCCGCAACCCGACCTAGGATTAATAGAGAGGTCATGCACGCCGGACTAAACCCTATGCCCCCAGGGGTCATGGGCCAATTGCCCCGGTAACTCCTGCACGTTGCGTACGCGGCCGGTGAGCAGACCTGGGCTACCTCCTTAAAAAGGCCGGTGCTTACGCGGTCCAACCCGGCGCGCGCTGCTCAATCGCAATGACGCCAGTTAAGCTTCGGCTGATGCATACGACGCAGAACGCCCATACTATGTCCACGTGATGGTTAGCACTATCAGGCCAGAGGCCCCTTGGATCAAATATCCAAACCGTTTAGTGTCTTGGGAACGCGATAATGAGCAGAGACTCGCGAAAGATGTGACCCCGTCGCCCCGTCTCGAGGACTTGCAGCAAGGGCAAAGAGTGCCCGGCCACGCCTCGTATTCAACTCTCGGGTACCCTCCAGGTCAACCCGTCTCCACATCACTCGCGTGCACCCCTCAGGGTCGACCCACCTTTCCAAGTAACAGTTGTAAAGTCATAGTAACCATAGTAACTGTGTGTCTAACACCAAAGGGAAACCTGAGGAAATCACCCTTGATGGAATTCCACCTGATGTTTATCGTCAAGGTGAACGAAAGAGGAGTCACCCTCGAGGTCCACTCTTGAGGAGTTGCACGACAGTGTCGTTATCGGGAGTGGAGAAGGAGGATTCACCCTCGATGACCATAACCGATGAACTAACCTACAAGGTTAACGTCAGGAGTGCTGATGAGGTCTCACCCTCGGCACTCGATAGTAACCCAGTAGTGTCGAGCAACTAAGGGGAAAGTGATGTGCGGTGCCGGGTCCTGGTTTTCGATCCCATTGATCGGGTCTTCTGATAATCCAGCGAGGCAGACAGGAAA
>LR738710.1:576974194-577170004 GCA_902687465.1 Secale cereale
TACCGCCCATGCTTTGAACCTCAACCTTTCTTGCAATGTAGTCAGCATTGGTTTGCGTTCGTGGTCCTGTCAATTGCCCAGCTGTAATTCGTTTACCTCACATAGCTGTTTTATCGTCTTTTGGGAGAGAGACATCACTAGTGAACATCATGAGACTCCGGTCCATATTACCATCATTGATCACATCCGCTATTTACTTTTCGCTTTTACTTACTATTGCAAACATTATCTATCACTACTATCATTTGTGTTTAATCCTTTGTGAACTACAAGGCCGGAGGGATTGACAACCTCTCTGTACTCGTTGGGAGCAAAGTTATTTGTATCTGTGTGCAGGTCCACGTTGATTGCTAATATCTGGCGCCGTTAGCAGTTGACACCTACTTGTTGAACCTAGGAGTCTCTGGGGATTCGATCCTTGGCATCTTTGCTAAGGGAAAAACTTCCACAACACTGCATCTTACACCTTCCACTTGGGGAAACCAACGAGGGGTTAGAGGCCCATCAAGGAGTTTTTCTGGCGCCGTTGCCGGGGACTCCACTCTTCAGGATAGGGGAGTTGCATGCTATCTTTTACCTTTGCTTTTTAGTCTTGTTAGTTTACCTTTCAGTTTTTGCTTTAGTATCCTTTATCAAAAATTACAATTTTTTTTATTTTGCCTTCCTGTTAGTAGTCCTATCTGTTTAGCTAAACATGTTAGGATATGATGCTTTGAGGGAATCAGAAGTTCTAGATTTCCATCAAAGGGATGGAGAAAATATGAAGAAGGCATGGGACAGAATTTCTGATGCACATAGGAGAATTTTGCCTTGGATACCTATACAAATTGTGCTTAGGAATTTTTACCAGGGTCTTTTTAAATGGTGTAAACACTCTCTTGATATTATAGCCGAGGGAGATTTCCTAGAGTGTGATGAAGCTAGAGCTCTTGAAATTATACATGGTCTATCTAGTTACTTTGTTTATGATCATAATTTTGATACTGTCATAGATAGACTTGCTACTATTGAAAAAAGAATGGATGCTCTAGACTTAATGAAGGTAGAGAAACCCAAACCCAATAAGAGAGATATTTTGGAAATAGATAATGACTGGGAGCCTCTTGTTAGGATTGGTATCTCTAATCAAGACTTTCTTGCTTATTGTGATATTGGATCTATGGTTTCTACTATGCCAAAAATTGTTCATGATTCTTTAAAATTTAACATGGATAGATTACCATCTTATCATGAACACACTAATGGAGATATTTCTGAAATCCAGGGAAGAATAAAAGATGTGCCAATTAAATTCCTTAAAGGGATTGCAATGGTTGACTTCTTCATCATGGAGCCAAACCAAGGAAATATAGTGCTTGGAAGGAACTTCCTCCGAGCGGTAAAAGGCTTCATCGATATAGGTAAGGGACAAATCCGCTTACGCGGGAAGGCAAAAGGTGTGTACCCCTTTCCTAGAAGGAAAAAGAGTGAACTTGTTGAGGAACCATATGACTCAATTTATAACTCCGATTATTATGATGGTTATTGATTCCTCTATGCATTATGCCTAGCTTAAAGGCATAAAAGAAAGCGCTCTTGGGAGGCAGCCCAATGAATAATTTATTTTGCTTTTGTTGTGTCTTGATGTTGTTTACTGCTGTAGCATCATCACTGTATCTTTGCTTTTCATATTTGTGCCAAGTATAGCCTCTGATTGCTAGAAAGTTCAAAAGTTGTGAGGTGCTGTCCAGGAAACAGATTCTGTCCTTGGATAGAAAAATTCGTATAAAATCATCAGATCATCTTTTTGGTCTGAATTTTTTTGACAGCGTTCTCTATATAATTTTCTTTCGTGCGTCTGTTCTGAATTTTTTGATTTGAGTTGCAGAAGTGCCCCGAACAGATCAATTACTACCTGCTGTTCTGTTTTTCACAGATTCTGTCCTGTTTTGCCTTTCCTTCATTTTGCAAACCAAGAACTTGATTTTTCTTTGCAAAAACCTTTTGGCAATCTTGAGAAACAGTAGAACTTCAAGAATATCTTTATTTACAGCAAGGTGTAATTATTTTATTAAGGGTACTAACCTCGCTAATCAGATAATGATGAGTTATGTATGAAGGGGGTTTTCAAGTGTGCGAGGGAAGATGATAAAAAGATTCAGGAGTGTCAAGCGCTCAAGCTTGGGGATGCCCCCGTGCATCCCCAAGAAATATTCAAGGAGACTCAAGCGTCTAAGCTTGGGGATGCCCCCGTGCATCCCCTTCTCCATCAACATTATCAGTTCGTCTTTCGTTCCACTATATTTTTATCACTTCATGTGTTATGTGCTATGCTTGGAGCGTCTTGTTTTTAGTTTCCTTTTTAGTTTTTCATAACGAGTCGGAACTCAGCGTTGTTTATGTGGGAGAGAAACACGCTCCACTTCTACCTAGAACATAACATAGAATTTTTCATGTCTATCTCTGCTGTGTGTTCTTTGTCTTTTAATAGCTACTATCATGCTCTGCTCTTAGTATTCATGCTTATCTTTTTAAAGAGCTTTCGTTTAGTTGGTTGCTTGAACTCTCTTTAATTACCATGCTCACCTTATTAAGAGAGTTTGCTTCCGTTGCATTGGTTAATATGTCTATGATAAAGATGCTACGTGCATAATGGTGCTTAGTAGTTCATGTTTTCTAGTGGTTAGTCTCAAATAGCTGGGGGATTCCCAATGTGTTATTGGAGTACCAACATGATTTGTTTGCCTATGATGTGGTATGGTTTAGTAATATCTTTCTTCGAGAATTTATTTTGATTGACTTGGCGTATGCTCACGCATATTTAAGACTGTAAAGAAAGTCTGTCAAGCCTTGATGATCTTTTATTTCTGAGTAGCGATATAACTTCCATGCCTGATTCAATGTTGCTTTGTCGCTCTACATGATTATGACCGTCATTGCTCTCTTAGTTGGTCGCTCCCAGTCTTGTGCTAACCTCCACCTGTACTAAGCGAACTAACTTTGCAATACATAGCTCATGGGAAAGTAGCTTAAAAACTATTGTGGTAAAGAATATGTTGCCTATGTATCTTATTTCTTATAAGTTGCTTGCTGAGCGGTAACCATGTTTCTGGGGACGCCATCAACTATCACACTTTTGTTGAATATCATGTGAGTTGCTATGCATGTTCGTCTTGTCTGAAGTAAGGGTGATTTGCCGTGGGTTGAATGAGTATGCATATTGTTAGAGAAGAACATTGGGCCGCCAACCAAAGCGATGTATCATGGTGGAAGTTTTAGCTTGGACATTAATCCTCAATCTCTTATGAGAATATGCTTATGCATTGAAGAGGAGTCCATCATCTATTTTCTATGTTGTCCCGGTATGGATGTCCTCAAGTTGAGATCTATCAAAAACGAGAAATCAAATGCGATTTATCTCCTTGGACCTTTGTACAGGTGGCATAGAGGTACCCCTTTGTGACACTTGGTTGAAACATATGTAATGCAATGATAACCCATGGAAATCCGAGCTAATTAGGACAAGGTGCGAGCACTATTGGTATTCGATGCATGAGGCTTGCAACTTATAGGATGTCTTATGCATGACACATATGAAGTACTACTACCGTTGACAAAATTGCTTCTATGTTTCCAAATAAAAAAGCTCTAGCACATAACCATTCTTTTACTTTTATGTTGAGTCTCCACCTTCTTTCTTCAAGCACCAACTACTGAGAGCATGATTGTTATTCTGAGTGTAATGTGCATTGTCCCAAAGTAGCATTGTCTTTTGCATGATTGTGATATCGTTTATTCTGAAATCATTGTATCTAGTCATCACTTAAACCTTGAAGGTGCCCCTGCATTTATGTTTTGCTTCACTAAAGGGGGCAAGCTAGATATCACTTTATCATATTTGCACACCATGTTCATTGCAAATCTATTTGATGTTTCAGTTTCATATTGTAAAACTTTCAGTCATTTGTGATTTTCTCATGAGGCAACTTAATTACTACAGATTCATTGTCTCAGTAAGCTTTTGTCATATGACTATAAAAAGTCCTATATGGTTAATAGCATGTCATCACAGAAATTATTCTTGTTATCATTTACCTACTCGAGGACGAGCAGGAATTAAGCTTGGGGATGTTGATACGTCCAAAACGTATCTATAATTTCTACTTGCTCCATGCCACTTTTGGGTGATATTGCTATGATATTTATACACTTCCATACACTTTTGATCATATTTGGACTAACCTACTAATCCAGTGCACCCCGGTGCCAGTTTCTGTTTTCGGCTGTTTTTGTATTTCAGGTTTTCACATTACGAGAACTGTCAGGAAAAATCCAGAAAAAATATATAAAAAATCAGCGTTCCGGAAACTTCCTTGCGCCCGAAGTACAGCCGGGGGGGGGGGGACCAGGGCTCCAGGCGCCCTGGCGGCGCGCCTGGGCCCCCCGAGCCCCATCTGGTGCCCCCCTTTGGCATATATTTAGAGCGTCCTTCGAAACCCTCAGGACGTGAACTCTTTTTCGCGATCTCATCTCTATTCCGCCGCCGCCGCCGCTTCCAAGATCGGGAGCACCAGGAGAACTCTTCCCGGCACCCTGCCGGAGGGGAGGATCACCATCGGGAGCCTCTCCACCACCATGGACGCCTTCCGGATGAGTTGTGAGTAGTCTCCCTTGGACCATGAGTCCATGACCAGTAGCTATGTGATGTTCTCCTCCCGTTCTTGTGCTTCACTAATTAGTCCTCGTGAGCTGCCCTACATGATCGAGGCACATATGTAATCCTTATGCTGTTGCTATGTTGAGTTTGCTGGGATCCGATGGATTATGAGATTATGTTCAGATTGATCTTGAGTAATATATTTGATCTACCTCTTTTATATTTATGTTCATGAGTAATTCTTGCATGTTCTCCGTTGTTATTTATTGCTTTGGCCAAGTAGTAGGTAGTGACTCCAAGAGGGAACGTTATGCTCGATTGTGGGTTCATGCCCCCCGATGACTAGCTTGAGTGACAGAAACATGAGTCTAGGGGATGTGCTGTTGCCACAAGGGGGAAAACAACGGTGCTTGTGCCCGCGGGTGCAAGGATTGTTTACTTTACGCATAGTTCTTTTAATGCAGTTGTCTGTTGCATTGAGTTTACACTATGGGTGGGACTCGCAACTTAATACCAGCGAGATGTTCTGGATAGATATCTCAAGGTGGATGATTAGTAGTAGATATTGATGGATTTCGGTCTACTTACTTTGGCGTACCGCCCAGGCTTTGAACCTCAACCTTTCTTGCAATGTAGTCATCATTGGTTTGCGTTCGTGGTCCTGTCAATTGCCCAGCTGTAATTCGTTTACCTCACATAGCTGTTTTATCGTCTTTTGGGAGAGAGACATCACTAGTGAACATCATGAGACTCCGGTCCATATTACCATCATTGATCACATCCGCTATTTACTTTTCGCTTTTACTTACTATTGCAAACATTATCTATCACTACTATCATTTGCGTTTAATCCTTTGTGAACTACAAGGCCGGAGGGATTGACAACCTCTCTGTACTCATTGGGAGCAAAGTTATTTGTATCTGTGTGCAGGTCCACGTTGATTGCTAATATCTGGCGCCGTTAGCAGTTGACACCTACTTGTTGAACCTAGGAGTCTCCGGGGATTCGATCCTTGGCATCTTTGCTAAGGGAAAAACTTCCACAACACTGCATCTTACACCTTCCACTTGGGGTAACCAACGAGGGGTTAGAGGCCCATCAATGGTTCGTCTATGGTGGAGCCGGTGATGTTCGAAAGCGGCGGCGTGAGCTCACGGTCAGGCGGGTGACGGCGCTGAGAGGGCTCGGTCAGAATGGAGTTCTGGCGAGCAGCGAGTTGCCGGTCACCCCTGTGCAGTGTGGCGAACGGCGGTGCGCTTCGGGTGGTGCCGGCATGGGAGTTCTTCGTGGTGAGACAGATCTGGTCGTCGCAAGGCCGTCCCTTGGAGTGGGCGACGACCGTCGTGGGCGGTCCTGGACTTTGCTGGAGGAGTGGGGTGGCTGTGGTTCTTTGTCCAAGCTGGGTGTTGGTGGTGTGGCTGTATTTTCCCCTTGCCGTGCGTGCGGCCAGTCGCTGTCCCTCGGCTTTGCGACTACGTCGACTAGGTGCTGCGGTGGCGGCGGTGTGAGGCTACTTGGACGGTGCCGCCATTCCATGGAGGTATGGTGAAGTGCAATGCGCGGATGAAAATCTTGCACGGTTTTTGCCGGGCCTGCGACGGTGGCACCTGTGGTTGTCATTCCCTTCCTTGGCGTCGCCGAAGCATGTTCGTCATTTCCCTCGCTCTTCTGGAGTTGGTGGCTGTCTCCGGGAAAAAGCCTCGATTCGGTGGTGGACCGGCACGATGGCGTCCTGCTCGATGTCGTTCCTCCGTTGGGAGCATGGTGTTTGGAGACATGGCTGCTTCCTCGTTGTTCTCCTTCGCTGCTCGTCACTGTCCTTCCTTGATCCTCGACGACGCTATGTACGCCCGTCGCCGGTGTGTTCAAGACGACGTCTTCTTCGGATTGGATCGAGTCCTGCCATTTACTTGCCACTTCTTCTTAGGCGCTCAAGAGTGGATGGTGCATCTACAAGAGAAGCTCTGCGGTAGTTGTGGTCTTTGGAGGTGACCGGCGTCGGTCGTGATGCGGTGTTGTGTTTCTTCTTAGGATAGGCTCTTTGGTGTTGTAGTTTGCTTTGCGGTGGTGCCCGTCTTTGGTCTTTCCCGGGTGTGGTGTTTGCTACGCCCGTTGTTCGTCGCAAATGCTAGTTTTTTTTGTAATTGGCATTCTATCTTCTATAAAGCTATGGTACGCCTAGGCGTACTTTCGAAAAAAAAACACTTGGCCCGATTCATCTCGTTTTTCTTCCCATTGTTACATTTGGGATTTTCTCTTTTGGAAATTTGCAATTATGCTGTGAGCAACATTGTCGTGGAGTTTTGCGGGCATGTGCTTCCTCGTCGAGTAGCCTAGATATTCGATGAATTGTGTGAACCAAATGTTAAGATATAGAAACTAAAATTTAGGATCCGAATATCCAGCTAACGTCAGATTTTTAGGCATAACAAATCAAACGTTTTTTTATAGCAAATTATGTTCGTCCAGAATGACAAGTTTAGTTGTCGAGCATGTCAAATCCACCTGAGTTATTTATTTTGCTACAAATTATCATGCTTTGGAAATTAAATTTGTCCTCATGACGTCAACATAACTTACCATGAAAAATGTTAGATTTGGCATGCCTAAAATGTCCACCGCACCGTCGGCACACCACGTGCCCCTTGTGGCCTATCTTCAACATGACTCTTGTTGCAAAACCAAGATTTTGCAGCAAGACTTCTGTTGCAACATGTCTGATCGAACAGAAAGGGCACCACGCGAGACGGAGATGGTTTTAGACTTCTGTTGCAAACGAAGGTTTTGTAACAAGATTTTTGTTGCAGAAGGCGACAACAAAGACTTTTCATTGAAAAAATTCTGCAACATCATTCATGTTGCAAAATTCCTTCTACAACATCACCTATGCTGAAAGACGAACAAAAATAGTTCTATAGAACAACCGATGTTGTAATTTTCTTGTGCAACATGACCTTTGTTGCAAAGGTAACGTTTAAAGAAATAACACTTCAAGCTAAAAAAATAATAACAAAACGCTTTGGGTCGTTTGCAAAGCATGTTGCAACTCGTGCCGCACACATTTGAGAGAGATCCAACAACTATTTTGCTTCAATCAGATGGTCCTAGAGGCGGTCGATGTTCTTATGCTGTCCGTCTGTTGAGTTGACGCGTAGAGTCATCCTTTTAGGAGTATAATGGCATGTACAATGGTTCTATCTTAAGAGTGCCACGTAGGATAAATGATGACGTGGAGGAGAGAGAAATCGTAAGAGAAGGCTTGTCTTATCTTATTTAATAGAAGACAAGAGATGATCTCTTAGCACAATATGTCTCATCATGTTTTTAGTAACAACTAATTATTGATGATAAGGCTAAGAGATGACCCATTGTAGACATATTTTTTGGTCATCTCTAATTTACATGTAAAACTTAAGATAAAATTAATCAACCATTGTAGATGCCCTAAGAGATCTATACTAGAGATGTATATATGCGATTAACCAAACACACGTCTCTAGAGACAGGGAACTTTGAACGGACGGCGATATTGAGTGCAAAGCAACAATGTTAGCGCTGCCTTGCAAGCTACAATCTGAAGAGCCTGACTCGTTGCGATCGGCCGGTACAACTGCACCGGCTAATAACTTTGGTTATGTCCGGCTCAAGGAACAGAACCAGACAGGAAAAAAGCGTGCACCTGGGTACACGAGCCGTGCCCATGACGGCGGGAGCGCGGATCGCAACCGCCGGGCGACACGGGCATCTGCTGCTCCGCTCGCCGAGGGGCGATGAGAAGGGTGTGAACCGTGAAGCGCCCTGCTCAGCCCCATGAATCCATGATTCAGGGGAGGAGAAGCATCGCACGCCGCCATGCCGGGGGCGAAGGGAGCCCGCCGCGTCGCCGTCCGACGAAAGGTAAAAGCCGACAGCACGAATATAGATGCGGTAGGGGCGTCACATACGTACGACACGCAGCCCTCGCCAAGCGTACGAGCAAGATTTGTGAGAGCCGGCAGCCAAGCAAAGCGACCCTCGTTTGCGTGGACCAGCGCTCGGCTTCTCCTGGTGCACGTACTACTACAGTATAATTCTACCCTGCCATCTTAGTCCACGCCCAGTCAGTCATCCACCAGCTACCATCAAACCAAGCAGTGAATTAGGAGTGGGGACTTGCTTTTCCTTGATCACTACTACTACTCCGGAGGATACAGTGGCGGGAGGTGCGTCTCCGCTTCCTCCTGCAGGCTGCAGGGCAGCTGCTGGCGATTCGTGGCAAGCCTCCTCTGTTTGTCCATGCTACATCGACGGAGCCTTACAGGGTTTTACGAGGCTTGTTTAAGGTGACAAATTATGATTGGACAAAGGGATGGGAGGGGCCCCACCCATCTGAAAATCAGGGGGGCATGTTTAGTTAGGAAGGAAGGGGTCTGTAGAAGCCTGTCGTCTAGCATTTTTGGGTTGCTCTCCACCCAACTGTTGCCGCGGGCCTCCTTGGGCCGTTCGTTGTCCAGGTGCACAAGACCTGCAAACGGCCGCCTTGCGCCATGGAAACGGCACTCACGTCGGCGCATGCGGCAAAAATTTCCCAACAGAAAAAAACAACAAAAGATCCCCTCTCGTTAGGGTTTTCTCTCCTCTCGGGCGACGGCGGCGTTTTCGTCCGCTCCTCGCCATCGTAGAGATCCGGTCTCCCCTTCCCTCCCCTCCCTCTGCCGGACTCCGGCGAGGGTCGGAGGACTGCTAGGGTTTCCCGCCCGCGGATAGTTTTTTCTCGGGCAAGAGTACGATGGATGGATCTGCTTCGGGATCGGGAACGGGTCAGCCCGTCTCTGACCTAGAGGCGATGATGGAAGAACTAGGTCTGAAAGAAGAGGAACTTGAGGATGTGGTAATGGAAGATGATGAACTACCAGAGGAAGCGACCCGATGGATGATAATTGCTAGGGTTCATACTGAAAAAACCTATAGTCAATTCTGGTTCTATAGAACCATGAGGGTGGCGTGGGATCTGGCGAAGGAAGTCAAAATCAAGCCTTTGGAGGAGAATCTTTATACGATGCAGTTTGGCTGTTTGGGTGATTGGGAGCGCGTCATGGAGGAAGGACCATGGGCTTACAAAGGGAAAACGGTGGTGCTGGCCCCATATGATGGTTTCACCAAGCCGTCGACGATTGAACTCAATAAAGTCGAGATGTGGATTCAGATCCACGACTTCCCAGAAGGATACTTCTCAAAGATCAAGGCTCTGTCTGCAACAGTTGGGGAGTTCGTCTATGCTGAGCCAAGCTCCCATGATTTTGAGGGTAATTTTGTCAGAGTGCGGGTCAGGATCGACGTCACAAAACCTCTCAAAAATGCAGTTTCTCTGGTAGTCAAGAAGAAGGATATCGTCCAACGACTCATCTTCAGGGTGAAGTACGAGAGACTACCTGACTGGTGCGCTGTATGTGGCCTTTTGGGACATCTTTTTAAGGAGTGTGGTGATGGAGTCCACCCTCCAAAGGCGCTGGTTTTCAAAGACCTAAAAGCAGCATGGTTCAGAGGCCCCGGCAGAGGACCTGGAGAAGGGCGAGGACAAGGTGGCAACAACACCCGAGGGGGACGAGGAAGAGGCAACGCTGGAAGAGGCAGAGGGCGCGGTTATGAACAGGACAACTCATCAATGGGTTCGGACATATATATGGAGGAAGTGGATGGAAATAGGAAGAGGGGTGCAACGGCAAATATCCCAACGACATCAACTGTGCAACATGCGCCCCGAGTGGATGGCACAAACAAGCTACTGTTGCTACCCCCCTCTGAAGATCCTTTGAGCCCCTCGTCAAAACAGGAGCCCAAACGTAACAAAGTATCCTCCTCAGCAGTTGACAGACCCAATGGGAAGAACACAGCCACAAACAAAAATGATGCGCGTATGGCGGGCCTCCTAGGGGGGTCGCGCCAAGCGCAATGAGTCTCCTATGCTGGAACTGTCGCGGTGCTGGCAATCCCGCGACAGTTCGTGAGCTTCGTGACATGACGAAGCAGTTTGCCCCCTCTGTGCTTTGTATCTTAGAAACTCAGATAGAGGGTACGAGAGTAGAGAACATGGCTGGTTCTTTAGGTTTCAATAAGAGTTTTGCTGTAAGCAGTTCGGGCCGTAGTGGTGGCCTAGGAGTTTTTTGGAATGAAGAAATAAAACTTGAGATTGTCGGTTACTCAGAGTATCACATTGATGCAATGGTGCATGATCTAGTCGATGAAAGGACGAGGGTTACTTTTATATATGGGGAAGCTCAGGTGAATGAAAGATACAAGACCTGGAACATGTTGAAAGGAATTGTAGATGACAGCGATGTACCCTGGCTGGTCCTTGGTGATTTCAATGAGGTAGTATACGCGCACGAGCATGATGGTGTGGGAAATAGGAGTCAGGCTCAAATGGATGCGTTTAGAGAGACTCTTGACATATGTGGACTATCGGATATCGGTTATATTGGAAATCCGTGGACTTTCGAGAAAAAAGTTGCTGGAGGGACATACACAAGGGTACGGCTGGACCGGGGTGTGGCAAATCCGGCGTGGGCTATGGCTTTCCCTTCGGCCACCTTGGAGCACAAAACAGCAGCAACTAGTGATCATGTCCCTCTCTACGTTAGTTACGTGCATGAGCATGCATGCAGAAGGGCCCCCCGTCGGTTTAAATATGAAATCGCCTGGAAAAGAGACTCGGGATTGGCGCCGCTAGTGGAGGATGCATGGCGGACCGTGGCAGGGGAATCTGTGCAGGCAATTAAAGATAAACTGGCTTCGCTGTCGGATGACCTGACTAACTCGGATCGCATCCACTTCGGGAACGTGCGACAGGAGATCCAGCGCTTAAAACGACAGCTACAGGAGTTGCGGTCGGATCCTGTTCGGTTGGGGCCAAATCATGTTGAAATTAAATTGGTGGACAGACTAACCGAGCTCTATCACAGGGAGGAGATTTTATGGCGTCAGCGTGCAAGAGTGGAATGGCTAACACATGAAGATAAAAACACATACTTTTTTCATCTCAGGGCGAGCAGGCGGAGAAGGAAAAATCAGATAAAAGCACTTCAAAAACCAAACGGTCAGTTGACAGAAAATATCCAGGAGATGGAGCAAATGGCCAACGATTTTTACCAGCAGCTATACACATCGGAGGGTGTTCAAAATATGGATTTGGTCCTGGAGACAGTTCCAACTAAGGTAACACCAGAGATGAATGAGCTTCTGAACGCTCCCTACAGCCAAGAAGAAGTGAAGATAGCCTTGTTTCAGATGTTCCCCACAAAGGCTCCCGGCCCGGATGGCTACCCAGCACACTTTTTCCAGCACCATTGGGAGGTGTGCGCCGAGGAAGTCACTAAGGTGGTTCTAAAAATTGTAGAAGGGACAGAATCTGCCAAGTGCATTAATGAAACAATGTTGGTGCTCATTCCAAAGGTAAAAAACCCAACGCTTCTATCTCAATTCCGCCCAATTAGCTTGTGCAATGTGTTATACAAAATTGCGTCGAAGGTCATATCCAACAGGTTAAAGTTGGTCCTGCCAGATATCATATCAGAGGAACAATCGGCTTTTGTGCCGGGAAGGCTGATCACAGACAATATTATAACAGCTTATGAGTGCCTACACTTTATGAAGAGAAATAAGGCGAAGAAAAATCAATCATGTGCTCTCAAGCTGGATATGATGAAGGCATATGACAGGGTTGAATGGTCTTATCTGAAGGCCATCATGCTCAAGCTGGGATTCACACCAAGGTGGGTCAATATAGTCATGGGACTGGTAACGTCAGTTGAATTCTCGGTCCTTTTCAATGGGAAGAAGCTTCATCAATTCAATCCTTCACGTGGAATCAGACAAGGGGACCCGATTTCCCCATACTTGTTCTTGCTAGCAGCAGAGGGCCTTTCGTGCCTTTTAAAATCCAAAAATGAGTCATCCAATTTGCACGGTTTGCAGGTAGCACCCACGGCGCCACCAGTGAACCATCTCCTATTCGCAGATGACAGCCTGCTGTTCTTCAAGGCAAATGGTATGGGTGCTAACGAGGTGTACCATGTTCTGGATACTTACTGTCAAGCAACTGGGCAACGGATCAACTACTCAAAATCATCAATCTTCTTTAGCAAGGGGGTGCCCGACTCGGTGAGACATGAAATAAAGGAAATACTTAATGTCCCCAATGAAACTCTCAGTGAGAAGTACTTGGGGATGCCATCTGATGTTGGGAGCTCCAAGAATGGTGCCTTTAAATATCTCAAGGACCGGCTATGGAGTAAGGTTCAAGGATGGATAGAGAGCACTATGTCTTCAGCGGGTAAAGAAGTGTTAGTTAAATCAGTTGCCCAAGCGGTACCTGTTTTCTCCATGTCATGCTTTAAGCTCCCAAGAGGCTTGTGTGAACATCTAAATATGCTCATTAGGAAATTCTGGTGGGGCAGCAAAGGGGGGAAGAGGAAGCCACACTGGGTATCCTGGAAAGCTATGACACAACCAAAAGATATGGGGGGACTCGGCTTCAAAGACTTTGAGCTGTTTAATCTGGCCATGTTGGCAAAGCAGGCGTGGCGATTACTGCAGAACCCTGATACACTAAGCGCCCGCGTGCTAAAGAGCATCTATTACCCTACTGCAGACATTCTTGAGGCTGAGCTTGGGGGTCGACCTAGCCAAATCTGGAGAGCAATTGTGGAAGGTAGGGATATACTCAAGCAGGGGCTGATCAAATGCATTGGTAATGGTGCTTCCACCAACATATGGGCTCACAATTGGCTTCCAAGGGATGAAATGCTTAGGCCTTACGGTTGCTTAACGCAGAACAGGCCGAGCATGGTTTCTGAACTGATAACTCATGCCACAGCATCATGGAATAGGCAACTGGTGCATGCCACTTTTATGCCTATGGATGCTGAAATTATACTGGGAATCCCTCTGTGCACTCGAAACATGTCAGATTTCTGGGCGTGGCACTATGAAAAACATGGCATTTTCTCGGTTAGATCTGCTTATAAGATGATCGTAGCAACCAGGCAGCGCAGAGAGGCATGGCTCGAGGGTTCAGCAGGCCCGTCCAATGGCAGGGCAGAGACAGGAGCATGGAAATCATTGTGGAATACTAAAGTTCCGGGTAAGGTCAGAATGTTTCTCTGGAGATTATCTAAGCAGTCGTTGCCAACAAACAACGTGCGGGCGCACCGTCATATGGCGGATTCTAGCCTATGCGGGCTTTGCGGGATACATGATTCATGGCGACATTCTTTACTGGAGTGCACCGCATCACGCAGTGTGTGGGCGTTGGGAGATGAAGAAGTCATGCATAAAATCATATCCACCACAGAACCTAATGCCAAAAACTGGCTGTTTACACTCATTGAGAGTCTATCACATGAAAAGTTTGCTCTTCTGGCGACTACGGCGTGGGCGATATGGCATGCACGCCGGAAAGCGATTCATGAGGCGATCTTTCAAAGCCCTCATCAAACATACTCCTTCATCAGTAGGTATATGGCAGAACTGGACATTATCTATGAAGCAGACCGACGCCCACGACAATCTGTGACTTCTGTACAGCAGCGACGACAGAACCAAAAGAGACCGCCTCCGGGTTTTTACAAAATACATGTTGATGCGGGGGTACGCGCCAGAAGAGGAGGATCGGCTGCGGCAGTATGCAGAGATGAGACGGGGAACTACATTGGGTCCTCGGCGCTGGTGCTTGAGGGGGTCACCGACCCTGCGTCCTTGGAAGCTATAGCATGCCGAGAGGCGCTGTGCCTTGCGGAGGACCTGAATATTCACAGCTTCATCGTTGCTTCTGATTGCAAACAGGTTGTGGCAGATATTGGTCTGAACGCCAGAGGAAGATATGGAGCAATTATCAGCGAGATCCATACTAGAGTTGCTAATGTTCTATGTAAATTTAATTTTGAGTGTCGTGCTGCGAATCATGAAGCACATAATTTAGCTAAATTTTCGCTTTCTAAAGGTCCCGCCACGTCTGGTTTGGCGTTCCTCACAACCAGAACAGTATCCCACTCCATGTGGCTTATGATGAATAAAGTTGTTCGTTACCCCTCAAAAAAAAAAAACGTCGGCGCATGCGGCGTACTGGCCTATTATCTCTCCCTAATAATAAAGCACAAAGTATTCATCACACCATTTCGCAAAAAAGTCCTTGTAATTTATTGAAATCAACCCGCACTCCATATTTTAGTCATAACCGAACCTTTTTTCTACATTTTCTCAGAAACCCCCCTAAAATTTCAGGTAATCAACCTGTCATCCATATTTAAGTTAGACGAATCATTTTTAAATCATCCATATCTTTTAAACCGTAACTCCGATTTTAACATGTTATATATGAAATTCGATTTCTGGGAAGTTCATTTCGCTCCGCGTACGGGCGAACCGCCAACACATGACATCGAATGCGGGCGGGTGATATCCGTTGTGTCGAAGGTACCAAGCCTGTGGCACAGACAGCCGCACTGCAGCTCGACGCTGTAGCATCCGGGTTCTCGTAGTCGGATGCCACGAAAGTCTTGCTCTTCAGAGCGCGTTTCGACGTCATCCTCGGTGTTGGGGTGGTGGAATCCGACGGATCCGGTGGCAGGGGGTGCAACGATGGCAGAATCATCCAGATTCAACCGCGTGACAGTGGCGGAGGTAGAAGCCAAATAGGGCATTGTGGGTCTATTGGTCCGATGCGGCGGTGCGGCAACACCAGGGGGTGATGGACTCGGTGGTGGGGCAGTGCAGTGGTCATGGGGCCGGTCGGTTCTGGCCGGATTTGGTAGCGGCAGCGGCACGAGAGGGGAAGCGGCAGGCGCACGGCTGCGGAAGGAAATGTTCGGGGGCAGTTGGTTGCCACGACTATTGTTTTCGTTTTGAGGGAGTAGGTTTGCTGTCATCTATTTGCAGTGCACGTGGTTGTATTATTGAGCAAATTTTATGAATAGGGAAGATGATGAAGCACCGTTTTCAGCCCAACATGCCCTAAAATGATGGTTATGCCCTATTATAAGGCAGTTGTTGGAGATACTCTAAGATTGTTCACAAAAATTTCATACATGCCCACACGTGAAATGTGAAAACTCAATTAGTCGCTCCTATTTACAAAAATACTTAATAAAAATGACATAAGGCTATATGTTTTCTTTTGCAAGATCAACACAAGGCTATATTTCACTCGTCCCTACATGTTCCGCCTCTCTTCCTTCTAATTTTTCCTCCCATCTCTAATATTTTTGGTCGGTTTTTCCTGAAACCAGCTAAGCTAAAGTACCTCACTTGCTATCAACTATTTAAATGAAATTTTGTTTTGTTTGGTAAGTCAAATTAGTACATATATATGAAATAAATGTTTATCAAATAAAATCATTTTTGCGAGATAAATAAAATCCATGTTTACACGATCAGAATAATATTACTATCTCTGTCCCGTAATGTAAGACATTTTTGACGCAATTAAAAAGCGCGGAGTATGAATTATATATATTATGAAAATGAAATTTGATTGCTGGGGTCGGGTGGATCGTTCGTCCCTCCTTCCTTCCTCCCATCAGTCATGTCGGGTCAGAGTCTCGAAGTTAATGGGGGATAGACGAACACTGACTGCTGGGTGGCCCCCGCAAAAGATAAAATCTACTGGAGGTATCTACCGATTGGCCGTGGTGCATCCAGCCCGCGCACCGCTGCCACCAGCCTCAGAAACGCAAACCGCGCCACGCAGCCGCAGCCGCGCACACACACATTTACGCCCCGCGCGCGCCTCACAGTTACTTTACCTACTACTTCCACGGCTCCGGCCTCCGGCCACGTCGCGAGGGCAAGGGCAGCCACATATATGGCGGAATGCGCCGCAGCGGCAGGCCACGCTCACCTCGCAGCCACCATAGGCGAGCCCCTCCATCTCCTTCCCTTGCTCCTCCTAACGTGTCCGCCTCTTTCCCCAACCGTCCCCCACCTCCCCCCATCTTTTAATCTCCCCCCGCCCCCGGCCTCGTTATATTGGGCTCAGCAAGGCAGCAGACAACCGGTGTTGCCAAGGGCTCAAGAACCATTGCTGTTCTAGCTTAGCTCCCCTTTGCCTGCGTATAATTAGTGTGTGTGTGTGTGTGGCTTGATCTGCTGCATGGCATACTCCGGCGACGTCGAGGAGGTGCCGGAGCACGGCGCGGCTCACTCGGCCGAGGCATGCACGGGCGGCTTGGCGGAGGAAAGTCGGCCGGTCGCGGCCGACGCTACGTCCTCCGATCACCATGCGCCGGTGGCGGCGCAAGAGCAAGCTGGGAGAATGTCTACGTCCAAGGAGAAGCGGGAGGCGGGGAAGCTGCTACAGCCAGCGGACAAGGAGGAGGAAGGGGAGAGCGCGCGGGAAAGGCTGAAGCGGCACAGGCGGGAGATGGCGGGGAGGGTGTGGGTGCCGGAGATGTGGGGGCAGGAGAAGCTGCTCAAGGACTGGATGGACTGCTCCGCCTTCGACCGCCCGCTCGTGCCGGCCGGCTTGCTCACTGCGCGCCGGGCGCTCGTGGCCGAGTCCTGCGCGCGCCGCCCGGCCCCGGCACCACCTGCCAGCTCCAGCCCTCTCCGGGTGCAAGACGGCTGCTCCTGAGCTACTGCTTCACCTCTACATGCACATATATGCCTAGCTTCTTCTTGCTCAAATAAGATACTGTCCTTCTTGTTTCCGAGTTATGAAGGTCGATCTTTTTGTGATTTAATGGTGATGATGTGAAGATTACATTTACATTTCAGCTTATATTTAGCTTATACTACCAATAATTCAGAAACAACCATCTCGATGCGATACGGTTGATGCAAAATTTTAGCTAGTGATGATCGATCCAGGAGCGTTGTTCTCCAAGTCTCTGTAGGTAGATGTATATGTTGTGCTTGATGATGTTGCTAGTGCTGTTAAAAGCCATATCATATGTAGTAGCTACCACCTTTGATTAGACAGTTTGGTGAAAAAAATATCTATGGACTTTAACGAGTCAATACGATTGGGTTGCAGGTATAGATCGCCATAAAGCTCAGGATCGAATTAATTTGTGCTCGTTGTTTCGTCCAGGTGAACCTATTCAACACCAGTGACGTGGTTCCATGCCATTCTTTCGTTTCTTCTTCTCCTTTTGAGGAACAGATTCTCGCCTCTTTCGTCGGTTGTAAGTAGCTAGTGCTTGTTTGGCATTAACCACGTGATCTAGCTAGTACATGTTGCGCGCATAACCTTGCTACCTAGTAGCTCAGAGGCATATGTGTAACTATTAATTAGCATAACTTTAGAACTGATCCAGGAGTACACTCGATGTATATGTAGCACTCTGGTTTTACACACACACTTGGTTCAAACCGTACAGGAATCTTTGCTGGACAATGGCTGCTTCTAGAAGCTTCATATATATCTGCGTGCGTGGTCAGATTGATATGATCGTGGAGTAAGGCGTGCCACGTACTGAATCGGCCTATAGGACTCCTGTAGGCCTACTACTGCATCATGCGTGTGCTTCTTTTAGAATTAGTAAGTGCGGAAATCCGCATAGTAGTTACCGATGACTCTGAGCATGTACGTATGCAATCACACATTGTGACTGTGGAGGCAACGAATCTGACAGTGAGTACTAGGGATACAAATAGAGGCGGAATCTAACTACAACGTAAGTGTAACACTTGGATTTTACGAATTCAGACCCCTCTCGAAGAGGTAATAGCCCTACGCTTCGAGCCCTGAGTCTGTGTTCTCTTGGAATGTCTGATTACAAGAGAGTAGCGAACTCTTGTAAAAGTGCGAGTGTGGCTTATATAGAGTGCGTCACTCCTGATAAATGCTACGTCACAAGGGGAATGAAGGAGAGATTACTACGGGGTTGCTGGTAACTTCCACCATAATTACACTTGAAGTTCGACGTTAAGCCTCCCGAACGTTGCAACTCCCATGTCGCCTCTCAGCCTCCTGTGTCTGAATGCAAATGGGCGAGGCTGACTGGTGGTTAGACGTCCGAGTGAGCTTTCCATATCGAATTGGATATCCAGAAGCGGGTATCCGAATGCACCTATGATCCAGAGACCTTTCAATGATGGTGTGGGGCCCTAGGTGGGCACTAGATGTCAGGTCCGTGGCCCTAACCTTAGTAGGTGACCCCGTCATTGGCCCTCGAACCAGTTGAAGTTCCGTAGGACGAATCAGATGAACTCTTGAGTCGGACCGAGTGCTTCGGGAGCACTCAGTATCCGTCTCCAAGTGATAACCTATCGTGACTTGGGTGAAACCACAACGGATTCCGGACTAGGAGTTTCCCGACTGACCGGGTCATGTTGACAGCTGGGCAAAATTTGGTGGCACTCGAATGCCTCTCGGAATTAGAGATAGACTTGAGGTACGAATGCGGACTGCTACTTCTTGAGTTTGCATTGCTTTTTCCCTTGAAGAGGAAAGAGTGATGCAGCAAAGTAGAGATACGTATTTCACTCAGTTGAGAACCAAGGTATCAATCTAGCAGGAGGAACACACAAGTCCCCAATAATTGCACCTACACAAACAAACAAATACTTGCACCCAACGCGATAAAGGGGTTGTCAATCCCTTCACGGTTACATGCAAGGATGAGATCTAATAATGATAGATATAAAAGATAAATAAAAGAGCAGAATATAATAAAGGTAAATAAATGGCAGCAATGTATTTTTGTGTTTTTGATTTTATAGATCTGAAAGCAATATGGTAAAAGATAGACTCGGGGGCCATAGTTTTCACTAGAGGCTTCTCTCTCGAAGATAGCGTACGATGGATGAACAAATTATAGTTGAGCAATTGATAGAAAAGCGCATAGTTATGACGATATCCAAGGCAATGATCATGTATATAGGCATCACATCCCAGACAAGTAGACCGACTCCTGCCTGCATCTACTACAATTACTCCACACATCGGTCGCTATCCAGCATGCATCTAGTGTATTAAGTTAACAAGAACGGAGTAACACCTTAAGCAAGATGACATGATGTAGAGGGATATATCCAATCAATATGAATAAACCCCATCTTTTTATCCTTAATGGAAACAATACAAATACATGTCATGCCCCTTTCTGTCACTGGGATTTAGCACTGCAAGACTGAACCCATTAGGGCATCTCTAGCAGACCTCGTAAAATGCCGACCCGCAAAAATCGTTTACAGTTCGCGAAACGCAGCCCGCGTCGGCCCAAAAACCGAAAACCATAGATTATCCAATTTGACATCGATTCTGATGATTGAGTTCAAATTCGAAGAATAAAACATAGTTCACGCGCAAATAAAAGCATAGTTTTCTACACAAACGCAAAAAGGACTTCATGCAAAAGCAACGGCCACGTCCATCATCATCTTCGTCTCTTTTCACCCGTCTTCATGATCTTCACTCCGCACCACCGCCATCGATGCCATCGCCGCCTCCGAGTCCATCACCGGCACTTGTTCCAACTCCGGCACCGAAAGCATTGTCAGGCGCACTGGAAACATGAACAACACTGGTTCCAACTCATGATGGGAAAACATCAGGGACACCGAAACACCCACTGGTCGCCGCTAGCATCCTCCCCTTCAATACGTATCTACTTGCCATATCATGCCATTCTTTGGTGATGTCGTCCATGTCATCGCGGTTCAGTGTCATGATCCTGTTCTCCTCGGCAAGAAGCTTGGCCATGGATTTGGTCTCATCGGCAAAGACTCTTCTCTCCTCAATGGCCGCCTTGCGCAACCCCTCGTCCTTGAGCAATTGCCACTTATTTTGCTTCTCCCATGCCTTCTTCTGGGCCAACTCTTTCTTTGCATCAAATGTCTTCGCCAGCATCAACTCATTGATTGCACCGTGGCATCTATCTTGTCCCGCAAGCTCGATGCATCATGTTCCCTCTCGATCTTCTCCCTTATTTTCTTGTCTCCATCAGGCTTGTTCATGTTTCATGGGCCATCATCACCTTCATCATCATTCATGCTCATAAGTGAACCTCTCTTCGGTGGGGATTCTTTCTCAATCAACTTCCACTTGTCACACTCTTTTAGAAATTCCCAGCAATGCTCTAGTTTAAATAATTTACCTTCGGAAGCTTCCATGTATTTGTATCTTTGTTGGGCAATTTTGTCCTACACAATTAAAACAATGTCAAATGATGCAATCACTTCAATGCTACAAATTATCTGCATAACTTGGGATGTGAAAATGAACTCACATAGTCGGATTCCATGGTTCCGCTTGGAGGTGCATTGCGAACTTGTTCCAAGCAAGCAACCCAAAGGCTACAAATCGGCTTGATCACGTCCCAACGACCTTGGAGTGACCGAAAGGTGCGTGGAGACTGAAGGAAATATGCCCTAGAGGCAATAATAAAGATGTTATTTGTATTTCCTTATATCATGATAAATGTTTATTATTCATGCTAGAATTGTATTAAACGGAAACTTAATACATGTGTGAATACATAGACAAAACAGTATGTCCCTAGTATGCCTCTACTAGACTAGCTCATTGATCAAAGATGGTTATGTTTCCTAGCCATAGACATGAGTTGTCATTTGATCAACGGGATCACATCATTAGGAGAATGATGTGATGGACAAGACCCATCCGTTAGCATAGCACTATGATCGTTTAGTTTAACTGCTATTGCTTTCTTCATGACTTATACATGTTCCTATGACTATGAGATTATGCAACTCCCGAATACCGTAGGAACACCTTGTGTGCTATCAAACGTCACAACGTAACTGGGTGATCATAAAGATGCTCTACAGGTGTCTCCGAAAGTATTCGTGGTGTTGGCATAGATCAAGATTAGGATTTGTCACTCCGAGTGTCGGAGAGGTATCTCTGGGCCCTCTCGGTAACACACATCACAATAAGCCTTGCAAGCAAAAAGACTAATGAGTTAGTCACGAGATGATGTGTTACGGAACGAGTAAAGAGACTTGCCGGTAAACGAGATTGAACTAGGTATAAAGATACCGACGATCGAATCTCGGGCAAGTAACATACCATTTGACAAAAGGAACAACGTATGTTGTTATGCGGTTCTGACCGATAAAAGATCTTCGTAGAATATGTAGGAGCCAATATGAACATCCAGGTTCCGCTATTGGTTATTGACCAGAGATGAGTCTCGGTCATGTCTACATAGTTCTCGAACCCGTAGGGTCCGCACGCTTAACGTTTGATGACGATCGGTATTATGAGTTTTTGAGTATTGATGTACCGAAGGTAGTTCGGAGTCCCGGATGAGATCACGTACATGACGAGGAGTCTCGGAATGTCCGAGACATAAAGATTGATATATTGGACGGCTATATTCGGACACCGGAAGTATACCGGAAAAGTTTCGGATTTATCGGGAATGCCGGAAGGGGTTACCGGAACCCCCTACGAGAGGGGATGGTCCATAGTGGGCCTAAAGGGTGAGAGAGAGGCAGCCCATAGGGCTGGCCGGTGCCCCCACCTAGGAATCCTAGTTGTACTAGGATTGGGGGGGGCGCCACCTCTCCTAATCCTTTCCCCCTTCTTCCTTTCGGTGAATCCTACTAGGAATAGGATTGCAATCCTATTCCTAGTAGGAGTCCCCTCCCTAGCCGCACCATAGAGGTTGGCCGGCCCCTCCTCCCTTGCTCCTTTATATACGGGGGCAGGGGGGCACCCAAAGACACACAAGTTGAATTGTTTAGCCGTGTGCGGTGCCCCCCTCCACAGAATCACACCTCGGTCGTACCGTCGCGGAGCTTAGGCGAAGCCCTGCGCCGGTGAACACATCATATCCGTCACCACGCCGTCGTGCTGACGAAACTCTCCCGTGAAGCTCAACTGGATCAAGAGCTCGTGGGACGTCATCAAGCTGAACGTGTGCTGAACGCGGAGGTGCCGTACGTTCGGTGCTTGATCGGTTGGATCGCGAAGAAGTTCGACAACATCAACCGCGTCACTTGACGCTTCCGCTCCCGGTCTACGAGGGTACGTAGACACACTCTCCCCTCTCGTTGCTATGCATCTGGTAGATAGATCTTGCGTGATCGTAGGAAAATTTTAAAATACTACGTTCCCCAACAGTGGCATCAGAGCCAGGTCTATGCGTAGATGATATGCACGAGTAGAACACAATGAGATTGTGGACGATACTAGTCATATTGCTTACCAGCATGTCATACTTTGCTTCGGCGGTATTGTGAGATGAAGCGGCCCGGACCGACATTACGCGTATGCTTACGCGAGACTGGTTTCACCGTTACGAGCACTCGTTGCTTAAAGGTGACTGGCGGGTGTCTGTCTCTCTCACTTTAGCTGAATCAAGTGTGGCTACGCCCGGTCCTTGTGAAGGTTAAAACAGCACATACTTGACGAAACATCGTTGTGGTTTTGTATGCGTAGGTAAGAACGGTTCTTGCTAAGCCCGTAGCAGCCACGTAAAACTTGCAACAAACAAAGTAGAGGACGTCTAACTTGTTTTTGCAGGGTATGTTGTGATGTGATATGGTCAAGACATGATGAGTTATACGGTTTTGTATGAGATGATCATGTTTTGTAAAGTTATCGGCAACTGGCAGGAGCCATATGGTTGTCGCTTTATTGTATGAAATGCAATCACCATGTAATTGCTTTACTTTATCACTAAGCGGTAGCGATAGTCATGGAAGCAATAGTTGGCGAGACGACAACGATGCTACGATAAAGATCAAGGTGTCAAGCCGGTGACGAAGGTGATCATGACGGTGCTTTGAAGATGGAGACCAAAAGCACAAGATGATGATGGCCATATCATGTCACATATTTTGATTGCATGTGATGTTTATCTTATTATGCTTCTTATTTTGCTTAGAACGACGGTAGCATTATAAGATGATCCCTTACTAAATTTCAAGGTATAAGTGTTCTCCCTGAGTATGCACCGTTGCGAAAGTTCGTCGCGCCGAGACACCACGTGATGATCGGGTGTGATAAGCTCTACGTTCAAATACAACGGGTGTAAGCCAGTTTTGCACACGCAGAATACTCGGGTTAAACTTGACGAGCCTAGCATATACATATATGGCCTCAGAACACTGGAGACCGAAAGGTCGAGCGTGAATCATATAGTAGATATGATCAACATAAGATGTTCACCATTGAAAACTACTCCATCTCACGTGATGATCGGACATGGTTTAGTTGATTTGGATCACGTGATCATTTGGATGACCAGAGGGATGTCTATCTAAGTGGGAGTTCTTTAAATTAATATGATTAAATTGAACTTTAATTTATCATGAATTTAGTCCTGATAGTTTTGCATATCTATGTCGTTGTAGATCAATGGCCCGTGCTACCGTTCCTTTGAATTTTAATGCATTCCTAGAGAAAGCTAAGTTGAAAGATGATGGTAGCAATTACACGGACTGGGTCCGTAACCTGAGGATTATCCTCATTGCTGCACAGAAGAATTATGTCCTTGAAGCACCGCTAGGTGACAAGCCCCCTTCCGCTGATGCAGACGCTTTGAACGTCTGGCAGTCACGGTCTGATGACTACACGATAGTTCAGTGTGCCATGCTTTACGGCTTAGAACCGGGACTTCAACGACGTTTTTGAACGTCATGGAGCATATGAGATGTTCCAGGAGTTGAAGTTAATATTTCAAGCAAATGCCCGGAATGAGAAATATAAGATTTCCAATAAGTTCTACAGCTGCAAGATGGAGGAGAATAGTTCTATCAGTGAACACTTGCTCACATTGTATGGGCACTACAATCATATGACTCAACTTGGTTGCCAAGTTGGTGAGAATAGTGTTATTGATAGAATTCTTCAATCGCTACCACCAAGCTATAATGGCTTCGTGATGAACTATAATATGCAAGGGATACAAAAGACAATTCCCGAGCTCTTCGCTATGCTCACAGCTGCGGAGGTAGAAATCAAAAAGGAGCATCAAAAGTTGATGGTTAACAATACCACTAGTTTCAAGAAAAAGGGCAAGGAAGGGATTTTCAAGGAGAATAGCAAGATTGTTGCTGTTCTCGCAGAAAGCCTCAATTATGGAACCAAGCCTGAAACTAAGTGCTTCTACTGCGAGGGGACTGGACACTGGAAGCGGAACTGCCCCAAGTATTTGGCGGATAAGAAGGATGGCAAGATGAACAAAGGTATATGTGATATACATGTTATTGATGTGTACCTTACTAATGCTCGTAGTAGTACCTGGGTATTTGATACCGGTTCGGTTGCAAATATTTGTAACTCGAAACAGGGACTACGGATTAAACGAAGATTAGCTAAGGACGAGGTGACGATGCGCGTGGGAAACGGTTCCAAAGTCGATGTGATCGCCGTCGGCACGCTACCTCTACATCTACCTTCGGGATTAGTTTTAGACCTAAATAATTGTTATTTGGTGCCAGCGTTGAGCATGAAACATTATATCTGGATCTTGTTTATTGCGAGACGGTTATTCATTTAAATCAGAGAATAATGGTTGTTCCATTTTGATGAATAATATCTTTTATGGTCATGCACCCTTAAAGAGTGGTCTATTCTTACTGGATCTCGATTGTAGTGATACACATATTCATAATATTGAAACCAAAAGATGCAAGGTTAATAATGATAGTGCAACTTATTTGTGGCACTGCCGTTTAGGTCATATTGGTGTAAAACGCATGAAGAAACTCCATAAAGATGGACTTTTAGAATCACTTGATTATGAATCACTTGGTGCTTGCGAACCATGCCTCATGGGCAAGATGACTAAAACTCCGTTCTCCGGAACTATGGAGCGAGCAACAGATTTGTTGGAAATCATACATACTGATGTATGTGGACCAATGAGTGTTGATGCTCGCGGTGGGTATCGTTATTTTCTGACCTTCACTGATGATTTGAGCAGATATGGGTATATCTACTTAATGAAACACAAGTCTGAAACATTTGAAAAGTTCAAAGAATTTCAGAGTGAAGTAGAGAATCATCGTAACAAGAAAATAAAGTTCCTACGATCTGATCGTGGAGGAGAATATTTGAGTTACGAGTTTGGTCTTCATTTGAAACAATGTGGAATAGTTTCACAACTCACGCCACCTGGAACACCACAACGTAATGGTGTGTCCGAACATCGTAACCGTACTTTATTGGATATGGTGCGATCTATGATGTCTCTTACCGATTTACCACTATCGTTTTGGGGTTATGCTTTAGAGACAGCTGCATTCACGTTAAATAGGGCACCATCTAAATCCGTTGATACGACGCCTTATGAACTATGGTTTGGCAAGAAACCAAAGTTGTCGTTTCTTAAAATTTGGGGCTGCGATGCTTATGTGAAAACACTTCAACCTGATAAGCTCGATCCCAAGTCGGAAAAATGTGTCTTCATAGGATACCCAAAAGAGACTGTTGGGTACACCTTCTATCACAGATCCGAAGGCAAAATATTCGTTGCAAAGAACGGATCCTTTCTAGAAAAAGAGTTTCTCTCGAAAGAAGTGAGTGGGAGGAAAGTAGAACTTGATGAGGTAATTGTACCTTCTCCCATATTGGAAAGTAGTACATCACAGGAAATTGTTCCAGTGATTCCTACACCAATTAGTGAGGAAGTTGATGATAATGATCATGAAACTTCGGATCAAGTTTCTGCTGAACGTCGTAGATCAACCAGAGTACGTTCCGCACCAGAGTGGTACGGCAACCCAGTTCTGGAAATCATGTTACTAGACCATGATGAACCTACGAACTATGAGGAAGCGATGATGAGCCCAGATTCCGCAAAATGGCTTGAAGCCATGAAATCTGAGATGGGATCCATGTATGAGAACAAAGTATGGACTTTGATTGACTTGCCCGATGATCGGCAGGCCATCGAAAATAAATGGATCTTCAAGAGGAAGACCGACGCAGACGGTAATATTACTGTTTACAAAGCTCGACTTGTTGCGAAAGGTTTTCGACAAGTTCAAGGAGTTGACTACGATGAGACTTTCTCACCTGTAGCGATGCTTAAGTCTGTCCGAATCATGTTAGCAATTGCCGCATTTTATGATTATGAAATCTGGCAAATGGATGTCAAAACTGCATTCCTAAATGGATATCTCAAAGAAGAGTTGTATATGATGCAACCAGAAGGTTTTGTCGATCCAAAAGGTGCTAACAAAGTATGCAAACTCCAGCGATCCATCTATGGACTGGTGCAAGCATCTCGGAGTTGGAATATACGCTTTGATGAGGTGATCAAAGCATATGGTTTTATACAGACTTTTGGAGAAGCCTGTATTTACAAGAAAGTGAGTGGGAGCTCTGTAGCATTTCTAATATTATATGTAGATGACATATTGTTAATTGGAAATGATATAGAATTTCTGAATAGCATAAAAGGATACTTGAATAAAAGTTTTTCAATGAAAGACCTCGGAGAAGCTGCTTACATATTAGGCATCAAGATCCATAGAGATAGATCAAGACGCTTAATTGGACTTTCACAAAGCACATACCTTGATAAGATTTTGAAAAGGTTCAAAATGGATCAGTCAAAGAAAGGATTCTTGCCTGTTTTACAAGGTATGAAGTTGAGTAAGACTCAATGCCCGACCACTGCAGAAGATAGAGAGAAAATGAAAGTCATTCCCTATGCCTCAGCCATAGGATCTATCATGTATGGAATGCTGTGTACCAGACCTGATGTGTGCCTTGCTATAAGTCTAGCAGGGAGGTACCAAAGTAATCCAGGAGTGGATCACTGGACAACGGTCAAAAACATCCTAATGTATCTGAAAAGAACAAAGGATATGTTTCTCGTATATGGAGGTGACAAAGAGCTTGTCGTAAACGGTTACGTCGATTCTAGCTTTGACACTGATCCGGATGACTCTAAGTCACAAACCGGATATGTATTTTTATTGAACGGTGGAGCTGTCAGCTGGTGCAGTTCCAAGCAGAGCGTCGTGGCGGGATCTACGTGTGAAGCGGAATACATAGCTACTTCGGAAGCAGCAAATGAAGGAGTCTGGATGAAGGAGTTCATATCCGATCTAGGTGTAGTACCTAGTGCATCGGGTCCAATGAAAATCTTTTGTGACAACACTGGAGCCATAGCCTTGGCGAAGGAATCCAGGTTTCACAAGAGAACAAAGCACATCAAAAGACGCTTCAATTCCATCCGCGATCTAGTCAAGGAGGGAGACATAGAGATTTGCAAAATACATACAGATCTGAATATTGCAGACCCGTTGACTAAGCCTCTTCCACGGGCAAAACATGATCAGCACCAAGACTCCATGGGTGTGAGGATCATCACTTTATAATCAAGATTATTGACTCTAGTTCAAGTGGGAAACTGAAGGAAATATGCCCTAGAGGCAATAATAAAGATGTTATTTGTATTTCCTTATATCATGATAAATGTTTATTATTCATGCTAGAATTGTATTAAACGGAAACTTAATACATGTGTGAATACATAGACAAAACAGTATGTCCCTAGTATGCCTCTACTAGACTAGCTCATTGATCAAAGATGGTTATGTTTCCTAGCCATAGACATGAGTTGTCATTTGATCAACGGGATCACATCATTAGGAGAATGATGTGATGGACAAGACCCATCCGTTAGCATAGCACTATGATCGTTTAGTTTAACTGCTATTGCTTTCTTCATGACTTATACATGTTCCTATGACTATGAGATTATGCAACTCCCGAATACCGTAGGAACACCTTGTGTGCTATCAAACGTCACAACATAACTGGGTGATCATAAAGATGCTCTACAGGTGTCTCCGAAAGTATTCGTGGTGTTGGCATAGATCAAGATTAGGATTTGTCACTCCGAGTGTCGGAGAGGTATCTCTGGGCCCTCTCGGTAACACACATCACAATAAGCCTTGCAAGCAAAAAGACTAATGAGTTAGTCACGAGATGATGTGTTACGGAATGAGTAAAGAGACTTGCCGGTAAACGAGATTGAACTAGGTATAAAGATACCGACGATCGAATCTCGGGCAAGTAACATACCATTTGACAAAAGGAACAACGTATGTTGTTATGCGGTTCTGACCGATAAAAGATCTTCGTAGAATATGTAGGAGCCAATATGAACATCCAGGTTCCGCTATTGGTTATTGACCAGAGATGAGTCTCGGTCATGTCTACATAGTTCTCGAACCCGTAGGGTCCGCACGCTTAACGTTTGATGACGATCGGTATTATGAGTTTTTGAGTATTGATGTACCGAAGGTATTCGGAGTCCCGGATGAGATCACGGACATGACGAGGAGTCTCGGAATGTCGGAGACATAAAGATTGATATATTGGACGGCTATATTCGGACACCGGAAGTATACCGGAAAAGTTTCGGATTTATCGGGAATGCCGGAAGGGGTTACCGGAACCCCCTACGAGAGGGGATGGTCCATAGTGGGCCTAAAGTGTGAGAGAGAGGCAGCCCATAGGGCTGGCCGGCGCCCCCACCTAGGAATCCTAGTTGGACTAGGATTGGGGGGGCGCCACCTCTCCTAATCCTTTCCCCCTTCTTCCTTTCGGTGAATCCTACTAGGAATAGAATTGCAATCCTATTCCTAGTAGGAGTCCCCTCCCTAGCCGCACCATAGAGGTTGGACGGCCCCTCCTCCCTTGCTCCTTTATATACGGGGGTAGGGGGGCACCCAAAGACACACAAGTTGAATTGTTTAGCCGTGTGCGGTGCCCCCCTCCACAGAATCACAGCTCGGTCGTACCGTCGCGGAGCTTAGGCGAAGCCCTGCGCCGGTGAACACATCATATCCGTCACCACGCCGTCGTGCTGACGAAACTCTCCCGTGAAGCTCAACTGGATCAAGAGCTCGTGGGACGTCATCAAGCTGAACGTGTGCTGAACACGGAGGTGCCGTACGTTCGGTGCTTGATCGGTTGGATCGCGAAGAAGTTCGACAACATCAACCGCGTCACTTGACGCTTCCGCTACCGGTCTACGAGGGTACGTAGACACACTCTCCCCTCTCGTTGCTATGCATCTGGTAGATAGATCTTGCGTGATCGTAGGAAAATTTTAAAATACTACGTTCCCCAACAGAGACCTATTTGGATACCTTGCCATCATGCGGAAGTATCCTTTGCCAATACCTCTTGGCGGTTTGAGATGTGCCGGTGCACACATCAAGAGACACTGCACTTCAAGACTTGGTCTTCGAACAGCGTGTAGTTCTTCGATCTCACGCCTTTTTTCGCTTGCGCTTGGTCATACACCCCCTCGTCTATATCCTCCACCTCATCTTCACCACCGTGACCATCTACACCACCATCCATTTCATTGTAATCAAAATCAATGATCGGGGCTTGATCGATGTCGACGGTGTTGGTGTCCAACAAGTTGATGAACACGACAATGGTATCATTCGAATCGGCGCTACAGTGAGTGTCATCAAGTCACGAGCTACCGCAATGGAGAAAAGTGAAGCAAGTAGAAGAAATCGAAGAAACACACCTTCCAGCCATTTCGTCAAACACCTCGCTTGCGGTGGAAGCAGTACCGTTGAAGGCATCGTCGGGGTACCTCTTGCCGGGGAGGAGGGAGAGGATGAAGTCGCTGGCCTTTTCGTAGGAGCCTTCTTGCACTTCACGCCCGAAACCTTGCCCTTCTTCTCCGGCGGCGGCCGGGCAGATCACGCAGCGGCGGCGGCGCCGGTTGCGTGTGCCTTCCCGGAGGGGCCAGCCATATTTCCACCCTGACGACGACTTTCCCCTGCCACTTGTGGATAGGCGCGGTGGTGCCTTGAGCGACGGCGGGGGCGACATGGCCGGTGACGAGATCTCCCAGAGGGGATGGGGCGTGCGCGACATCCACGATGATGGGGGACGGCTGGGAGGCTTCCATAGATGCGAAGAATGGTCGGGGAAGATGGAACGAAGCGGGCGGAGGTGTGGCAATGGAGGCGAAGGGGGTGGGAAGAGAGAACGGTCGCGTGGAAATTTCCCTCGTGCCAAATCTCGCTGCAGATAGGGGGTGATCTCAGGTCGGCCTCCCACTCAGTGAATCTAAAGGTTGATGGAAAACTATTGTCGTGCCTCACAAATTTTTTTACACGACGCGGCCCGATACAGTGTCTGATCGGGCAGATTTTTTCACGCGGACCCGTATTTTGGCGGTTATTTTGCGGGTCGGGGCATTATACGGGGTCTGCTAGAGATGATCTGACAAGGCACCTCTCTCGTTGCAAGAAAAATCTATCTAGTTGTCCTAACCAAATCAATAGACCAGAGAGAAATACAAAGCTATAACAATCATACATAAAAGAGTTCATAGAAGACTCAAATAATATTCATAGATAATCTGATCATAAACCCACAATTCATCGGATCTCAACAAACACACCGCAAAAGAAGATTATATTGAATAGATCTCCAAGAACATCAAGAAGAACATTGTATTGAAGATCAAAGAGAGAGAAGAGGCCATCTAGCTACTAGCCATGGACCCGTAGGTCTGTGGTAAACAACTCACGCATCATCGGAAGGGCAGCAGGGTTGATGTAGATGCCCTCCGTGATCGAATCCCCCTCCAGCAGAGTACCGGAAAAGGTCCCTAGATGGGATCTCATAAAGACATAAACTTGCGGCGATGGAAAAGTATTTTTGGTGTGCCCTCTAGTCTTCGGGGAATACTTGGGTATTTATAGAATAAGAATGAGGGTTAGGAGAGCCACGAGGGCCCCACAAGCCTGTAGGGTGCCCCCTAGGGTGCGCTGTACGAGCTTGTCGTCCTCTCGTAGGTCTCCTGGCCTCCTCCCAAAGCTTCCTGGGTGTCTTGTGGTCCAAGAGAAATCATCAGAAAGTTTCATTCCATTTGGACTCTGTTTGGTATTGATTTTCTGTAAAAACAAAAACAAGGAAAAAATAACAACTGACACTTGGCACTAGGTTAATATGTTAGTCCCAAAAATGATATGAAATGGCATAATAATGCATATAAAGCATCCAAGATTGATAATATAACAACATGGAACAATAAAAAATTATAGATACGTTGAAGACGTATTAAGGATCCTCAAGCTTAATTCCCGCTTGTCCTCGAGTAGGTAAATGATAAAAACAGAATTTTTGATGTGGAATGATACCTAACATATTTATCATGTAATCTTTATTGTATGTGGCATGAATATTCAGATCCATAAGATTCAAAACAAAAGTTTATTATTGACATAAAAATAATAATACTTCAACCATTCTAGAAAGTATTCATGACTTTTCAAAATAACATGGCCAAAGAAAGCTATCCCTACAAAATTATATAGCCTTGTTATGCTCCCTCTTCTCAACACAAAGTATAAATCATGTACTACCCCGGTGTTAGCCAAGCTATTGGTTCATACTTTTTAACGCGCTTCAGCTTTCTTAACTCTTCACGCAATTAATACATGAGTGTGAGCCATGGATAGAGCACTATAGGTGGAATATAAGGTGGTATTATACGAAACAAGGGAGAAAGTCTCACATCATCAACTAGGCAAATTAATGGATTATGGAGATGTACATCAATTGATATCAATGTGGGTGAATAGGGATTGCCATGTAACGGATGCACTAGAGCTGTACGTGTATGAAAGCTCAAAAAAGAAAACTAAGTGGGCGTGCATCCAACTTGCTTGCTCATGAAGACCTCGGGCATTTGAGGAAGCCCATGATTGTACAAGCCAAATTCTATAATGAAAAATCCCACTAGTAATATATGAAAGTGATAACATAGGAGACTCTCTATCATGAAGAACATGGTGCTACTTTGAAGCACAAGTATGGAAAATGATAGTAACATTGTTCTTGCTATCTTTTTCTATCTTTATTTTTTTTGTTGGGCTCTTTGGCCTATTTTTCTTGGGCTCATTTGACCTCTTTTTTATTTTATACCTCACATGGGAAAATGCTCTAATAATGATGATCATCACACTTTAATTTACTCACAACTAATTGTGAAAACTCATAATAATAGAACGGTGAAGTTGCTTGGCAATTTATCTCGGACTGGCTATGAAAATGCCATAATAGGTAGGTATGGTGGCTGTTTTGAGGAAAGGTGTAAGGATGGTTTAATGTACTGGCAAAAGTAGCGCGGTACTAAAGTGGCTAGATGATAACCCACAAGTATAGGGGATCATAACAGTTTTTGAGGGTAGAGTATTCAACCCAAATTTATAGATTCGACACAAGGGGAGCCAAAGAATATTTGTAAGTATTAGCAGCCGAGATGTCAATTCAGCCACACCTGGAGATTTAATATCTGCAACAAAGTGATCAGTAGCATAGTAGTATGATAGTTTTGATAGAAGTAGTAATGATAGCAATAGTAACGGCAACGACAATGGTAGTTTTGTAGCAATTGTAATAGTAGCAGCAACGATAGTAAGTTAGCAAGACCAATATATGGAAAAACTTGCAGGCAGTGGATCTGTAATATCGTTGGATAATATTCATCGTATAACAGTTATAACCTAGGGCGACATAGAACTAGCTCCAGTTCATCGATATAATGTAGGCATGTATTCCATAAATAGTCATACGTGCTTATGGAAAAGAACTTGCATGCCATCTTTTATCCTACCCTCCCGTGGAAGCAGGGTCCATAAGTAAACTAAGGGATATTAAGGCCTCCTTTTAATATATAACTGGAACAAAGCATTAACACATAGTGAATACATGAACTCCTCAAACTACGGTAATCACCGGAAAGAATCCCAATTGCTTTCACCTTGGGGCATGCGGATCCTAACACGTAGTAGGTGCATATGACTTGCAAGATCGGATCAAGAACATAGATATAATGGTGATAACATAAATGGCCCAGATCTGAAATCATGGCACTCGGGCCCTGCTACGTCTCTATCGTATCTATAGTTTTTGATTATTCCATGCTAATATTATACAACTTTCACATATTTTTGGCAACATTTTATATGATTTATTGGAATAACATATTGATCCAGTGCCCAGTGCCAGTTCCTATTTGTTACATGTTTTTCGTTTCGTAGAATATCCATATCAAACGAAGTCCAAACGCGATAGAAATTTATGGAGAATTATTTTAAAATATATGTGATTTTTGGGAGGTGGAATCAACGCAAATGGAGGCCCACGGCCTCCACAAGACACCAGGGCACGACATCCTATGGTGATATGAGTGGTATATTTTATTATGGTGATGTCCTACGGTGCCCTCCGAGTGGTGAAAACGTGAGGGACCCCCGCTGTAGGGTGTTGCAATATGTTCATGATTCTCTTATAGTGGGTGACATGAGTGACAGAAACACAAACCCAAGTAAGGGGTTTGTTGTGTATGGGAGTAAAGAGGACTTTATACTTAAGGCTATGGTTGGGTTTTTACCTTAATGATATTTAGTAGTTGCGGATGCTTTCTAGAGTTCCAATCATAAGTTCATATGATCCAAGTACGGAAAGTATGTTAGCTCACGCCTCTCCCTCATATAAAATTGCAATAATGATTATCGGTTTAGTTATCAATTGCCTAGGGATAAATCTTTCTCTTGTGTTACAAAAAGCTTTCTACTACACTACTAAGTTTATTATCTTGTAATTTATTCTTAGTTTTATTCTCGCAAAGTACTTCTAGCCAGTTTTATTCTTGTTCTAGGTAAAGCAAACGTTAAGTGTGCATGAGGGAATATTTGTTCTACCTTTAGCTACTCGTTGGGTTTGATACACTTACTAATAAAAAAAGGCTACAAACAATCCCCTACACTTGTGGGTTATCAGGCCCTAGTGACAAGCATTAATCATATCAAAGTCATAGCAACATCAATCTCACAACATAGTGGATACTAGGGATCAAGCCCTAACAAAACTAACTCGATTACATGATGAATCTCATCCAACCTCTCGCCGACCAACGAGCCTTCGAAGGAATTTCTCACTCCCGGCGGTGAGCATCATGGAATTGGTGATGGAGGATGGTTGATGATGATGAAGACGGGAGATCCCCCTCTCTGGAGCCCCGAACAGACTCCAGATCTGGCCTCCTGATGAAGAACCGGAGATGGCGATGGCTCCATATGTAAAACACGATGAAACTTCCTGTCCTATTTTTTCTCCAAAAATAGGATTTTATAGAGTCGGAGTTAGGGTCAGCGAATCCTCGTGGGCCTCACTACCCACCAGGGTGCGCGGGAGGGGGGTGGCGTGCCCTGGTGCCTAGTGGGTAGCATGGGCCTCCTCTCCGGTGAATTTTGCTCCAGTATTTTTCTTTTATTCGAAAATAATTCTCCAAAAAGTTTCGTCCAGTTCCGAGAACTTCTATTTCTGCACAAAAACAACACCATGGTAGTTCTGCTGAAAACAACATCAGTCCGAGTGAGTTTCATTCAAATCATGCAAATTAGAGTCCAAAACAAGAGCAAAAATGTTAGGAAAAGTAGATACGACAGAGACGCATCAACTCCCCCAAGCTTTACTCATTGCTTGTCCTCAAGCAATTCAGTTGACAAACTGAAAGTGATAAAGATAAACTTTTACGAACTCTTTTGTTCTTGTGTCCATATATATATATATATATATATATATATATATATATATATATATATATATATATATATATATATATATATATATATATACCCAAGTTTTCCGCATAACTAATCTTGCAAATGATAACCCTTAGGAATTATAATTACTCATATCAATGACATAATCAACTAGCGAGCAATAATAAAATATCTCAAATGTTAACACTTTGTCAAAACAATAATGATACAATATGACAATAATGAGATCTCGCTAGCCCTTTCTGAGACTGAAAAACATAAATGCAAAGCACCTCCAAAGCTCAAGCAGCGACTATACATTGTAATTCATGGTAGAATAGATCCAGTCATGCTAGCCCTTAACATTAACTATACTCAATGCATAGTGCTCTCAGCACCGGTGCTTATTTGAGAAGGTGATGACTCAACATAAAAAGTAAATAGATAGTCCCTTCGCAGAGGAAAGGAGGGATTTGCAGAGGTGCCAGAGCTCAAAGCTTAAATCGGAGATAAATATAATTTTGGGAGGTATACATTTCCTGTCAACGTTATGACCAAGAGTTTTCAATATCTTAGATGCTAAAAAAATTAGCGCTGGTTCCCAAGCGTTAAAACTAAAGTTTACTCCCCCTCCACAGCAAATAGAAGCCATGGCTAGCCGAATCCTTGGGGCCCTCCATACCAACAGCAGTTCAAGGGAGTTTGTTTCATTATTATTGTGATTTTGATTATGGGACTGGGTATCCCTGTTACCAGCCCCTCTCATGCAAGGACGAGTGAATAAACACTCATCATGAGAATAACCCGCTTAGCATGGAAGATACTGACCACCCCTGTCGCTCCATGATTGGTACGGGCACACAAAACATATGCTCGTCTGAATATTTAGAGGCCGAACATGCAAATTTACTTGGAACAGCAGAGTAATACCGCATATAGGTAGATATGGTGGACTCATCTAGAATAACTTTGGTTTAAGGATTTTGATGCACAATCAGTATTCCCGCTTAGTACACGCGAAGACTAGCAATTAGGTTGAGAAGCGACCAACTAGAGAGCGAAAACATTCATAATCATGCAATGAGAATAATTACCATTGAGTACTAGCATGAGGATATAGACACCTTGAACATAAATATCGTGGAGGCTATGTTGGTCTTGAATCAACTACATGCGTGAACATGTGCCAAGTCAAGCCACTCAAAACATCCAGAGGAGGATACCATATCATCATACTACATCACAACTATTTTAATGCATGTTGACACTCAAGATAAATCATTATCCACTCCTAGCTACTTAAGCATGGCATGAACAACTATAGTCTCTAATATTCATCACAAACATGTTTAATCTTAATATGCTGAATCATGGATACAGAGTTGAACATATTAACAAAAACAAAAACAAGTTGAGTTCGTACCCACTTTTACTTACCACAATCACTTCATTAGATATCATCATTATTTCCTTTCACTTGCACGAACGAATGATATGAAAAATAATAATAGTGCAAGAGTGACGTGAACTAAGTTGGAATCTGCAAACATTTTATTTAGAGAAGAAGACAAAATAATATGGCCTCAGTGTTAGATCAACAATTATTGCATATGAGGGCCACTCAACATTTTCATCATGGTCTTCTCCTCACACTGACTCAACGAATGAAAAGAAGTTCAAAGAAACACAGTGATTTTTTTGAGTTTTTGTTTTTTCTTAAAGGAAGCGAATTAAAGAAAGAAGAAAATGAAAATGAGAAAAACTACTTACACGGGAAAGCTCCCAACAAGCAAAAGAAGCAACATGAAATCTTTTTGGGTTTTCTTTTAGTAGTACACCTAATTTAAACTAGAAAAAAAACCGAAAAGAAGCAAAACATATTTTTTTTTCTGAGTTTTCTTAAAGTTTTTCGAAACACACAAGAAGAAAGCAAGAAAGAATAAAACTAGCATGGATGATATAGAGAAAAAATTTGGACACAAATGGAATAAAGTGTGTGAACATGAATGTAATGTTGGTAAAAATACATACTCCCCCAAGCTTAAGCTTTAGGCCTAGCTTGGTAATCACCACCCGTAGTAGCCATCCGCTCCCGTGTTGAAGTGCTGAGGCGGTGGCACCTGAGCATCCCACTCCTGGTGCTCCTCCTCTGCCGTTGCCTGGGTGTTCCGGTAGGCAATAATGTCCTCTGGTAGGATAGTGTATCCGTTCCTGGCATATGATTCAAACAAAGCAGGTGCAGGCAACAGGATAGTATCACGAGTATCCTCACTAAAAACCAAGTTATAACGAATGTTGTTAAAAGAATCAACAACATTTGTAAAGTGGTGAGCTACCATCGCTTGGTGATCTAGATAAACTCCGGGTAAAGGAAAGTCGTGGGGGTGTATCTGAATATTAAAACGTCTCGCTAAGCGAGTGGCATAAATACCACAGTGGATTTTGCCCTTAGTTCTGTTAAGGTGCTGACAATGTGCAATAATGGCCCCTGGGTTAAAAGTATGATCATTGTGAAGTGCACGACGTAAAATGGCGAGGTTAGCGGCACTAAGTATACTACACTACTCTCTGGTAGTCAGACACTTTGAGTTAAATAGAGCAAAGTAATGCACAGAAGGAAACCGCATGCTAGTGGCTGTGTCTTTTGACACGCCTCTTCCCTCACCCACTGTCAAAGTGAGGAGGAAGTCCTCAAACTCTGACGGTCTAGGCTCTCTCAATTCCCCACCAGGAGGAACTAAACATATCTCACAAATTCGGTGAGCGGTATCTGACGGGTTTCAGAATATAAATTAAACCGCACTGAAGGAGGTCCGTGCCTATTCATAAAATAAATTTTTTGCACAAAGGAATTCGTGAGGGTATGGTGTTGATCAGACTCATCTGCGAGGAAGTTGGTGAGTCCAGCATTTGCAATGAATTGCACAAACTCTTGGTGGAATCCAGCTTCTTCCATGAAGGCAATGTGCTGCTATTCGCATGACCGCACCTCCATTCATCGCGGAGTGTTGATGTCAACAACCGATAATTCACCAACGACTCCCTTAGCATTCTTCTTGGAGCTCCTTCAAAATAAGTCCATCTTCCTAAGAATTTTTTTTGAATTTTTTGGGCCACTAAATAAAGTTAGCAAAACTTCACAAGATTGATAGCAACTACTCATATTGAAAGCACAAGTGCTCCCTGGGTGATTTTGGTAATTAATGACAACATATCCCATGTTGGACTAATACCTTTACCTAGTGTATTTCAGATAAGTTCAACATTGGAGTGGCAAGGACAAGAGGATGTGGAACCCTTTCAACCTGTCAAGGACAAGAGGATGTGGAACCCCTTCAATATGCTAAGGACAAAGATTGGAAAAAGCTCGAGACTCTACATTTCTATTTTAGTGATCCAAGATCACATTGAGTCCATAGGAAAGCCAATCTATACCTATACTAATTAGGCACTCCCTATAAATTCCCACGTTAATCAGTAATTAGGAGCCGTTAATCTTGTGGGACCGAATTATTACGGTGTAGATCTACTGAAATTTTAAACATCAATCTACAAAAAAAAACATGAGTCAAAGACAAATTCTCTTTTTTGATCTATATATAGACAAATTCTATTTGGCCGATCTATCTTTTTTTTACTCACTATATGAGCTTTGACGTTTAATCTTTTTCTTTGACCTGTTCACGTTTAACATTGAAAGAGCTTTCACGTTTAATCCCTCAAATATATTGGATCTGTTGTATTTTATCAATCTGACCGTCCATTGGCAGCTGCCTTACATATTCGCATAGGAAATATTTAAAATACAGAGTCCTATTCGCATTAGAAAAAAATCTAGGAGGCCAATGGAAAGAAAAATAATCCCTCCACGCTTCCCATGCAGGAAATCTCCGTGGTCTCAACGTCTCCTACGATTCCTCTATTTCCTATACCACACGATGTCCGCCGCCGCCTCAAGCTGCTCCAGCCGTCGGCTCATACATGAAGTTTTCCGGCAAGTTCAAGATTTCCTCCGTCCCATGATCTCACAATAACCAGGGCCTCCCAGAGGTTCCCAACGCCAGTGTCTGACCTGCCTCTCAGCGTGTTTCCCTTGGATTCTTCGCATAGCGGCTCGCTGATTGTCTTCATATGTACGCATCTAGGCTGCACCTGCCAACATTTGGCCTGCCCTTCGGTGTATGGTCCATGACTTCTACCAATAGTGGCACATTGATGTTTTTCTCTGTACGCATCTCCGCCACGTCCTAGATAGACTGTCATCGGCGCTTGCATCCAAGTTGAGGTGTTGTTGCCGCATTTTATTTTGCACGGTGATCATCGACCGGTTATAGGGCGCTGCAGGACTCGAAGGCCTGGCGGTACTGCTCCTCGACATGGAGAGCTGGTGTGCTGCTCCTCAGCAGCTTTGAGCGGTCTGCTAATAGGAGGCGTGAGGCGAGCTGCAATACTTCATGCACATAAACAGCGCAACGGCAAGAGCTATACAATATCACATTCGTACGTATGTATTCTCCTTTCCATAGGACCATCAATTTCTTCTGATCGCTCAACCTCTAGATATTTATACGTTTGATTCATATTTTCTTTTTCCAGATATTCTGCACCCCGCAGGAGACATTTATAATTTAAGTGGTGTACATGTACTATATATACCTACAAGAAGATTACCTATGTTCGTGACTCTACAAGTACTGAGAAAAGTTTGAACTAGAAATATATAGATCCTGCAGCACGTGGTTAGTTTACAATATAACGATGGTCATCAATCGGTTATAGGGCACTCCAGGGCTGGAAGGACATGGAGAGCTGGTGGTGTTGGTGCTTCTTGGCACCTTGGAGCGGTCTGCTAATAGGAGGTGTGAGGCGAGCTGCAAGACTTCAGGAACACAAACAGCGCAATGGCAAGAGCTGTACAATATCACATTGGAATGTATGTTTTCTCCTTTCCATAGGACCATCAATTACTTCTGATCGCTCAATCTATAGATATTTATACGTTAGATTCATATTCTCGATTTTCAGAATTCTGCACCCCGCAGGAGACATTATATATTTAAGTGGTGTACATGTACTATATATACCTACAAGAAGATTACCTATGTTTGTGACTCTACAAGTACTGTCAAAATTTTGAACTAGAAATATGTAGATCCTGCAGCACGTGGTTAATTAGATTTTTGTTATTTACTAGCGAACAATACTTGATAAATTAGGATATTCGCTATTTACAAGGAACGGTCTATAGCAAGCAGCAGCGAGATCAGTTAGCTTTCTCATATTATATACTTGGATCTGTTTTTTTCTTCAGATTCTATTCCTAAATGGTTCTTGGGTACACATCCCTTTTCCAGGTTTGTTTCTCTTTTTTCTCCTCATAGTCTATCCCATGAATATTATATTCCCTTTTCTATCAGGTTTCTAAAGTGTATGATTATTTTGCTTCCAGGGTTATTCTGGCCATGCCTTGGCTTTCACTTAGATGGACAAGAGTTTCTTCTTCAATGAGACACCCAGCTGCAAGTTGTTGTTTGACCAATTGTGAGATGTCTCACAGGCACCGAATGGATGTTTATAATGTTGATCTATCTACATATCATGTGGTACGTAGCCCAGAGAGGAGCAGTATGATGGTTGGTCCAAAACTAAGCTCAATCTTAGCATGGGATCACTGCCGAGACTTCACTCTCTTAACAAGTAACATCATTGCTTACACCAGGTTAGAGAAGCTTCCTTTTGAAAAAAATCAACTTTTAGCATTGGAAGTTTTAAATATTGAGATCAGTAGATTGTGCAATTTCCATTTCTTTAGGTGACATACGAGAACACCCTTGATGTATTTGATTTCTTTTGTTTTTCTTACTAAAATCAGGAAGTACTATCCTTTTCATTAAAATAATGATAACGCTTTGAGTTCTAAGTACAATTAACCATGGGATCAAAACACAGAAAGTAAATGCTAGAGCATTTAAACTTGGCATGCCATGAAGTTATTAAATAGGAAACCATACTTACTGATTGTGCTATAAAATAATGACTGCTACACCCATTACAAGATATAATAGTTCAACATGATGATCATCGCGAGGAGCCACCATGGAACGTGACTCTGTAAAAAAGGACACTAATTTTGACACAAATTTAGCATGTTTAGGTGAATGACCCTACAATGCCAGCACACTAGATAGATACATGAACATTAAGATTTCATTCAACCCGATTTTTTGTTCAGTCGAACTCAACAATACGGATGCTCGATGTGAGTTAACCCCTAGACAAATTCTAGATAGAAAGTGAAGAGCCTTAGATTTAATTAGTAGTTTGGCCATTTAGTATTTCCTATTTTGTGGGGTAGTAATTATCACACATGCTTACGCCATAATATCTCCAGATTCCACATCCTATATTACACACACTTTATTGCTACATTTTATTTTCATTTTGTAATTCTATATTTTGATCGGTCCGAAAAGAAATTCATTGATGTGATTAAAAATTGTGAATATTGCAGTGTGCCTTCATTGGCTATTATCTTTAATTAGTTCCCATTATTTCATTCTCCAACCAAACGCTTTTACCTCTAAACTCTCAATACCTTTGTGACGCCCGAAGACCGACGTCCCAGAAGATTCCAGAAGATTCCAGATGTTCCGGGTTGCCCGTGTGTTCTTTGTGCTTGTGTTATTTATTTTTGCATTGCATCATGTCATCATGCCATCATGTCATATTTTATTTTGCATCTCAACCTAAATAAATCGTGTGGGCCTTCGGTCCATTTAAATCGAGGGAAGAATGTCTTCTCTTTAAAACATATCATCCCAATATTTAGGGAGCTATATAATAAATATTCCATTGTGTGGAATTAACCCAAACACACTTGCATATTCCCCATGCTTCTTTATTCAAGTTTCACCGCCAAAAACCTTCCATGTTTTTATTTTCTCGTTTATCGAGGTTCCTCCAAAAACCCTCCAGCCATTTTAATTAAATTCCTCACATTTTTGTGAGTCCGGGAAGATAATTCTCTTGCCCGAATTCTCCCCCTTCCTTTCTTCTCTTTTTCTTCTTTGCTATTTTTATTTTTTACTGTTTTGAAAAATCAGCAGCAGAGAAGAGCAGCCAGGCCCAGCCACTGGACTCTTTTTGGCCCTTTTCCCTCCAACAGCTGGCCCATCTCCTTCCTTCTAGGCTCTCCTGGCCCAGGCCCACCAGCCAACATCCCTTCACTCCCTAACCCTAGGCCGACCCAGGCTCCCTCGCTCCTCTCGATCTTCCCTCAGCCGCCGCTCTCTCGCTCCCCGACCCGATCCCCTCTGGTCTCGTCTCTCCTTCCCTCGCCCGACCCTCCTTCCTCCCAGAGCCGCCGCACTGCTCGCCTTGAAGCCCTCCTGCGCCCGCGCCTCTTCCTTCCCCCGGTCGGAGGCCAGCACCTCGCCTGTCCTCCAGCGCAGCGACCCTCCTCCTCTAGCGCGAGCAGGCCGCCCCCGCGCCGAGCGTCGCGAGGAGCTCGTCCTCGCCGCGCCATGGCCCATAGCGCTGTGGCTCTCCCGTCCCCGCGTCGTGGTCCTCCAGCGCCGCGCGGGCACGCCCCGACCACCTCCTCTGCCCGTCGCCAGGCAGCAGCCGCGTGCAGCCTCTCTTCGTCCTCGAGCCGCCGTCCAGCAAGGCCCTGCCGCGTCGTCCCCTCCAGCGCGGGGCAACCAGCAGCGCCCTCCCTCGTCCTCGCCACCATGTCACCGCAGGCCTCCGTCTTCAGCTCCGCGGCAACCACCGGAGTCCGGCCTCCCCGTTCTGCTGCAGCGCCGAGGCCCCTGCCTCTGTCAGGCCGACCGCATGGCTACTGCTGCCTCCTTCCTTTGTCGCCGTCCGCATTTTGCTGCTGCCCGCGAGTCCCTCTGCTCGAGATCCTTGGCCATGTTCTTTTGGCAGCTCGCTGCCATAGCATGACCGAGGCAGCTTGTGTTGTGTTTTGTTGTTGTTGAAATTGCAAGACCGCCCAGGTTTTCTGCCAAGTACCACTACACCGTGACCGTCGTCGGATCTTCAAGTTCAACTACGAGGAGACCGCAAGTACCCCCTACGGCAAGTACCACGACGTCCGAGTACCACTACGACCGAGACCGAGACTGGCAAGACCGCTACGAACGTGTACAACGACCGTCGCCGAGACCAAGTACCACTACATAAAACGTGTACCCCGACGACAACTTCGACGCGACAAGTACCCCTCCGATGACAAGTACATCTACGAACGAAAACGAGCTCCGTGAACGTCTACCGTCGCCCCGTGTACCACTACTTCCACTACTACGCCTTCTTCCTCTACGGATCGCGAGAACAACTACTTCCCCTACGTCCCTCTACGATCTCGAACCGCCTCGAAACGCACGCTTCAAAGGTATAACGAGACGACCCCGTGGATGACCCGTGGATGCTTGTTGTGGTTGTATGAAATGTTTCCCGTGTGTGCACCGTGCCGTTTCGACCTTTTGTCATGTTCCTCGGTTGCCTCGTCGCCGACTCGTGGGAACCCGGTGACGGGATCGCCCCACCTTTCTTCTCGTGTGACACGATCTCCGCCACCTTCTTTTGCACCAGACTCTCAACGGGTTACCGGAACCGATATGTTGCCGTTGCATCATTTTCGGATCATTGCCGTGGCACCCTTTTCCTTCCACCACGGTGACGATGCTTCATATCTCTTATGTTAACCTTTCAATAAAAATTGCATAAACTTGATCATGTCATCCGCATCTTATTAACAACATTAATATGTGTGAATTGTTGTTGCTTTAATAATTATTAAACATGCTCATGGGGATTTTCCGGAATTATTGTTGTTCTTCCGGCCTCATTTAAATGCCTTAATAGTGTAGTTTTATTATGCTTCACCTCTTGCCATGTTAAAAACATTTAATCTTGTCTTGTTAATAAACGAGAGTCAGTTAAATAATTAAATGTGGTGTTTCGTCAATATGCAACTCGTTGCATATTGAGCTCCACTTTACTTGTAGTGTTGTTTGTGCACTTTGCCATGCCATGCATATTTAAACCAGACATGCATCATACTTGGATGTGCATCGTATGCCATGTTAATGATTGTGTGTTTACCGTGTTGTTTCTTTCTTTCTGGTTGCTTCTCTTGTTAGCTTCGGTTTCGTTCTGGAGTTGTGAGGTTTCGCTCGTCTGTTGCTCCGTCTACTTCATGGATCCGTTCTTCTCCCTTGTGGAATCCCAGGCAAGATGATCATATCCTTGGATACCTTTACTACCATTGCCATGCTTAGTTGTCTCGATGCTATCGTTACATGTCGCGCTACCCATCTTTTATGTCAGCCTCTCCTTGTTGCCATGAAACCTCTAACCTTGAAACCTTCCTAGCAAAACCACTGTTTGGCTATGTTACCCGCTTGCTCAGCCCCGCTTGCTCAGCCCCTCTTATAGCGTTGTTAGTTGCATGTGAAGATGAAGTTCGTTCCAGGAGGGAACTTGTTGTTGGATATACCACAATATCTATAATTATTATTAACACACCTATATACTAGGCATGGGTGGAAGGCTTGGCCTTTTGCTCGGTGTTTTGTTCCACTCATGCCACCTTAGGCGCCGATAAACCGGCATTATGTTCCTTGATTTTTGCGTTCCTTACACGATGGGTGAAATGGGGACCCCTTGACAGTTCGACTTTGAATAAAACTCCTCCAGCAAGGCCCAACATTGGTTTTAATTTGCCTCATAATAACAACTTAATTAATTAATTAAAATTGCATAGGGGGTCGCGTCCCCGAGGATTCTTAATTCTACATAGCAGGGGGGGCCAGTGCTGATGGTGTTGGTCCCAAACTAGAGCCACTTGCGGATACCACCCAGTTCGCTGGGATCTTCGGTATCTGTACGTACTGCTCATTCGGACGTGGCCTGAGACGAGATACGCGCGGCTACTATCAGGGTGTCGGCACGCCAGGAGGTCTTGCTGGACTTGTTTTACCATTGTCGAAATGACTTGTGCTACCGGGATGCCGAGCTTGATCGGATTTTCCCTAAGATAAGGGGTGATGATATTATATTTATCACTTCAGCTAATCGTGAGAGCTTGTGATGGGCTAAGTTGGAACACCCCTGCAGGGTTATGATCTTTCGAAAGCCGTGCCCGCGGTTATGTGGCAGATTGGAATTTGTTAATGTCCGGTTGTAGAAAACTTGACAGATGATCCGAAGTAAAACACACAACTGGTGAGTAACCGTGACTGTCTCTTTTCACTTTGAGAAGAGAACACGGTGGGGTTATGTTTGACCGTATGTAGTCAGGATCTTTAGCGATCACCTTTTGCGACCGTTTGCGTAGATGCTCATCTTTTTCTGGTACTCGTAAGTTAGCCACCATATTATGCTTAGCCGCTGCTACAGCCTCACCACTTTACCTCTTCCTACCCATAAAGCTTTGCTAGTCTTGTTACCCATGGTTATGGGATTGCTGAGTCCTCGTGGCTCACAGATACTACAACACCAGATGCAGGTTCAGCCGAGTTTGAAGCAGGAGTTGGATCAGTTCTTCACCGGGAGCTCGATGAAGTTTGTGGCCGTATGCTTGCGACGTTTCGACGATCAGTAGTGGTTTCTACTAGGATTCGATCCTGACCTGTGGCTTTATGTTGTTTGGTATCTTTCTTTTGGTTCTTCACCCGTAGTCGGGTTGTGATGTTTTGAATGATGTATTGTTTATGTATTGTATTGTGTGAAGTGGCGAGTGTAAGCCAACTATTTCATTTTGCAACTTAATCCCTCTTTTACATGAGTCGTGCAAAGATACCAAACTTGAGATCATTCTAGGATGGGCTTATACCTTTAAGTCGTGCCTCGACACGTAGGAGGTATAGTCCCATCCTGGGCATTACAAGTTGGTATCAGAGCCTTCTCCGACCTAGAAGCCCCCACTATTTGATCAAATCGTTGACGGTTGAGTCTAGGCACACACTGAAAATGTTTTGAGTCCTATATTATATCGGAGAGTAGGATTTCTTTGCTTCTCATCCCCTTTCTCTCTGGTGAGGACTCCTGACGTCTACTCTTGACTCTTCTACTTTCAAAAATTGCATCAATTTTTTTTAGGATCTTGCGAGTATTGTTTGGATTGTTTCGATGTCTTTGTGACGAGAACATTGTTCTCGATGCCTCCTGTCATTAGGGGTTGTGGCAGTGTCCCGGGGAGTTGAGCTCCGAGGTGTTGTCGTCACAAATCCATCGCGGCAGTACTAGAATACTTAAGACGGCCGACATCGAAAACTCTCCTATGCGGTTAGTGGCAAGATAACCCCGACATCACCCAGTACTGGGGAGGTAGTTCGGGAGTATTGCCATAGCTTGTATAGTGGATGCGTTTCGAAGGTCCGAGGTAAACAGTTTCCGAGAAAGACTGGTTACGTGTTGAAGGATGGATACACCTGGATGTAGGTTTAGAGTTGATTGCGCGGTGCTTCCCGTGTATCCCCAACACCTGATTGCATAACTGGAAACTTTCGGAAATCTATAGGCGGGTTCATCTTGTAGTTCTAGGCATTCTTCCAACGGATGCATGATATGAAGTTCGGGGTTCTACATTGAGTGAAGTGGTTTTATGGACTTGTTCCGATCGGGAGTTGCATCTTAAAGGGTCCTTGGCTATGCTGATCCGGGGATTGCAAAACCCTTTTGTAACACGTTCCATGAGCTTTCAGCACGAATATGTCGGACGAAGCTTCTATCTTGTATTTGTTCTATCTGATCCTTGTTCCTTTTTATTTTTCATTTTGTTCTCCAAGTGGCTTCTCGACAAGTGATGTACCTACAGAATTCATTCGTTCAATCCTCTGTTCGAATGATATTGTGAAGATGATGCTGCAACACATCTATCCTTTGTTTTGTTTTGATTCTGGTATTTGAGTTGCTTCGATGTCAAATGTTGATTCCATACCTTTCGTAATCTGTATTCTCATATTTCTATGGGAGTGCTAGTCCTTCTTAACCATCGAGATTTTCATGTTAATCCTTTTTCAACCGGTGTGCTTTCTCTTCAAGTTATTCAATACGGACGTCGTTGAGAAATCCGACGATTTGTATGTTTCATTCATCCCAAGTTGTCTTTGTTTTCCCCACCCTCCCACCCTTCTTCTTCTTGGAGCCAGCAATTCTCAAATGAAGTATCCATTTTATTCATGTGATATTTCTTCATTCTTTTCCTTCAATGTTCTTATCCGGTGCTTTATCGTGAAGACGCTCAAGAGCTTCAAGTTCATCATTCTTTTGTTCTCAATTCTGCCGGTGGATGTAATTCAAGATTTCGGTGTTGATCTTATCCTTTTCCTCATTTCACAATGCTTTCTTATTCTGGTGCATCAATTAATCATTCTCCTCTTGCTATTCATATCCGGAGAGCTGAAGGTATCTCAGATGGTTCATAATTCCATTCTTAATCCGTTCAAGCAATTATTTTTTGAGGATTGTTATCTTATTCAAGCCATTTAATTCAACCGGTGCAATATCTCTTAAGCAATCTTTTTCAACGGTGATTTCTTTGAGTGGGCCCTAACCCACAGGTCTTTTCCCAGGATCTCACCTGACTCTTCTTTTCCGGAGTTATTTTGAAATTCCTTTCAAGCGTGACGTAAGAATGATTCCATCAGTCACATGTCTTCTCCAAGATCGCTTTCAATTCCTTTTTCATCGTTGTTTCAACCCTTTTCAATTCTTCATTCCGGAGTGCTCAACAATTCTTATGGCATTTCTCGTCTTCATTCTCAGCATTTGGAGACCGGAGAAGTGTTTCTCTTAAATCTTGGCCCGTTCTCTTCAAGATTTGTGGTTCTAGCTTCATGCCATCCTCATTATTGTTTCGATTGTGGGGAATTCTTTTATACCATCCAAAGCATTTCATGAATTCTTTTCTTTGTGATCCTCCGAAAGCCATCATTTCAGAAGATTTCTTCGTTCTCAGTTTTCAACTTCGTCCTCCAAATATTCTTCATTGATGTCTTTTCGTTCGTCTCCATATTTTTTTACGGTCGTTCTTTCAAGATTACCCTTCCGTTGTTATCGTTTTAATTCATTTGTTCTTTCATAATCCTACCGGTGCTTTGTTGAAGATTTACCCAAGTTTGTGCGAGATCTCTCTTAATTCCTTGCAACGAGAATAAGTAGTATGCCAAATCCTTTGGTTGTCATCAATTTAAATTGGTGAAGGAGATGCATGACATAATTCTTATTCTTATTCCTTCAAGGTGATTTAATCTCTTTTTCCGGAGCTTGTTCATCATATCATATTCTCGGTCCTAAGTTGTTCATCTTGTTTTCCGGAGTTCCAAGCTATTTCAAGCATCATTTCAAAACTTCATCTAATTCATCGCAGGCCTTTGAATCTTATTCTTTTCATGTTCCACTTCTCATCCTTTTGCTACCGGAGTTCTTCATGGTGGTTCATCATCAATTAATTCATCCTCGAAGTCTTCATCAAGATTCTTGTTGGAGCTCAAGCATTCTTCATCATGATTCCAATTGCAATTCTTTCTACCTTATCTTTTCAGGTGGTGTTATGCCATTCTTGACAATTCCATCATGTTTTATGATTCACGAGTTGACAAGAATGAGATAGTTAGAACCATCATTTCTTTCTCTCTACGAGATACTTTCAACCCCTCATTTTTATCTCTTGGAGTTATCTTGGGTTGTATTTCACCTAAAAGCTTTCCCTAAGAATTGTTGCAATTATGGTGCTTATAAATGACCCAAGTTCTTCATTTATCATTCCGGGGAGATAAGTTTATCGTCTCCTTGTTGATCTCAATCCAATCAATTGTTTTCGTTAGTGGCTGGTTGTCACCTCTTAATTTTGAGATGTTTTCCATAAGCCCACATCGAGCTTATTCTTTTCATTGTTGATTTTTTTCCAACAACTCCGTTCAATCATTCTTCGTAAGGATGCTCTTTCAAATTCAATTTTGAGAGAAGTTGTCATTTTTCTTCTCCATTTTATTTCTTTCATTGATCTATATGCTATTCTTTCGTTCCGGAGGCATTGTGATGTTGATCTCTCCAAATCATCATCTCGTTTTTTTATTCGAGATCATGTTCTTTCCCTTGCTTATCATTTAACCGGAGTGTTGTATTCTTCATTCTAGTTCTGTCATCTTTTCATGTTTTGCCTCTCTTTTTCAACCGGAGTGCTGTCTGAATCTTTCTTACCCCTTGTGCCATTCTTTCAATGTTCCGGAGGCTGTGTGTTGTTGTTTTCATCATGTATCATCCCATCTTCTCAAGTTCATGTTTAATTCCTTCCATTTTCAAACGGAGTGCTGTCCAAATTCTGTCATTCTTATTCCTTGGCTATACCGTTGCAGTTTCATATTCTTTTGTCATCCGTGAGCTCTTGTTTCATGTCTTTCAACCTTCAAGGTTCTAATATTGTTCCATGTTCCTCCTTTTACCGAAGTGCTCTTAACTTCGTTCATCTCTGTTCTATTCTTCTTTCAATTTGTTCAACCTCTCAAGGTTCTTTGGTTTCACTCGTCTGTCAAAGAAGCAACTTTGTTTTACCTCTTCCTCTTCCGTTTTTACCCGGTGATATCTCTAGGATCTCGGGTCGAGATCCTCTATTAGTGTGGGAGAGTTGTGACGCCCGAAGACCGACGTCCCAGAAGATTCCACAAGATTCCAGATGTTCCGGGTTGCCCGTGTGTTCTTTGTGCTTGTGTTATTTATTTTTGCATTGCATCATGTCATCATGCCATCATGTCATATTTTATTTTGCATCTCAACCTAAATAAATCGTGTGGGCCTTCGGTCCATTTAAATCGAGGGAAGAATGTCTTCTCTTTAAAACATATCATCCCAATATTTAGGGAGCTATATAATAAATATTCCATTGTGTGGAATTAACCCAAACACACTTGCATATTCCCCATGCTTCTTTATTCAAGTTTCACCGCCAAAAACCTTCCATGTTTTTATTTTCTCGTTTATCGAGGTTCCTCCAAAAACCCTCCAGCCATTTTAATTAAATTCCTCACATTTTTGTGAGTCCGGGAAGATAATTCTCTTGCCCAAATTCTTCCCCTTCCTTTCTTCTCTTTTTCTTCTTTGCTATTTTTATTTTTTACTGTTTTGAGAAATCAGCAGCAGAGAAGAGCAGCCAGGCCCCAGCCACTGGACTCTTTTTGGCCCTTTTCCCTCCAGCAGCTGGCCCATCTCCTTCCTTCTAGGCTCTCCTGGCCCAGGCCCACCAGCCAACATCCCTTCACTCCCTAACCCTAGGCCGACCCAGGCTCCCTCGCTCCTCTCGATCTTCCCTCAGCCGCCGCTCTCTCGCTCCCCGACCCGATCCCCTCTGGTCTCGTCTCTCCTTCCCTCGCCCGACCCTCCTTCCTCCCAGAGCCGCCGCACTGCTCGCCTTGAAGCCCTCCTGCGCCCGCGCCTCTTCCTCCCCCCGGTCGGAGGCCAGCGCCTCGCCTGTCCTCCAGCGCAGCGACCCTCCTCCTCTAGCGCGAGCAGGCCGCCCCCGCGCCGAGCGTCGCGAGGAGCTCGTCCTCGCCGCGCCATGGCCCATAGCGCCGTGGCTCTCCCGTCCCCGCGTCGTGGTCCTCCAGCGCCGCGCGGGCGCGCCCCGACCCCCTCCTCTGCCCGTCGCCAGGCAGCAGCCGCGTGCAGCCTCTCTTCATCCTCGAGCCGTCGTCCAGCAAGGCCCTGCCGCGTCGTCCCCTCCAGCGCGGGGCAACCAGCAGCGCCCTCCCTCATCCTCGCCACCACGTCACCGCAGGCCTCCGTCTTCAGCTTCGCGGAAACCACCGGAGTCCGGCCTCCCCATTCTGCTGCAGCGCCGAGGCCCCTGCCTCTGTCCGGCCGACTGCATGGCTACTGCTGCCTCCTTCCTTTGTCGCCGTCCGCATTTTGCTGCTGCCCGCGACTCCCTCTGCTCGAGATCCTTGGCCATGTTCTTTCGGCAGCTCGCTGCCATAGCATGACCGAGGCTGCTTGTGTTGTGTTTTGTTGTTGTTGGAATTGCAAGACCGCCCAGGTTTTCTGCCAAGTACCACTACACCGTGACCGTCGTCGGATCTTCAAGTTCAACTACGAGGAGACCGCAAGTACCCCCTACGGCAAGTACCACGACGTCCGAGTACAACTACGACCGAGACCGAGACTGGCAAGACCGCTACGAACGTGTACGACGACCGTCGCCGAGACCAAGTACCACTACATAAAACGTGTACCCCGACGACAACTTCGACGCGACAAGTACCCCTCCGATGACAAGTACATCTACGAACGAAAACGAGCTCCGTGAACGTCTACCGTCGCCCCGTGTACCACTACTTCCACTACTACACCTTCTTCCTCTACGGATCGCGAGAACAACTACTTCCCCTACGTCCCTCTACGATCTCGAACCGCCCCGAAACGCACGCTTCAAAGGTATAACGAGACGACCCCGTGGATGACCCGTGGATGCTTGTTGTGGTTGTATGAAATGTTTCCCGTGTGTGCACCGTGCCGTTTCGACCTTTTGTCGTGTTCCTCGGTTGCCTCGTCGCCGACTCGTGGGAACCCGGTGACGGGATCGCCCCACCTTTCTTCTCGTGTGACACGATCTCCGCCACCTTCTTTTGCACCGGACTCTCAACGGGTTACCGGAACCGATATGTTGCCGTTGCATCATTTTCGGATCATTGCCGTGGCACCCTTTTCCTTCCACCACGGTGACGATGCTTCATATCTCTTATGTTAACCTTTTAATAAAAATTGCATAAACTTGATCATGTCATCCGCATCTTATTAACAACATTAATATGTGTGAATTGTTGTTGCTTTAATAATTATTAAACATGCTCATGGGGATTTTCCGGAATTATTGTTGTTCTTCCGGCCTCATTTAAATGTCTTAATAGTGTAGTTTTATTATGCTTCACCTCTTGCCATGTTAAAAACATTTAATCTTGTCTTGTTAATAAACGAGAGTCAATTAAATAATTTAATGTGGTGTTTCGTCAATATGCAACTCGTTGCATATTGAGCTCCACTTTACTTGTAGTGTTGTTTGTGCACTTTGCCATGCCATGCATATTTAAACCAGACATGCATCATACTTGGATGTGCATCGTATGCCATGTTAATGATTGTGTGTTTACCGTGTTGTTTCTTTCTTTCCGGTTGCTTCTCTTGTTAGCTTCGGTTTCGTTCCGGAGTTGTGAGGTTTCGCTCGTCTGTTGCTCCGTCTACTTCATGGATCCGTTCTTCTCCCTTGTGGAATCCCAGGCAAGATGATCATACCCTTGGATACCTTTACTACCATTGCCATGCTTAGTTGTCCCGATGCTATCGTTACATGTCGCGCTACCCATCTTTTATGTCAGCCTCTCCTTGTTGCCATGAAACCTCTAACCTTGAAACCTTCCTAGCAAAACCACTGTTTGGCTATGTTACCCGCTTGCTCAGCCCCGCTTGCTCAGCCCCTCTTATAGCGTTGTTAGTTGCAGGTGAAGATGAAGTTCGTTCCAGGAGGGAACTTGTTGTTGGATATATCACAATATCTATAATTATTATTAACACACCTATATACTGGGCATGGGTGGAAGGCTTGGCCTTTTGCTCGGTGTTTTGTTCCACTCATGCCACCTTAGGCGTCGATAAACCGGCATTATGTTCCTTGATTTTTGCGTTCCTTACACGATGGGTGAAATGGGGACCCCTTGACAGTTCGACTTTGAATAAAACTCCTCCAGCAAGGCCCAACATTGGTTTTAATTTGCCTCATAATAACAACTTAATTAATTAATTAAAATTGCATAGGGGGTCGCGTCCCCGAGGATTCTTAATTCTACATAGCAGGGGGGCCAGTGCTGATGGTGTTGGTCCCAAACTAGAGCCACTTGCGGATACCACCCAGTTCGCTGGGATCTTCGGTATCTGTACGTACTGCTCATCCGGACGTGGCCTGAGACGAGATACGCGCGGCTACTATCAGGGTGTCGGCACGCCGGGAGGTCTTGCTGGACTTGTTTTACCATTGTCGAAATGACTTGTGCTACCGGGATGCCGAGCCTGATCGGATTTTCCCTAAGATAAGGGGTGATGATATTATATTTATCACTTCAGCTAATCGTGAGAGCTTGTGATGGGCTAAGTTGGAACACCCCTGCAGGGTTATGATCTTTCGAAAGCCGTGCCCGCGGTTATGTGGCAGATTGGAATTTGTTAATGTCCGGTTGTAGAAAACTTGACAGATGATCCGAAGTAAAACACATAACTGTGTGAGTAACCGTGACTGTCTCTTTTCACTTTGAGAAGAGAACACGGTGGGCATATGTTTGACCGTATGTAGTCAGGATCTTTAGCGATCACCTTTTGCGACCGTTTGCGTAGATGCTCATCTTTTTCTGGTACTCGTAAGTTAGCCACCATATTATGCTTAGCCGCTGCTGCAGCCTCACCACTTTACCTCTTCCTACCCATAAAGCTTTGCTAGTCTTGTTACCCATGGTTATGGGATTGCTGAGTCCTCGTGGCTCACAGATACTACAACACCAGATGCAGGTTCAGCCGAGTTTGAAGCAGGAGTTGGATCAGTTCTTCACCGGGAGCTCGATGAAGTTTGTGGCCGTATGCTTGCGACGTTTCGATGATCAGTAGTGGTTTCTACTAGGATTCGATCCTGACCTGTGGCTTATGTTGTTTGGTATCTTTCTTTTGGTTCTTCACCCGTACTCGGGTTGTGATGTTTTGAATGATGTATTGTTTATGTATTGTATTGTGTGAAGTGGCGAGTGTAAGCCAACTATTTCATTTTGCAACTTAATCCCTCTTTTACATGAGTCGTGCAAAGATACCAAACTTGAGATCATTCTAGGATGGGCTTATACCTTTAAGTCGTGCCTCGACACGTAGGAGGTATAGTCCCATCCTGGGCATTACAACATTTTTCTCATTCCTTCCACTAATGTTGTGTTGTTTTATGTGACTGGAGGTTGCACATATTGTGGCGAACACAAACAACAGCCCATGGGAATGAACAGGTTCACTACTAAGCTAGGTTTTGGACGGCGTGACGTGCTTCTGATCAATTAGCTATTTGGTCTTCTAACCCACATATAGGTAAGAGGTGAAAATATCTACGAATTTATCATCGAGTTTGATTTATATATTTTCTTGCTTTATCTCTTTATTGCTTAGATATTGCACGAAATAAGTAGTACGCAGTTGTGGCACATTAGTTTGAGCATAAAAGCATGTACACCACAATGTATTTGTACTACATGTTATTATTTTAGTCTTTTTTTCCTAGCAATTCGATATGTTTCATTATTTTAATCAGTTGTTACACATGAATGAAAGAAGAGACAATGACACGTCAAAATCACTAGAAAAGGTTATTTTGGGTTTAGACAAACAATTAGATGTCCGGCAAAAAAAGATAAACAATTAGATGGGCATGTGAAGCAATATTAGATGGATGTTCAATCAGGGTCACTTCTATCATTGTATGCATACTATAGTATTGTGATGACCGGGGGTGACAAGTTTGTTGGGCTGATGTGTGATGACAACACAATGCAGGAGTTCTTTAGCAGGGGCAAAGAGTCAAGATGCAGCAATGCATATGCATCGTGCAACATCAAGTGAACAAATGGCGTGGCAGGAGAAATTATGGGGATGGATACGAGCACTACAGTTGTCCTACTAAAAAGAAGTTATTTTGATGTTTCTGATCAAGACATTCTTTAATAAGGAAATCCATTAACTTATGAACAAATCCATGTGGCAACTTCCATGGTTCATCTAATATCATTCTTTAAGCGATCTGATTCGGCTTTAAGTGTGTAGGTTTGGCGAGATCGTCATTTCCATCGTTCGAGTGGGACATGTTCTCAAAATGTTATGTCATTTCAATTGTTAGTAAAGACAGATAAAAATCATAATAATTAGCACCCTAGCCCGTGCAAGCGCACGGGTTGACGACTAGTACTATTAAAAGGGGATTAGGTGTTGCTTAATGATCTGGTTGCTCAAGTGCTTAGTGATATTGCTCCAAAACCCTCAGCCACTTTCTCAAATTCCACATATCTCCAAAACCTAAAGTCAAACTCGGCCCCACCAATTCGATCCATCTGGCGCCACCGAGTTCATCTGACATAGCTACTGCAAGAAACCCTAGACAATTCAGTCACACCGATACGGATCTCAGTCTCACCGAGATGGCCTTGCAAACTTTCTATGATCCTGTTGTAATTATTTTGGTCTCACCAAAATGTCCAATCGGTCCCACCGAGTTTGCTTGAACAACTCTCTGTTTGCTCCTTTGCTGAAATTAAAGGAAATATGCCCTAGAGGCAATAATAAAGAAGTTATTTGTATTTCCTTATATCATGATAAATGTCTTTTATTCATGCTAGAATTGTATTAACTGGAAACTTAGTACATGTGTGAATACATAGACAAAACAAAGTGTCCCAAGTATGCCTCTACTGGACTAGCTCATTGATCAAAGATGGTTATGTTTCCTAGCCATAGACATGAGTTGTCATTTAATCAATTGGATCACATCATTAGGAGAATGATGTGATGGACAAGACCCATCCGTTAGCTTAGCACTTTGATCGTTTAGTTTTACTGCTATTGCTTTCTTCATCACTTATACATGTTCCTATGACTGTGAGATTATGCAACTCTCGAATACCAGAGGAACACCTTGTGTGCAATCAAACGTCACAACGTAACTGGGTGATTATAAAGATGCTCTACAGGTGTCTCCGAAGGTGTTCGTGGTGTTGGCATAGATCAAGAATAGGATTTGTCACTCCGAGTGTCGGAGAGGTATCTCTGGGCCCTCTCGGTAATACACATCATAATAAGCCTTTGCAAGCAAATGACTAATGAGTTAGTCACGAGATGATGTATTACGGAACGAGTAAAGAGACTTGCCGGTTATGAGATTGAACTAGGTATTGAGATACCGACGATCGAATCTCGGGCAAGTAACATACCGATGACAAAAGGAACAACGTATGTTGTTATGCGGTTTGACCGATAAAGATCTTCGTAGAATATGTAGGAACCAATATGAGCATCCAGGTTCCGCTATTGGTTATTGACCAGAGATGAGTCTCAGTCATGTCTACATAGTTCTCAAACCCATAGGGTCCGCACGCTTAACATTTGATGACGATCGGTATTATGAGTTTATGAGTTCTGATGTACCGAAGGCAGTTCAGAGTCTCGGATGAGATCACACACATGACGAGGAGTCTCGGAATGTCCGAGACATAAAGATCGTTATATTGGACGACTATGTTTGGACACCGGAAAGGTTTCGGGAGGTTTCGGGCAAATACCGGAGTACCGGGGGATTACCGGAACCCTCCGGGGAGCTAAATGGGCCTCATGGGCCCTAGTGGGAGAAGAGGAGGGGTGGCTGCTACTTCTCGAGCTTGCGTTGTATTCCCTCGAAGAGGAAAGGGAGATGCAGCACAGTAGCATAAGTATTTCCCTCAGTTTTTGAGAACCAAGGTATCAATCCAGTAGGAGACCACGCGCGAGTCCCTCGCACCTGCACAAACAAATAAGAACTTCGCAGCCAACGCGATAAGGGGTTGGCAATCCCTTTACGGTCACTTACGAGAGTGAGATCTGATAGAGATGGTAGTTTATATTTTTCGTATTTTTGGTTTATAAGAACAACAAATAAAAGCGATAAAAGTAAAGTAGATGTAGATTTGTGTTGAGAATAGACCCGGGGGCCATAGTGTTCTCTAGTGGCTTCTCTCAGGATAGTGATATTCTATGGCGGGTAAACAAATTACTGTCGAGCAATAGATAGAAAAGCGAATAACTATGAGACTAGTTAGGCATGATCATTGTATATAGGCATCACATCCGAGACAAGTAGACCGACTCCTGCCTGCATCTACTACTATTACTCCACACATCGACTGCTACCCAGCATGCATCTAGTGTATTGAGTTCATAAGAACAGAGTAACGCCTTAAGCAAGATGACATTATGTAGAGGGATAAACTCAAGCAATATGATATAAACCCCATCTTTTTATCCTCGACGGCAACAATACAATACGTGCCTTGCTGCCCCTACTGTCACTGGGAAAGGACACCGCAAGATTGAACCCAAAGCCAAGCACTTCTCCCATTGCAAGAACTATAGATCTAGTAGGCTAAACCAAACCAATAATTCGAAGAGACTTGCAAGGCTATTATGAGCACACATAAAAAGTTTAGAGAAGAACCAAATATCTTTCATAGATAACCTTGATCATAAACTCACAATTCATCGGATCTCGACAAACACACCGCAAAAAGAGATTACATCGAATAGATATCCTCGAAGACCGAGGAGAACTTTGTATTGAGATCCAGAGAGAGAGAAGAAGCCATCTAGATACTAGCTATGGACCCGAAGGTCTGTGGTAAAGTACTCACAACTCATGGTGAGGGCGATGATGATGATGATGAAGAACTCCGTGATGGATCCCCCTCCGGTGGAGCTCCGGAACAGGCTCCAAGATAGGATCTTCATGGGAACAGAAGGTATAGCGGTTGAATTAGGGTTTTCTCTCTGTTCACGGAGGTTCTGGGGTACGTAGACTTATATAGGAAGAAGGAGGGCACCGGGGGACGATCGAGGGGGGCACAAGGCAGGGGGCGCACCCTCAGAAGGGGGGCGCGCCCTGGGAAGGGGGCGCGCCCCCACCCTCGTGGGCCACCTCTTGATCCCTTGACGTGGTTCTCAAGCTCCGCGTGCGTGATTTTCTCCAAAAATATCTCTTGCGAAGGTTTCATTCCGTTTGGACTCCTTTTGATATTCTTTTTCTGCAAAACCCTGAAACAGGCAAAAACAGCAATCTGGACTGGGCCTTTGGGTTAGTAGGTTAGTCCCAAAAATGATATAAAAGTGAATGATAAATCCCATTAAACATCCAAGACTTCATAAATAATAGCATGGAACAATCAAAAATTATAGATACGTTGGAGACGTATCAAGCATCCCCAAGCTTAATTCCTGCTCGTCCTCGAGTAGGTAAATGATAAAGAAGGAATTTTTGATGTGGAATGCTAACCAATATAGTTTTTCAATGTAATTCTCTTAATTGTGGCATGAATGTTCAGATCTGAAAGATTCAAGATAAAAGTCTATATTGACATAAGAAATAACAGTACTTCAAGCATACTAACAAAGCAATCATGTCTTCTCAAAATACTATGGCTAAAGAAATTTATCCCTACAAAATCATATAGTGTTGGCTATGCTCCCTCGTTATCACACAAAATATTCATATCACGCACAACCCCGATTTCAGCCAAGCACTTGTTTTCATACTCTATCTTTTCAAACCTTTGAACTTTCATGCAATACATGAGTGTGAGCCATGGACATAGCACTATGGGTGGAATAGAGGTGGTTGTGGAGAAGACAAAAAGGAGGGAGATAGTCTCACATCAACTAGGCGTATCAACGGGTTATGGAGATGCCCATCAATAGATATCAATGTGAGTGAGTAGGGATTGCCATGCAACGGATGCACTAGAGCTAAATATGAATGAAAGCTCAACAAAAGAAACTAGTGGGTGTGCATCCAACTTGCTTGCTCACGAAGACCTAGGGCATTTGAGGAAGCCCATCGTTGGAATATACAAGCCAAGTTCTATAATGAAAATTCCCACTAGTATATGAAAGTGACTAAACATGAGACTCTCTACAATGAAGAACATGGTGCTACTTTGAAGCACAAGTGTGGAAAAAAGATAGTAGCAATTGTCCCCTTTTTTTCTTTTTCTTTTTTCTTTTTTTGGGCCTTTCTTTTTTTTCTTTGGCCTTTCTTTTTTTCTTTTCTTTTGGCGGAGGGGCTTTATAGATTTAGCCTTTCCTCCCATGGGACAATGCTCTAATAATGATGATCATCACACTTTCATTACAACTCGATATTACAACTCAATACTACAACAACAAAGTATGACTCTATATGAATGCCTCCGGCGGTGTACCGGTATGTGCAATGAAACAAGAGTGACATGTATAAAAATTATGCATGGTGGCCTTGCCACAAATACGATGTCAACTATATGATCATGCAAAGGCAATATGACAATATGATGCGTGTCATATGAATGGAACGGTCGAAAGTTGCATGGCAATATATCTCGGAATGGCTATAGAAATGCCATGATAGGTAGGTATGGTGGCTGTTTTGAGGAATAATATGGTGGCTGTTTTGAGGAAGGATATATAGTGGGTTTATGGTACCGGCATAAGTTGCGCGGTACAAGAGAGGCTAGCAATGGTGGAAGGGTGAGAGTGCGTATAATCCATGGACTCAATATTAGTCATAAGAACTCATATACTTATTGCAAAAATCTACAAGTCATCAAAACAAAGCAATCAACACATGCTCGTAGGGGGGAGGTTGGTAGGAGTTAACCATCGCGCGCCCCGACCTCCACACAAAGGTTGGCACTCTACAAATACCTCATGCTCTAACTTCGTCACATAGTGGTTCACCATACGTGCATGTTACGGGAGTCACTAACCTTAACACAAGTATTTCTCAATTTCATAATAACTCCACTAGAATGACTCTAATATCACTATTCTCATATCTCAAAACAATTATCAAGCATCCAACATCTCATTCTATTCAATGCACTTGGTGTGATTTTTTTTACTACATTGACATTGGATGTCTATCATGTGAAGACTAGTTTCTTTAGCCTAAACACATTACCATGCTGTTTTAATAGACTCTCAAAAGGATATAAGTGAAGCATGAGAGTTCAACAATTTCTACAAAATATTACCATCACCGTGCTCTAAAAGATATAAGTGAAGCACTAGAGCAAAAACTATTCAGCTCAAAAGATATAAGGGAAGCATATAGAGTGTTCTAAGAATTTCTAGGCCATATTTAACTCTCTAAAATAGGTGTGTCCAGCAAGGATGATTGTGACAAACTAACAAGCAGCAAAGACTCAAATTATACAAGACGCTCCAAGCAAAACACATATCATGTTGCGAATAAAAATATAGCTCCAAGTATAGTTACCGATGGATGAAGACGAAAGAGGGGATGCCTTCCCGGGGCATCCTCAAGCTTAGGCTTTTGATTATCTTGAATTTACTTGGGGTGCCATGGGCATCCCCAAGCTTATGACTTTGCTACTCTTTGTTCCATAGTCCATCAAAGCAATACTCAAAACTTGAAAACTTCACAACACAAAGCTTAGACAAAAATTCTCGTGAGCTCCGTTAGTATAAGAAAACAAATCACTACCCAAAGGTACTGCAATGAATTCATTCTTTGTTTATATTGGTGTTAAACCTACTGTATTACAACTTATCTATGGTTCATATCTTCCAATACTACTCATAGATGCATCGGAATAAGCAAACAACACACGAAAAACGGAATCTGTCAAGAACAGAACTGTCTGTAGTAATCTGCTGGTTTCGCCTACTTCTGGAACTCCAAAAAATTCAAACTAAACTGGTAAATTTGTGGAATTTGTCTACCAATCATCTGCAAAAATAACCAACTAAAAAGCACACTCCAGTAAAATCTGAAGACTACTTTAGCGAGCGCTAACGATTCTGTTGTTCACAGCAAGATCACATAAACTTCACACAAGTCTTCCCAAAGGTTCTACTTGGCACAAACACTAAACAAAACATGAAACCACATATAATCAGAGCTATATGCAATATTTATTCCCTAACAGCAACAAAAACAAAAAAAAATATAAAGTTGGGTTGCCTCCCAACAAGCGCTATCGTTTTACGCCCCTAGCTAGGCACGATACAAGATAAATCTAGGTATTGCCATCTTTGGAAGGCAATCCATAAGTGGCTCTCATGATAGATTCATATGGTAATTTGATTTTATTTCTAGAAAAGTGTTCCATGGTTTTCCTTAATGGAAATTGGAATCTAATATTTCCTTCCTTCATATCAATAATTGCACCAATCATTCTAAGGAAAGGTCTACCAAGAATAATAGGACATGAAGGATTGCAATCTATATCAAGAACAACGAAATCCACGGGCACATAATTCCTATTGGCAACAATAAGAACATCATTAATTCTTCCCATAGGTTTCTTAATAGTGGAATCCGCAAGATGCAAATTTAAAGAACAATCATCAAGCTCATGAAACCCTAGCAAATCACACAAAGTTTTTGGGATTGTGGAGACACTTGCACCAAAATCACACAAACATAGCATTCATGATCTTTTATTTTTATTTTAATAGTAGGTTCCCATTCATCATAAAGCTTTCTAGGGAAAGAAACTTCCAACTCAAGTTTTTCTTCATAAGATTGCATCAAAGCATCAACTATGTGTTTGGTGAAAGCTTTATTTTGACTATAAGCATGCGGAGAATTTAGTACGGATTGCAACAAGGAAATACAATCAATCAAAGAGCAATTGTCATAATTGAATCCCTTGAAATCCAAAGTAGTGGGTTCATCACTATGCAAAGTTTTAATCTCTTCACTCCCACTTTTAGCAATTTTAGCATCAAGATCTAAAAACTCCGAATCATTGGGACGCCTTAAAGCAGAATCATCTCCAATTCTATCTTCATCAAGATTTATACTAGAAAACAATGATCTAATAGGAGACACATCAATAACTTTCAGATCTTCATCTTTATTTTCATGCTCTTCCGGCAGCCATCTTATTGATCAAGGTGGAATGTTTATCCGAAATTTGGGCAATTAAGTTCTGAAGATGAGCAAACTGAGATTTCAAGCCATAAAATTCCTTAGACATATCATCAAGGTCTTTATTCATATACTCCATAAACTTTTTCTGTTCTTTAAGCTCACTTCTGAAAAAGTCATTATGCTCAAATTGTATAGTCATAAAATGTCTAACATTGTTTACAATCTCCTCCAGCCTCTTGAGGTGAGGGTCAACATTAATAGGGAGAGCCATAGTGACAAGCAAGCACGCCAACACACACAAGCAAACAAGAAGCAAGCGAACGATAAACACACGACGGAAAAAGGGCAAATAAAACGGCAAGGGTAAAGTGGGGGAGAGTAAAACGAGAGGCAAATAAATGTAATGCAAAGGATAAGGGTTTGTGATAGGTACTTGGTATATGACTTTTGCGTAAGCCTCCCCGACAATGGTGCCAGAAATTCTTCTTGCTACTTCTCGAGCTTGCGTTGTATTCCCACGAAGAGGAAAGGGAGATGCATCACAGTAGCGTAAGTATTTCCCTCAGTTTTTAGAACCAAGGTATCAATCCAGTAGGAGACCACGTGCGAGTCCCTCGCACCTACACAAACAAATAAGAACTTCGCAGCCAACGCGATAAGGGGTTGTCAATCCCTTTACGATCACTTACGAGAGTGAGATCTGATAGAGATGATAGTTTATATTTTTGGTTTATAAGAACAACAAATAAAAGTGATAAAAGTAAAGTAGATGTAGATTTATGTGTTGAGAATAGACCCGGGGGCCATAGTGTTCTCTAGTGGCTTCTCTCAACTGCTATCCAGCATGCATCTAGTGTATTGAGTTCATAAGAACAGAGTAACGCCTTAAGCAAGATGACATGATGTAGAGGGATAAACTCAAGCAATATGATATGAACCCCATCTTTTTATCCTCGATGGCAACAATACAATACGTGCCTTGCTGCCCCTACTGTCAGTGGGAAAGGACACCGCAAGATTGAACCCAAAGCCAAGCACTTCTCCCATTGCAAGAACTATAGATCTAGTAGGCCAAACCCAACCAATAATTCGAAGAGACTTGCAAGGTTATTATGAGCACACATAAAAAGTTCAAAGAAGAACCAAATATCTTTCATAGATAACCTTGATCATAAACTCATAATTCATCGGATCTCGACAAACACACCGCAAAAAGAGATTACATCGAATAGATCTCCTCGAAGATCGAGGAGAACTTTGTATTGAGATCCAGAGAGAGAGAAGAAGCCATCTAGATACTAGCTATGGACCCAAAGGTCTGTGGTAAACTACTCACAACTCATGGTGAGGGCGATGATGATGATGATGAAGAAGAACTCCGTGATGGATCCCCCTCCGGTGGAGCTCCGGAACAGGCTCCAAGATGGGATCTTCACGGGAACAGAAGGTACGGTGGTGGAATTAGGGTTTTCTCTCTGCTCACGGAGGTTCTGGGGTACGTAGACTTATATAGGAAGAAGGAGGGCACCGGGGGACGCTCGAGGGGGCCACGAGGCAGGGGGGCGTGCCTTGGGAAGGGGGGCGCGCCCCCACCCTCGTGGGCCACCTCTTGATCCCCTGACGTGGTTCTCAAGCTCCGCGTGCATGATTTTCTCCAAAAATATCTCTCGCGAAGGTTTCATTCCGTTTGGACTCCGTTTGATATTCCTTTTCTGCAAAACCCTTAAACAGGCAAAAAACAACAATCTGGACTGGGCCTTTGGGTTAGTAGGTTAGTCCCAAAAATGATATAAAAGTAAATGATAAAGCCCATTAAACATCCAAGACTTCATAAATAATAGCATGGAACAATAAAAAATTATAGATACGTTGGAGACGTATCACCGGCCAGGGCAGCCGCGCGCCCCTCCCCCTCTAGTACGAATTGGACAAGGAGGGGGGTGGCGCCCCCCTTTCCTTCTCTTCCTCTCTCCCTTTCCTTCTCCCCTCCTACTCCAACTAGGAAAAGAGGGACTCCTACTCCCGGTGGGAGTAGGACTCCTCCCTTGGCGCGCCCTCCTCCTAGGCCAGCCGCCTCCCCCTAGCTCCTTTATATACAGGGGCAGGGGGCACCTCTAGACACACAAGTTGATCAAGTTGAAGGAAATATGCCCTAGAGGCAATAACAAAGTTGTTATTTATATTTCCTTATATCATGATAAATGTTTATTATTCATGCTAGAATTGTATTAACCGGAAACTTAGTACATGTGTGAATACACAGACAAAACAGAGTGTCCCTAGTATGCCTCTACTAGACTAGCTCATTGATCAAAGATGGTTATGTTTCCTAGCCATAGACATAAGTTGTCATTTGATCAACGGGATCACATCATTAGGAGAATGATGTGATGGACAAGACCCATCCGTTAGCATAGCACCATGATCGTTTAGTTTTACTGCTATTGCTTTCTTCATGACTTATACATGTTCCTATGACTATGAGATTATGCAACTCCCGAATATCGTAGGAACACCTTGTGTGCTATCAAACGTCACAACATAACTGGGTGATCATAAAGATGCTCTACAGGTGTCTCCGAAAGTATTCGTGGTGTTGGCATAGATCAAGATTAGGATTTGTCACTCCGAGTGTCGGAGAGGTATCTCTGGGCCCTCTCGGTAACACACATCACAATAAGCCTTGCAAGCAAAAGACTAATGAGTTAGTCACGAGATGATGTGTTATGGAACGAGTAAAGAGACTTGCCGGTAACGAGATTGAACTAGGTATGGAGATACCGACGATCGAATCTCGGACAAGTAACATACCGATGACAAAAGGAACAACGTATGTTGTTATGCGGTTTTGACCGAGAAAAGATCTTCGTAGAATATGTAGGAGCCAATATGAACATCCAGGTTCCGCTATTGGTTATTGACCGGAGATGAGTCTCGGTCATGTCTACATAGTTCTCGAACCCGTAGGGTCCGCACGCTTAACGTTTGATGACGATCGGTATTATGAGTTTATGAGTTTTGATGTACAGAAGGTAGTTCGGAGTCCCGGATGAGATCACGGACATGACGAGGAGTCTAGGAATGTCCGAGACATAAAGATTGATATATTGGACGACTATATTCGGACACCGGAAGTGTTCCGGAAAAGTTTCGGATTTAACTGGATTGCCGGAGGGGGTTACCGGAACCCCCTACGAGGGGGGATGGTCCATAGTGGGCCTTGAAGAAAGGAGAGAGGCAGCCCATAGAGGCTAGCCGGCGCCCCACCTAGGGATCCTAGTTGGACTAGGATTGGGGGGGCGCCACCTCTCCCTCTTTTCCTTTCCCTCTCTTCCTTCTTGGTGGACTCCTACTAGGAATAGGATTGCAATCCTATTCCTAGTAGGATTGCCCTAGCCGCACCATAGGAGGCCGGCCGGCCTCCCCCCTTGCTCCTTTATATACGGGGGCAGGGGGGCACCCAAAAACACACAAGTTGAATTGTTCCAGCCGTGTGCGGTGCCCCCCTCCACAGAAACACACCTCGGTCATACCGTCGCGGTGCCTAGGCGAAGCCCTGCGCCGGTGAATACATCATATCCGTCACCACGCCGTTGTGCTGACGAAACTCTCCCGTGAAGCTCAACTGGATCAAGAGCTCATGGGACGTCATCAAGCTGAACGTGTGCTGAACGCGGAGGTGCCGTACGTTCGGTGCTTGATCGGTTGAATCGCGAAGAAGTTCGACTACATCAATCGCGTCACTTGACGCTTCCACTTCCAGTCTACGAGGGTACGTAGACACACTCTTCCCTCTCGTTGCTATGCATCTGGTAGATAGATCTTGCGTGATCGTAGGAAAATTTTAAAATACTACGTTCCCAAACAGTGGCATCATGAGCCAGGTCTATGCGTAGATGATATGCACGAGTAGAACACAATGAGTTGTGGGCGATACTAGTCATACTGCTTACCAGCATGTCATACTTTGCTTCGGCGGTATTGTGAGATGAAGCGGCCCGGACCGACATTACGCGTACGCTTACGCGAGACTGGTTTCACCGTTACGAGCACTCGTTGCTTAAAGGTGACTGTCGGGTGTCTGTCTCTCTCACTTTAGCTGAATCAAGTGTGGCTACGCCCGGTCCTTGTGAAGGTTATAACAGCACATACTTGACGAAACATCGTTGTGGTTTTGTATGCGTAGGTAAGAACGGTTCTTGCTAAGCCCGTAGCAGCCACGTAAAACTTGCAACTACAAAGTAGAGGACGTCTAACTTGTTTTTGCAGGGCATGTTGTGATGTGATATGGTCAAGACATGATGAGTTATACGGTTTTTTGTATGAGATGATCATGTTTTGTAATGTTATCGGCAACTGGCAGGAGCCATATGGTTGTCGCTTTATTGTATGAAATACAATCGCCATGTAATTGCTTTACTTTATCACTAAGCAGTAGAGATAGTTGTAGAAGCAATAGTTGGCGAGACGACAACGATGCTACGATGGAGATCAAGATGTCACGCCGGTGACGAAGGTGATCATGACGGTGCTTTGGAGATGGAGATCAAAAGCACAAGATGATGATGGCCATATCATGTCACATATTTTGATTGCATGTGATGTTTATCTTATTATGCTTCTTATTTTGCTTAGAACGACGGTAGCATTATAAGATGATCCCTTACTAAATTTCAAGGTATAAGTGTTCTCCCTGAGTATGCACCGTTGCGAAAGTTCGTCGTGCCGAGACACCACGTGATGATCGGGTGTGATAAGCTCTACGTTCAAATACAACGGGTGTAAGACAGTTTTGCACACGCAGAATACTCGGGTTAAACTTGACGAGCCTAGCATATGCAGATATGGCCTCGGAACACTGGAGACCGAAAGGTCGAGCGTGAATCATATAGTAGATATGATCAACATAAGATGTTCACCATTGAAACTACTCCATCTCACGTGATGATCGGACATGGTTTAGTTGATTTGGATCACGTGATCATTTAGATGACTAGAGGGATGTCTATCTAAGTGGGAGTTCTTAAGTAATATGATTAAATTGAACTTTAATTTATCATGAACTTAGTCCTGGTAGTATTAGCATATCTATGTTGTAGATCAATAGCTCGCGATATTGCTCCCCGTTTATTTTTTATGTTCCTAGATAAAACTAAGTTGAAAGATGTTAGTAGCAATGATGTGGACTAGGTCCGTGATCTGAGGATTATCCTCATTGCTGCACAGAAGTATTATGTCCTTGATGCACCGCTAGGTGACAGACCTATTGCAGGAGTAGATGCAAACGTTATGAACGTTTTGACAAAAGCTCGATATGATGACTACTTGATAGTTTAGTGCACCATACTTTACGGCTTATAACCGGGACTTCAAAAACGTTTTGAAACGCCACAGAGCATATGAGATGTTCCAAGAGTTGAAATTAGTATTTCATACTCATGCCCGTGTCGAGAGGTATAAGACCTCTGACAGTACTTTGCCTACAAGATGGAGGAGAATAGCTCATCCAGTGAGCATGTGCTCAGATTGTCTGGGTAGTACAATTGCTTGAATCAAGTGGGAGTTAATCTTCCAGATAAGATAGTAATTGACAAAGTTCTCTAGACACTATCACCAAGTTAGTAGAACTTCGTGATGAACTATAACATGCAAGGGATGACGAAAGAAATTCCCGAGCTCTTCACGATGCTGAAATCGGCGAAGGTAGAAATCAAGAAAGAGCATCAAGTATTGATGGTTAACCAGACCACTTGTTTCAAGTAAAGGGCAAAGGGATAGAAGGGGAACTTCAAGAAGAATGACAAGCAAGTTGTCACTCCCGTGAAGAAACCCAAAGCTAAACTCAAGCCTGAAACTAAGTGCTTCTACTGCAAAGGAAATGGTCACTAGAAGTGGAACTGCCCTAGATATTTGGCGGATAAGAAGGATGGCAAAGTGAACAAAGGTATATTCGATATACAGATTATTGATGTATATTTTACTAGTGTTCATAGCAACCCCTCGGTATTTGATATCAGTTCAGTTGCTAAAGAGTAGTAACTCGAAATGGGAGTTGCATAATGAACAGAAACTAGTTAAAGGAGGAAGTGACGATGTGTATTGGAAGTAGTTCCAAGATTGATATGATCATCATCGCACACTCCCTATACTTTCGGGATTAGTATTGAACCTAAATAAGTGTTATTTGGTGTTTGTGTTGAGCATGAATATGATTTGATCATGTTTATTGCAATACGGTTATTCATGTAAGTTAGAGAATAATTGTTGTTCTGTTTACATGAATAAAACCTTCTATGGTCATACACCCAATGAAAATGGTTTGTTGGATCTCGATCGTGTGATACACATATTCATAATATTGAAGCCAAAAGATGCAAGGTTAATAATGATAGTGCAACTTATTTGTGGCACTGCCGTTTAGGTCATATTGGTGTAAAGCGCATGAAGAAACTCCATAGTGATGGACTTTTTGAATCACTTGATTATGAATCACTTGGTGCTTGCGAACCATGCCTCATGGGCAAGATGAGTAAAACTCCGTTCTCCGGAACTATGGAGCGAGCAACCGATTTGTTGGAAATCATACATACAGATGTATGTGGACCAATGAGTGTTGAAGCACGCGGCGGGTATCGTTATTTTCTGACCTTCACTGATGATTTGAGCAGATATGGGTATATCTACTTAATGAAGCACAAGTCTGAAACATTTGAAAAGTTCAAAGAATTTCAGAGTGAAGTAGAGAATCATCGTAACAAGAAAATAAAGTTTCTGCGATCTGATCGTGGAGGAGAATATTTGAGTTACGATTTTGGTCTTCATTTGAAACAATGTGGAATAGTTTCACAACTCACGCCACCCGGAACACCACAGCGTAATGGTGTGTCTGAACATCGTAACCGTACTTTATTGGATATGGTACGATCTATGATGTCTCTTACCGATCTACCACTATCGCTTTTGGGGTTATGCATTAGAGACAGCTACATTCACGTTAAATAGGGCACCATCTAAATCCGTGGAGATGACACCGTATGAACTGTGGTTTGACGAGAAACCTAAGATGTCATTTCTTTAAGTTTGGGACTGCGATGCTTATGTGAAAAAGTTTCAACATGATAAGCTCGAACCCAATTCGGAGAAGTAAATCTTCATAGGATACCCAAAAAGAAACTGTTGGGTACACCTTCTATCACAGATCCTAAGGCAAGGTCTTTGTTGCTAAGAGTGGATCCTTTCTAGAGAAAGAGTTTCTCTCGAAAGAAGTGAGTGGGAGGAAAGTAGAACTTGATGAGGTAATTGTACCTTCTCCCGGATTGGAAAGTAGTACATCACATAAAATTGTTCCAGTGATTCCTACACCAATCAATGAGGAAGTTAATGATGATGATCATGAAACTTCGGATCAAGTTTCTGCTGAACGTCGTAGATTAAACAGAGTACGTTCCGCACCAGAGTGGTACGGCAACCCAGTTCTGGAAATCATGTTACTAGACCATGATGAACCTACGAACTATGAGGAAGCGATGATGAGCCCAGATTCCGCAAAATGGCTTGAGACCATGAAATCTGAGATAGGATCCATGTATTAGAACAAAGTATGGACTTTGGTTGACTTGCCTGATGATCGGCAAGCCATCGAAAATAAATGGATCTTCAAGAGGAAGACCGACGCAAACGGTAATGTTACTGTTTACAAAGCTCGACTTGTTGCGAAAGGGTTTCGACAAGTTCAAGGAGTTGACTACGATGAGACTTTCTCACCGGTAGCGATGCTTAAGTCTGTCCGAATCATGTTAGCAATTACCGCATTTTATGATTATGAAATCTGGCAAATGGATGTCAAAACTGCATTCCTGAATGGATATCTCAAAGAAGAGTTGTATATGATGCAACCAGAAGGTTTTGTCGATCCAAAAGGTGCTAACAAAATATGCAAGCTCCAGCGATCCATCTATGGACTGGTGCAAGCATCTCGGAGTTGGAATATACGCTTTGATAAGTTGATCAAAGCATATAGTTTTATACAGACTTGTGGTGAAGCCTGTATTTACAAGAAGTGAGTGGGAGCACTACAACCTTTCTGATAAGTATATGTGAATGACATATTGCCGATCGGAAATGATGTAGAATTTTCTGGAAAGCATAAAGGAGTGTTTGAAAGGAGTTTTTTTAAAGAAAGACCTTGGTGAAGCTGCTTACATATTGGGCATCAAGATCTATAGAGATAGATCAAGACGCTTGATAAGACTTTCGACGAGTACATACCTTGATAAGATTTTGAAGTAGTTCAAAATGGATCAGTCAAAGAAGGAGTTCTTGCCTGACTTGTAAGGTGTGAAGTTGAGTAAGACTCAAAGCCAGACCACGGCAGAAAATATATAGAGAGAATGAAAGTCATTCCCTATGCCTCAGCCATGGGTTCTATAAAGTATGCCATGCTGTGTACAAAACACGTTGTGTACCTTGCCATGAGTTTGACAGGGAGGTACAATAGTGATCCAGGAGTAGATCACTGTACAGCGGTCAAAATTATCCTTAGTAATTGGATGACTAAGGAAATATTTCTCGATTATGGAGGTGATAAAGAGTTCGTCGTAAAGGGTTACGCCGATGCAAGCTTTGACACTAAATCCAGATGACTCTAAGTATCAATCTGGATGCGTATTGAAAGTGGGAGCAATTAGCTAGAGTAGCTCCATGCAGAGCATTGTAGACATAGAAATTTGCGAAATACATACCGATCTGAATGTGACAGACCCGTTGACTAAACTTCTCTCACAAGCAAAACATGATGACACCTTATTACTCTTGGGTATTAATCACATAGCGATGTGAACTAGATTATTGACTCTAGTAAACCCTTTGGGTGTTGGTCACATGGTGATGTGAACTATGGGTGTTATTCACATAACGATGTGAACTATCGGTATTAAATCACATGGCGATGTGAGCTAGATTATTGACTCTAGTGCAAGTGGGAGACTGAAGGAAATATGCCCTAGAGGCAATAATAAAGTTGTTATTTATATTTCCTTATATCATATTAAATGTTTATTATTCATGCTAGAATTGTATTAACCGGAAACTTAGTACATGTGTGAATACATAGACAAAACAGAGTGTCCCTAGTATGCCTCTACTAGACTAGCTCATTGATCAAAGATGGTTATGTTTCCTAGCCATAGACATAAGTTGTCATTTGATCAACGGGATCACATCATTAGGAGAATGATGTGATGGACAAGACCCATCCGTTAGCATAGCACCATGATCGTTTAGTTTTACTGCTATTGCTTTCTTCATGACTTATACATGTTCCTATGACTATGAGATTATGCAACTCCCGAATACCGTAGGAACACCTTGTGTGCTATCAAACGTCACAACGTAGCTGGATGATCATAAAGATGCTCTACAGGTGTCTCCGAAAGTATTCGTGGTGTTGGCATAGATCAAGATTAGGATTTGTCACTCCGAGTGTCGGAGAGGTATCTCTGGGCCCTCTCGGTAACACACATCACAATAAGCCTTGCAAGCAAAAGAGTAATGAGTTAGTCACGAGATGATGTGTTACGGAACGAGTAAAGAGACTTGCCGGTAACGAGATTGAACTAGGTATGGAGATACCGACGATCGAATCTCGGACAAGTAACATACCGATGACAAAAGGAACAACGTATGTTGTTATGCGGTTTTGACCGATAAAAGTGTTGGGGAACGTAGTATTTTAAAATTTTCCTACGGTCACGCAAGATCTATCTACCAGATGCATAGCAACGAGAGGGAAGAGTGTGTCTACGTACCCTCGTAGACCGGAAGCGGAAGCGTCAAGTGACGCGGTTGATGTAGTCGAACTTCTTCGCGATTCAACCGATCAAGCACCGAACGCACGGCACCTCCGCGTTCAGCACACGTTCAGCTTGATGACGTCCCACGAGCTCTTGATCCAGTTGAGCTTCACGGGAGAGTTTCGTCAGCACGACGGCGTGGTGGCGGGTATGATGTATTCACCGGCGCAGGGCTTCGCCTAAGCACCGCGACGGTATGACCGAGGTGTGTTTCTGTGGAAGGGGGGCACCGCACACGGCTGGAACAATTCAACTTGTGTGTCTTTGGGTGCCCCCCTGCCCCCGTATATAAAGGAGCAAGGGGGGAGGGCTGGCCGGCCTCCTATGGTGCGGCTACGGATGCAATCCTACTAGGAATAGGATTGCAATCCTATTCCTAGTAGGAACTACCAAAGAAGGAAGAGAGGAAAAGGAAAAAGGAGGGAGAGGTGGCGCCCCCCAATCCTAGTCCAACTAGGATCCCTTAGGTGGGGCGCCGGCCAGCCCCTATGGGCTGCCTCTCTCTTTCCCTTAAAGCCCACTATGGACCATTCCCCTTCGTAGGGGGTTCCGGTAACCCCCTCTGGCAATCCCGTTAAATCCGAAACTTTTCCGGAACACTTCCGGTGTCCGAATATAGTCGTCCAATATATCAATCTTTATGTCTCGGACATTCCGAGACTCCTCGTCATGTCCATGATCTCATCAGGGACTCCGAACTACCTTTGGTACATCAAAACTCATAAACTCATAATACCGATAGTCATCAAACGTTAAGCGTGCGGACCCTACGGGTTCGAGAACTATGTAGACATGACCGAGACTCATCTCCGGTCAATAACCAATAGCGGAACCTGGATGTTCATATTGGCTCCTACATATTCTACGAAGATCTTTTATCGGTCAGAACCGCATAACAACATACGTTGTTCCTTTTGTCATCGGTATGTTACTTGTCCGAGATTCGATCGTCGGTATCTCCATACCTAGTTCAATCTCGTTACCGGCAAGTCTCTTTACTCGTTCCGTAACACATCATCTCGTGACTAACTCATTAGTCTTTTGCTTGCAAGGCTTATTGTGATGTGTGTTACCGAGAGGGCCCAGAGATACCTCTCCGACACTCGGAGTGACAAATCCTAATCTTGATCTATGCCAACACCACGAATACTTTCGGAGACACCTGTAGAGCATCTTTATGATCACCCAGTTACGTTGTGACGTTTGATAGTACACAAGGTGTTCTTACGGTATTCGGGAGTTGCATAATCTCATAGTCATAGGAACATGTATAAGTCATGAAGAAAGCAATAGCAGTAAAACTAAACGATCATAGTACTATGCTAACGGATGGGTCTTGTCCATCACATCATTCTCCTAATGATGTGATCCCGTTGATCAAATGACAACTCATGTCTATGGCTAGGAAACATAACCATCTTTGATCAATGAGCTAGTCTAGTAGAGGCATACTAGGGACACTCTGTTTTGCCTATGTATTCACACATGTACCAAGTTTCCGGTTAATACTATTCTAGCATGAATAATAAACATTTATCATGATATAAGGAAATATAAATAACAACTTTATTATTGCCTCTAGGGCATATTTCCTTCAAAAAGATCTTCATAGAATATGTAGGAGCCAATATGAACATCCAGGTTCCGCTATTGGTTATTGACCGGAGATGAGTCTCGGTCATGTCTACATAGTTCTCGAACCCGTAGGGTCCGCACGCTTAACGTTTGATGACGATCGGTATTATGAGTTTATGAGTTTTGATGTACCGAAGGTAGTTCGGAGTCCCGGATGAGATCACGGACATGACGAGGAGTCTCAGAATGTCCGAGACATAAAGATTGATATATTGGACGACTATATTCGGACACCGAAAGTGTTCCGGAAAAGTTTCGGATTTAACTGGATTGCCGGAGGGGGTTACCGGAACCCCCTACGAGGGGGGATGGTCCATAGTGGGCCTTGAAGAAAGGAGAGAGGCAGCCCATAGAGGCTAGCCGGCGCCCCACCTAGGGATCCTAGTTGGACTAGGATTGGGGGGGCGCCACCTCTCCCTCTTTTCCTTTCCCTCTCTTCCTTCTTGGTGGACTCCTACTAGGAATAGGATTGCAATCCTATTCCTAGTAGGATTGCCCTAGCCGCACCATAGGAGGCCGGCTGGCCTCCCCCCTTGCTCCTTTATATACGGGGGCAGGGGGGCACCCAAAGACACACAAGTTGAATTGTTCCAGCCGTGTGCGGTGCCCCCCTCCACAGAAACACACCTCGGTCATACCGTCGCGGTGCTTAGGCGAAGCCCTGCGCCGGTGAATACATCATATCCGTCACCACGCCGTTGTGCTGACAAAACTCTCCCGTGAAGCTCAACTGGATCAAGAGCTCGTGGGACGTCATCAAGCTGAACGTGTGTTGAACGCGGAGGTGCCGTACGTTCGGTGCTTGATCGGTTGAATCGCGAAGAAGTTCGACTACATCAACCGCGTCACTTGACGCTTCCGCTTCCGGTCTACGAGGGTACGTAGACACACTCTTCCCTCTCGTTGCTATGAATCTGGTAGATAGATCTTGCGTGATCGTAGGAAAATTTTAAAAATACTACGTTCCCCAACACAAGTTGATCTCTCCCAGCTGTGTGCGGTGCCCCCCTCCACAGAAACACACCTCGGTCATATCGTTGCAGTGCTTAGGCGAAGCCCTACGACTGTAACTTCATCCTCTCCGTCACCACGCCGTCGTGCTGACGAAACTCTCCCGCGAGGTTCTACTACATTCGGTGCTTGATCGGTTGGATCACGAAGAAGTTCGACTACATCAACCGCGTCACTAGACGCTTCCGCTCCCGGTCTACGAGGGTACGTGGACACACTCTCCCCTCTCATTGCTATGCTACTAGTAGATAGATCTTGCCTGATCATAGCATTTTTTTTGAAATACTATGTTCCCCAACAGTGGCATCATGAGCCAGGTCTATGCGTAGATGATATGCACGAGTAGAACACAAGTGAGTTGTGGACGATACTAGTCATACTGCTTACCAGCATGTCATACTTTGATTCGGCGGTATTGTTGGATGAAGCGTCCAAGACCGACATTACGCGTACGCTTACGCGAGACTGGTTCTACCGACGTGCTTCGCACACAGGTGGATGGCGGGTGCTAGTTTCTCCAACTTTAGTTGAATCAAGTGTGGCTACACCCGGTCCTTGTGAAGGTTAAAACAACACATACTCGACGAAATGTCGTTGTGGTTATGTATGCGTAGGTAAGAACAGTTCTTGCTAAGCCCGTAGCAGCCACGTAAAACTTGCAACAACAAAGTAGAGGACGTCTAACTTGTTTTTGCAGGGCATGTTGTGATGTGATATGGTCAAGACATGATGAGTGATACGTTATTGTATGAGACGATCATGTTTCGTAAAGTTATCAGCAACTGGCAGGAGCCATATGGTTGTCGCTTGATTGTATTAAATATAATCGCCATGTAATTGCTTTACTTTATCACTAAGCGGTAGCGATAGTCGTGGAAGCAATAGTTGGTGAGACGACAACGATGCTACGATGGAGATCAAGGTGTCGCGCCGGTGACGATGGTGATCATGACAGTGCCTTGGAGATGGAGATCAAAAGCACAAGATGATGATGGCCATATCATGTCACATATTTTGATTACATATGATGTTTATCTTATTATGCTTCTTATTTTGCTTAGTACGACGGTAGCATTATAAGATGATCCCTTACAAAATTTCAAGGTATAAGTGTTCTCCCTGAGTATGCACCGTTGCGAAAGTTCGTCGTGCCGAGACACCACGTGATGATCGGGTGTGGTAAGCTCTACGTTCACATACAACGAGTGTAAGCCAGTTTTGCACACGCGGAATACTCGGGTTAAACTTGATGAGCCTAGCATATGCACATATGGCCTCGGAACACTGGAGGCTGAAAGGTCGAGTGTGAATCATATAGTAGATATGATCAACATAAGATGTTCACCATTGAAAACTACTCCATCTCACGTGATGATCTGACATGGTTTAGTTGATTTGGATCACGTGATCATTTAGATGACTAGAGAGATGTCTATCTAAGTGGGAGTTCTTTAGTAATTTGATTAATTGAACTTTAATTTATCATGAACTTAGTACCTGATAGTATTTTTTGCATGTCTATGTTGTTGTAGATCAATGGCCCGTGCTACCGTTCCTTTGAATTTTAATGCATTCCTAGAGAAAGCTAAGTTGAAAGATGATGGTAGCAATTACATGGACTGGGTCCGTAACTTGAGGATTATCCTCATTGCTGAACAGAAGAATTATGTCCTTGAAGCACTGCTAGGTGACTAGCCCCCCTCCCGCTAATGTGGACGCTTTGAACGTCTGGCAGACGCGGTCTGATGACTACACAATAGTTAAGTGTGCCATGATTTACGGCTTAGAACCCGGACTTCAACGACGTTTTGAACGTCATGGAGCATATGAGATGTTCCAGGAGTTGAAGTTAATATTTCAAGCAAATGCCTGGATTGATAAATATGAGATTTCCAATAAGTTCTATAGCTGCAAGAGGGAGGAGAATAGTTCTATCAGTGAACACTTGCTCAGAATGTCTGGGTACTACAATCATATGACTCAACTTGGTTGCGAAGTTGACGAAGATAGTGTTATTGATAGAGTTCTTCAATCACAGCCACCAAGCTATAAAGGCTTCGTGATGAACTATAATATCCAAGGGATGCAAAAGACAATTCCCGAGCTCTTCGCTATGCTCAAAGCTGCGGAGGTAGAAATCAAAAAGGAGCATCAAGTGTTGATGGTTAACAAGACCACTACTTTCAAGAATAAGGGCAAGGGAAAGATGGGGAACTTCAAGAAGAATAGCAAGACAGTTGCTACTCCCACGAAGAAACCCAAGTCTGGAGCCAAGCCTGAAACTGAGTGCTTCTACTGCAAAGGGATTGGACACTGGAAACGGAACCGCCCCAAGTATTTGGCGGATAAGAAGGATGGCAAGGTGAACAAAGGTATATGTGATATGCATGTTATTGATGTGTACCTTACTAATGCTCGTAGTAGTACCTGAGTATTTGATATCGGTTCAGTTGCTAATATTTGTAACTCGAAATAGGGACTACGGATTAAACGAAGATAGGCCAAGGACGAGGTGACGATGCGCGTGGGAAATGGTTCCAAAGTCGATGTGATCGCCGTTGGCACGCTACCTCTACATCTACCTTCGGGATTAGTTTTAGACTTGAATAATTGTTATTTGGTGCCAGCGTTAAGCATGAACATTATATCTGGATCTTGTTTATTGTGAGATGGTTATTCATTTAAATCAGAGAATAATGGCTGTTCTATTTATATGAGTAATATCTTTTATGGTCATGCACCCTTGAAGAGTGGTCTGTTCTTGTTGGATCTCGATCGTAGTGATATACATATTCATAATATTGAAGCCAAAAGATGTAAGGTTAATAATGATAGTGCAACTTATTTGTGGCACTGCCGTTTAGGTCATATTGTTGTAAAGCGCATGAAGAAACTCCATAGTGATGGACTTTTGGAATCACTTGATTATGAATCACTTGGTGCTTGCAAACCATGCCTCATGGGCAAGATGACTAAAACTCCGTTCTCCGGAACATTGGAACGAGCAACAGATTTGTTGGAAATCATACATACTGATGTATGTGGACCAATGAGTGTTGAAGCTCGTGGCGGATATCGTTATTTTCTAACCTTCACTAATGATTTGAGCAGATATGGGTATATCTACTTGATGAAGCACAAGTCTGAAACATTTGAAAAGTTCAAAGAATTTCAGAGTGAAGTAGAGATCACCGTAACAAGAAAATAAAGTTTCTACGATCTGATCATGGAGGTGAATATTTGAGTTACGAGTTTGGTCTTCATTTGAAACAACGTGGAATAGTTTCACAATTCACGCCACCCGGAACACCATAGCGTAATGGTGTGTCTGAATGTCGTAACCATACTTTATTAGATATGGTGCGGTCTATGATGTCTCTTACCATTTATCACTATCGTTTTGGGGTTATGCTTTAGAGACAACTGCATTCACGTTAAATAGGGCACCATCTAAATCCATTGAGACGACGCCTTATGAACTGTGGTTTGGCAAGCAACCAAAGGTGTCATTTCTTAAAGTTTGGGGCTGCGATGCTTATGTGAAAAAGCTTCAACCTGATAAGCTCGAACCCAAGTCGGAGAAATGTGTCTTCATAGGATACCCAAAGGAACTGTTGGGTACACCTTCTATCACAGATGCGAAGGCAAGATATTTGTTGCTAAGAATGGATCCTTTCTAGAGAAGGAGTTTCTCTCGAAAGAAGTGAGTGGGAGGAAAGTAGAACCTGATGAGGTAATTGTACCTTCTCCCGAATTGGAAAGTAGTACATCACAGAAACTAGTTCCAGTGATCCCTACACCAATTAGTGAGGAAGCTAATGATGATGATCATGAAACTTCAGATCAAGTTTCTTCTGAACTTCCTAGATCAACCAGAGTACGTTCCGCACGAGAGTGGTATGGCAGCCCAGTTCTGGAAGTCATGTTACTAGACCATGATGAACCTACGAACTATGAGGAAGCGATGATGAGCCCAGATTCCGCAAAATGGCTTGAAGCCATGAAATCTGAGATGGGATCCATGTATGTGAACAAAGTGTGGACTTTCGTTGACTTGCCCGATGATCGGCAAGCCATAAAAAATAAATGGATCTTCAAGAGGAAGACCGACGCTGACTGTTTACAAAGCTCGACTTGTTGCGAAAGGTTTTCGACAAGTTCAAGGAGTTGACTACGATGAGACTTCCTCACCCGTAGCGATGCTTAAGTCTGTCCGAATCACGTTAGCAATTTCCGCATTTTATGATTATGAAATCTAGCAAATGGATGTCAAAACTGCATTCCTAAATGGATATCTCAAAGAAGAGTTGTATATGATGCAACCAGAGGGTTTTGTCGATCCAAAAGGTGCTAACAAAGTGTGCAAGCTCCAACGACCCATCTATGGACTGGTGCAAGCATCTCGGAGTTGGAATATACGCTTTGATGAGGTGATCAAAGCATACGATTTTATACAGACTTTTGGAGAAGCCTGTATTTACAAGGAAGTGAGTGAGAGCTTTGTAGCATTTCTGATATTATATGTGGATGACATATTGTTGATTGGAAATGATATAGAATTTCTGGATAGCATAAAAGGATACTTGAATAAGAATTTTTCAATGAAAGACCTCGGTGAAGCTGCTTACATATTAGGCATCAAGATCTATAAAGATAGATCAAGACGATTAATTGGACTTTCACAAAGCACATACCTTGATAAAGTTTTGAAGAAGTTCAAAATGGACCAGTCAAAGAAAGGGTTCTTGCGTGTGTTACAAGGAGTGAAGTTGAGTAAGACTCAATGCCCGACCACTGCAGAAGATAGAGAGAAAATGAAAGTCATTACCTATGCCTCAACCATAGGATCTATCATGTATGCTATGCTGTGTACCAGTCCTGATGTGTGCCTTGCTATAAGTTTAGCAGGGAGGTACCAAAGTAATTCAGGAGTGGATCACTGGACAGCGGTCAAGAACATCCTGAAGTACCTAAAAAGGACAAAAGATATGTTTCTCATATATGGAGGTGACAAAGAGCTCGTCGTAAACGGTTACGTCGATTCAAGCTTTGACACTGATCCGGATGACTCAAAGCCACAAACCGGATATGTATTTTTACTAAACGGTGGAGCTGTCAGTTGGTGCAGTTCCAAGCAGAGTGTCGTGGCGGGATCTACATGTGAAGTGGAATACATAGCTGCTTCGGAAGTAGCAAATGAAGGAGTCTGGATGAAGGAGTTCATATCCGATCTAGGTGTGATACCTAGTGCATCGGGTCCAATGAAAATCTTTTGTGACAATACTAGAGCAATAGCCTTGGCGAAGGAATCCATGTTTCACAAGAAAACAAAGCACATCAAAAGACACGTCAATTCCATCCGCGATCTAGTCAAGGAGGGAGACATAGAAATTTGCAAGATACATACGGATCTGAATGTTGAAGACCCGTTGACTAAGCCTCTTCCACGGGCAAAACATGATCAGCACCAAGACTCCATGGGTGTTAGGATCATTACTTTGTAATCTAGATTATTGACTCTAGTTCAAGTGGGAGACTGAAGGAAATAAGCCCTAGAAGCAATAATAAAGATGTTATTTGTATTTCCTTACATCATGATGAAAGTCTTTTATTCATGCTAGAATTGTATTAACTGGAAACTTAGTACATGTGTGAATAAATAGACAAAACAAAGTGTCCCTAGTATGCATCTACTAGACTAGCTCATTGATCAAAGATGGTTATGTTTCCTAGCCATAGACATGAGTTGTCATTCGATCAACGAGATCACATCATTAGGAGAATGATGTGATGGACAGGATCCATCCGTTAGCTTAGCACTTTGATCGTTTAGTTTTACTGCTATTGCTTTCTTCATGACTTATACATGTTCCTATGACTATGAGATTATGCAACTCCCGAATACCGGAGGAACACCTTGTGTGCAATCAAACGTCACAACGTAACTGGGTGATTATAAAGATGCTCTACAGGTGTCTCCGAAGGTGTTTGTGGTGTTGGAATAGATCAAGAATAGGATTTGTCACTCCGAGTGTCGGAGAGGTATCTCTGGGCCCTCTCGGTAATACACATCATAATAAGCCTTGCAAGCAAATGACTAATGAGTTAGTCACGAGATGATGTATTATGGAACGAGTAAAGAGACTTGTCGGTAACGAGATTGAACTAGGTATTGAGATACCGACGATCGAATCTCGGGCAAGTAACATACCGATGACAAAAGGAACAACGTATGTTGTTATGCGGTTTGACCGATAAAGATCTTCGTCGAATATGTAGGAACCAATATGAGCATCTCGGTTCCGCTATTGGTTATTGACCGGAGATGAGTCTCGGTCATGTCTACATAGTTATCGAACCCGTAGGGTCCGCACGCTTAACGTTTGATGATGATCGGTATTATGAGTTTATGAGTTTTGATGTACCGAAGGTAGTTCGGAGTCCCGGATGAGACCACGGACATGACGAGAGTCTCGGAATGTCCGAGACGTAAAGATCGATATATTGGACGACTATGTTTGGACACCGGAAAGGTTCCGGGAGGTTTCGGGCATATACCGGAGTACCGGGGGATTACTGGAACCCCCCGGGGAGCTAAATGGGCCTCATGGGCCCTGGTGGGAGAAAAGGAGGGACGGCCAGGGCAGCCGCGCGCCCCTTCCCCCTCTAGTCCGAATTGGATAAGGAGGGGGGTGGCGCCCCCCTTTCCTTCTCTTCCTCTCTCCCTTTCCTTCTCCCCTCCTACTCCAACTAGGAAAAGAGGTAGTCCTACTCCTGCTGGGAGTAGGACTCCTCCCTTGGCGCACCCTCCTCCTAGGTCGGCCGCCTCCCCCCTCTTGCTACTTCTCGAGCTTGCATTATATTCCCTCAAAGAGGAAAGGGTGATGCAGCACAGTAGTGTAAGTATTTCCCTCAGTTTTTGAGAACCAAGGTATCAATCCAGTAGGAGACCATGCGCAAGTCCCTCGCACCTGCACAAACAAATAAGAACTTTGCAGCCAACACGATAAGGGGTTGTCAATCCCTTTACGGTCACATACGAAAGTGAGATCTGATAGAGATGATAGTTTGATATTTTTGGTATTTTTTGTTATAAGAACATAAAGTAAAAGCTGAAAAGTAAAGTAGATTGTAGATTGATATATTGAGAATAGACCCGGGGGCCATAGTGTTCTCTAGTGGCTTCTCTCATGATAGCGATATTCTACGGCGGGTAAACAAATTACTGTCGAGCAATTGATACAAAAGTGAATAATTATGAGACTATCTAGACATGATCATTATATATAGGCATCATGTCCGAGACAATTAGACCGAAACGATTCTGCATCTACTACTATTACTCCACACATCGACCGCTATCCAGCATGCATCTAGTGTATTAAGTTCATAAGAACGGAGTAACGCCTTAAGCAAGATGACATGATGTAGAGGGATAAACTCAAACTTAGCGATATAAACCCCATCTTTTTATCCTCGATGGCAACAATGCAATATGTGCCTTGCTGCCCCTACTGTCACTGGGAAAGGACACCGCAAGATTGAACCCAAAGCCAAGCACTTCTCCCATTGCAAGAACTATAGATCTAGTAGGCCAAACCAAACCAATAATTCGAAGAGACTTGCAAGGATATTATAATCACACATAAAGAGTTCAGAAAATAACCAAATATTTCTCAGAGATAATCTTGATCTTAAACCCACAATTCATCGGATCTCGACAAACACACCGCAAAAAGAGATTACATTAAATAGATCTCCTCGAAGATGGAGGAGAACTTGGTATTGAGATCCAAAGAGAGAGAAGAAGCCATCTAAATACTAGCTATGGACCCGAAGGTCTGTGGTAATCTACTCACAACTCATGTTGAGGCGATGATGATGATGTAGAAGAACTCCGTGGTAGATACCCCCTCCGGCGGATCTCCGGAACAGGCCCCAAGATGGGATCTCATGGGAACAGAAGGTTGCGGCGGTGGAACTAGGGTTTTTTCTGTTGTTCTGATAGTTTCGAGGTACGTAGGTATATATAGGAGGAAGGAGGGCACCGGGGCCAGACGGGGTGCCCACGAGGCAGGGGGCGCGCCCTATAGGGGGGGTGCCCCCCACCCTCGGGGACACCTCGTCAGCCCTACTCCGTGGTTCTCAAGTCTCCCATGCATATTTTGCTCCAAAAATATCTCTCCCGAAGGTGTCATTCCGTTTGGACTCCGTTTGATATTCCTTTTCTGTAAAACCCTAAAACAGGCAAAAAACAACAATCTGGACTGGGCCTTTGGGTTAGTAGGTTAGTCCCAAAAATAATATAAAGTGTATAACAAAGCCCATTAAACATCCAAAACATCATAAATAATAGCATGGAACAATCAATAATTATAGATACGTTGGAGACGTATCACCCCCTAGCTTCTTTACATACAGGGGCAGGGGGCACCTCTAGACACACAAGTTGATCAAGTTGATCTCTCCCAGCCGTGTGCGGTGCCCCCCTCCATAGAAACACACCTCGCTCACATCGTTGCAGTGCTTAGGCGAAGCCCTGCGACGGTAACTTCATCATCTCCGTCACCACGCCGTCGTGCTGACGAAACTCTCCTGCAAGGTTCTACTGGATCAAGAGCTCGTGGGACGTCATCAAGCTGAACGTGTGCTGAACGCGGAGGCTCCGTACGTTCGGCGCTTGATCGGTTGGATCGCGAAGAAGTTCGACTACATCAACCGTGTCACTAGACGCTTCCGCTCCCGGTCTACGAGGGTACGTGGACACACTCTCCCCTCTCGTTGATATGCTTCTAGTAGATAGATCTTGCGTGATCGTAGGATTTTTTTTTTGAAATACTATGTTCCCCAACAGAAATCAGTCCCACCGAGATCATGCGATCGGTCTGACCGAGATGAGGTTTTGCCCTAGACCTAGCACAACGGTCCCACCAAGTTGGTCATGTCGGTCCCATCGAGATTCCTAACATTCACATTTTGAACGGCTTCGATCTGACCGAGTTCACCTATTTGGTCTGACCGAGTTGGGTCAAATGTGTGTAACGGTTGGATTTTGTGTATATATACCCCTCCACCCCCATCTCCATTTGAGAGAGAGACATCAGAACGTGGCTACACTTCCACTACACATTTTCTGAGAGAGAACCACTTGCTCATGTGTTGAGACCAAGATATACCATTCCTACCACAAGAATCTTGATCTCTAGCCTTCCCCAAGTTGCTTTCCACTCAAATCATCTTTCCACCATATCCAAATCTACGAGAGAGAGAGAGAGAGAGAGAGAGTTGAGTGTTGGGGAGACTATAACTTGAACACAAGAGCAAGGAGTTCATCATCAACACACATTTATTACCTTTTGGAGAGTGGTGTCTCCTAGATTGGTTATGTGTCACTTGGGAGCGTCCGACAAGATTGTGGAGTTGAACCAAGGAGTTTGTAAGGGCAAGGAGATCGCCTAGTTCGTGAAGATCTACCCGAGTGAGGCAAGTCCTTCGTGGGCGATGGCCATGGTGGGATAGACAAGGTTGCTTCTTCGTGGACCCTTCATGGACCCGCGCAGCCGTTACCCGTCGTGGGTTGAAGTCTCCATCAACGTGGATGTATGATAGCACCACCTATCGAAAACATGCCATAAATCTCCGTGTCTCCATTGCTTTTGCACTCTCCAAACCTCTCCCTTTTACCTTCATATGTGATGCTTTACTTTTCGTTGCTACACTCTTAGAATTGCATGTGTAGGTTGGTTACTTTATTGCAACTAACATGTGTTACTCCTTCCACTGCTTATACCCTTCCTATGCTTGATTGAAATGTGTTGTGAATGCTTAATCTTGTGCTAGAGCTCCACCTAAACGTAAAGAATTTTAAAACGGCTATCATTCTTGTTGAGGGTCTAATCACCCCCCCTTTAGACACCTCTTCTTTGATCCTTTCACGTATGGATGACTAGAGCCTATATCAAGCATTCAAACTACTTGGAACTCCAAGAATTCAACATGCAAGCTCGTTTACAGCAGTACCAAGGGCAACTAATTACTCAAAATACAAACTTCTAGAAAACTAATTGGAGAAGTGGGGGAGTCACATACTACGGATCAATCCCCCAAAATAGTTTCGGAAATGGAGCTTCTAGCATAGAGATCGAAATCCGTGGGTTTGAGAGCAAGAACACGAGAGAGAGAGAGAGAGAGAGAGAGAGAGAGAGAAAGAGAGAGAGAGAGAGAGAGTTATGGTCATTTTTTCTGGAGGTAGGTGTCGAATTTCGGGTTCCGCAACCCTTGAAAGGTTCGAACTCTGGGGTGCGCACAAAGGACTCTCTCTCCCCAGCGCGCTCACCCTACGATTCCGCGGCCTAGCTCGACGTGCTCAAAGAACAAGGTACACAGAGGTTTATACTGGTTCAGGCCACCCTGTGGTGTAATACCCTACTCCAATGTGTGTGGTGGATTGCCTTGTATGGTTGAGGAAGAACTAGTACAAGGGATGAACAGCCTCCGGAGGAGAGGCGTTCTTGGGCTCGAATGAGCTTGTGGTGCCTCTTCTACTAGGCGAGCTCTCTCTTGGATCCAGATGAGACGGCCTCTATGGTAGTGGCTCGGTCCTATTTATAGTGGCCTTGGTCCTCTTCCCAAATATCAGCGGGAAGAGATCCCACAACGGCAAAATTTGAAGGGGAACAACTAGTACAAGTTATCCTCACAAAAGTGGTCTTCGCCTGCCAAAGGCTCTGGTGGTGACGCTTCGCCGGGCTCCATGATGACCTCCGTTCTGCAGCCTTGACGGTCTTTGGTCTTGTTGCACCAATATGGAAACCTTTTCCTGATCCCTCGGGACTCTGCGCCTGCGCTTGCCCTCTTAGCACCAAAGAGGAAACTGGTACACTACGCCCGCTGGCGCCCGCCTGGCCTTGGTCGTCATGGCTAACATCACGTGAACCTGATGAGGTGCCCCTTGCATAAATATCTCCGCTCCTCGGGAGCTAGCCTAGAGAGACTGCCCCCTGGGAGGTCTTGCTGTCACCTGCCTCGCGAGGCTTGGCCCCTCGTGAGGGTCTTAAGTTGTAGGTTCTGAAGTTGGGTCGTACCAGGCCGCTGATGGAGCCATGTCACGGACCACGAGAAGGAAAGCCTGGGTACCCCCATTCCCAGGACGCCGACAGTAGCCCCCGGGCCCAAGGTGCACATGGACTTGGCTTCGAGGAGAAGCCAAAGAGGCAAGGGCGAAGCGCCGCGGGCCCCAAACGCGTGCGGCCTTGGTCGGCGCATGGCGACTTGATTGAACATGGATGTCTCCACTTCCCCATGCTGCCTCGGCTACCGCCCGACTTGACGAGACCCTACTGCATGCACAGAAGAAACGTCATTGCGTCAGATCGTGAAGGCCGACGGTTGGCCTCCTCCAGGCTATAAACGGGGAAGGGGTGAAGCCCCCGTTGCCCATCTCCTTATTCTTGTCGCCTGCTTCTTCTTCTTCCTCCTTTCCCTCGCCCTCTTGCTGCAACTCCCATGGTGCCACCTAAGAGGTCCTCCGCCGCGGAGAAGGGGAAAGCTCGCCAGGAAGAGTCCGACTTGCCGCCGCTCCAGAATACTGCAATGGCGCTCCAGGGTCACAGGCGTACTCCTTCCAGGGTTGATGCCGCCTTGGGCGGTCACGACGGCCCCTCTTCCCGTGGCAGGGGCCACCCTCGCTGCGGCAACCCCTTCGCCATGGAAGGGCGCGCCATGGTCGCCCAGCCTCCTCGTTCGGGTTCCCATTCATCGGAGGCGCTCCTGGAGTTCGTCGTGTGGCCGGAGAATCCGGCCGGCGCCTAGCTCCAGCAGTCGCGCTTCTTTGCCCATGAACTGCCGACTGAGGGTCTCGACGGCCTCTGGTTGCACACAGATGGCTGCTGCAGCAAGGTGTCTTGGTTCGCGGTGGAGATCTCTGCCGCGGGCAACGTGGCCCTAGCCCGTGGTTGGTAGACATTCGCTCGCGCACGCAGCTTGGGCAGGCGATGCACCCTCCACTTCAAGTACAATGGCGCCGCGACCCTCTTCGTGAGGGTGTTTGGGGAGGACGGCCGCCGTGCAGGGTGCTGCCCCGAAGACGGCAGCATCGACGACGGCCTAGGCCTTGGTGATGCTTGCGACGAGGCCGCAGGTGGGCTCTCCATTGGCGACGGCCATGACTCCTCCAGCGGTGGCGGCTCTTCCGCTAGCGAGAGATCGAGCAGCGGTGGTTACGACCAGCCACTGCGCCGTCGGGCTCGCTTCAAGGTTGGTGATGGGTCGTCCCGCCACCGCGTGGCGGTGAAGCGCATGGAGGGCTCAGACTTAGCTGAGCCTCGGAGGCCCCTGGGGCTGGGTCTCGCGAGCTGCTACGACCGTGCAACCCGCTTTTGTTTAGCTTTCCTTCCTTCCCGCATTTCGGAAAAGGGGCAAGCAGCCCGACTAGGGCGTGTAATGAATGATACCTCTCCAACGTATCTATAATTTTTGATAGTTACATGCTATTATATATAATGGTTTGGATGTTTAATGGGATTTATCATACACTTTTATATTATTTTTGGGACTAACCTATTAACCCAAAGGCCTAGTGCAGATTGTTGTTTTTTGCCTATTTCAGGGTTTCACAGAAAAGGAATATCAAACGGAGTCCAAACGGAATGAAACATTCGTGAGAGTTATTTTTGGAACGATATCAACACAGAAGACTTGGAGTACACGCGAGGCAACGAAGGAGGCGGCCACGAGGGTCCAGGGCGCGCCCCTCCTACAGGGCGCGCCCCCACCCTCGTGGGCCCCTCTGGCTCCCCCGATGCCCTCCTTCCTCCTATATATACCCATATACCCTGAAAACATCGAGGCAACAGAGAAAACCCTAATTCCACCACCGCAACCTTCTGTTCCCGTGAGATCCCATCTTGGGGCCTGTTCCGGAGCTCTGCCGGAGGGGGGATCTTCCGCGAAGTGCTTCTACATCGACACCATCGCCTCACCATGAGTTGTGAGTAGTTTACCACAGACCTTTGGGTCCATAGTTAGTACCTAGATGGCTTCTTCTCTTTTTCTGGATCTCAATACCAACTTCTCCTCGGTCTTCGAGGAGATCTATTCGATGTAATCTTTTTGCGGTGTGTTTGTCGAGATCCGATGAATTGTGAGTTTATGATCAAGATTATCTATTAGAAATATTTGGTTCTTTTCTGAATTCTTTTATGTATGATTATAATATCCTTGCAAATCTCTTCGAATTATCGATTTGGTTTGGCCTACTAGATCTATAGTTCTTGCAATGGGAGAAGTGCTTGGCTTTGGGTTCAATCTTGCGGTGTCCTTTCCTAGTGACAACATGGGCAGCAAGGCACGTATTGTATTGTTGCCATCGAGGATAAAAAGATGGGGTTTATATCATATTGCTTGAGTTTATCCCTCTACATCATGTCATCTTGCTTAAAGCATTACTCTGTTCTTAGGAACTTAATACTCTAGATGCATGCTGTAGCGGTCGATGTGTGGAGTAATAGTAGTAGATGCAGAATCGTTTCGGTCTACTTGTCACGGACGTGATGCCTATATATAATGATCATGCCCATATTTTCTCATAATTATTTGCTTTTCTATCAATTGCTCGACAGTAATTTGTTCACCCACCATAGAATTATGCTATCATGAGAGAAGCCACTAGTGAAACCTATGGCCCCCGGGTCTATTCTCAACATATCAATCTACAATTTACTTTACTTTGATGCTTTTACTTTCTGTTCTTATATCCAAAAATACCAAAAATATCAAACTATCCTATCTATCAGATCTCACTTTCGTAAGTGACCGTAAAGGGATTGACAACCCCTTATCGCGTTGGCTGCGAAGTTCTTATTTGTTTGTGCAGGTGCGAGAGACTCGTGCGTGGTCTCATAGTGGATTGATACCTTGGTTCTCAAAAACTGAGGGAAATACATACGCTACTGGGCTGCATCACCCTTTCCTCTTCGAGGGAATACAACGCCATTGCCGGGGAGGCTTACGCAAAAGTCATATACCAAGTACCTATCACAAACCCTTATCCTTCGCATTACATTTATTTGCCTCTCATTTTCCTCTCCCCCACTTCACCCTTGTCGTTTTATTTGCCCTTCTTTTTGCCGTGTGTTTACCATTCGCTTGCTTCTTGTTTGCTTGTGTGTTGGATTGCTTGCTTGTCACTATGGCTCTGAACAATACCAAATTGTGTGACTTCTCCAATACCAACAATAATGATTTTATTAGCACTCCGATTGCTCCTATTACCGATGCTGAATCTTGTGAGATCAATGCTACTCTGTTGAATATTGTCATGAAAGATCAATTTTCCGGCCTTCCTAGTGAAGATGCCGCTACCCATCTGAACAACTTTGTTGATTTGTGTGATATGCAAAAGAAGAGGGATACGGATAATGATATTGTTAAATTGAAGCTATTTCCGTTTTCACTTAGAGATCGTGCTAAAACTTGGTTTTCCTCTTTGCCTAGAAATAGTATTGATTTATGGAATAAGTGCAAAGATGCTTTTATCTCTAAGTATTTTCCCCTGCTAAGTGATATTATGAATTTTAAGCAACTAGATCATGAGCATGTTGCACAAGCTTGGGAGATAATGAAATTAATGATACTTAATTGCCCTACACATGGTTTGAACTTATGGATGATTATACAAAACTTCTATGCTGGCTTGAATTTTGCTTCTAGAAATCTTTTAGATTCGGCCACAGGAGGCACTTTCATTGAAACTACCTTAGGAGAAGCTACCAAACTCCTAGATAATATTATGGTTAATTATTCTCAATGGCACACCGAAAGATCTACTAGTAAAAAAGTGCATGCTATTGAAGAGATTAGTGTTTTGAGTGGAAAGATGGATGAACTTATGAAATTATTTGCTACTAAGAGTGCTTCTTATAATCCTAATGACATGCCTTTATCCACCTTGATTGAAAATAATAATGAATCTTTGGATGTGAATTTTGTTGGTAGGAATAATTTTGGTAACAATGCTTATAAAGGAAATTTTAATCCTAGGCCTTTTCCTAGTAATTCCTCTAATAATTATGGTTATTCCTACAATAACTCTTATGGAAATTTTGGTAAGATGCCTTCTGAATTGGAAACTAGTGTTAAAGAGTTTATGAATTCGCAAAAGAATTTCAATGCTTTGCTTGAAGAAAATTTGCTTAAGATTGACGAGTTGGCAAGAAGCGTGGATAGAATTACTCTTGATGTTGATTCTTTGAAACTTAGATCTATTCCACCTAAGCATGATATCAATGAGTCTCTCAAAGCCATGAGAATTTCCATTGATGAATGCAAAGAAAGAACCGCTAGGATGCGTGCTAAAAAGAGTGCTTTATGAAAGCGAGTTCTTATAGTTATCATGAAAATAAAGATGAAGATCTGGAAGTTATTGATGTGTCTCCTATTAGATCCTTGTTTTCTAGTATGAATCTTGATAAATATGGGACTGGAGATGAGTCTACTTTAAATAAAAGGCGTCCCAATGATTCAGAGTTTTTAGGTTTTGACGCTAAAATTGTTAAAAGTGGGACTGAAGAGATTAAAACTTTGCATAGTGATGAACCCACTACTTCGGATTTCAAGGGATTCAATTATGATAATTGCTCTTTTATTGATTGTATTTCCTTGTTGCAATCCGTACTAAATTCTCCGCATGCTTATAGTCAAAATAAAGCTTTCACCAAACACATAGTTGATGCTTTGATGCAATCTTATGAAGAAAAACTTGAACTAGAAGTTTATATCCCTAGAAAGCTTTATGATGAATGGGAACCTACTATTAAAATTAAAATTAAGGATTATGAATGCTTTGCTTTGTGTGATTTGGGTGCAAGTGTTTCCACTATCACAAAAACTTTGTGTGATTTGTTAGGTTTCCATGAGCTCGATGATTGTTCTTTAAATTTGCATCTTGCGGATTCTACTATTAAGAAACCTATGGGAAGCATTAATGATGTTCTTATTGTTGCCAATAGGAATTATGTGCCCGTAGATTTCATTGTTCTTGATATAGATTGCAATCCTTTATGTCCTATTATTCTTGGTAGACCTTTCCTTAGAACGATTGGTGCAACTATTGATATGAAGGAAGGAAATATTAGATTCCAATTTCCATTAAGGAAAGGCATGGAACACTTTCCTAGAATGAAAATCAAATTACCTTATGAATCCATTATGAGAGCCACTTATGGATTGTGTTCCAAAGGTGGCAATACCTAGATCTATCCTTGTATCGTGCCTAGCTAGGGGCGTTAAACGATAGCGCTTGTTGGGAGGCAACCCAATTTTATTTTCTTTGTTTTTTGCGTCTGTTTAGGAATAAATATTGCATCTAGCTTCTGTTTAGATGTGGTTTTGTGTTTTAATTAGTGTTTGTGCCAAGTAGAACCTTTGGGAAGACTTGTGTGAAGTTTATATGATCTTGCTGTAAAAAACAAAAACGTTAGCGCTCACGAGAATAGTCACCAGATTTTACTGGAGAGTGCTATTTAGTTGATTCTTTTTGCAGATGATTAATAGACAAATTCCTCACGTTTATCAATTTATTTCAATTTTTTTGGAGTTACAGATTACTACAGATTATTCTGTTTTTGACAGATTCTGTTTTTCGTGTGTTGTTTGCTTATTTTGATGAATCTATGAGTAGTATTGGGGAGTATGAATCATAGAGAAGTTGGAATACAATAGGTTTAACACCAATATAAACAAAGAATGAGTTCATTACAGTACCTTTGAGTGGTGGTTTGTTTTCTTATACTAACGGAGCTCACGAGATTTTTGGCTAAGTTTTGTGTTGTGAAGTTTTCAAGTTTGGAGTATGGCTTTGATGGACTATGGAACAAAGAGTGGAAAGAGCCTAAGCTTGGGGATTCCCAAGGCACCCCAAGGTAAAATTCAAGGACAACCAAAAGCCTAAGCTTGGGGATGCTCGGGAAGGCATCCCCTCTTTCGTCTTCATCTATCGGTAACTATACTCGCGACTATATTTTTATTCACCACATGATATGTGTTTTGCTTGGAGTGTCATGTATGATTTGAGTCTTTGCTTTTTAGTTTGCCACAATCATCCTTGCTGGACACACGTTTTTGAGAGAGATAAATATGGTCTAGAATTTGTTAGAACACTCTATGTGCTTCACTTATATCTTTTGAGCTGAATAGTTTTGCTCTAGTGCTTCACTTATATCTTTTAGAGCACGGTGGTGGTTTTATTTTGTAGAAATTGTTGATCTCTCATGCTTCACTTATATCCTGTTGAGAGTCTTTTAGAACAGCATGGTAATGTGCTTTGGTTATAAAACTAGTCCTAACATGATAGCCATCCAAGATTGATGTAGTAAAAACTTTCATACAAAGTGCATTGAATATGATGAGAAGTTTGGTACTTGATAACTATTTTGAGATATGATGATGGTGATAGTAGAGTCATGCTAGTGGAGTAATTATGAATTTGAGAAATACTTGTGTTAAAGTTTGTGATTCCCGTAGCACGCACGTATGGTGAACCGCTATGCGACGAAGTTAGAGCATGATGTATTTGTTGACTGTCATCCTTTGTGTGGAAGTCGGTGGCGCGCGATGGTTAACTCCTACCGACCTCCCCCCTAGGAGCATGCGTTGATTGCTTTGTTTTGATGACTCATAAATTTTTGCAATAAGTATATGAGTTCTTTATGACTAATGTTGAGTCCATGGATTATACGCACTCTCACCCTTCCACCATTGCTAGCCTCTCTTGTACTGCGCAACTCTCGCCGGTACCATACACCAACCATATACCTTCCTCAAAACAGCCACCATACCTATCTATCATGGCATTCCCATAGCCATTCCGAGATATATTGCCATGAAACTTTCCACCATTCCGTTCATATGACACGTTTCATATTGTCATATTGCCATGCATGATCATGTTGTTGACATCGTATTTTTGGCAAAGCCACCATGCATAATTTTTCATACATGTCACTCTTGATTCATTGCACACCCCAGTACACCGCCAGAGGCATTCATATAGAGTCATATTTTGTTCTAGTATCGAATTGTAATCTTCGAGTTGTAAGTCAATAAAAGTGTGATGATCTTCATTATTAGAGCATTGTCCCATGTGAGGAAAGGCCAATTAAAAAAAGGGATGGCCCAAAAAAATATAGCGAGAGGGGCTAAATATAAAAGAAGAAGAGAAAAGCCCCTCCAAAAAAATCAGAGAAAAGAGAGAAGGGACAATGCTACTATCCTTTTCCACACTTGTGCTTCAAAGTAGCACCATGTTCTTCATGATAGAGAGTCTCTTGTTTAGTCACTTTCATATACTAGTGGGAATTTTCATTATAGAACTTGGCTAGTATATTCCAACGATGGGCTTCCTCAAATGCCCTAGGTCTTCATCAGCAAGCAAGTTGGATGCACACCCACTTAGTTTCTTTTGATGAGCATTCATACACTTATAGCTCTAGTGCATCCGTTGCCTGGCAATCCCTACTCACTCACATTGATATCTATTGATGGGCATCTCCATAGCCCATTGATACGCCTCATCGATGTGAGACTATCTTCCTCCTTTTTGTCTTCTCCACAACCACCACTCTATTCCACATATAGTGCTATATCCATGGCTCATGCTCATGTATTGCGTGAAAGTTGAAAGGTTTGAAAAAATTGAGTATGAAAACAATTGCTTGGCTGAAACCGGGGTTGTGCATGATATGAATATTTTGTGTGATGAAGAGGGAGCATAGCCAGACTATATAATTTTGTAGGGATAACTTTCTTTGGCCATGTTATTTCGAGAAGACATGATTGCTTTGTTAGTGTGCTTGAAGTATTATTATTTCTTATGTCAATATAGACTTTTGTCTTGAATCTTTCGGATTTGAACATTCATGCCACAATAAAATGAATTACATTGTAATTTATGTTGGTTAGCATTCCACATCAAAAATTCTGTTTTTATCATTTACCTACTCGAGGACGAGCAGGAATTAATCTTGGGGATGCTTGATACGTCTCCAACGTATCTATAATATTTATTGTTCCATGCTATTATATTTGATGTTTTGAATGTTTAATGGGCCTTATCATACACTTCTATATTATTTTTGGGACTATGCAAATTGTTGTTTTTTTTGCCTATTTGAGGGTTTTGCAGAAAAGGAATATGAAACGGAGTCCAAATGGAATGAAACCATCGCGAGAGTTATTTTTGGACTGATATCAACACTGAAGACTTGGAGTACATGCGAGGGAACGAAGGAGGCGGCCACGAGGGTCCACGGCGCGCACCCCACCCTCGTGGGCCCCCTCTGTCTCCCCCGATGCCCTCCTTCCTCCTATATATACCCATATACCCTGAAAACATCGAGGCAACAGAGAAAACCCTAATTCCACCGCCGCAACCTTCTGTTCCCGTGAGATCACATCTTGGGGCCTGTTCCGGAGCTCCGCTGGAGGGGGGATCTTCCACGGAGTGCTTCTACATCAACACCATCGCCTCACCATGAGTTGTGAGTAGTTTACCACAGACCTTCGGGTCCATAGTTAGTACCTAGATGGCTTCTTCTCTCTTTCTGGATCTCAATACCAAGTTCTGCTCGGTCTTCGAGGACATCTATTCGATGTAATCTTTTTGCGGTGTGTTTGTCGAGATCCGATGAATTGTGAGTTTATGATCAATATCATCTATGAGAAATATTTGGTTCTTTTCTGAATTCTTTTATGTATGATTATAATATCCTTGCAAGTCTCTTCGAATTATCAGTTTGGTTTGGCCTACTAGATCTATAGTTCTTGCATTGGGAGAAGTGGTTGGCTTTGGGTTCAATCTTGCGGTGTCCTTTCCCAGTGACAGCAAGGGCAGCAAGGCACATATTGTATTGTTGCCATCAAGGATAAAAAGATGGGGTTTATATCATATTGCTTGAGTTTATCCCTCTACATCATGTCATCTTGCTTAAAGCATTACTCTGTTCTTATGAACTTAATACTCTAGATGCATGCTGGATAGCGGTCGTTGTGTGGAGTAATAGTAGTAGATGCATAATCGTTTCGGTCTACTTGTCACGGACATGATGCCTATATATAATGATCATGCCTAGATATTCTCATAATTATTCGCTTTTCTATCAATTGCTCGACATTAATTTGTTCACCCACCGTAGAATTCTGCTATCATGAGAGAAGCCACTAGTGAAACCTGTGCCCCCCGGGTCTATTATCAACATATCAATCTCCAATCTACTTTACTTTTCTATTTTTACTTTCTGTTCTTATATCCAAAAATACCAAAAATATCAAACTATCCTATCTATCAGATCTCGCTTTCGTAAGTGACCGTATGTAATGCACAGTATGAGATTATACCTTCTACATGTCGAGGCACGACTTAAAGGTATAAGCTCATACTAGAATGATCTCAAGTTTGGTATCTTTGCACGACTCATGTAAAAGAGGGATGAAATTGCAAAAGAGTAATTAGCTTACACTCGCCACGTCACACAATACATTACATAAGCAATCATCATCCAAATAACATCACAGTCCGACTAGGGACGAAGATCCAAATGAAAGATACCAAATAAATAAAGCCACAAGGTCCGATCGCCCCTAGTAGGAACCACTACTGATCGTCGAAAACGTCACACACATACGACCACGCTCTTCATCAAACTCCCGGTGAAGTTCTGTTCCATCTCCTGCATCATTCTTGGCTGAACCTGCATCTGGTGTTGTAGTAACTATGAGCCACGAGGACTCAGTAATCCCATAACCATGGGTATCAAAACTAGCAAAGCTTTATGGGTATGGAAGAGAGTAGTGGTGAGGTTGCAGCAGCGGCTAAGCATAATATGGTGGCTAACTTACGAGTACAAGAATAAGATGAGCATCTACGCAAGCGGTCGCAACTAGTAATGATCGCTAAAGATCATGAACAACCTACGAGTCAAACATAACCCCACCGTGTTCTCTTCTCAAAGTGAAAAGAGACAGTCACGGTTACTCACACAGTTGTGTGTTTTACTTCGGATCCTCTGTCAAGTTTTCTACAACCGGACATTAACAAATTTCAATCTGCCACATAACTGCGGGCACGACTTCCGAAAGATCATAACCATGCAGGGGTGTCCCAACTTAGCCCATCACAAGCTCTCACGATCAACTGAAGTAATAATAATTAGTACCCCTTATCTTAGGGACAATCCGATCAGGCTCGGTATCCCGGTGCACAAGACATTTCGACAATGGTAAAACAAGTCCAGCAAGACCTCCCGGTGTGTCGACACCCTGATAGTAGCCGCGCGTATCTCGTCTCAGGCCACGACCAGATGGATGATCCTACATGAGCCAATCCTCGAGTTTCCCCGTGGTGGCCCCGCATAACCCCCGTTTGGGACCAACACCATCAGCACTGGCCCCCCTGTTATGTAGAATTAAGAACCCGGGGACATGACCCCCTATGCAATTAATTAATTAAGTTTTTATTATGAGGCAAATTAAAACCAAAGTTGGGCCTTGCTGGAGGAGTTTTATTCAAAGACGAACTGTCAAGGGGTCCCCATATACCCAACCGTGTAAGGAACGCAAAATCAAGGAACATAACGCCGTTTTATCGGCTCCTAAGGTGGCATGAGTGGAAAAATACACCGAGCAAAAGGCCAAGCCTTCCACCCATGCCCACTATATAGGTGTGTTAATAATAATAATAGATATTGTGATATTCCCAAAACATCAAGTTCCGACATGGAACAAACTTCATCTTCACCTGCAACTAGCAACGCTATAAGAGGGGCTGAGCAAGCGGGTAACATAGCCAAACAATGGTTTGATGGGAAGGTGTCAAAGGTTAGAGGTTTCATGGCAACAAGGAGAGGGGCTGACAATAATGATAGGTAGCGCGACATGTAACGATAGCATCGAGACAATTAAGCATGGCAATGATAGAAAAGGTATCCAAGGGTATGTTCATCTTGCCTGGGATTCCGCAAGAAAGAAGAACGGGTCCATGAAGTAGTCGAACGGATCCTCACAACTCCGAACGAACCCGAAGCTAACAAGAGAAGCATACCGGAAAGAAGCAAACAACACGGTAAACACACAAGCATAAACATGGCATACGATGCATGCCCAAGTATGATGCATGTCCGGTTTAATTATGCATGGCATTGCAAGGTGCACAAACAATACTACAAGTTAAGTGGAGCTCAATATGCAACGAGTTGCATATTGACGAAGCACCACATGTTATTTATTTAGTTTACTCTCGTTTATTTACAAGGCAAGGTTAAATGTTTGTTAACATGGCAAGAGGTGAAGCAAAAAAACAAACTACCTATTTAGTCATTTTAAATGAGGCCGGAAATAACAACAACAATTCCGGAAACTCCTCATGTGCATATTTATGAATTTGGTACTGTTCTGCCTATTACCACATTTTAATATTGTTAAACAGCAAAACAAAGTGCACCATGTTGTTCTACACATTTTTCCACCCCATTTACATATAAGGTTTATTAAATTTGGAGCTACGGTTATTTAGTTATGAATTAAACCATTTTAACATGACATTTGAGCAAATTTAAACAAACATCATTTTAAACATTTTAAACAGGGGTGAAAAAGGCATATTATTAATCTACACAAAATTCGAAGCAGTTTTCATGTTTAAACCATTTTCATCCGATGCATGGTTAGTGATATTAAATGCATGAAGTCTAGGGTTTTTTCTATAAACAGGCAGTCTCTGGATAATTATACAAATTCGCAGATGCTGAAAAAACCCAGAAGAGGGCCGAATCTGGCTCCCGGCCCAATAGAAAAAAAACAAAGGCGGGGCGTTGGAGGCTCACCCAATGGGCCTGGCCCATTTCGGTGGTGAGGCTGGAGGCAGCTGGGCTCGGTGGGGAGAGGCTGGAAGGCGCTGGCTTCGGCTCGGCCTTGTGGCGCTGGATCGGGCGGAGTTAACGGGTGAACGGGCGAGCGGGTCAACGGGCGACGACCACCCGCTCGAACCCGCCGGATCGAGGCCACGCGCAGTGACCCGGCGGCGCAGCTGCACAGGGCTCCGGCGACGCGGGGTCTTGGCAGGTGATGAGGAGGAGGCCTCGCCGGACTGGTGCGGGAGGAGTGTGGGAGGCGCCATGGCAGAGGGATGGCAGCGGTGGCGGAGCTGCGTGGGAACGATGCTGGGCGCGGATTCGTTCAGCCTCGGGTCGGAGCTGGCTGAGAAGAGCTCGGCGCGGGAGGCGACACAGGGGAGGTCCAAAGGAGGGGCGCGGGGTTCTGCTGGCGACGATGCTTGCGGCCGTCTCGAGGAGAAGGCAACGGAGACACATGGCAGCGCTACGAAGCTCCGATGGTGGCACCGATCCGGCAGCTGCGGGTAACGGACGGCGTCGGGGAGCATGCGAGGAGGAGCAGGTCACCGACGCTCGAGAAGCTCACGATCAAGCCTCTTGCTTGATCTGGAGGTGGGCACTCGGCTGGCTGCGGCTCGGGATGGAGGAGCTCGGGCTCCTGGTTGGATGGGGAATCGAGGGAGGTAGAGGATCGATGGATTGGTAGGTTGCATGGTTGGCCCGATTTGAAAACGAGGAGGAAGGTGATTCCTGGGATCGATTGGGTGGATCGGGCAAGATCCCGAGGAAGGGGGAGACCAGGTGGAACTGGTGGCGGCGGTTAGGGGGGGGATGGGACAGATTGCCTAGATTTTAGGGTTTGACTGATTAAATAGCAAGTGGGTTAGGCTTAGGGGTATCTCGTCCCTCCGATCATAATCGAACGGTCGAGATAAAATAGATAGAGAGTCCAAATAAGAAAACAGTGATGTTTTAGGGTTGTTTGGGGATGATCCGGACACATCGGTAACGAAAACCCGGGTCGGGTTCTGGGCAGCTTCGGGCGTACAGTCGAGGTGTAAAAATGGGTTGTGTAGAATGTGTGGCTCAGATGAGAGAGAGAGAGAGAGAGAGAGAGAGAGAGAGAGATGGCAGCCCGACAACATGTCTCAGAGCACTGAAACGTCCGACGTTAATCCGACTATAGTGCCGTTATAAGTTTATTGGTTGGGCTATCAAACAAACTCCGAATGCGACGAAATTTGACACGCGGTCTACCTATGCTATAATAAGACCGCACGCCAAGTTTCAACCCATTCCGAGAACATTTTCCGGTCACTTACAAAATAAATATTCGGAGGTGCCGCGGGCGCGTGCGAGTGTGTCTGGACTCAGAACGGACAAGGGAGAGAACTGGGGAACCCGAACGAATGCAAGTTTTGAAAACATGCTGACGAAATGCACATGATGTCATGACAAAATGCAACACGCAAGCAAATGACATGGCAACGACGACGAATAACTGGCTGACACCTGGCGCATCGGTCTCGGGGTGTCACAACACTCCCACACTAACAGAGGATCTCGACCCGAGATCCTGGAGATGGCACCGGATAAAAGAGGATAAAGGAAGAGGTAAAACAAAGTTGCTTCTTCGACAAACGAGTGAAACCATGAACCTTGAGGTTGAGCAAATTGAAAGAAGAATACAACGGAGATGAACGAAGATGAAACACTCCATTAGAAAAAGATGAACAAGGTACATTACGAGAACCTTGTAGGTTGAAAGACATGAAACAAGAGTTTACGAACCAAAATAATATGAAACCGCAATGGTATAGCCAAGGAATAAGAATGACAGAATTTGCACAGCACTCCGTCTGAAAATGGAAGTAATAAACATGAGCTTGAGAGATGGAATGATACTTGATGAAATCAACAACACACTGCCTCTGAAACAATTGAAAGAATGGCACAAGTGGTAAGAAGGATTCGGACAGCACCCCGGTTGAAAACAAAGGGAAAACTAGATAAGATGACGAAACTTGAATGGAGGACACAACACTCCGGTTAAATAGACAAACAAGGGAAGAATATGATCTTGATAAAAACGAGATGATGGTCAAAGAGAGCAATATCACAATGCCTCCGGAATGAAAGAATAGAATATAGATCAATGAAAGAAATGAACGGAGAAAAATATGACAACTTCTCTCAAAATTGAATTTGAAAGAGCATCCTTACGAAGAAGGGTTGAACGGAGTTGTTGGAAAAATCAACAACGAAAAGAATAAGCTCGTTGTGGGCTTATGGAAAACATCGCAAAATTAAGAGGTGGAAACCAGCCACTTACGAAAACATTTGATTGGATTGAGATCAACAAGGAGACGATAAACTTATTTCACCGGAATGATAAATGAAGAACTTGGGTCATTTATAAGCACCATAATAGAAACAAACCTTAAGGAAAGCTTTTAGGTGAGGTACAACCCAAGATTGCTTCAACGAATAAATTGAAGAGTTGGAAAAGATCTCCTGAACAAAGAAAATGATGGTTTTAAATATCTCATTCTCGATAACTTGTGAATCATGAAACATGAAGGAAAATTATCAAGAATGCATGACATAACACCACCTCAACAGATAAGGGAGCAAGAATTGCACTTGGAAAGCATGATGAAGAATGCTTGAGGTCCAACAAGAATCTTGATGAAGACTTCGAGGATGAATTAAATCATGATGAACCACCATGAAGAACTCCGGTAATGAAAGCATGGGAAGTGAAAGATGAAAAGAATAAGATTCAAGGCCTGTGGTGAATTAGATGGAGCTTTGAAATGATATAATAGAAATAACTTGGAGCTCCGGAAAATAAGATGAACAACTTAGAACCAAGAATATGATATGATGAACAAGCTCTGGAAAAAGAGATTAATCACTTCGGGGAAATAAGAATAAGATTTAGTGTATGCTTATCCTTCACCAAATTAAATTGATGACAAGCAACGGATTTGGCATACTACTTATTCTTGTTGGAAAGAATTAAAGAGAGATCTCGCACAAGCTTGAGAAAGTATTCAACGAATCACCGATATGATTTCAGAAAGAACGAATTAATTGATATGATGACAAAGGGAAATGAATGTTGAACAAACCACCGTAAAAAAATCGAAACCGAGTGATGATAGAGAACAAACCACCATGAAGATTTAGAAAATGAACGAAGATACATGAGGAAATCTTAGATACAAAAGAACAAATGGACCACGAGCAGAGTAAAGAATACTTGAATGATGCATCGAAAGAATATGGAGACGAAGGAGAGGCATCGATGAAGAATATTCGGAGGACGAAGTTGAAAACTGAGAACAAGGACATCTTCTGAAATGATGGCCTTCGGAGGATCACAATGGAAAGAATTTATGAAAAGCTTCGGATGGGTATAAAAAGAATTTCTCACAATCGGAACAATAATGAGGATGGCATGAAGCTAGAACCACGAATCTTCAAGAGAACGGGCCAAGATTTAAGAGAAACACTTCTTCGGTCTTCAAATGTTGAGAGTGAAGACGAGAAATGCCATGAAGAATTTCGAGATACTCCGGACGAATGACAAGAGGAAGGTGGAGCTAAAGATGGAAATAATTGAAAACAAGCTTGGAGAAGGCATGTGACTGATGGAAATCATTCTTACGTCACACTTTGAAAAGAATTTCAGAATAACTCCAGAAAAATTAGAAGAGTCAGGTAAGATCCTAGAAAAAAGACCTGTGGGTTAGGGCCCACTCAAAAGAAATCACCGTTGAAAAAGATTGCTTAAGAGATATTGCACCGGTTGAATTACATGGCTTGGATAAGATGACAGTCCTCAAAATAGCTTGAACGGATTAAGAATGGAAACATGAATCTTTTGAGATATCTTGAACACTCCGGTTATGAATAAAGAGATGTGCAGAAATAAGAGAGCCTTGGATAAGAAATTTCAGCATTGGAAAACATGTTAAACAAAAAGGAAGAGATGTGATCATGACCGAAGCTTGAATTTATACCACCGGAGAAGAAACGAGAAAAAAGAATGAAAACTTGAAGCTCCTGAGCATCATCCTGAGAAATCACCGGATAATGAAATTGAAAGAAAAGAATGAAGAAACATCACATGAATAAAATGGATACTTCATTTAGAATTTCTGGCTCCGAGAAGAAGGGTGGGAGGGTGGGGAAAAACAAAGACAACTTGGGATGAATGAAACAGACACCGTTGAGAAAAGATTGAGGATTGATCTTGCAAATGATGAAGAGATCGGATTAACTTGAAGCGAAGCACGCCGGTTGAAAGAATTTTACATGACAATCTTGATGATCAAGAAGGATTAGCACTCCCATAGAAATATGAGAACACTGATTAGAAAAAGGTGTGGAATCAGCATTTGACATCGAACCAACTCGAATACCAGAATCAAAACGAAAACAACGTATAGATATGTTGCAACATAATCTTCACAATATCACTCGAACAGAGAATTGAACGAATGAATTCCATAGCTTAAATGATACAACAATCTTCTCGAGAAGCCACTTGAGAGAACAAAAGATAAATAAAAAACAACAAGGAGCAGATAGAACAAATACAAGATAGAAGTTCCGTTCCACATGTTCGTGCTGAAAGCTCATGGAACGTGTTACAAAAGGGTTTTGCAATCCCCGGATCAGCATAGCCAAGGACCCTTTAAGATGCAACTCCCGATTGGAACAAACGCCCATAAAACTACTTCACTCAATGTAGAACCCCGAACTCCATATCATGCATTTGTTGGAAGAATGCCTACGAGCTACTAGATGAACCGACCTATTAATTTCCGAAAGTTCCCAGTTATGCAATCAGGTGTTGGGGATACAGGGGAAGCATCGCGCACTCAACTCTAATCCTACATCCAGCTGTATCCATCCTTCAACACATAACCAATTATTTCAGGAAACCGTTTACCTCGGACCTTCGAAACGCATCTTCTATACAAGCTATGGCAATACTCCCGAACTACCTCCCCAGTACTGGGTGATGTCGGGGTTATCTTGCCACTAACCGCATAGGAGAGTTTTCGATGTCGGCCGTCTTAAGTATTCCAGAATTGTCGCGATATATTTGTGACGACAACACCACGGAGCTCAACTCCCCGGGACACTGCCACAACCCCTAAATGACAGGAGGCATCGAGAACAATGTTCTCGTCACAAAGACATCGGAACAATCCAAACAATACTCGCATGATCCTAAAAAAAATTAGTGAATTTTTGAGAGTAGAAGAGATAAGTAATCGTCAGGAGTCCTCACCAGAGTGAAAAAGGGATGAGGAGCAAAAAGAAATCCTACTCACCGATATATATATATAAGACTCAAAACATTTTCAAGTGTGTGCCTAGACTCAACCGTCAACGATTCAATCAATCAGTGGGGATTCCTAGGTCGGAGAAGGCTCTGATTACCAACTCGTAATGCCCAGTATTAGATTAAACCTCCTACGTGTTGAGGCACGACTTAAAGGTATAAGCTCATACTAGAATGATCTCAAGTTTAGTATCTTTGCATGACTCGTGTAAAAGAGGGGTGAAATTGCAAAAGAGTAGTTGGCTTACACTTGCCACGTCACACAATACATTACATAAGCAATCATCATCCAAATAACATCACAGTCCGACTATGGACGAAGATCCAAATGAAAGATACCAAATAAATAAAGCCACAAGGTCCGATCGCCCCTAGTAGGAACCACTACTGATCGTCGAAAACGTCACACACATACGACCACGCTCTTCATCGAACTCCCGGTGAAGTTCTGATCCATCTCCTGCATCATTCTCGGCTGAACCTGCATCTGGTGTTGTAGTAACTATGAGCCATGAGGACTCAGCAATCCCATAACCATGGGTATCAAAACTAGCAAAGCTTTATGGGTATGGAAGAGGATAGTGGTGAGGTTGCAGCAGCGGCTAAGCATAATATGGTGGCTAACTTACGAGTACAAGAATAAGATGAGCATCTACGCAAGCGGTCGCAACTAGTAATGATCGCTAAAGATCCTGAACTACCTACGAGTCAAACATAACCCCACCGTGTTCTCTTCTCAAAGTGAAAAGAGACAGTCACGGTTACTCACACAGTTGTGTGTTTTACTTCGGATCCTCTGTCAAGTTTTCTACAACCGAACATTAACAAATTCCAATCTGCCACATAACTGCGGGCACGACTTCCGAAAGATCATAACCATGCAGGGGTGTCCCAACTTAGCCCATCACAAGCTCTCACGATGAACTGAAGTAATAATAATTATTACCCCTTATCTTAGGGACAATCCGATCAGGCTCGGTATCCCGGTGCACAAGACATTTCGACAATGGTAAAACAAGTCCAGCAAGACCTCCCGGTGTGTCGACACCCTGATAGTAGCCGCGCGTATCTCGTCTCAGGCCACGACCAGATGGATGATCCTACATGAGCCAATCCTCGAGTTTCCCCGTGGTGGCCCCGCATAACCCCCGTTTGGGACCAACACCATCAGCACTGGCCCCCCCTGTGATGTAGAATTAAGAACCCGAGGACATGACCCCCTATGCAATTAATTAATTAAGTTTTTATTATGAGGCAAATTAAAACCAAAGTTGGGCATTGCTGGAGGAGTTTTATTCAAAGACGAACTGTCAAGGGGTCCCCATATACCCAACCGTGTAAGGAACGCAAAATCAAGGAACATAACGCCGGTTTATCGGCTCCTAAGGTGGCATGAGTGGAAAAAAACACCGAGCAAAAGGCCAAGCCTTCCACCCATGCCCACTATATAGGTGTGTTAATAATAATAATAGATATTGTGATATTCCCAAAACATCAAGTTCTGACATGGAACAAACTTCATCTTCACCTGCAACTAGCAACGCTATAAGAGGGGCTGAGCAAGCGGGTAACATAGCCAAACAATGGTTTGCTGGGAAGGTGTCAAAGGTTAGAGGTTTCATGGCAACATGGAGAGGGGCTGACAATAATGATAGGTAGCGCGACATGTAACGATAGCATCGAGACAACTAAGCATGGCAATGATAGAAAAGGTATCCAAGGGTATGTTCATCTTGCCTGGGATTCCGCAAGGAAGAAGAACGGGTCCATGAGGTAGTCGAACGGATCCTCACAACTCCGAAACGAACCCGAAGCTAACAAGAGAAGCATACCAGAAAGAAGCAAACAACACGGTAAACACACAAGCATAAACATGGCATACGATGCACGCCCAAGTATGATGCATGTCCGGTTTAATTATGCATGGCATGGAAAGGTGCACAAACAATACTACAAGTTAAGTGGAGCTCAATATGCAACGAGTTGCATATTGACGAAGAACCACATGTTATTTATTTAGTTGACTCTCATTTATTTACAAGGCAAGGTTAAATGTTTGTTAACATGGCAAGAGATGAAGCAAAATACAAACTACCTATTTAGTCATTTTAAATGAGGCCAGAAATAACAACAACAATTCCGGAAACTCCTCATGTGCATATTTATGAATTTGGTACTGTTCTATCTATTACCACATTTTAATGTTGTTAAACAGCAAAACAAAGTGCACCATGTTATTCTACACATTTTTCCACCCCATTTACATATAAGGTTTATTAAATTTGGAGCTACGGTTATTTAGTTATGAATTAAACCATTTTGACATGACATTTGAGCAAATTTAAACAAACATCATTTTAAAAAAATTAAACAGGGGTGAAAGAGGCATATTATTAATCTACACAAAATTCGAAGCAGTTTTCATGTTTAAACCATTTTCATCCGATGCATGGTTAGTGAGATATTAAATGCATGAAGTCTAGGGGTTTTCTGTAAACAGGCAGTCTCTGGATAATTATACAAATTCGCAGACGCTGAAATAACACAGAAGAGGGCCGAATCTGGCTGCCGGCCCAACAGAAAAAAAAAACAAAGGCGGGGCGTTGGAGGCTCACCCAATGGGCCTGCCCCAGTTCGGTGGTGAGGCTGGAGGCAGCTGGGCTCGGTGGGGAGAGGCTGGAAGGCGCTGGCTTTGGCTCAGCCTTGTAGCGCTGGATCGGGCGGAGTTAACGGGTGAACGGGCGAGCGGGTCAACGGGCGACGACCACCCGCTCGAACCCGCCAGATCGAGGCCACGCACAGTGACCTGGCGGCGGAGCTGCACAGGGCTCCAGCGACGCGACGTCTTGGCGCGGGCAAGGCGACACGGAGGCCGGAGACGGGGACGACAACCGAAGGCGGAGGCGCGGGGCGCTAGGAGCACCTCTCTTGCTCGAAGCAGAAGCAGGGGAGGTCGGGCGCAGGGCCTCGCCGGACTAGCAGAGAAGGTCCTCCGTTCATGGCGCTCCTGCGCAAGCAGGTGATGAGGAGGAGGCCTCGCCGGACTGGTGCGGGAGGAGCGCGGGAGGCGCCATGGCTGAGGGATGGCAGCGGCGGCGGAGCTGCCTGGGAACGAAGCTGGGCGCAGATCCGTTCGGCCTCGGGTCGGAGCTGGCTGAGAAGAGCTCGGCGAGGGAGGCGACACAGGGGAGGTCCAAAGGAGGGGCACGGGGTTCTGCTGGCGACGATGCTTGCGGCCGGCTCGAGGAGAAGGCAACGGAGACACATGGCAGCGCTACGAAGCTCCGATGGTGGCACTGATCCGGCAGCTGCGGGTAACGGACGACGTCGGGGAGCATGCGAGGAGGAGCAGGTCACCGGCGCTCGAGAAGCTCACGATCGAGCCTCTTGCTTGATCTGGAGGTGGGCACTCGGCTGGCTGTGGCTCGGGACGGAGGAGCTCGGGCTCCTGGTTGGATGGGGAATCGAGGGAGGCAGGGGATCGATGGATTGGTAGGTTGCGTGGTTGGCCCGATTTGAAAACGAGGAGGAAGGTGATTCTTGGGATCGATTGGGTGGATCGGGCAAGATCCCAAGGAAGGGGGAGACCAGGTGGAACTGGTGGCGGCGGTGAGGGGGGGATGGGACAGATTGCCTAGATTTTAGGGTTTGACTGATTAAATAGCAAGTGGGTTAGGCTTAGGGGTATCTCGTCCCTCCGATCGTAATCGGACGGTCGAGATAAAATAGGTAGAGAGTCCAAATAAGAAAACGGTGATGTTTTAGGGTTGTTTGGGGATGATCCGGACACATCGGTAACGAAAACCCGGGTCGGGTTCTGGGCAGCTTCGGGCGTGCAGTCAAGGTGTAAAAATGGGCTGTGTAGAATGTGAGGCAGAGAAGATAGATAGATAGATAGAGAGAGAGAGAGAGAGAGAGAGAGAGAGAGATAGATAGATAGATAGATAGAGAGAGAGAGAGAGAGAGAGAGAGAGAGAGAGAGATGGCAGCCCGGCAACATGTCTCAGAGCACTGAAACGTCCGACGTTTATCCGGCTATAGTGCCGCTATAAGCTTATCTGTTGGGCTATCAAACGAACTCCGAATGTGACGCAATTTGACAGGCGGTCTACCTATGCTATAATAAGACCGCATGCCAAGTTTCAACCCATTCCGAGAACATTTTCTAGTCACTTATAAAATAAATATTTGGAGGTGCCGCGGGCGCGTGCGAGTGTGTCTGGACTCAGAACGGACAATGGAGAGAACTGGGGAACCCGAACGAATGCAAGTTTTGAAAACATGCTGATGAAATGCACATGATGTCATGACAAAGTGCAACACGCAAGCAAATGACATGGCAACGATGACAAATAACTGGCTGACACCTGGCGCATCGGTCTCGGGGTGTCACACCGTAAAGGGATTGACAACCCCTTCTCGCGTTGGCTGCGAAGTTCTTATTTGTTTGTGCAGGTGCGAAGGACTCACGCGTGGTCTCCTACTGGATTGATACCTTGGTTCTCAAAAACTGAGGGAAATACTTATGCTACTGTGCTGGATCACCCTTTCCTCTTCGAGGGAATACAACGTAAGCTCGAGAAGTAGGAATGAACTGTGACGCCTATGCTGTTATGTTATACTTTATGTCCTCATTCTGTGTTAGGATATTTATGCACCTAGAGAGGGTGGAGGGTCAACTTAGCTTGATACGCTCGGGGGTAACACGAGGGTGCGCCTCTTGGCACCTGGAGGAGCTTCCTTGCTGCCGGCATGGGCGCAGCTGGCCTTAGAGGGGTGTATGCAAAAAAATTTAGGGGATCCGCCAGATACCTCATCCCACCTTGCGCAAACCCCCAGGCGTGTGCTGATCATGGCTTGACGCACCGTATTGTGGTACCCCGGGGGCATGGACTTGAGGGGGGTGCACCACTCACGAGCTCAAACGAGAGCGCCTCGGGAAGATCAAAGAGGTCGAAGCCATGGGGCGAGAAGGTTCTGGTGAGGCGTGCCCGTGACGTGAGCTGGCCAGCACGCGGTCACGAACACTCCTGCCTAGCCCCCGAGGAGGAGCTCGAGGGAGGACGTCAAGAAAAAGAGCGAACAAAGCGAGAAAAGAGGAAAATTCAACCAAGCAACCAAAGGACACAGAACTCCAAATCCATTAAAAGACCGCAACCAGATACAGAAAGCAAATGAACAGCCGCGTCCGGCACCTAGTCTAGTCTTCTCACCAGTGCGGAGCTAAGTGTTGCCACTAAGACGTGGGAGGGAGCCCACGAGGCCTGAGGGCGGCTCTCCGGAGACTCCGGGGTGTGTATAGCCCCACTCATTATTACATGAGAGTGTCATGGGCGAAGACTTTCACAGGCGTGAGCCTTGCTTCACAGGCACTGGGCCTTGGCTTCACAGGCACCGGGCCTTGGTTCATGGGTAGAACTTTCGGAGGTGCTGGATGTTCCAGGCATTCTAGATGGGGACGCCGTCCTCCGTCTCTAAGCATACGGCGCCAGGCCTAGAGACGTGGGCAATCCTGAACAGGCCCTCCCACATGGGTGAGAGCTTGTGCATCCCCTCCCTGGAGAGTACCCGCCTTAGGACCAGATCACCTACCTCGAGAGTCCTGGAAAGGATGTAGCGGCAGTGGTACCGCCGCAGCGCCTGCTGGTACCTTGCTGCTCGGAGCGAGGCTTGTCGGCGGCGCTCCTCTCCCAGCACGAGATCCATCCCCTGCGCAACGTCTTGGCGTGCCTCATCAAACTCCAAGACCTGCGCGGAGCAATCTTCGACCTCGTGACGGAGAACTGCTTCGGCTCCGTAGACGAGGAAGAACGGGGTCTCGCCTCTTGGCTTGGTGGCGGTGGTGCGAATGGACCACAACATGAACTGGAGCTCATCGTACCAGCCCCTACCGCAGGCCTCGAGCTTCTTATTGAAGGTCCTCACCTTGAGGCCTCTCAGGACCTCCGCGTTGGCGTGCTCAATTTGCCCGTTGCTCCTGGATGTGCCACTGAGGCGTAGCATATCTGCGTTCCAAGTTAGCACAATATGTTTTGAAGAGGTTGCTAGTGAATTGTTAGCTGTTGTTGGTGATGATGTGATTAGGGACCCCGAACCGGCTCACGAGAACCCTGATGAACTTGACCGCCGAGCCGGCAGGGATGGTGTGCACTGGCTACACCTTAGCCCACTTGGTTAACTTGTCGATGACGACGTAGAGGTAGCGGTAGCCCCCGGGTGCTCGGGGGAAGGGAGCCAAGATGTCCATCCCCCAGACCGCGAATGGCCATGAGAGTGGGATAGTCTGAAGGCCCTGAGTTGGCTGGTGGATTTGCTTGGCGTGGGGGTGGCAGGCTTCCCACGATTTCACCAGCTCGGCAGCATCGCTGAGCGCTGTTGGCCAGTAGAATCCACTACGAAACGCCTTGCCTGCCAGGGATGCGCGAGGACGAGTGATGCCCGTAGTCCCCGCTATGTATGTCAGTTAGCAGCTCGCGCCCCTGCTCCCTGGAGATGCATCTCAAAGAAACATCATTGGGTCGCTTTCGGTACAACTCACCATCCTCGAGGCAGTAAGCCGTGGCCTGCCGGGCCACGCGCTCTGCGTCCTCCTCCTTCTCCGGCAGGGTTCCATGCAGCAGGTAGGTCTTGAACTCCTGAGTCCAGCACCCCTCCTGGGGCTCGAGAGCAAGGAGGAAGCATGCTCCCTAGGTCGGGCCATAGGCAGGAGCTCCTAAGGTCGGCGGAGGGGGGAGCTCCTCCTGAGGCAGTGTCGGCTCCGCAGCCGGTGGGGCGGCCGAGGGCTTGAAGAGCCATTCCTCGAAGACGCCGGGCTCATTCGGCTGGCGCCTGGATGCCCTCTTGGCAATGTCATCTGCTTCCTTGTTCGTGCTGCACGGTACGTGCTGCAGCTCCACGCCCAGGCACTGTTTTTCCATTTTGTGTCCTCCGCTAGGTACGCCTCCATGTGCTCATCCCTGGGATCGTAGACCTTGTTGGAGAAGTTGACGAGAAGTTGAGAGTCACCCTTGATGGTGAGGCGCTTCACACCCAGGGCGGCCGCAGCCTTCAGTCCGGTGATCAGGCCTTCGTACTCCAAGATGTTGTTGGAGACCTTCTCACCATGCTAGAAACAGAGCTGCACGGTGTAGTAGAGCTTGTCCTTGGAGGGCGAGATGAGCACGACGCCTGCCCATGCGCCTTGGCATGCAAAGGCGCCGTCAAAGTACATGACCCAGCCATCTGGTGCTTCACTCCCTGGTAAGATGGACCGGTCCTCATCCACTCTGGGCTCTGGGATGTCGGTCCATTCTGCTACAAAGCCGGCAAGCGCGGCACCCTTGACGACCCTGGTGGTGCTGCACTCTAGTTGAAATGCTTGCAGCTCGATGTTCCATTCGGCGACCCTTCCCGCAGCATTAGGGCTCCCTCTCCAACGGGTAAGCAGATACAACCTTGATGGGATGGCCTTGGAAGTAGTGGCACAGCTTGCGCGAAGTGACGAGGAGCGTGAGCAAAATTTTCTACGGCATGGGGTAGCGTGCCCGAGCGTCGCGGAGCACCATCTGACGAAGTACACCGGGTGCTCAACGAGGGTGGGGGTTAGGCTCTCCTGTGGCTGTGGTGCCTCCTGAGGCGAGAGGGCCTCAGGAGCTTGGTCACCAGACGTAGCGGTTGGGGCTTTAGGAATGTCATCTCGTGGAGCTTGGTCGTCGGCTGGCCCTAGCGGAGCCTCGTGAGCGTCTCCCTGGGGCTGTGTGGCCTTGTCCTGGCGCTCCTCCCGGACTGCCACTAGCGCTGCGCTGGCGGAGTGTGGTGTCGCGGCCAGGTACATCACCAATGGATCTTGGGGTATCGGCGCTACCATCACCGGCGGGCTAGTGAGATACTTCTTGAGGTCTTCGAATGCTGCATTGGCCTTTGGGGTCCACTCAAACGAGCCTTTCCTTTTCACCAGTTTGAAGAAGGGAAGGGCGCGCTCCCCTAGCTTGGAGATGAAACGCCCGAGCGACGTCACGCAGCCGACCAACTTCTGCATCTCCTTGAGGGTCTTCGGTGGACTCATCTTCTCTATGGCCTTGACCTTCTCGGTGTTAGCCTCGATTTCTCGGGAAACCCAGCAGCTTGCCTGACGGGACGCCGAACACACACTTCTCCGGGTTGATCCGCGGGTCCACCTTGCGCAGGTCCAAATCTTCAATAAGGGTCCTGGCCTCCCGAGATTTTACCACGATGTCATCAACGTAAGCCTCAGCGTTCCTCCCGAGGTGCTCTCCCAGGGTGATATGCATCAGCCGCTGGAAAGTTGCTCTTGCATTCCGCAACCCGAACGACATACAAGTGTAGAAGTATACCCCGCACGGGGTGAGGAATTCGGTCTTCTCAACGTCTTGTACCACCATCTTGATTTGATGGTACCCCGAAAAGGCATCCACGAAGCACAACATGTCGCACTCATCGGTGGAGTCGACAATCTGGTCGATGCGCGGCAGTGGGAACGGGTCTTGTGGACACGCCTTGTTGAGGTTGGTGAAGTCGACACACATGCTCTCCTTCCCACCTTTCTTGGGCACGACTACCGGATTTGCCAACCACTCTGGGTATCGCACTTCACGGATCACGCCAGCTTCTTGCAACTTGCGAGTTTCTTGCATGATGAAAGACTGCTTCTCTGCGGATTGGCGCCTGGCCTTCTGCTTTACCGGGCGCATGTTGGGGCGTACGTTTAGGTGATGCTCAATCACCCCCCTTGGGACTCCTGCCAGGTCCTTGGGTTCCCATGCGAACACCTCCTTGTTGGCGCACAGGAATCCGACTAGCGCCTTTTGTTGAGCTGGGGGAAGGTCAACGCCTAGGGTGAAGGTGGCTCCCGACGCCCCGTCTTCATCCACCAGCACCTGCTTCATCTCGGCCCGGTCTTGAGAGAAAAGCGGCTTCTTTTTGGCTGGCGCAGCCCCCACGGTCTCCGGAGCTTCCTCGTTGGCTGGGCGTGCCATCGCTGCGGCCCTGAAGGCAAGCTTGAGGGCCCCCAGGGCCTCCTTGGTATCTCCGGCCACAGTGAGGACGCCGTTGCTCCCCAGCATCTTCATGAGGTTGTAGGCCGGGTGAGTTGCCGCCATGAACTTGGCTAGGGCTGGGTGCCCGAGAATGGCGTTGTAAGGGAGGCCGATGTGGGCGATGTCAAAGTAGATAAGCTCGGTGCGGTAGTTGTTGCGGGTGCCGAAGGTGACAGGGAGCCGAATCTGTCCCATGGGGCTGGTGGTGCCGTCAACGACCATGGAGAACGGCCTGGAGGGACGGAGCCGTTCGGGCAACACATGGAGCATGCCGAATGCTTCGGGGGAGAGCACGTTGAGTCTGGCCCCGCCGTCGATGAGGTTCTTGGTTACCGCTTGTGGCTGATGGTGGGGGTGCAGAGCATTGGGAGCGCCCCGCGCCTGCGATGACCGTCGAGTGGTCTCTAGAGTCGAAGGTGAGGTCGGCCTCAGGCGCAGCCCATCCCAGAGAGGCTCCCTGCGAGGCTCGGGTGGAGCCCACTTGACGGAAGAACTACTAAACGTGGCGATGTGAGGGCGGCACCTGAGAGCCGCCGAGGAGGGCCGCGACGGCATGGGGTGCCGGCGCCGCGCAGCTCTTCCCAGGATGCCACTAGTGACTCTGGCAAGCTGAGAAACTAGGCGCGCGGTACGCCGGTGAGTGCCATGGGGAGCTAGTAGGCCATGACCTTGCTGTCGTTGTCGGCCGCCGAAACGGCCTCCTCATAGGCCCGAAGGAAGGCAGCCGGATCTGCCGCTCCGTCGTAACGGGGTGACATCTCTGGCCTAAACCTGAGTGGCCACTGCACCTGTCGCAAGGCGGGGTGAAGGCTCGGTGGCCCGCGACGCCGCCGCGCGCGCCCACTGAGCCGGTCGGAGGAGAGGCGCCCGCATAGGAGCCTGGTGGATGTAGAGCGAGGTGGACAGAGAGGCGGAACTTCGGCGCACCCCTACCTGGCGCGCTAAATGTTGGATTTCGGGTTCCGCAACCCTTGAGAGGTTTGAACTCTGGGGTGCGCACGAAGAACACTCTCTCCCAGCGCGCTCACCCTATGATTCTACGGCCTAGCTCGACGTGCTCATAGAACAAGGGACACAGAGGTTTATACTGGTTCGGGCCACCCTGTGGTGTAATACCCTACTCCAGTGTGTATGGTGGATTACCTTGTATGGCTGAGGAAGAACTAGTACAAGGGATGAACAGCCTCCGGAGGAGAGGTGTTCTTGGGCTCGGATGAGCTTGTGGCGTCTCTTCTACTAGGCGAGCTCACTCTTGGATCCAGATGAGATGGCCTCTATGGTGGTGGCTTGGTTCTATTTATAGTGCACGTGGTCCCCTTCGCAAATATCGGCGTGAAGGGATCCCACAACGGCCAAATTTGAAGGGAAACAACTAGTACAAGTTATCATGAGAAAAGTGGTCTTCGCCTGCCAAAGACTCTGGTTGTGACGCTGCGCTGGGCTCCATGATGACCTCCGTTCTGCAGCCTTGATGGTCTTTGGTCTTGTTGCACCAATATGGAAACCTTTGCCTGATCCCTCGGGACTCCGCACCTGCGCTTGCCCTCTTAGCACCAAAGAGGAAACTGGTACACTGCGCCCGCTGGCGCCCTCCTGGTCTTGGTCGTCATGGCTCACGTCACGTGAACCTCACAAAGCGCTCCTTGCATAAATATCTTCGCTCCTCGGGAGCCAGCCTAGAGAGACTGCCCCCAGGGAGGTCTTCCTATCGCCTTCCTCGCGAGGCTTGACCCCTCGCGAGGGTCTTGAGTTGTAGTTGCCGAAGTTGGACCGTACCAGGCCGCTGATGGAGCCACGTCATGAGCCGCAGGCAGGCAAGCCTGGGTACCCCCTTTCCCAGGATGCCGACAGTCGGTGATGAAGTGAGCTAAAGGGATGAGTGAGGGGACCACATGGGGCACAGTACCCACCAGGGCACGCCTGGGGTAGCTGGCGCGCCCTCGTGCCTAATGGGCACCAGGGCACCCCCGTGTGATATTTTCAATGCGAGAAATTCTCAAATATTCAGAAAAAATTGTGTTAAAATTTTAGGTGGGCACTTTTTTATTGCACCAATAATTCAGAAAACAAGATATTTCATTTATTGAATTTAATTAAAAATAACAGAAAATATAAAGTGAGTACAGAGGATTGTGTCCACTAAATTCATCGACCACATGCCTCTCGAAAATGATCCATTAATAAGGTTGATCAAGTTGTTAACAACCACTTGCAATTAGCATGAATCTGAAGAATTTCCGTAAAACACTAAGTTACCTCAACAGGGACGTGCATAGCCCCAACGATAAGTATTTCATATTTACTTTAGCAGTTGGTATAGGGAGGTGAAAATATCCAATACTGATTGTTGGAGTCTTTGCAATAACATTAATACCATTTACTCGAAATTGCTTCTTCGAAAAGTGCACCGTATGCTCAGTACCATTGATATGAAAAATGACCTTGCTTTTGTTGCAATCAATAACATCCCCTGTAGTGTTCAAAACGGTCTACCAAGGATAATCGACATATTGTCATTCTCGGGCATATCAAGTATGACAAAGTCTGTTAAGATAGTAACATTTGCAACCACAACAGGCACATCCTCACAAACACCGATAGGTATGGCAGTTGAATTGTCATCCCTTTGCAACGATATTTCAGTGGGTATGAGTTTATTCAAATCAAGTATTCTATATAAAGAGAAAGGCATAACTGTAACAGCCCAAAATTCTAGATTTTGGAATGTTAATTATTTAAATAGTGTTAAATAAAAACTTGCTTGCATTGCTTGTTGTTAGCTAAATGGGCCATTTGCATTTCTGTCCCTAACTCGAACCACCTAATCAGATATACCCCTAATTCGAAAGCCTGCTCAAAAATGCCCCTCCGCCGTCATGTCCCCTTATAGAAATGCCCCTCCGAGCCGTTTCCGTCCAGTCAAGGCTGTTTGACCGCTAACGTGCCGTTTCTTTGACATTTTTGCCCCTCCGTCCTTACACATGGGCCCAGGTCACCAGTTCACTGTCTCTCCCTCTCTTTCTTCTTCCTCGCGACGACAGGGGCATTTCTGAGCACACACCTGGATCGGGCGATTCCGCGGTCGGGGAGAGAGGGGCACGTGAGACAGGGCGTGGTTAGCGATGTGTTCTTCCGGCATGTCTTCTGCGAGCTCGTCGGAGGCCGCCAATGTAAGTTTCAGTGTTGATTTGGGGGAGATTTGGGCATGTTGCGGAATTAGGGTTCATCTTTTTGTGATTTTTCTGCTGTTAGGTCGATGGTGAAGGGATAGTTCAGTTAGAAGCGGAGTTTTACATCCCCGACCCGACATTCTGTGGCCTTGAGGTTCGGTCGACGCGGCGGTGCCCGGGCCATGGGCTTATTCCTGCTCGTCGCGTCGCCTGGGGAGGAGGAAGCTCCGGTAGAAGGTTTCTCGGCTGCCCTCTTGATGTAAGTGTGTGGCTGTTAATATTGATTCAATTTTGGGTTGTCCTCCTTGTCATACGATCATTGATTTTGTAGCTTCCTGATGAATGTGACTGGGTTGTCTGGATTGACCCGCCACCGACCGAACGCGTTGCTCGTGCATTTGAGGAGCTTCATGCCGGATTGGAGAAGAGCTGGCTAAAAGCTCATGATTTAGAGAGGAGGGTGATGTATCTAACCGAGAAGAACAAGAAACTGAAGATGAAGTTGAAGAAGAGGAACGAGCTTATGCAAGCTTGGGGATTTATCATAGTTCTTGGTATTAGCATTTTGGCCACATTTGTTTGTGGGTTGTCTAATAATCCATACTAAATGGATTTATCTTTGTAATGTCTGATGTGTTATCACCAGAACAATGTTGTGATTTGGGAATGGAATGAAATATTTGCTCAAATGATCTATTGTGACAAAATAGCAGCTCACAAGGTAGTAGCTGAGATAATATTTGAAACTAGAAGATCACAAGATAACAGCTCACAAAATAACATGAATTCAGCATTGCACATGCAAGATAGCAGCTCACAAGTTCAACATTACATAAGTTCATAAACTCCAGCATGACACACTTAAGATAGCAGCTAACAAGTTCAGAAATAGTTGTTAAACAACAAAAACAACACTACATAAGTTCATAAACTCCAGCATGATTCCAGCAACAGATTCTACTGTAGGATGTTCTTGCTCCGGGTGTTGCTAGCAGGAGTAGTTAAGAGCCTTGAACTCCTCCTTGTGGTCACAATTTTGCCAACTTCTTTGCTAAGCTGGTTGCTTCCAGTTACAGAACCAACTGTAGGAGCTGGTGTAGACTTTAGCCTCTTCTTGGCTGGTGACATCCCTCTCTCAGCTGCCCTTTTGTAGTTCTTTCTTGGGCTACAATTGAAATGAGAACATTAAATGAAGCAAAAAATCAAATGAAAACATTAAATGAAGCAAAAATTGATATGATAACATATGTAGCTATTGCACCTTACAGCAGATGACACTGTTGGTGCATCTGTAGCAATTGCAGCATCAGTTTCAAGCTCTGTAGCATTTTCAGCATCAGTTTCAAGCTCTGTAGCTTTTTCAGCCTCAGTATCCTCCTCTTTCTCATTGTCAGCATCAGTTTCAAGCTCTGTAGCATTTTCAGCCTCAGTATCCTCCTCTTTCTCATTGTCAGCATCAGTTTCAGCATCTAAATGGTCATCCATTGCATTTTCAGCCCCCCAGTGCTCTTCTTCTCCAAAAGCTGGGTCAATGGATTCCTTGAAGTTAGTGGCACGATGGCCAAGCCTTCCACACCTGCCACATTTCTTTCTCCTTCCTCCAAGTCCTTTTACCTCAGATTTTGCCCTAATTCTGGTCTTCCTAGGTCTACCAGGGGACCTGTTTTGCAATGGAGCAGACAATTTAAACCCAGGATCCACCACATCCCACTGTTGTTTGCCCTCCATTGATGGCAAATTTTCAGCATAAGTGGCATTGTACCTAGCAACAGAAAAGTACTCATGTACATATTGATCGATCTCACTTACTGGGCCTCTCATTGAAGTAATAAAATACAAGGCATGTATGCAAGGCTGTCCAGTTAACTGCCACTTTCTACAACTGCAAGTCCTAGTTTCCAAATTTACTGGATATCTCCACTCTCTTTTTTCCTTGTCAACTGCTGTGATCTCTGCCTCATATGTGCTTCTCTTCACTATCTCCATATCAAGATCCTTAGATTTTGCATGAAGCATTTTCATGACTTTGGGGATTATGATGTGGCCAATGAATGTTCCAGCTGCAATCTGCTGTCTCAGATCAAATTTTTCCATTATAAACTGTCTTATTTTGTCTAGCAAGTCCACAATGTGTATACCCTTCCATTTTTTAATCTTTGAATTAAAGGACTCAGCTAGATTGTTATTAACATAATCTACTTTACACAACTCATTGAACAGTGACCTTGCCCATAGCTTGCTATGATGCTCCTCTAAGTAATCTTTCACACCAGCCTTACTGTACAACTGCCTAAGATGGTAGTTGTGTTTCTTTAAGCTATATGTCAGTGAGCATGGCCATAAATTTTCATCAAAGAATTTCCCCCTGAACTTTTTTGTGAAATTTGCAGCCAAATGCCTCATGCATTCTCTGTGCTCCACACCTATGAACACAGCTTCCACTGCAGTCTCCAGGCCTTTGCATGCATCAGTGTGGATAACAAGACCTGGTGGGTGCCCTATGAGCTCTCTTAAATTCTGGAAAAACCAAGTCCAACTTTCTATATTTTCTCCCTCAAGAACCCCATATGCAACTAGGAAGATCCAGTTGCAGGCATCCACAGCACATGCACTAACTAGTTGCCCTCTAAATCTACCATTTAATGCAGTGGCATCTACTGCAAGATAAGGCCTACATCCATTCAAAAAACCTTGCCAGCAAGCTTTGAAAGAAACAAAAACTCTTCTAAAGCACTCTTTCTGTCTACTTTTCCCATTTAGTTTGTACTGTACAGTGTGTTTATCAATGCTAACTACACTGCCAGGAGATACTTTCTCCACTTCTGCCTTGAAAGTATACAGTAACTGAAAAGAGTCAACCCACTTACCATAGATAGTGTCAAGTGCCATTTGCTTCCCATAGAATACTCTCATATATGGAACTGCCAGGCCATACTTTTTCTTCAAATTTTTCTGCAATTCTGTTGGTCCCACTTCTGAATCCTCTAAAACCCAGGTCTTCACAGCATCACCAACCCATCTACTCTTAGCTGACCTCAATCTTTTTCTCCTGTTCACACTGGGACATGTATGAGCTGTTTTGTTCACCTTAACCTGCATGCATGAAAGTTCAAACACATCAGCATCACATTTCAGACCCTATGTGCTACAACAAACAAATAAAATACAGTATCAATGTTGCTAACTACAAATGCAATGTTAGTTGCTATAGTTAATACCTGAAACAGTGTGCTATGTCTCATTAAGGAGGCATGCATCCTCCATTGGCACCTCTTATAAGCACAATGTACTGTCAACCTAGTACTGTCACTCTTGTCTATCACAAATTCACTTTGAGTCTTTATTGAGAAGGTTGCAAGAGCATTTCTACAGTCTATAGCACTGGAAAAAATTGTCCCCTGTTTCAAAGAAGGATCATCTCTATTGTATTGCACATCTGGTCTTTCCTCATCAGATGTCTCAGAGTATCCCATGTCCCTATCCTCCTCCTTCTCATCTTCACCTGCCTCAGCAAACATGCCTTCAGGGGGTGGAACATAATCTTCATCATCATCATCTTTCTCCTTGCCTTTCTTCCTTGTTACAAACTGTGGAAACAACTTTTCATCCTCATCATCACTTGGCCAATCATCTGGTAGTCCCTCTTCAGTGTAGGGGTCACCTGAATCTCTACTATGAGAGGGACCTGCATGCCTAGATACTTCTACAACAGGTGTTCCTGGTGCCTGCATGGAACTGCTGGCAGGCACAAGAGTTGTTGTTTTCTTTCTGCCCCTTGATTGGCTGGTACTACCTTTAGACCTAGACTGAGATCTTGCTCCTCTGCTCTCTGTCTCTCCTCTCTTCCTTTGTATGACACTGATTTCTAGTTTAGCAGGGAAAGTATTATGTATTGCAAACATGATACCAAGCTCATCATCACACTGGACAGGGACCCAATCTGATTTTGAAATGTCCCAGTACCTGAATTCCACTGCATCGTGTAGACCCCATGGATATTGAGCACATAACGCAGATCTAAACTGATTAAAAGTCCATTGATTGTCAGCAACAAAAGGAAAGGAGAATCCTGTACTGGATGGTTTTGTGCCAGCACTAGCTAGAAGTGTGGTTTCCATTCTACATTCCATCCCAACTGCTCTGTCGGGGTCCATCCTACGATGGCCATGGAAAACAGAGAGAGATCCCAACGCCATGAGCACTACGAACTAGGTCAACAAATTCAACTACAACAACGAATGAAACTACAACTACAAACGGCATGAGACTGCAATAGATTAGAAGAGAAACTTACCCCGCCGAAGCATACTTCTGTGGCTGTGGTGTGCACCCTCGTTCGCCGCCGCCGCCACCACAACTGTTGTCCCCATCCATCCTGTCGCCGGTGTCTCCTTCACGCCCTAGCAGAGTGCGCCACGGAGTCAGATCCGAAGCTCCATCGAGCCTTGCGAGTTGGGATCGAGCAAGCTAGGGTTAGGGTTGCGAGTTGCGGGAGGGGATTTGGGGGAGAAACAGAGAGCGAGCGGCTCGGGGAAGAAGAAAGAGAGGGAGAGTGAGTGATCTGGTGACCTGGGCCCATGTGTAAGGACGGAGGGGCAAAACTGTCTAAGAAACGGCCGCTTACCGGTCAAACAGCCTTGACTGGACGGAAACGGCACGGAAGGGCAATTCTATAAGGGGACATGACGGCGGAGGGGCATTTTTGAGCAGGCTTTCGAATTAGGGGCAAATGTGAGTAGTGGGTTCGAGTTAGGGAGATAGATGTAAAAGACCCTAGCTAAATTTGGCTAGGATTTGAAACTTTTAGATTTTATCTTATGAATAATGAACAAGAGGGAATAAAAGGACTTTCCTGATTTTTCATTTGCATCTTATTTTGGGTTTGAGGACATTCAAATATTTCAATTCAAATATGAGAGAGGATGACATGACTTTCTAAAAATAAAAATATTTGTGAATAGTTGAATATTCTCGAATTTGGATTTTTATGTTTAAAAAAGTTGTCCAACTCAAAACGAAATAACACAAGAAAGGTAATATGACACCTTCATTATAAAAGAGTTTGCGATTGTTTTAAATTTAAATTTTGGTATTTATTTGGAGTTCAATTTATTTATTTATTTTTTATTTATATTTGGTCTGAAAATAAAATGTTCACTATGCTCTATATTAATAGTATTTTTTTTATTGTGAGTTTACTTTACTATTAGGAGATGGTTTGGTATTTTTATTTAACCAATTATGTTTTCTGTACAAACAAAGTTATCAATGCCAGTTTCTACTGTGCATTTGGGCTGCACAGTGCACCCATCACGCAGCCCAGCCTATCCAGCGCTACCAGCTCGGGCGCAGCAGAACGAGAGGTCCTGTGCGCCGCATTCTGAGTCGAATTGCTGGGCGTTCGCATAGAGCTGCTCGTTCCCGGGCTTAGTGGGTCGTTCTCGCTAGCCACAAATAGATACCGCTGGTATAGAAAGGATTGCGCTGCCGTGGTATACAAAGTTATCAATGTCAGCTTCTACTGTGCATTTGGGCTGCACAGTGCACCCACCATGCAGCCCAGCCTATCCAGCGCTACCCGCTCGGGTGCAGCACAGCGAGAGGTCCTATGCACCGCATTCTGGGTCGAATTGCTGGGCGTTCGCATAGAGCTGCTCGTTCCCGGGCTTAGTGGGCCGATCTCGCTAGCCACAAGTAGATACCGCTGGTATAACAGTGCACCCATCACGCAGCCCAGCCTATCCAGCGCTACCCGCTCGGGCGCAGCACAGCGAGAGGTCCTGTGCGCCGCATTCTGCGTCGAATTGCTGGGCGTTTGCATAGAGCTGCTCGTTCCCAGGCTTAGTGGGCCGATCTCGCTAGCCACAAGTAGACACCGCTGGTATAAAAAGGATTGCGCTGCCGTGGTATAAAAAGTTATCAATGCCAGTTTCTACTGTGCATTTGGGCTGCACAGTGCACCCATCACGCAGCCCAGCCTATCCAGCGCTACCTGCTCGGGCGCAGCACAGCGAGAGGTCCTATGCGCCGCATTCTGCGTCGAATTGCTGGGCGTTCGCATAGAGCTGCTCGTTCCCGGGCTTAGTGGGCCGATCTCACTAGCCACAAGTAGATACCGCTGGTATAAAAAGGATTGCGCTACCGTTGTTCGAACCCAAGACCTGCTGCGAGACAACATATAACTCTAGCCAGTTGACCTAGTGACATTTAATGATTACAGTACAGCGTAATACCTTCAGAAACTCAAACACCAATCCGATTTCTTTTCAAAATTTCGAACGCAAAAACTTTTTTCCAGAAATAAAACGTGAATGTTTTACCATACGGGAACATCATTCATTTTTTTTGAAAACTCAAACATATTTAAACACGTAAATGAATTTTGGAGAAGCATACAATTTTTACATAGGGAACATTTTTTAAACTACCCAAAAAACTAACAGGAACATTTTTCAAATTCCAAAACAAAATTTGGAAACACGAACAATATTCGCACGCAAACAAATTTTGAATTTCCCAAACATTTTTTGTAACATGAAGGTTTTGGAATTTGTGAGCAACTTTTAAAGCACAAATATTTTTGAATCTGGAGAACAAATTTCGAAGCACGAACAATTTTTAAAGCAAATTTTTTGAATTTTAAGAAGAAATTTTGATAATCCTGAACAAATTTGGAAGTGTAATTTTTTTGAATACCTGAACAAAAAATTGAAATCCTGTACATTTTCTGAATTTCGAAAGTTCTGAACTATTTTGTGTAATGAGAACAATTTTTTAATTTTGAGAATATTTCTTCGAAAACTAAACATTTCTTGAAAACATGAACATTTTGGTATTTGTGAACAGTTTCTTAAAGCACAAACATTTTTTGAATCTTCAGAACAAATTTTGAAACGGAGAACAAATTTCAACAGGCGAACAAATTTTTAAAGCAAGGTTATTTTTTGAATCTTGAGAACAAATTTTGAAGCAGAGAACAATTTTAAAAAATCCCTAACAATTTTGAAGCGTGATATTTTTGAATACATGAAAAAAAATTGAAATCCGGTACATTTTCAGAATTTCGAAAGTTTTGAACTTTTTGTATAATGAGAACAAATTTTAAATTTGGAGAACATTTTTTGTAAACATGAACAAAACTTGAATATATTGAAAAAAGTTTCAAAAAAGAGAAGAAAATAAAAAAGAAATTAGAAATAAAAGAAAGAAAATTTGTTTAAAAAAATTAACTTGAAAAGGAAACCTGAAATAAAACAAAAAAGTAACAAAAAGAAAAGAAAACAGAACAAGAAAAAAAAGCAGAACGAGTAAAAAAGAAAAAGAAAAGGAAAAATAAAAACCCGGTTCAGGATCCTTGTAGATGGTTCCCAAAACCAGTAAGAACCGGCTGGGAACGCTCTAGAATGATCCAAAACCGGAAACTGTACGTACCCCAAAGATGGGCCGGCCCAAATAGCTCGCTAGCGCAGCCCCCTGTGCGATTCGTCGACACTTTGCCGCAACATGCGGCAAATAGGAAATCGCCAGCACAGCAGCCTAGCAGCGCTAGCAGGCCGGCCCAACAGCACCCGCATCCCTCTCTGTTTTTTTCCTCTGACGCGGACGCTGGGACCCGCCAGGTCGTCTCCTTCCTCCACTCGAACTCCCCTTCCTGTACGAAAGCGCCGCCGCTGCCGAACCAACCTCGCTCGATTCGCTCGCCCCCTAACCCTTCGATCTAATCCATGGAAACTGAGAGACCCCTCTTGCCCCTCTCGTTCGATTCCCGTGCAAGACCCTCGAGGAAGAACTCGATTACGAGCGCATGGATCCTCTGATCCCCGTTGCCCGAGCCCGCCTCCACGACCAAATCCACCTCCGCAATTCGCGCGGGTCCGTACGCCCTTCTCCAAGATGCGACCACCGATCGTTTCCTGTTGATCTCCTCGTCCGATCCCAGCTTGCGCACCTCCAATTCCTCCTTGAAATCGAGCACGTGGATCTCAGTGACTTTCGCCCACCCGAAGAGCCTCGGTAAAATTTCGCCTCGGCTAGAAAGTTCCTCTGCCCTCCGATCCTGCCTACGCCCTCCTCGAGTTCCCTCTCATCTTTCTCTGCTTTTATTTAGTGCACGAACGACCCCGTTTGTGCACATGGACCTCTCCGAAGATCACCGACGACCGCACACTCCACAACGAGTTGTGCCGTGTAAGGAGCCTGATATGGATTCACTCCTCACGAACACCAGTTCGAGTTACAAGAACTGATACAAGAGGAATTGCTTAAGAACAAGAAGGGAGAAGCCAGAGGTAGGAGGAGAAGGGAAGCCGCCGCCGTTCGTGCCGGGTTAGTGATACACTGGATACCCTCCTCGTGGCAAAACCTATTTGACGCTCGTTAGCATCAAAAGATTGCGCTTTCGCTTAGGCAAGCCGCTAATTGGGCCGGCCCAGGTACGGGGTTCGCTTCTTTTCCGTTAGCTACAGCTTCCTTCGCTGCCGAGTGGGGGACTAGCAAGAAACAGGCGAGTGGGAGTTGCTGCCGCAGTCTGCCGTGATACAAATGGCGGATATTTTGGAGCGTCGGCGGTGGTATATGGAGGCGTACGTGACCTGATAATCTTGGAGACCTACGTGTGTTGGGAGGCTCTAGCATTGGCTGAAGATCTCCATGAGCACAATATCAGAGTGGCATCAGATTGCCAAGGTGTGGTGCAGGACATCAATGAAGGGACAGCTGGTCCCAATGCGGCTGTTATACATGAAATAACGAACCGCAAAGATAGTTTTACGTCTTGTTCTTTTGTGTTTGAGCGTAGGAACTTTAATTTCGAGGCTCATAATCTCGCTAAATTTGCTTGCAATCTAGATATAGGTAGACATATTTGGTTGGGCATTCCTCATGACCCAAGCCGTGTACCTATGAACATTATCATGAATCAATAAAGACAGCAGGATTCCTAAAAAAAAATACAGCTTCCTTCGCTGTTTCCTGCGTTCTTTTTTCGTTTTCTTTTCTGTGTTTTTTCTGCTTCCATTTGTTCGGTTTTTAGTGGTTTTGTTCTGATTTTTTTTGTTTTGGTTCGTTTTTCCATTCGGTTTTTTCTTTTTCTTTTCTTTTTTATTTCTTCTTCTCTTTACTGTGTGTTATATAAAAAGTTCACCTACTATTACAAAAATGTTCATCGTATAATAAAAAATGGTTCGCCGTGCGTTATGAAAAGTTCAATATGCATTACCAAAAAGATCATCGTGTATTACAAAAATGTTCATCGTACATTTAAAAAAATGTTCACGACATATTAAGAAAATGTTAACTGTATACTTAAAAGATGTTCAGCGTATATCACACAAATGTTCAATGACTATATATCACACAGATGTTCAATGGCTATTTAGAAAAATTTCAGTACATATCACAAAAATGTACAATGTGTATTTAGAAATTGTTCAACGTATATTAAAAAGATGTTCAATGGTTGAATTTACTGTTGCTGCGCTTAGTTCTTAAACATTCTCGCACCCAATTAATCACTAGTATTGGTCAGCTCAACTAGTAAAGATAAAGAAGACGAACAGTATATCGTTGGTCGACCGTTCAATTCCTCGATAGAGCATCCATTTTTGCTAATTTAATTGCATCTCGTAGTAAAGACACCGAATGGGCCGGCCCAATTCGATGCATACCCTGCGCGAAAGCTCCTCCTGTTAACGCATGCGAGCGTCAGGTAGGAGCACTCCCTCCTCGTTGCCTCCTCTTCACTTACTTATAGCTAGCAATGCTTCAACATGTGCACAGCCCAACCCGACCCATATGCTGTCCACGGGCCAGCCCAAGTATGTGCACCGATTAGGAGGGCTCCTAACATCCCCCCTCCTTGAAATGCGGCTTGCCCCCAAGCCGCTGTCCTGAAGTGGTCGCCAGGATCCCACGATGCGTGAAGATCATCAATCATGTTGGGGTCGCCATGGTAGTTGTCGCAGTAGTAACCATTGTTGACGTGGACTTGAACGAGCTCGAAGAAGCGGTCGTAGTCACGTTGGTACCCGAAGCCAGGGTAGATTTCGACGAGGTCGAAGCAAGAGTTGTGGCCAAGGTAGGTTCCCCCGAAGGATGTACAAGACTTGAAAGGCTCATACCACCACGAGGTCGAAGCAAGAGTTGTGGCCAAGGTAGGTTCCCCCGAAGGATGTACAAGACTTGAAAGGCTCATACCACCCTGATTCCACAAAACTTGTTGTACCTTGAATCCATCGGAGTCCATGTAGTAGCCGAAATGAAATGTAGCTGGCGTGGACGAGGTAGGCCACAGTTAAGATGATGACACACTTTCTTCCTTCGAAGACCACTCGCTCAGCCAATTTGGGTAACAACGGTCATGCCATCCCTCCAGGATCCCAAGATATGTCCAACAAGTAGATGCCCCAGTCAGATCCAATCACGTCCATAGCATAATTGAGCATATAATTTGAACTGAGCCACAACAGAGAGCAACAATTGTTAGAAACATCAAGCCGTGAATTCGAAATGTCTACGTGCTGGTCCAGAACTAGCATAAGCTCACACAGTTTAGCTCTATATGCATCAAATTCTAGAAGCTCCCTTGTCGGACTGTCGCTAAAACTATATAGGCCATAGAAAATTTTGAAGCGATGTGGTGCCACGGTCAGAACCACTATTAAGTCTGTGTGAGATGGTTGGCAAGGATACAACACCAGATGCCTAGCGCCATAGCAGCCTGCTACCATGTATAGGCCATCTGGTTTAGAATTGCCATATGTATCGCGGTGGCCACTCCCGCTAAATTCTTCTTGATGTAAACACTGCCACTGTACTGAAATGTTCATGTGCCGCCTTGTGTCTGGCATTTTGTTAGTCCTAGGAAAAGATAACTGAGGAAAGAACTGCTGCTCGAAATGTGTGAATGTATATCTGCAGGAAGGCCATGGTTGCAGCTTGACTGAAGGAACTAGAAAAATATGCAATATTCTGAACTTCACAAGCACACCACAATGTTTTGTTTGATCTGGTCGACGCCGCAGCTCATAATCAATGTTAGCAGAAGATGGTAGAACCAAGCACGCATCATCACCTTCAGACAAATAGGAAACAACCAGTCACTTTTTGCATTCTGAGAGAAGCACTGGCTGGACTCCGCCATGATACACATAACATGCCATCATGAACCACTACTAGAAGTAAGAAACCCCGTGGTTATTCTGAACAAATAACCCCCTGGATTCCAAGGGAACAAGCATAATGTAGAATCTGAATCAAACTGCCCGAATGAACACAACTCGCTGAAAGTAGCTTTTACTAGCAGTGGCCATTCCCGCCGTAGCTCAAGATTAACTTGTCTCAAATAGTCCTCAAGCAAGTAAACAACAGTAGCACAGCCTAGTTCATATGGCCCAATTTGCATGAACTGAAGAAAGAAATTGTTTGAGCATCCTGTGCTTAGAGTGCCCAAATGCTGCATGTTCTGAAATAGATGTGAAACCACAGAACAGATAAGTAGATGCCATACCACAACACTCAGGTTCAGATCACCCATAAATTGCATTATCGGCTGACTCGGGACAGGCGTATCTCTCGGCGCCATGGGGATCCAACAAGCAAACTTCTCATAAGTACATGGTTTCTGTCGCGCACTTGGCAAATGCCTCAATGATGCTCTCCAAGAATTCAGATCATGAGATAAATACTGCATCTCATATGTAACCTGCGGTAGCAGCCCTATATACTTCAGAATCACTTCTTCAGGAGAGCAAGCAAATGACGGCCATGGCATAAGGCAAGGCCTGCTAGCAGATGTTTTCCTCTTGGAACTAAGTGGCCATGCAACTTTCCGTTGGAAATGTTTAGAGCAATTAGGGAAAACAGACAGAGTGTTGAATTTCACTCTCCTTGACCCAGCCTCACAACAATTGCTTGGCTCAGCGGAACCCAAGAAAGTGAGCTGCTCTTGTTCAGTGATGTTCGCTAGATCAAGAGATAGCACTGGCTCACACTGTATTAACTGAAAATCAAAACCGCTCGTCGTGTTCCAAGCATTGTGTTTCTTCACATGCCAAAACTGATGCACATCCATAGGAGCAATACCAGAATGATGCATTCCCAGAGCAAGAATAATAGTGCATGTACCATGTTCCGAAGGCCACTGTTTACTGTAAGAAAATAGCTTGGCGTGCTTACGGTGACAGGAATCAACATTGTTCCGTTGCAAAGACAATAAGCACAAGGGCTCGATAGAGGTTATCCGGATGCAGTGTATGCTGTAATTGCCCACAAGTTCTCCAGTGTGACATGATTCCATAGGAAAGGTGCTAGTAGTCATATCAAGCAATTGGACAATCTGGAATGGATGTTCCATGAACTTCTTCACAGGAAACGAAGGCCAAGGGATGGGTCGTACCTCCCTACCATCTGCAAAGTCTCCCCAAAGTGACGGTCATGACATCAGACGTATCAGCAACCCGTGGTGCCTTGTGCGCGGCAAATCCACGTCATGGTCCACGAACAGCTGCATCAGTTTGATAGATGAAACCTTGTTTGTCACAAGATGGGAGGTGTTGATGGAGATCAAAAGTGATGCATCGAGCTCCTGCATGCCATCCTTGGAATCGATGTCGTCGGTGGTGGACGCCCCGGAAGGAACGACCTCCTAGGTGATGGAGAAGGTGCCCGTGTTGATGGAGCGCGTTGGCCGTACAGGTGCGAGCTGCTCAACCTCGTTGTCGTTGAGGTCGACCGCCTTCTTGAGGAGATTGATGGTGACCTTGTTGACGCTGTTGGTGGCAATAACTTGGTTTGAGCCATCCGCCGAAGAGGTGATGTGCGCCATCGTGATACAGGCAGGGGGTGCACCGTGAATGACCTCGAGGACCTCCCGGGTCTTGGTGGTGGAGGGGACGCCTGGGAAGATGGCGAGCTCGGTGACGACTTCCGGAATTGCCGCCACCAATGTGTACTCGTCCGTGCCCGCCACAGGGACGCGACAGTCACTGTTGAGGGAAGACTCGGGCGATGTATCATGGACGTGAGGCAGCGTGCTGGTGCTGGCTGTCGCAGGGATGTTGACAGTCTCGACGGACTTGCCATCATGACCAGAGATGGTTGCGGTAGAGTTTTTGAGGTCGACCACAGTGTCACGGTTGTCCTTGACGATGGTGGGTGAAGGAGATGCTGGGGCCGGCAACACGTCGAGTGTAGCGCACCACATCTGCAGGCGACAACATTGGTAGTAGATGCAGCGACCATCCTAGTACGCGAACGCGTGAGCCGCCGCATGCGCCGAAATGAATCGGACATCCGCCGCTACATAAGGCTCTCCATCCTCTGATTTTGTTTGGGGATACACCACCAACTTCTCTATACCAAAAGGGGCGAAGAGGGAATACAATATATCAGTAGTGATAGGGTAAATCGCTTGCTCCACCACCATGCTGAGAACTTGATCTGAGAACATTTGGTGGCTAGTCATTTCGTCGAATAGGATGAAGGCGATGAGTGGGGGGAGAAAAAAATTTGGGGCGGAATGGATGGTGGACTGGCTCTGAATACCAGATGTAAGGAGCCTGATATGGATTCACTCCTCACGGACACCAGTTCGAGTTAAAAGAACTGATAAAAGAGGAATTGCCTAAGAACAAGAAGGGAGAAGCCAGACATAGGAGGAGAAGGGAAGCCGCCGCCGTTCGTGCCGGGTTCATGATCCACTGGATACACTTATTTATAGCCAGCAATGCTTCAATGTGTGCACAACCCAGCCCGGCCCATATGTTGTCCACGGGCCAGCCCAAGTATGTGCACCGGTTACGAGGGCTCCTAACATGCCGCCTGAAACTTCTCCGGCGACAAAATCCGGCTGTCAATGACGCTCCCACTTGAGCAGCACAACGAGGTCCCGAGGCAACCATCGACCGTCATCGCTCGAGTCGCGTACTACCGTCGCGTGAGGACGTCCCGTTGTCACTGACCGCACAACCTTCATCGTGGTGTCTTGACACACCTGCTGGTCCACCTCCCCGTTGCCTAGGTGCACCAGAGAGGCCACCCCGAGAAACACCAGAGCCACGCCGTCGTTGTCTCCTTTGTTACGGTGACAAATCCTCTAACACCAAAAACCTAGTCGCGTGGCTTGACGCTGGACATCGATGCTCCATAAACATCCAACGGTCTTTGTTTAATCTTGAGTGAATCGGTACCAACCTATGACAGCATGACACGTGTATTGTTCCTTCATTACAGCTGCAACACTCCAAAAACGCTTCCATGACACACTTTTTGATAGATTTCAAACCAGACTTCATCTTGCTATATCTCATGATCAGTATATCCAAATGAATTGATTTTTTCCTACATGTTACTGTTGATCATGACCATATAGTAGCATCATTTGTTTCAACTTTTGACCTTTTCCAAATTGACCCATTCAAATTCGAATTCAAATAATCTTTTGATCGTATCTGGAAAACCGTATGCCCGACCCAATTGATTACTTTTGCATATGATAACTTGTATCAAATACTTGCCAAGCATATTCTGTGTAAACATATTCAAATAATTTTGACCTTGTTTCATATTATCTCAAATATAATCCTAAATAGCAATCCTTCTATGTCAATTGACTCTTTCGAGTTAATTCCTTCACCTTCCACATTATATCTCCATGAAGACCCATAGTATATATTAAGCCTATATATTTTTCTTGTTGTTACTTAACCTTGCCATATTTGTTTTGTTGTTCTTTTGATTCTTCTATATGACATGGTTGTTTATTTGGATTCTTTCATTTGCGATAGATTGCTCGAAGCGTGACGAGTAGAATTATCAGGACTGTGAGTGCGACGATGAAACATCGATTTTGCATCATGTTTTCCTACTGTTATTTATAGTGTTTTCATGCGTAATAATGCCTTTTGGAGTAATTCAAATGTCTTTTCTCTCATAATATGCAAGGTTTGTATCAAGAGGGAGAATACCAGCAGCTGGAAATCTGGACCTGAAAAGGGAACGTCAGGCTTCCTATTATACACAACTCCAAATGGGCTGAAACTTCACGAGGATTTTTTATATTGAATAAATGAAAAATACTGGAGCAGACAACCACCAGAGGGTGCCCACCAGGTGCACACAACCCACCTGGGCGCGCCAGGGCCCCCATACGCGCCCTGGTGGGTTGTGCCCTCTTCGGCCCACCCCCGGTGCCCCACTTCTGGTATATAAGTCATTTTGACCTAGAAAAAAAATAAGGAGAGGACGTTCGGGACGGAGCGCCGCCGTCTCGAGGCGGAACTTGGGCAGGAGCATGTTTGCCCTCCGACGGAGCGATTCCGCCGGGGGAAGTTCCCTCCCGGAGGTGGAAATCATCATCATCAGCATCCTCTCCAACAACTCTCCCATCTTGGGGAGGGCAATCTCCATCAACATCTTCAACAACACCATCTCCTATCAAACCCTACTTAATCTCTTATGTTCAATCTTTGTACCGGAACATAAGATTGGTGCTTGTGGGGAACTAGTAGTGTTGATTACATTTTGTAGTTGATTACTATATGGTTTATTTGGTGGAAGATTATATGTTCAGATTTGTTATGCCATTTAATATATCTCTGATCATGAATATGTTTGTCACTTGTGAGTAGTTACTTCTGTTCTTGAGGTCACGGGAGAAATCATGTTGCAAGTAATCATGTGAACTTGATATGTGTTCGATATTTTGATAGTATGTATGTTGTGATTCCCTTAGTAGTGTCATGTGAATGTAGACTACATGAAATTTCACCATATTTGGGCCTAAGGGAATGCATTGTGGAGTAGTTACTAGATGATGGGTTGCTAGGGTGACAGAAGCTTAAACCCTACTTTATGCGCTATTTCGTAAGGGACGATTTGGATGCAAAAGTTTAATGCTATGGTTAGATTTTATCTTAATATTTTTTTCGTAGTTGCGGATGCTCGCGAGGGGGTTAATCATAAGTAGGAGGTTTGTTCAAGTAAGAACATCACCTAAGCACCGATCCACCCACATATCAAATTATCAAAGTAGCGAACACCAATCAAGCCAACATGGTGAAAGTGACTAGATGAAATTCCCGTGTGCCCTCAAGAACACTTTGCCTATTATAAGAAATCGCCTTGGCCTGTCCTTTGCCACAAAAGGATTGGGCTATCTTACTGCACATTATTTGTTGTTACCGTTACTTGCTTGTTACAAATTATCTTGCTATCAAACTATCTGTTACTTACGATTTCAGTGCTTGTAGACATTACCTTGCTGAAAACCACTTGTCATTTCCTTTTGCTCCTCGCTGGGTTCGACACTTTTACTTATCGAAAGGACTACAATTGATCCCCTTTACTTGTGGGTCATCAAGACTCTTTTCTGGCGCCGTTGCCGGGGAGTGAAGCATTGTTGGTAAGTGGAAATTGGTAAGGAAAAAACTATTACCGCGTGCTGAAATTTATTGTCACTTGTCACTATGGAGAACAATCCTTTGAGGGGTTTGTTTGGGGTGTCTTCTGTTGGGGAACGTAGTATTTCAAAAAAATTCCTACGATCACACAAGATCTATCTACTAGAAGCATAGCAACGAGAGGGGAGAGTGTGTCCACGTACCCTCGTAGACCGGGAGCGGAAGCGTCTAGTGACGCGGTTGATGTAGTCGAACTTCTTCGCGATCCAACCGATCAAGAACTAAACGTACGGAGCCTCCGCGTTCAGCACACGTTCAGCTTGATGACGTCCCACAAGCTCTTGATCCAGTAGAACCTCGCGGGAGATTTCATCAGCACGACGGCGTGGTGACGGAGATGATGAAGTAACCGTCGCAGGGCTTCGCCTAAGCACTGCAACGATATGACCGAGGTGTGTTTCTATGGAGGGGGGGCACCGCACATGGCTGGGAGAGATCAACTTGATCAACTTGTGTGTCTAGAGGTGCCCCCTGCCCCTGTATATAAAGGAGCTAGGGGGGGAGGCGGCCGACTTAGGAGGAGGGCACGCCAAGGAAGGAGTCCTACTCCCACCGGGAGTAGGACTCCCTCTTTTCCTAGTTAGAGTAGGAGGGGAGAAGGAAAGGGATAGAGGAAGAGAAGGAAAGGGGGGCGCCACCCCCCTCCTTGTCCAATTTGGACTAGAGGGGGATGGGGTGCGCGGCTGCCCTGGCCGCCCCTCCTCTTCTCCCACTAGGGCCCATGAGGCCCATTTAGCTCCCCGGGGGGTTCCGGTAATCCCCTGGTACTCTGGTATATGCCCGAAACCTACCGGAACCTTTCCGATGTCCAAACATAGTCGTCCAATATATCAATATTTACGTCTCGGACATTCCGGGACTCCTCGTCATGTACGTAATCTCATCCGGGACTCCGAACTACCTTCGGTACACCAAAACTCATAAACTCATAATATCAATCGTCATCAAACATTAAGCGTGTGGACCCTATGGGTTCGAGAACTATGTAGACATGACTGAGACTCATCTCTGGTCAATAACCAATAGCGGAACCTGGATGCTCATATTGGTTCCTACATATTCTACGAAGATCTTTATCGGTCAAACCGCATAACAACATACGTTGTCCTTTTGTCATCGGTATGTTACTTGCCCGAGATTCGATCGTCGGTATCTCAATACCTAGTTCAATCTCGTTACCGCCAAGTCTCTTTACTCGTTCCGTAATACATCATCTCATGATTAACTCATTAGTCATTTTCTTGCAAGGCTTATTATGATGTGTATTACCGAGAGGGCCCAGAGATACCTCTCCGATACTCGGAGTGACAAATCCTATTCTTGATCTAGCATCTTTATAATCACCCAGTTATGTTGTGACGTTTGATTGCACACAAGGTGTTCCTCCGGTATTCGGGAGTTGCATAATCTCATAGTCATAGGAACATGTATAAGTCATGAAGAAAGCAATAACAGAAAAACTAAACGATCAAAGTGCTAAGCTAACGAATGGGTCTCGTCCATCACATAATTCTCCTAATGATGTGATCCCGTTGATCTAATGACAACTCATGTCTATGGCTAGGAAACATAACCATTTTTTGATCAATGAGCTAGTCTAGTAGAGGCATACTAGGGACACTTTGTTTTGTCTATGTATTAACACGTGTACTAAGTTTCCAGTTAATACAATTATAGCATGAATAAAAGACTTTTATCATGATATAAGGAAATACAAATAACATCTTTATTATTGCCTCTAGGGCATATCTCCTTCAGTCTCCCACTTTAACTAGAGTCAATAATCTAGATTACAAAGTAATGATCCTAACACCCATGGAGTCTTGGTGCTGATCGTGTTTTGCCCGTGGAAGAGGCTTAGTTAACGGGTCTGGAACATTCAGATCCGTATGTATGTTGCATATTTCTATGTCTCCCTCCTTGAATAGATCGCGGATGGAATTGAAGCGTGTTTTGATGTGCTTTGTTCTCTTGTGAAACCTGGATTCCTTCGCCAAGGCTATTGCTCCAGTATTGTCACAAAAGATTTCCATTGGACCCGATGCACTAGGTATCACACCTAGATCGGATATGAACTCCTTCATCCAGACTCCTTCATTTACTGCTTCCGAAGCAGCTATGTATTCCACTTCACACGTAGATCCGGGCATGACGCTCTGTTTGGAACTGCACCAACTAACAACTCCACCGTTTAATAAAAATACATATCCAGTTTGTGACTTCGAGTCATCCAGATCAGTGTCAAAGCTTGAATCGACGTAACCGTTTACGACGAGCTCTTTTTCACCTCCATATACGAGAAACATATCCTTTGTCCTTTTCAGGTACTTTAGGATGTTCTTGACCGCTGTCCAGTGATCCACTCCTGGATTACTTTGGTACCTCCCTGCTAAACTTATAGCAAGGCACACATCAGGTCTGGTACACAGCATTGCATACATGATAGATCCTATGGCTGAGGCATAGGGAATGACTTTCATTTTCTCTCTATCCTCGGCAGTGGTCGGGCATTGAGTCTTACTCAACTTCACTCCTTGTAACACAGACAAGAACCATTTCTTTGACTGATCCATTTTGAACTTCTTCAAAACTTTATCAAGGTATGTGCTTTGTGAAAGTCCAATTAAGCGTCTTGATCTATCTCTATAGATCTTGATGCCTAATATGTAAGCAGCTTCACCGAGGTCTTTCATTGAAAAATTCTTATTCAAGTATCCTTTTATGCTATCCAGAAATTCTATATCATTTCCAATCAACAATATGTCATCCACATATAATATCAGAAATGCTACAGAGCTCCCACTCAGTTTCTAGTAAAAACAGACTTCTCCAAAAGTCTGTATAAAACCATATGCTTTGATCACCTCATCAAAGCATATATTCCAACTCCGACATGCTTGCACCAGTCCATAGATCGATCGTTGGAGCTTGCACACATTGTTAGCACCTTTTGGATCGACAAAACCCTCTGGTTGCATCATATACAACTCTTCTTTGAGATATCCATTTAGGAATGCAGTTTTGACATCCATTTGCTAGATTTCATAATCATAAAATGCGTCAATTGCTAACATGATTTGGACAGACTTAAGCATCGCTACGGGTGATAAAGTCTCGTCGTAGTCAACTCATTGAAGTTGTCGAAAACCTTTCGCAACAAGTCGAGCTTTGTAAACAGTAACATTACCGTCAGCGTCGGTCTTCCTCTTGAAGATCCATTTATTTCGATGGCTTGCCGATCATCGGGCATATCAACCAAAGTCCACACTTTGTTCTCATACATGGATCCCATCTCAGATTTCATGGCTTCAAGCCATTTTGCGGAATCTGGGCTCATCATCGCTTCCTCATAGTTCATAGGTTCATCATGGTCTAGTAACATGACTTCCAGAACTGGGTTGCCGTACCACTCTGGTGCGGAACGTACTCTAGTTGATCTACGAAGTTCAGCAGAAACTTGATCTGAAGTTTCATCATCATCATCATTAGCTTCCTCACTAATTGGTGTAGGAATCACTAGAACTAGTTTATGTGACGTACTATTTTCCAATTCGGGAGAAGGTAGAATTACCTCATCAAGTTCTACTTTCCTCCCACTCACTTCTTTCGAGAGAAACTCCTTCTCTAGAAAGGATCCATTCTTAGCAACAAATATCTTGCCTTCGGATCTGTGATAGAAGGTGTACCCAACAGTTTCATTTGGGTATCCTATGAAGACACATTTCTCCGACTTGGGTTCGAGCTTATCAAGTTGAAGCTTTTTCACATAAGCATCGCAGCCCCAAACTTTAAGAAACGACAACTTTGGTTTCTTGCCAAACCACAATTCATAAGGCATCGTCTCAACGGATTTAGATGGTGCCCTATTTAACGTGAATGCAGCTGTCTCTAAAGCATAACCCAAAACAATAGTGGTAAATCGGTAAGAGACATCATAGACCGCACCATATCTAATAAAGTACGGTTACGACGTTCGGAGACCATTACGCTGTGGTGTTCCGGGTGGCGTGAGTTGTGAAACTATTCCACATTGTTTGAAATGAAGACCAAACTCGTAACTCAAATATTCACCTCCATGATCAGATCGTAGAAACTTTATTTTCTTGTTACGATGATTCTCTACTTCACTCTGAAATTCTTTGAACTTTTCAAATGTTTCAGACTTGTGCTTCATCAAGTAGATATACCCATATCTGCTCAAATTATCATTGAAGGTTAGAAAATAATGATATCCACCGCGAGCTTCAACACTCATTGGTACACATACATTAGTATGTATGATTTCCAACAAACCTGTTGCTCGTTCCATTGTTCCGGAGAACGGAGTTTTAGTCATCTTGCCGATGAGGCATGGTTCGCAAGCACCAAGTGATTCATAATCAACTGATTCCAAAAGTCCATCACTATGGAGTTTCTTCATGCGCTTTACACCAATATGACCTAAACGGCAGTGCCACAAATAAGTTGCACTATCATTATTAACCTTACATCTTTTGGCTTCAATATTATGAATATGTGTATCACTACGATCGAGAAACAACAAGAACAGACCACTCTTCAAGGGTGCATGACTGCTAGGTGGCTTCTCACCCCTCGTTGGTTACCCCAAGTGGAAGGTTTGAGATGCAGTGTAGCAGAAGTTTTCCCTTGGCAATACCAAGGATCGATTTCCCAGAGACTCCTAGTTTCAACAAGAAGGTGTCAACTGCTAACGGCGCCAGATATTAGCAATCAACGTGGACCTGCACACAGATACAAATAACTTTGCTCCCAACGAGTACAGAGAGGTTGTCAATCCCTCCGGCCTTGTAGTTTACAAAGGATCAAACGCAAGTGATAATAGTGATAGATATAATTGCAATAGTAAGTAAAAGCAGAAAAGTAAATAGTGGATGTGATCAATGATAGTAATATGGACCGGAGTCTCATGATGTTCACTAGTGATGTCTCTCTCCCAAAAGACGATAAAACAGCTATGTGAGGTAAACGAATTACAGCTGGGCAATTGACAGGACCATGTGCGCAAACCAATGCTGACTACATTGCAAGAAAGGTTGAGGTTCAAAGCATGGGCGGTACGCCAAAGTAAGTAGACTGAAATCAATCAATATCTACTACTAATCATCCACCTTGAGATATCTATCCAGAACATCTCGCTGGTATTAAGTTGCGAGCCCCACCCATAGTGTAAACTCAAAGCAACAGACAACTGCATTAAAAGAACTTTGCGTAAAGTAAACAATCCTTGCACCCGCGGGCACAAGCACCGTTGTTTTCCCCCTTGTGGCAACAACACATCCCCTAGACTCATGTTTCTGTCACTCAAACTAGTCATCGAGGGGCATGAACCCACAATCGAGCATAACGTTCCCTCTTGGAGTCACTACCTACTACTTGGCCAAAGCAATAAATAACAACGGAGAACATGCAAGAATTACTTATGAACATAAATATAAAAGAGGTAGATCAAATATATTACTCAAGCACAATCTGAACATAATCTCATAATCCATCGGATCCCAGCAAACTCATCATAGCAACAGCATAAGGATTACATATGTGCCTCGATCATGTAGGGCAGCTCATGAGGACTAATTAGTGAAGCACAAGAACGGGAGGAGAACATCACATAGCTACTGGTCATGGACCCATGGTCCAAGGGAGACTACTCACAACTCATCCGGGAGGCGTCCATGGTGGTGGAGAGGCTCCCGGTGGTGATCCTCCCCTCCGGCAGGGTGCCGGGAAGAGTTCTCCTGGTGCTCCCGATCTTGGAAGCGGCGGCGGTGGTGGAACAGAGATGAGATTGCGAAAAAGAGTTCCCGTCTCGAGGGTTTCTCGAGACGCTTTAAATATATGCCAAAGGGGGGCATCGGAGGAGCCTCGGGGGGCCCAGGCCCCCCCCCCCGGCGCGGCCCGGGGGGGGGGGGGGCGCCGCCAGGGCACCTGGAGCCCTGGTGGACCCCCCGGCTGTCCTTCGGGCACAAGGTAGTTTCTGGAACGCTGATTTTTTATATAATTTTCTAGATTTTTCTTGGCAGTTCTCGTAATGTGAAAACCTGAAATACAAAAACAACCGAAAACAGAAACTGGCACTGGGGTGCACTGAGTTAATAGGTTAGTCCAAATATGATCAAAAGTGTATGGAAGTGTATAAATAACATAGCAATATCACCCAAAAGAGGCATGGAGCAAGCAGAAATTATAGATACGTTTTGGACGTATCAACATCCCCAAGCTTAATTCCTGCTCGTCCTCGAGTAGGTAAATGATAACAAGAATAATTTCTGTGGTGACATGCTATTAACCATATAGGACTTATTCATAGTCATGTGACAAAAGCTTACTGAGATAATGAATCTATAGTAATTAAGTTGCCTCATGAGAAAATCACAAAGAACTGAAAGTTTTACAATATGACATTGAAACATCTAATAGATTTGTAATGAACATGATGTGCAAATATGATAAAGTGATATCTCGCTTGCCCCCTTTAGTGAAGCAAAACATAAATGCAGGGGCACCTCCAAGGTTTAAGTGATGACTAGATACAATGATTTCAAAATAAACGATATCACAATCATGCAAAAGACAATGCTACTTTGGGACAATGCACATTACACTCAGAATGACAATCATGCTCTCAGTAGTTGGTGCTTTTAAAAGAAGGTGGAGACTCTCGAACCGTGGCTTTTGTTGGCAAGGTTGAAAACCCGTAGTCGGTAACAAAGACAAAACATGTACCAGAGCTCTTGGTTTTAAAACAGAGGTAATAATAATTTTTTAGATCATGCATGTTTCATTAACGAATGCTAGCAGATAACTCAATCACTTCTTGAGATGGACAAGTTTCGAGGAACGGCTCCCGAATGAGGACGATCACATCCTCTTAATCTCCTTTGTTTATTACTGCCAAAGTTTTCTGATTTCTCGTGAACAAAGCGTGAAGGAGGGTTTGTTTGTTATATTATTTTTGAGCCGGGCGCACTCAATGCCAGTTCCTTCTCGTATTATGGGTTTGCACATTATACATGCAATCCCGGGGTGAAGCTTGTCCAACTTAAAAAGATTATGAATTAACCACTACTTCCTAATGAACTTACAACAGAGGCACAAAATAGGAATGCTTTTTCTTTGAATAATTTCGAGATGGCACATGCAAGTCTCCGTTAGGAATGGCAGGTAAATACCATGTAGGAAGATATGGTGGACTCATATGGCATAACTGGATTAAAAGGATGTGGATGCACAAGCAGTCAGTCCGCTTAGTACAGGCGAAGGTTAGCAAAAGACTGGGAGCGACCAACTAAGAGAGCGATGACGGTCATAATCATGCAGAGCGACAAAGCAACATTGAATCAGGCATGGAAGTTATATCGCTACTCAGAAACAAAAGATCATCAAGGCTTGACAGACTTTCTTTACAGTCTTAAATATGCGTGAGCATACACCAAGTCAATCAAAATAAATTCTTTGAAGGAAGATATTACTAAACCATACCACATCATAGGTAAACAAACCATGTTGGTACTCCAATAACACATTGGGAATCCCCCAGCTATTTGAGACTAACCATAAGAAAACATGAACTACTAAGCGCCATTATGCACGTAGCATCTTTATCATAGACATATCAACCAATACAACGGAAGCAAACTCTCTTAATAAGATAATCATGATAACTAAAGAGAGTTCAAGCAACCAGCTAAACAAAATCTCTTTAAAAAGATAAGCATGAATACTAAGAGCAGAACATGATAGTAGCTATTAAAAGACAAAGAACACACACATCAAGGATAGACATGAAAATTATATGTTATGTTCTAGGTAGAAGTGGAGCATGTTTCTCTCCCACATAAAGAAAGCTGAGTTCCGACTCGTTATGAAAAACTAAAAAGGAAACTAAAAACAAGACGCTCCAAGCATAGCACATAACACATGAAGTGATAAAAATATAGTGGAACGAAAGACGAACTGATAATGTTGATGGAGAAGGGGATGCACGGGGGCATCCCCAAGCTTAGACTCTTGAGTCTCCTTGAATATTTCTTGGGGGTGCACGGGGGCATCCCCAAGCTTGAGCGTTTGACACTCCTGAATCTTTTTATCATCTTCCCTCGCACACTTGAAAACTCCCTTCATACATAACTCATCATAATCTGATTAGCGAGGTTAGTACCCATAATAAAATAATTGTACCTTGCTGGAAATAAAGATATTCTTGAAGGTCTACTGTTTCTCAAGAATGCCAAAAGGTTTTTGCAAAGAAAAAGCAAGCTCTAGGTTTGCAAAATGAAGGAAAGGCAAAACAGGACAGAATCTGTGAAAACCAGAACAGCAGGTAGTAAATGATTTGTTCGGGGCACTTCTGCAACTCTAATCAAAAAACTCAGAACAGACGCACGAAAGAAAATTATATAGAGCACGCTGTCGAAAAAATTCAGACCAAAAAGATGATCTGGTGATTTTATACGAATTTTTCTATCCAAGGACAGAATATGTTTCCTGGACAGCACGTCACAACTTTTGAACTTTCTAGCAATCAGAGGCTATACTTGGCACAAAATTGAAAAGCAAAGATACAATGATGATGCTACAGTAGTAACAATATCAAGACACAACAAAAACAAAATAAAATTTATTCATGCGGGCTGCCTCCCAAAAGCGCTTTCTTTTAAGCCTTTAAGCTAGGCATGGGACTTTAATGATGCTCTCGTAGGAATAAGAGTTGAAGAACAAAAGAGAGCATCAAGAAGCAAATACCAAACACATTTAAGCCTAACATGCTTCCTATGCATAGGAATATTGCAATAGAATAATTCATTGAAGCACACAACAATAAGCATAGGAAGACAAAACAAGTACAGCTTCAAAACCTTCAACATAAAGAGAGGGAACTTAATATTATTGAAATATCTATAAGCATATGTTCCCTTCTCATCATAATTTTCAGTGGGATCACGAATAAACTCAACAATATAAGCATCACATAAAGCATTGTTACCATGATCCACATGCAAAAAGGTACTCTTGCTCTCCACATAAGCATCATGAAGAGGATAAAACTTAGTATAAAAGAGAGACATAAGCTCTTGCCAATCAAGCAAGTGTGAGTTATCGAGAAGCTTATACCAATCAGAAGCTTTATCTATAAGTGATACGGCGAACAATGTCCTCATGACAAACTCCCTTGATACACCTGCAAGCTTAAATAATGAACATAATTGTGACAGATATAGCAAGTGTTCACCGAGATGTCTATCTCCTGCATAACGATTAGCCAAAACATAATCGATAATACCAGTTGGTATTTTATAGGGAACAATTTCAGTAGGGGGAGGAGCAACCACCACAGGTGTGGGGCGTCTTCCCACAAGCAACGATCCAATAGCAAGGTTGTCCATAAGCATAACTAGTGAAAAGACATAAAGAAAACTGAATGGTAAACTAACAAGACTAAAAAGCAAAGGTAAAAGATAGCGTGCAACTCCCCTATCCTGAAGAGTGGAGTCCCCGGCAACGGCGCCAGAAATTTCTTTGCTAGGTGGCTTCTCACCCCTCGTTGGTTACCCCAAGTGGAAGGTTTGAGATGCAGTGTAGCAGAAGTTTTCCCTTGGCAATACCAAGGATCGATTTCCCAGAGACTCCCAGTTTCAACAAGAAGGTGTCAACTGCTAACGGCGCCAGATATTAGCAATCAACGTGGACCTGCACACAGATACAAATAACTTTGCTCCCAACGAGTACAGAGAGGTTGTCAATCCCTCCGGCCTTGTAGTTTACAAAGGATCAAACGCAAGTGATAATAGTGATAGATATAATTGCAATAGTAAGTAAAAGCGGAAAAGTAAATAGTGGATGTGATCAATGATGGTAATATGGACCGGAGTCTCATGATGTTCACTAGTGATGTCTCTCTCCCAAAAGACGATAAAACAGCTATGTGAGGTAAATGAATTACAGCTGGGCAATTGACAGGACCATGTGCGCAAACCAATGCTGACTACATTGCAAGAAAGGTTGAGGTTCAAAGCATGGGCGGTACGCCAAAGTAAGTTGACCGAAATCCATCAATATCTACTACTAATCATCCACCTTGAGATATCTATCCAGAACATCTCGCTGGTATTAAGTTGCCAGCCCCACCCATAGTGTAAACTCAAAGCAATAGACAACTGCATTAAAAGAACTTTGCGTAAAGTAAACAATCCTTGCACCCGCGGGCACAAGCACCGTTGTTTCCCCCCTTGTGGCAACAGCACATCCCCTAGACTCATGTTTCTGTCACTCAAACTAGTCATCGAGGGGCATGAACCCACAATCGAGCATAACGTTCCCTCTTGGAGTCACTACCTACTACTTGGCCAAAGCAATAAATAACAACGGAGAACATGCAAGAATTACTTATGAACATAAATATAAAAGAGGTAGATCAAATATATTACTCAAGCACAATCTGAACATAATCTCATAATCCATCGGATCCCAGCAAACTCATCATAGCAACAACATAAGGATTACATATGTGCCTCGATCATGTAGGGCAGCTCACGAGGATTAATTAGTGAAGCACAAGAACGGGAGGAGAACATCACGTAGCTACTGGTCATGGACCCATGGTCAAAGGGAGACTACTCACAACTCATCCGGGAGGCATCCATGGTGGTGGAGAGGCTCCCGGTGGTGATCCTCCCCTCCAGCAGGGTGCCGGGAAGAGTTCTCCTGGTGCTCCCGATCTTGGAAGCGGCGGCGGCGGCGGAACAGAGATGAGATCGCGAAAAAGAGTTCCCGTCTCGAGGGTTTTTCGAGATGCTTTAAATATATGCCAAAGGGGGGCATCGGAGGAGCCTCGGGGGGCCCAGGCGCCCCCCCGGCGCGGCCCAGGGGGGGGCGCCGCCAGGGCGCCTGGAGCCCTGGTAGCCCCCCCGGCTGTCCTTCGGGCGCAAGGTAGTTTCTGGAACGATGATTTTTTATATAATTTTTCTGGATTTTTCCTGGCAGTTCTCGTAATGTGAAAACCTGAAATACAAAAACAGCCGAAAACAGAAACTGGCACTGGGGTGCACTGAGTTAATAGGTTAGTCCAAATATGATCAAAGGTGTATGGAAGTGTATAAATAACATAGCAATATCACCCAAAAGAGGCATGGAGCAAGCAGAAATTATAGATACGTTTTGGACGTATCAATGACCATAAAATATATTACTCATATAAATAGAACAACCATTATTCTCTGATTTAAATGAATAACCGTCTCGCAATAAACAAGATCCGGATACAATGTTCATGCTTAACGCTGGCACCAAATAACAATTATTCAGGTCTAAAACTAATCCTGAAGGTAGATGTAGAGGTAGCGTGCCGACGACGATCACATCAACTTTGGAACCATTTCCCACACGCATCATCACCTCGTCCTAAGCTAATCTTCGTTTAATCTGTAGTCCCTGTTTCGAGTTACAAATATTAGCAACCGAACCGGTATCAAATACCCAGGTACTATTACGAGCATTAGTGAGGTACACATAAATAACATGTATATCACATATACCTTTGTTCACCTTGCCATCCTTCTTATCTGCCAAATACTTGGGGCAGTTCTGTTTCCAGTGTCCCATCCCTTTGTAGTAGAAGCACTTAATTTCAGGCTTGGCTCCAGACTTGGGTTTCTTCGTGGGGTAGCAAATGTCTTGCTATTCTTCTTGAAGTTCCCCTTCTTTCCCTTGCCCTTTTTCTTGAAACTAGTGGTCTTGTTAACCATCAACACTTGATGCTCCTTTTTGATTTCTACCTCCGCAGCTCTGAGCATAGCGAAGAGCTTGGGAATTGTCTTTTGCATCCCTTGCATATTATAGTTCATCACGAAGCCTTTATAGCTTGGTGGCAGTGATTGAAGAACTCTATCAATAAAACTATCTTCATCAACTTTGCAACCAAGTTGAGTCATATGATTGTAGTACCCAGACATTCTGAGAAAGTGTTCACTGATAGAACTATTCTCCTCCATCTTGCTGCTATAGAACTTATTGGAAATCTCATATTTCTCAATTCGGGCATTTGCTTGAAATATTAACTTCAACTCCTGGACATCTCATATGCTCCATGACGTTCAAAACGTCGTTGAAGTCCCGGTTCTAAGCCATAAAGCATGGCACACCGAACTATCATGTAGTCATCAGATCGCGTCTGCCAGACGTTCAAAGCGTCCACATTAGCGGGAGGGGGCTTGTCACCTAGCGGTGCTTCAAGGACATAATTCTTCTGTGCAGCAATGAGGATAATCCTGAAGTTACGGACCCGGTCTGTGTAATGGCTACCATCATCTTTCAACTTAGCTTTCTCTAGGAATGCATTAAAATTCAAAGGAACGGTAGCACGGGCCATTGATCTACAACAACATAGACATGCAAAAAATACTATCAGGTACTAAGTTCATGATAAATTAAAGTTCAATTAATCTAATTACTAAAGAACTCCCACTTAGATAGACATCCCTCTAGTCATCTAAATGATCACGTGATCCAAATCAACTAAACCATGTCCGATCATCACGTGAGATGGAGTAGTTTTCAATGGTGAACATCTTATGTTGATCATATCTACTACATGATTCACGCTCGACCTTTCGGTCTCCAGTGTTTCGAGGCCATATCTGCATATGCTAGGCTCGTGAAGTTTAACCCGAGTATTCTGCGTGTGCAAAACTGGCTTACACCCGTTGTATGTGAATGTAGAGCTTATCACACCCGATCATCGCGTGGTGTCTCGGCACGACGAACTTTCGCAACGGTGTATACTCAGGGAGAACACTTATACCTTGAAATTTTGTAAGGGATCATCTTATAATGCTACCACCGTACTAAGAAAAATAAGATAAACATCATATGTAATCAAAATATGTGACATGATATGGCCATCATCATCTTGTGCTTTTGATCTCCATCTCCAAGGCACTGTCATGATCACCATCGTCACCGGCGCGACACCTTGATCTCCATCGTAGCATCATTGTCGTCTCGCCAACTATTGCGGCCATGACTATCGCTACCGCTTAGTGATAAAGTAAAGCAATTACATGGTGATTGTATTTCATACAATAAAGCGACAACCATATGGCTCATGCCAGTTGCCGATAACTTTACAAAACATGATCATCTCATACAATAACATATCACTCATCATGTCTTGACCATATCACATCACAACATGCCCTGCAAAAACAAGTTAGACGTCCTCTACTTTGTTGTTGCAAGTTTTACGTGGCTGCTACGGGCTTAGCAAGAACCGTTCTTACCTACGCATACAAAACCACAACGATATTTCGTCAAGTATGTGTTGTTTTAACCTTCCCAAGGACCGGGCGTAGCCACACTTGATTCAACTAAAGTTGGAGAAACTGACACCCGACAGCCACCTGTGTGCGAAGCACGTCGGTAGAACCAGTCTCGCGTAAGCGTACGCGTAATGTCAGTTCGGGCTGCTTCATCCAACAATACCGCCGAATCAAAGTATGACATGCTGGTAAGCAGTATCACTAGTATCGTCCACAACTCACTTGTTTCTACTCGTGCATATCATCTACGCATAGACCTGGCTCATGATGCCACTGTTGGGGAACATAGTATTTCAAAAAAAAATCCTACGATCACGCAAGATCTATCTACTAGAAGCATGGCAACGAGAGGGGAGAGTGTGTCCACGTACCCTCGTAGACCAGGAGCGGAAGCATCTAGTGACGCAGTTGATGTAGTCAAACTTCTTCGCGATCCAACCAATCAAGCATGAACGTACGGAGCCTCCGCGTTCATCACACGTTCAGCTTGATGACGTCCCACGAGCTCTTGATACAGTAGAACCTTGCGGGAGAGTTTCGTCAGCATGACAGTGTGGTGACGGAGATGATGAAGTTACCGTCGCAGGGCTTCGCCTAAGCACTTCAATGATATGACCGAGGTGTGTTTCTGTGGAGGGGGGCACCGCACACGGCTATGAGAGATCGACTTGATCAACTTGTGTGTCTAGAGGTGCCCCCTGCCCCTGTATATAAAGGAGCTAGGAGGGAGGCGACCGGTTTACGAGGAGGGCGCGCCAAGGAAGGAGTACTACTTCCACCCGGAGTAGGACTCCCTCTTTTCCTAGTTGGAGTAGGAGGGGAGAAGGAAAGGGAGAGAGGAAGAGAAGGAAAGGGGGGCACCACCCCCTCCTTGTCCAATTCGGACTAGAGGGGGAGGGGGCGTGCGGCTGCCCTGGCCGCCCCTCCTCTTCTCCCACTAGGGCCCATGAGGCCCATTTAGCTCCCCAGGGGGTTTCGGTAATCCCGCGGTACTCCGGTATATGCGCGAAACATCCCGGAACCTTTCCGGTGTCCAAACATAGTCGTCTAATATATCGATCTTTACGTCTCGGACATTCCGAGACTCCTTGTCATGTCCGCGATCTCACCCCGGACTCCGAACTACCTTCGGTACATCAAAACTCATAAACTCATAATACCAATCGTCATCAAACGTTAAGCGTGCGGACCCTACGGGTTCGAGAACTATGTAGACATGACCGAGACTCATCTCCGGTCAATAACCAATAGCGGAACCTGGATGCTCACATTGGTTCCTACATATTCTACGAAGATCTTTATCGGTCAAACCGCATAACAACATACGTTGTTCCTTTTGTCATCGGTATGTTTTTTACCCGAGATTTGATCGTCGGTATCTCAATACCTAGTTCAATCTTGTTACCCGCAAGTCTGTTTACTCGTTCCGTAATACATCATCTCGTGACTAACTCATTAGTCATTTGCTTGTAAGGCTTATTATGATGTGTATTACCGAGAGGGCCCAGAGATACCTCTCTGACACTCGGAGTGACAAATCATATTCTTGATCTATGCCAACACCATGAACACCTTTGGAGACACCTGTAGAGCATCTTTATAATTACCCAGTTACGTTGTGACATTTGATTGCACATAAGGTGTTCCTCCGGTATTCGGGAGTTGCATAATCTCATAGTCATAGGAACATGTATAAGTCATGAAGAAAGCAATAACAGTAAAACTAAACGATTGAAGTGCTAATCTAACGGATGGGTCTTGTTCATCACATCATTATCCTAATGATGTGTTCCCGTTGATCAAATGACAACTCATGTCTATGGCTAGGAAACATAATCATATTTTGATCAATGAGCTAGTCTAGTAGAGGCATACTAGGGACACCTTGTTTTGTCTATGTATTCACACATGTACTAAGTTTCCAGTTAATCTAATTCTAGCATGAATAAAAGACTTTTATCATGATATAAGGAAATATAAATAACATCTTCATTATTGCCTCTAGGGCATATTTCCTTCATCTTCACCTCGATCGGAACCACAGTTTGTTACCCCTCAACCTACTGCACCTACTGAAAATACCGAATATGAAATGCCTTTGGGTATGGTAGAACAACTGCTAGCTAATCCTTATGCGGGATATGGGACCGCACATCCTGATATGCATTTGATATATGTGGATGAAATTTGTGGATTATTTAAGATTGCAGGTTCACCCGGAGATGAGGCTAAGAAGAAGGTCTTCCGTTTATCTTTGAAGGGAAAAGCATTGACATGGTATAGGATATGCGATGATATTGGATCCTGGAATTGGAATCGTTTGAAAATGGAGTTCCATAAAAAAATTACCTATGCATCTAGTTCATCGTGATCGGAATTATATATATAATGTTTGGCCTTGTGAAGGAGAAAGTATCACTCTAGCTTGGGGGAGGCTCAAGTCAATGTTATATTCATGCCCCAATCATGAGCTCTCAAGAGAAATTATCATTCAAAACTTTTATGCTCGACTTTCTCGTAATGATCAACCCATGCTTGATACTTCTTGTGCCGGTTCTTTTATGAAGAAGACTATTGAATTCAGGTGGGATCTCTTGGAAAGAATTAAACGCAACTCTGAAGATTGGGAACTCGACAAAGGTAAAGAGTCAGGTATTAAGCTTAAGTTTGATTGTGTTAAATCTTTCATGAATACAAACGCTTTTCGAAAGTTTAGCACTAAATATGGACTTGATTCTCAGATAGTAGCCTCTTTTTGTGAATCCGTTGCTACTCATGTTGATCTCCCTAAAGAGAAGTGGTTTAAATATCATCACCCTATTAAAGAAGAAATTAAAGAACCAGTAGTTGCTAAAGAAGAAACTATTGTCTACAATGTCGAGTCAGTTGTTCCTACTGCTTACATTGAGAAACCACCTTTTCCTGTTAAGATAAAGGAGCATGCTAAGGTTTCAACTGTGGTATGTAGAAGTAACATTAAAGCACCTAAACCTCGTGAGCAAATCAAAGTAGAACCTAGTGTTGCTATGGTTAAAGATCTCTTGGCCGATAACATCGATGGGCATGTTATTTATTTAGTTGGTGAAGTAGCCAGAATAGCTAAACCTGAAGGGAAAGATAAAGACATACCCGTAGTTGGCATGCATGTCGTCTCAGTTAAAATAGGAGATCACTGTTATCACGGTTTATGTGACATAGGTGCTAGCATAAGTGCTATTCCTTTTACTCTGTACCAAGAAATTATGAATGACATTGCACCAACTGAAATAGAAGACATAGATGTTACTGTTAAACTTGCTAATAGAGACACCATCAGGCCACTTGGGATTGTTAGAGATGTTGAAGTCTTGTGCGGGAAAAAAACACCCTACTGATTTTCTAGTCCTTGGTTCCCTACAAGATGACTTTTGTCCCATAATATTTGGTAGACCTTTCTTGAACACCGTCAATGCTATAATTGATTGTGCTAAATAAACTATCGGTGTTAGTTTTGGTGATGAGTCTCATGAGTTCAATTTTTCTAAGTTTAGTAGAGAAACACACAAAAAAGATTTACCTAGTAAGGATGAAATTATTGGTCTTGCCTCTATTGATGTACCTCCTACTAGTCCTTTAGAGCAGTATCTGGTAGACCATGAAAATGATTTAAATATGCATGAAAGAAATGAAATAGATAGAATCTTGTTTGAACAACAACCTCTGCTTAAACACAATTTGCCCGTTGAAACTCTAGGAGGTCCTCCTCCACCTAAAGGTGATCCTGTGTTTGAATTAAAACAATTACCTGACACTTTTAAATATGCTAATCTCGATGATAAAAAGACATATCATGTTATTATTAGTTCTAACCTTTCAGAGAATGAAGAAGAAAGATTATTGAAAATTCTGAGGAAGCACCAAGCTGCTATAGGATATGCTCTTGATGATCTTAAGGGCATTAGTCTCACTCTATGTCAGCACAAAAATTAATATGGAACCTGATGGTAAACCCGTTGTTGGTCACGAACGTCGGTTAAATCCGAAAATGAAAGAACTAGTAAGAACGGAAATACTAAAACTTCTGGAAGCCGGTATAATCTATCCTATAGCTAATAGTAGATTGGTATGTCCTGTTCATTGTGTTCCTAAGAAAGGAGGTATTACTGTTGTTCCGAATGATAAGATTGAACTTATCCCACAAAGAATTGTTACAGGCTATACAATGGTAATTGATTTTAGAAAATTAAACAAAGCAACTAGAAAAGATCATTACCCTCTACCTTTTATTGATCAAATGCTAGAAAGATCATCCAATCACACACACTTTTGTTTCCTTGATGGATATTCTGGTTTCTCACAAATACTTGTCTCGCAACCTGATCAAGAAAAGACCACATTCACTTGTCCTTTTGGAACTTATGCTTATAGAGGTATGCCTTTTGGCTTATGTAATGCACCTGCTACCTTTCAAAGATGTATGACTGCCATATTCTCTGATTTTTGTGAAAAGATTGTTGAGGCTTTTATGGATGACTTTTCTATTTATGGAAAGTCTTTTGATGATTGTTTAAGCAATCTTAATCGAGTTTCGCAGAGATGTGAGCAAACTAATCTTGTCTTGAATAGGGAGAAGTGCCACTTTATGGTTAAGGAAGGTATTGTTTTGGGCCATAAAATTTCTGAAAGAGGTATTGAGGTGGACAAATCTAAGGTTGATGCAATTGAGAAAATGCCATGTCCTAAAGATATGGAAGGTATTCGTAGTTTCCTTGGTCATGCTGGTTTCTATAGGAGATTTATGAAAGACTTTTATAAAATTTCTAGGCCTCTTACAAACCTTTTGCAAAAGGATATTCCTTTTGTCTTCAACGATGATTGTGTAGAAGCCTTCGAAACACTCAAAAAGCCGTGATTTCTGCACCTATTAGTCAACCACCTAACTGGAACTTGCCTTTTGAAATTATGTGTGATGCTAGTGATTGTGCTGTTGGTGCTGTTCTAGGGCAAAGAGTTGATAAGAAATTGAATGTTATTCGATATGCAAGTAAAACTCTATACAGTGCACAAAGAAATTATGTTACTACTGAAAAAGAATTTCTAGCAGTTGTGTTTGCTTGTGATAAATTTAGATCCTATATTATAGACTCAAAAGTAATTATTCACACTGATCATGTTGCAATAAAATATCTTATGGAAAAGAAAGATGCCAAACCTAGGCTTATTAGATGGGTTCTTTTGCTACAAGAATTTGATTTGCATATCACTGGATAGGAAGGGAGCTGAGAACCCCATAGCTGATAACTAGTCTAGGTTGGAGAATGTTCTTAAGGACCCACTACCTATTGATGATAGTTTTCCGGGTGAGCAATTAGCTGCAATAAATGTTTCTAACAACACACCTTGGTATGCTAACTATGCTAATTATATTGTTGCTAAATACATACCCCCTAGCTTTACTTATCAACAAAAGAAAAAAATTCTTCTATGATTGAAGACACTACTTTTGGTATGACCCACATCTTTTGGAATGAATAGGAACAAATCCTGCGAAAATGTCACTCCGAAGCTTATGGAGGACATCATGCGTGAGATAGAACTGCTCACAAGGTAATGCAATCTGGTTTTTATTGGCCTACTCTCTTCAAGGATGCTCGTAAGTTGGTGTTATCTTGCGATGAATGCCAAAGAATTGGTAATATTGGTAAGCGTCAAGAAATGCCTACGAATTATTCACTTGTTGTTGAACCTTTTGATGTTTAGGTATTTGATTACATGGGACTGTTTCCTTCCTCTAATGGGTATACTCATATTTTGGTTGATGTTGATTATGTTACTAAATGCATAGAAGCTATTCCAACTAGTAGTGCTGATCACAACATCTCTATTAAAATGTGTAAGGAAGTTATTTTCCCTAGGTTTGGAGTCCCTAGATATTTAAGGACTGATGGTGGTTCACACTTTGTTCATGGTGCTTTCCGTAAAATGCTTGCCAAGTATGATGTTAACCATTGAAGTTCATCACCCTATCATCCCTAGTCTAGTGGTCAAGTTGAACTTAGTAACAGAGAAATAAAATTAATATTGCAAAAGACCGTCAATAGGTCTTGAAGGAGTCTTGGATTTGGGGGTCCTCGGGTGTCCGGGCTACTCGTTATGGGTCGGACTGATGGGCCATGAATATAAAGCAGAAGACCGTCCCACATGTCTGGGTAGGACTTCTATGTATGTAGAAAGGCATGTTTGGTGTCCGTATGTAATTTTTCCTTCCTTTGCAAGTCAACTCTGTACAACCCTAGGCCCCATTCGGTGTATATAAACCAGAGGGTTTAGTCCGTGGAGGCCAACAGAAAAAATCATAGGCTAGATGGCTAGGGTTTAGCCATTACGATCTCGAGATAAATCAATTCTTGTAACCCCTATATTCATCAAGAACAATCAAGAAGGAAGTAGGGTTTTACCTCCATTAAGAGGGACCAAACCTGGGTAAACATCGTGTCTCCTTTGTCCCTTGTTACTATAGATCCTCACACTCACAGCTTGGGCCCCCCTACGCGAGATCTGCCGGTTTTTACACTGACAATGGTGCTTTCATTGAAAGCTCCGCTGGGTAGTCGCGAAAAGCGATCCGTGGCTCACCTTGTCATGAATGATGGTATCACCTCTGGAAAGAGCTTGACTTTTGGGCAGGTCCTCCAGCTTGGCGGATTCACCATATGCCACCACATGGCCATTAAGCCGACTGCATCCCCTGTGATCGCCAAGCATCTCCCCTACATCGGTCTCGAATACTCTAAAAAGACGGATCCAGCGGACACCTCGTCCTTAAACGAGATGCTAGATCGCATCGCCACCCTGGGGCTTTCAACGGCCAATGATCGCATCGGGCTTAAAACCGACCAGGGGGAAGACAATTCCTCGCCGCTCACGCATCTGGTGGCGGCCGTCGAAGAACGAGCCGAAAATGCTTCTCCTCACTCGAGACCAGCTATGTTCAGATCTCCGAACCCTTTGAGCCGGACACCCTTCCCTCGGGCGAGACTCCACAACTTCCGAGCTCAGGGTCGGACACGGATCCCGGGGAGCGCTCGGATCCTGCCGGGCCCGAAGTGTGACGCCCCAAGACCGACGCTCCAGAAGACTTCCATATTCCGAGTGTTACCGTGCGTTTTATTTGCGCATTGCATCATGTCATAATGCATCATTTCATCATTACTTGTTGTTTGCATTCTCAATTTTTGCTCTTCTGTTGTCTTCCTGTGAGATTCCTTTCTTCTCCTGCCCAACATCAATCTTGCTCCATGGCCATTTCCAACCTAAAAATGTTCATCTCTGAGTGCTCTACATGATGGTTGCATTTGCATACATGATAGGGTGCATTTTGCCATGTTTATCCCTGTTGCAAAAGTGCATGTTGCTGTAAACTGCTAAAAACTAATATAACTTGCTGATTTGTCTTTTTCATATCTTGTTGTGTGATTTTTGTTTGAGCATCATGTCAACATGTTTTAGCAGCACAATCATGTCATCTTTGCTCTGGTGCAATCCACTTTTCATGATATGCCTTGTGGTGAGTTGTACAAGGTTGCAAACATGCCTACTTGTCATTGTTGCTGTCATGTTCAGTTTATTTCACTAAGTCTGTGAAACTGTTATTAATTGCAATCTTGCCATGATGTTTTGAGTATGTTCTAGTGGTGTTTGGCAGTAGCTCAATGATCATGCTTGTAGTGCTTGACATGTACATGCTTGCCATGCCCTTTCATGCCATGAAATGTTCCTGTAGCATGTTGTTTTGATGATTGCAAAGTGCTTAGTTGCTGTTTTGGGACAGCTTGTCCTTTAATCTTGTTTTGTGTGTATGTGTTGAACCGTTGCTCCATTTTAAGCGTGCTCTATATGAAACTTGCTTGCTTTTGCATATAGATGCATCTTATCATGTCGTATCCATGTTTGAGTGTGTTTGCTTGATGTTTGTCATGCATCTTGCATCCTTGCCATGCTTGTCTTGTTTTGCTCATATCTTCTAGACCGTAGCTCCGAATTAAATGAACTTCATATGTAACTTGACTAAAATTTCGTGTAGATCATCACGGTGCATGTTAACTTGCTGTTTAACTACTTTAACTTAAGGTTTGTTCAGATCTGGACCAATTTCGAAATTTGCATATGAGGACTTATCGGAAATGTTATATGTTGTTTCCGGCCTCATTTAAACTTGGTTTGTGTGTTGTTCTTGTATGCTTCATCTCTTGCCATGATTTGCATCATGTAGCCTTGTCATGCATCATATTTGCTTGAGCATCATGTCTTGTTATGTGTTGTGTGTTTACCGTGTTGCTTGCTTCTTCTCGGTAGTGCTGGTTTCGTTGCGATCGTGAGGATTCGTTTGACTACGCTTGGCTCGTCTTCATCGCTTCTTCTTCGTCTTCTTCATGAACTCGTTCTTATTCCTTGCGGGATCTCATGCAAGATGACCATCACCTTGGATCTCATTACTATCATTGATATGCTAGTTGTCACGATGCTTTCGTTATATGTTGCGCTACATATCTATTTGTTGTGAGCCTCTCCTTGTTGCCATGAAACACCCTCTAACCTTTTACACCATCCCAACAAACCATTGTTTGGCTATGTTACTGATACGTCTCCAACGTATCTATAATTTTTGATTGTTCCATGCTATTATTTATGATGTTTTGGATGTTTAATGGGCTTTGTTATACACTTTTATATTATTTTTGGGACTAACCTACTAACCCAAAGGCCCAGTCCAGATTACTGTTTTTTGCCTGTTTTAGGGTTTTATAGAAAAGGAATATCAAACAGAGTCCAAATGGAATGAAACCTTCGGGAGAGATATTTTTGGAGCAAAATATGCACGGGGGACTTGAGAACCACGGAGTAGGGCTGCCGTGGCGTCCACGAGGATGGGGGGCGCCCCCCTATAGGGCGCGCCCCCTGCCTCGCGGGCACCCCGTCAGGCCCCCGGTGCCCTGCTTCCTCCTATATATACCTACGTACCCCGAAACTATCAGAACAACAGAGAAAACCCTAGTTCCACCGTCGCAACCTTCTGTTCCCGTGAGATCCCATCTTGGGGCCTGTTTCGGAGCTCCGTCGGAGGGGGGATCTACCAGGGAGTGCTTCTACATCATCATCATCATCGCCTCATCATGAGTTGTGAGTAGTTTACCACAGACCTTCGGGTCCATAGCTAGTATCTAGATGGCTTCTTCTCTCTCTTTTGATCTCAATACCAAGTTCTCCTCGGTCTTCGAGAAGATCTATTTGATGTAATCTCTTTTTGCGGTGTGTTTGTCGAGATCCGATGAATTGTGGGTTTATGATCAAGATTATCTATGAGAAATATTTGGTTCTTTTTTGAACTCTTTATGTGTGATTATAATATCCTTGCAAGTCTATTCGAATTATTGGTTTGGTTTGGCCTACTAGATCTATAGTTCTTGTAATGGGAGAAGTGCTTGGCTTTGAGTTCAATCTTGCGGTGTCCTTTCCCAGTGACAGTAGGGGCAACAAGGCACGTATTGTATTGTTGCCATCGAGGATAAAAAGATGGGGTTTATATCACTAAGTTTGAGTTTATCCCTCTACATCATGTCATCTTGCTTAAGGCGTTACTCCGTTCTTATGAACTTAATACTCTAGATGCATGCTGGATAGCGGTCAATGTGTGGAGTAATAGTAGTAGATGCAGAATCGTTTCGGTCTACTTGTCTCGGACGTGATGCCTATATATAATGATTATGCCTAGATAGTCTCATAATTATTCGCTTTTCTATCAATTGCTCGACAGTAATTTGTTTATCCGTCGTAGAATATCGCTATGATGAGAGAAGCCACTAGAGAACACTATGGCCCCCGGGTCTATTCTCAACATATCAATCTACAATCTACTTTACTTTTCAGCTTTTACTTTCTGTTCTTATAACCAAAAATACCAATAATATCAAACTATCATCTCTATCAGATCTCACTTTCGTAAGTGACTGTAAAGGGATTGACAACCCCTTATCGCGTTGGCTGCGAAGTTCTTATTTGTTTGTGCAGGTGCGAGGGACTCGGGCGTGGTCTCCTACTGGATTGATACCTTGGTTCTCAAAAACTGATGGAAATACTTACGCTACTGTGCTACATTATCCTTTCCTCTTCGAGGGAATACAACACAAGCTCGAGAAGTAGCAAGAAGAATTTCTAGCGCCGTTGCCGGGGAGGCTTACCTAAAAGTCATATACCAAGTACCTATCACAAACCCTTATCCTTCGCATTACATTTTTGTGCCTCTCGTTTTCCTCTCCCCCACTTCACCCTTGCCGTTTTAATTGCCCTTCTTCTTCCGTGTGTTTACCGTTCGTTTGCCTCTCGTTTGCTTGTGTTGCTATGTGCCCTCAATTAGCTTGCATCTTAGCTTGCTAAAGTATGGTTCCTCATCCTCTTGCTAATCTCTTTAAGAGATCCAATTATGTTGAACCTATTACTATTGAGTTGCGTGCACTAGATTATCTTTATGAGGTTTTGCTTGAAATTTGTGAATCTGAAAATTGTGAGGAATTGTTAAAAGAAAAGGTGATTCATGATAGTTCTTTAAATAAAAAGCATGATTGCAATGATGTTATTATAAATTCTATTAATGTCAATTGTGTTAATGATATGCTAAACCTCAAGCTTGGGGATGCTAGTTTTGCTATGACTACTACTTGTTGCAATGATCATGATTGGGGTGATTCTTCTTATGATCTTGAAAATTTATTTAAGCCCCATGATGAATATAAGATTGAAAATAGTGTTTGCAATGATATTGAAAGTGGGTTTGGAAGAGTGTCAACTTTAGATCGCACATATTTGGAGAAAGTTCAATCTTATGAAATTTTTGATAAAAGTGGGTTTGGAGAGGTCATGACTTTAGTTAATGTTAATCCCACTATTTTGGAAGAGTGTCGACTTTGCATGCATGTGGATCGTGTTGAGAATATGTCATGTGATAGATATTTTGTTGAATTTGATCATGATCCTACACGCAATTATTATTAGAGAGGGAAATATGGTTGTAGAAATTTTCATGTTACTAAATTACCTCTCGTTATGTTGAGATTGGTATCGTTCCTTTCCGCTTCCATGCATATGCTATTTTTTGCTTGCCTTGCTAATTTGTTTGCTTATAAGATGCCTATGCATAGGAAGTATGTTAGACTTATATGTGTTTTTCACATGCTTTGTGATGCTCTTCGTGTTTCAATTGCTATCCTTCATGTGAGCATCATCAAAATTATCATGCCTAGCTAGGCGCATTAAACGATAGCGCTTGTTGGGAGGCAACCCAATTTTATTTTATTTGTTTTTGCTTCTGTTTAGGAATAAATATTGCATCTAGATTCTGTTTAGATGTCTTTTTGTGTTCTAATTAGTGTTAGTGCCAAGTAGAACCTTTGGGAAGACTTGTGTGAAGTTTATATGATCATGTTGTGAAAAACAGAATCGTTAGCGCTTGCTAGAATGCTCACCATATTTTACCAGAGCGTGCTATTTAGTTGATTATTTTTGCATATGATTAATAGACAAATTCCTCACGTTTACCAATTTATTTCAATTTTTTTGGAGTTACAGAAGTATGCGAAAACTGCAGATTACTACAGACTGTTCTGTTTTTGACAGATTCTATTTTTCGTGTGTTGTTTGCTTATTTCAATGCATCTATGAGTAGTATTGGGAAGTATGAATCATAGAGAAGTTGGAATACAGTAGGTTTAACAGCAATATAAACAAAGAATTAATTCATTGCAGTACCTTTGAGTAGTGGTTTGCTTTCTTATACAAACGAAGCTCACGAGATTTTTGTCTAAGTTTTGTGTTGTGAAGTTTTCAAGTTTTGAGTATTGCTTTGAAGGACTATGGAACAAAGAGTGGCAAGAGCCTAAGCTTGGGGATGCCCAAGGGACCCCAAGGTAATATTAAAGGACAACCAAGAGCCTAAGCTTGGGGATGCCCCGGGAAGGCATCCCCTCTTTCGTCTTCATCCATCGGTAACTATACTCAGAGCTATATTTTTATTCACCACATGATATGTGTTTTACTTGGAGCGTCTTTTATAATTTGAGTCTTTGCTTGTTAGTTTGCCATAATTATCCTTGGTGGACACACCTATTTGAGAGAGTTAAATATGGCTTAGGAATTGATAGAACACTCTATGTGCTTCACTTATATCTTTTGAGTTGAATAGTTTTTGCTCTAGTGCTTCACTTATATCTTTTAGAGCATGGTGGTAATTATATTTTGTAGAAATTTTTGATCTCTCATGCTTCACTTATATCCATTTGAGAGTCTATTAAAACAGCATGGTAATGTGCTTTGGCTATAAAACTAGCCTTCACATGATAGACATCCAATATCAATGTAGTAAAAACTTTCACACTAAGTGCATTGAATATGATGAGAAGTTGGATGCTTGATAATTGTTTTGAGATATGAGGATAGTGGTTTTAGAGTCATGCTAGTAGAGTTATTATGAAATTGAGAAATACTTGTGTTAAGGTTAGTGATTCCCGAAGCATGCACGTATGGTGAACCGCTATGTGACGAAGTTAGAGGATGAGGTATTTGTAAAGTGTCAAACTTTGTGTGGAGGTCGGGGGCGCGCGATGGTTAACTCCTACCAACCTCCCCCTAGGAGCATGCGTTGATTGCTTTGTTTTGATGACTCATAGATTTTTGCAATAAGTATACGAGTTCCTAATGTTGAGTCCATGGATTATACGCACTCTCACCCTTCCACCATTGCTAGCCTCTCTTGTACCGCGCAACTTTCGCCGGTACCTTACACCCACTATATATCCTTCTTCAAAACAGCCACCATATATCTTCCTCAAAACAGCCACCATACCTACCTATCATGGCATTTCCATAGCCATTCGGAGATATATTGCCATGCAACTTTCCACCGTTCCGTTCATATGATACGCTTCATATTGTCATATTGCCATGCATGATCATGTAGTTGACATCGTATTTGTGGCTAGGACACCATGCATAATCTTTCATACATGTCACTCTTGATTCATTGCACATCCCGGTACACCGCCGGAGGCATTCATATAGGTCATACTTTCTTCTAGTATCGAGTTGTAATATCGAGTTGTAATTCAATGAAAGTGTGATGATCATCATTATTAGAGCATTGTCCCATGTGAGGAAAGGCTAAATCAAGAAAGCCCCTCTGAAAAAAAGAAAAAAAGAAAAAGAAAGTCCAAAGAAAAAAAGAAAGGCCCAAAAGAAAAAGAAAAGAAAAAGGAAAGAAAGGCAAAAAAGAAAAAGAAAAGAAAAAGGGACAATTGCTACTATCTTTTTCCACACTTGTGCTTCAAAGTAGCGCCACGTTCTTCATGATAGAGGGTCTCATGTTTAGTCACTTTTATATACTAGTGGGAATTTTCATTATAGAACTTGGACTGTATATTCCAATGATGGGCTTCCTCAAATGCCCTAGGTCTTCATGAGCAAGCAAGTTGGATGCACACACACTTAGTTTTTTTTGTTGAGCTTTCATACATTTTTAGCTCTAGTGCATCCGTTGCATGGTAATACCTACTCACTCACATTGATATCTATTGATGGGCATCTCCATAGCCCGTTGATATGCCTAGTTGATGTGAGACTATCTCCCTCCTTTTTGTCTTCACCACAACCACCACTCTATTCCACATAGTGCTATGTCCATGGCTCACGCTCATGTATTGCGTGAAAGTTGAAATGTTTGAAAGAATAGAGTATGAAAATAAGTGCTTGGCTGAAAATCGGGGTTGTGCATGATATGAATATTTCGTGCGATGAAGAGGGAGCATAGCTAGACTATATGCTTTTGTAGGGATAACTTTCTTTAGCCATAGTATTTTGAGAAGACATGATTGCTTTGTTAGTATGCTTGAAGTATTATTATTTATTATGTCAATATAGACTTTTGTCTTGAATCTTTCAGATCTGAACATTCATGCCACAATTAAGAGAATTACATTGATAAACTATGTTGGTTAGCATTCCACATCAAAAAATCTGTTTTTATATAGGACGTGGAGGAATTAAGCTTGGGGATGCTTGATACGTCTCCAACATATCTATAATTTTTGATTGTTCCATGCTATTATTTATGATGTTTTGGATGTTTAATGGGCTTTGTTATAGACTTTTATATTATTTTTGCGACTAACCTACTAACCCAAAGGCCCAGTCCAGATTGCTGTTTTTTGCCTGTTTTAGGGTTTTACAGAAAAGGAATATCAAACGGAGTCCAAACGGAATGAAACCTTCGGGAGAGATATTTTTGGAGCAAAACACGCACGGGAGACTTGAGAACCATGGAGTAGGGATGACGTGGCATCCACGAGGGTGGGGGCGCACCCCCCTATAGGGCGCGCCCCCTACCTCGTGGGCACCCCGTCTGGCCCCCGGTGCCCTCATTCCTCCTATATATACCTACGTACCCCGAAACTATCAGAACAACAAAGAAACCCCTAGTTCCACCATCGCAACCTTCTGTTCCCGTGAGATCCCATCTTGGGGCATGTTCCGGAGCTCCGCCGGAGGGGGGATCTACCACAGAGTGCTTCTACATCATCATCATCATCGCCTCACCATGAGTTGTGAGTAGTTTACCACAGACCTTCGGGTCCATAGCTAGTATCTAGATGGCTTCTTCTCTCTCTTTGGATCTCAATACAAAGTTCTCCTTGGTCTTCGAGGAGATCTATTCGATGTAATCTCTTTTTGTGGTGTTTTTATCGAGATCCGATGAATTGTGTGTTTATGATCAAGATTATCTATGAGAAATATTTGGTTCTTTTCTGAACTCTTTATGTGTGATTATAATTACCTTGCAAGTCTCTTCGAATTATTGGTTTGGTTTGGCCTACTAGATCTATAGTTCTTGCAATGGGAGAAGTGCTTGGCTTTGGGTTCAATCTTGCGGTGTCCTTTCCCAGTGACAGTAGGGGCATCAAGGCACGTATTGTATTGTTGCCATCGAGGATAAAAATATGGGGTTTATATCACTAAATTTGAGTTTATCCCTCTACATCATGTCATCTTGCTTAAGGCGTTACTCCGTTCTTATGAACTCAATACTCTAGATGCATGCTGGATAGCGGTCGATGTGTGGAGTAATAGTAGTAGATGAAGAATCGTTTCGGTCTACTTGTCTCGGACGTGATGTCTATATATAATGATCATGCCTAGATAGTCTCATAATTATTCGCTTTTCTATCAATTGCCCGAGAGTAATTTGTTTACCCGCCATAGAATATCGCTATCATGAGAGAAGCCACTAGAGAACACTATGGCCCCCGGGTCCATTCTCAACATATCAATCTACAATCTACTTTATGTTTCAGCTTTTACTTTTTGTTCTTATAACCAAAAATATCAAACTATCATCTCTATCAGATCTCACTTTCGTAAGTGACAGTAAAGGGATTGACAACCTCTTATCGCGTTGGCTGCGAAGTTCTTATTTGTTTGTGCAGGTGCGAGGGACTCGCGCGTGGTCTCCTACTGGATTGATACCATGGTTCTCAAAAACTGAGGGAAATACTTATGCTACTGTGCTGCATCACCCTTTCCTCTTGGAGGGAATACAACGCAAGCTCGAGAAGTAGCAGTTACCGCTTGCTCTGCCCCTCTTATAGCGTTGTTAGTTGCAGGTGAAGATGAATACCGCTCCATGTCGGAACTTGCTTTTGGGAATATCACAATATATCTATTACTATAATTAACACACCTATATACTTGGCAATGGGTGGAAGGCTTGGCCTTTTGCTCGGTGTTTTGTTCCACTCATACCGCCTTAAGAACCGATAAACCAGTGTTATGTTCCTTGATTTGGCGTTCCTAACGCGGTTGGGTATATGGGGACCCCTTGACGGTTCGCTTTGAATAAAACTCCTCCAACAAGGCCCAACATTGGTTTTAATTTGCCTCATAATAAAAACTTAATTAATTAATTAAACTGCATAGGGGGTCGCGCCCCCGGGTTCTTAATTCTACATTACAGGGGGGTAGTGCCGATTGTGTTGGTCCCAAACGGGCTGACTGCGGGGCCGCCTCGGGGAAACTTGAGGTATCTGGTGTACCTGTAGGCTGACCTATCCAGACGTGGCCTGAGATGAGATACGCGCGGGTACTATCAGGGTGTGGGCACGCCGAGGGGTCTTGCTGGACTTGTTTTACCATTTTCGAAATGTATTGTGCACCGGGATTCCGAGTCTGATCGGGTTGTCCCTAAGATAAGGGGTATTTTTACCGCTGCTGATCGTGAGAGCTTGTGATGGGCTAAGTTGGGACACCCCTGCAGGGTTATGATCTTTCGAAAGTCGTGCCTGCGGTTTTGTGGCAGATTGGAGTTTGTTAATGTCCGGTTGTAGAAAACTTGACAGAGGATCCGAAATTAAACACACAATCGCGTGAGTAACCGCGACCGTCTCTTTTCACTTTGAGAAGAGAACACGGTGGGGTTATGTTTGACTCGTAGGTAGTTCAAGATCTCTTAGCGATCATTACTAGCTTGCAACCGTTTGCGTAGATATTTTTGGTATTTTTTATTATAGGAACAGAAAGTAAAAGCGGAAAAAGTAAAGTAGATGTAGATTGATATGTTGAGAATAGACCCGGGGGCCATAGTGTTCTCTAGTGGCGTCTGTCATGATAGCGATATTCTACGGTGGGTAAACAAATTACTGTCGAGCAATTGATAGAAAAGCGAATAATTATGAGACTATCTAGGCATGATCATTGTATATAGGCATCACGTCCGAGACAAGTAGACCGACTCCTGCCTGCATCTACTACTATTACTCCACACATCGACTGCTATCCAGCATGCATCTAGTGTATTGAGTTCATAAGAATAGAGTAACACCTTAAGCAAGATGACATGATGTAGAGGGATAAACTCAAGCAATATGATATAAACCCCATCTTTTTATCCTCGATGGCAACAATACAATAAGTGCCTTGCTGCCCCTACTATCACTGGGAAAGGACACCGCAAGATTGAACCCAAAGCCAAGCACTTCTCCCATTGCAAGAACTATAGATGTAGTAGGCCAAACCAAACCAATAATTCGAAGAGACTTGCAAAGATATTATGAGCACACATAAAGAGTTCAGAAAAGAACCAAATATTTCTCATAGATAATCTTGATCATAAACCCACAATTCATCATATCTCGACAAACACATCGCAAAAAGATATTGCATCAAATAGATCTCCTCGAAGACCGGGGAGAACTTTGTATTGAGATCCAAAGAGAGAGAAGAAGCCATCTAGATACTAGCTATGGACCCGAAGGTCTATGGTAAACTACTCACAACTCATGGTGGGGCGATGATGATGATGTAGAAGCACTCCGTGATGGATCCCCCCACCGGCGGAGCTCCGGAACAGGCCCCAAGATGGGATCTCATAGCAACAGAAGGTTTCGGCGGTGGAACTAGGGTTTTCTCTTCTTCTCTGATGGTTTCGGGGTACGTAGGCTTATATAGGAGGAAGGAGGGCACCGGGGGCCTTACGTGGGACCCACGAGGCAGGGTGCGCGCCCTAGGGGGGGCGCCCCCACCCTCATGGGCACCACATGGCCCCTACTCCGTGGTTCTCAAGTCTCCCGTGCGTGATTTTCTCCAAAAATATCTCTCCGGAAGGTTTCATTCCGTTTGGACTCCATTTGATATTCTTTTTCTGTAAAACCCTGAAACAGGCAAAAAACAGCAATCTAGACTGGGCCTTTGGGTTAGTAGGTTAGTCCCAAAAATAATATAAAAGTGTATGACAAAGCCCATTAAACATCCAAAACATCATAAATAATAGCATGGAACAATAAAAAATTATAGATACGTTGGAGATGTATCACTAGTCTTGATACCCATGGTTATGGGATTGCTGAGTCCTCATGGCTCACAAATACTACACCAACAGTTGCAGGTGCAGGTTTCCGGTGACTTGACGTGAGCGTGTTATTTACTTGTGTTGGATTTCTTTCTTCTTCTTCTTCATCAGTCTTGGGATAGGTTCCCGGCCCGCAGCCTGGGTTAGCAGGATGGATGTCGTTGTGCTTTTCATGTGTTCATCCGTAGTCAGATGTCTTGTGTATTATGTGTTGTATTCATGGGGAGTTGTGAGACTTGTATATATCCCCATCTATGTATGTAATGGTACGATGTAATGATATCCATCTTGCTAAGCGCCCGAAATGCGGTTGTGCCCCAATCACGAGTTCAGCATGTGATCAGGATATAATCGCATCTTGGGCGTGACACGGACTGACAACCACGGAGACTTTGCGAACTCCGGATACTATCTTGGGTTGGGATTCAAGGTTTACCAGACCCACCCACCACGATCAATACTCTCTAAGTAATTATGGCCCTCCAGACATATATGACTTGATGTATGTACGGCGGCAACCTCAGGAGACGATCCACCACTTCTGGGCCAGGTTCCTACTTGTTAAAAAAGATTAAAGATTGATGCGATGACGATGCGGTTCCGATCTTTCATCGCAATTGCACTGACGAGGGAATTTTGAATGCCCTCGACCGCTGTCGCATATAGAGTTTCACAGAATTGTCACACTTAGTATGGAAGTACTGCACAATGGAAAGCACATGGAAGGCCTAGAAATACCCATTTGGAACAGGCTGTCTTCAAGCAATGTACTGCCAGAGCAAAACAGACACACCCTAATGGGGCATCCAATCATAAGTCCGCTGGCAAGAAAAATAAACCCTTTGCGGGATATAGGTTGGTACTCGACGAACTCCTAGACAAACCCTGCCCAATACATGCGATCTCTGGCACGGTCCCAACTCACACCCTTCGCGCATGTTGGGTACTCTGGCAGGTAGCTAAAAGTGGCGAAGCCATCCTCGCCAGTACAACTCCAGAAAATGATGATTTTAATGTCCTCATGGTCTTCGAGACCTTCTCTTCGAATAATCGACATAAAAGGGCACTTTGCGAACTCGCCGAGGTCCACCAAATAACCGCAGTGAGCCCATGGAACGGCACGACAATTATCTTCACCGCTGATGACGAACCAAGGGTTCGACCAGTCCGAGCACCCGCCGCTCTAGTACTAAATCCAATCATGGACAGCTTTTGTCTTTCCAAAGTGATCATGGACGGCGGCAGTGGACTTAACCTCATATATGAGGACACACTCGACAAATGCAGGTCGATAGAGCCCGCATTGAGCAAAGTAATACAACCTTTTAAGGCATTATCCTAGCCGGGAGGGCCGATGTTCGGGAAGCATTAGACTCGATGTAGTATTCGACACGCCTGAAAATTACAGGTCAGAAGAGTTGCTCTTCCACATCGTTCCCTTCAACAGCGGATACCACGCACTTCTAGGGCAGGACGCTTTCTCACGCTTCCAAGCCATACCGCATTACGGATACATGAAGCTTAAAATTCTAGGGCCCAATGGAATAATCACAGTCACGAGTGATCCAGACAGAGCACTCCGCGCCAAAAATAAAACCGCATCCCTGGCTCTTGACGCACTACAGAAGCCTTTGCGGCCTAAGAATTAACCACCCTGCAATCCATAGTGGACAAGGATGAAGTGGTCCTCAATAAGAGGTCTAAACCCACCTCTTTTAAGCCAGCAGATGAAATTGTTAAATTTCAGGTGCACCCGACGGATCCTAATAAAACAACATCCATCAGAGCATAGTTGGACCCGAGGGTAGACACTGCTTTACATGCATTTCTGCGCAAAAACATGTATATCTTCACCTGACACCCTTCAGACATGCCTGGGATCCCACGCAGACTGGCCGAACACAGCCTCAACATCATCAAAGGATTCAAATTGGTCAAGCAATCATTGCAACAATTTTCTGAACCCAAAAGACAAGCCATGGGGGAGGAGCTAGCCAAATTACTCGAAGCGGGGTTCATCAGGGAAATTAAACACCCGAATTGGCTAGCCAAATTGGTCATGGTGCTGAAGAAGGATAAATCCTGGCTCCTCTGTGTTGATTTCAAAGACCTCAACAAGGCTTGCCCTAAGGATCCTTTTCTGTTCCCCCGCATTGACCTGATCATTGATGCGACTGTAGGACATGACTCGCTATGTTTCCTCGATGCTTCCTCCGGATACCATCGGATTAAAATGAAGGAATCCGACCAAGCCACAACAACGTTTATTACCCTGTACAGGGCCTTTTTGTTGCAACACTATGCCTTTTGGGCTTAAAACGCTGGCGCCACTTATCAACGCATGATTCAAACATGCCTAGAGAAGCAAATTGGCAATACAGTAGAGGCATATGTGGACGACGTAGTCATTAAGACTAAACATGTCGAATCATTGGTGGACGATCTTCGCCTCACATTCAACAACCTCCGAACATACGGCATACGGCTCAATTCAAAAAAATGCGTCTTCGGTGTTCCAGCCGAAAAGCTACTAGGTTCATTGTCTCCCATAGAGGAATTGAAGCAAACCCAACTAAAATCCAAGCCTTGTCACAATTGGCTACGCCAACCGACCTAAAGCAGGTTCAAAAACTAGCAGGGTGCATTGCGGCCTTAAGCCACTTCATCTCTATACTAGGAGAAAAAGTATTACCACTTTACAGACTGCTCAAACACACCGACAACTTTGAATGGACGGAAGCGGCCACAACCGGATTGGAAAAAATAAAAGCCTTATTAGCAGGCAACCCAATCCTAGCCGCTCCAAGTGTCGGCGAGCCGATGTTGCTCTACATCTTAGCAACTCACCAGCTTGTGAGCGCTGTGCTCGTTGTCGAACGAGAGGAAGAGGGACATAAATTCCCCATCTAAAAACCAGTCTATTACGTATCGGAGGTCCTCACACCGTGCAAAGCGCGATACCATCACTATCAGAAAATAGCTTATGAGGTCTTTATGGCATCCCGGAAGCTCCGACACTACTTTCAAGAGTGTTCAATCATAGTGGCTTCCGAAGTACCACTTAATGATATCATAAAAACAAGGACGCCACCGGCCGCATAGCCAAATGGGCCATTGAGCTCTTACCATTCGAAACAATATACAAGCCATGCCGAGCTATTAAATCTAAGGTGCTGGCCAACTTCGTTGCAGAGTGGACGGAAGCCGAGCTCCATAAAGAGTACAACTCATACTCCAACTAGACCATGTACTTCGACGGCTCTAAAATTCTATCCAGACTAGGGGCTGGCGTCATCCTGATATCCCCTACAGGGGATATAGTCTGTTAGTGTTGCAAATCATGTATACAGACTCAAACAAGGCCGCCGAATACGAGGCACTACTACATGGCCTCCGCATGGGTGTGTCCATGGGCATACAATGCCTAGAGGTGCGCGGAGACTCAAACCTTACAATATCTCAGGTAAACGGAGAGTTTGATGCAAAAGATCCAAAAATGGCGGCTTATCGAAACTCCATATTGAAATATCAGCTCGGTTTGAGGGGCTCGAATTTCATCACGTCGCTCGAGACAGTAATCAGGCAGCGGACATACTTGCTCGCATGGGCGCGAAGCGTGACCCAGTACCACCTAACACCTTTGTGGAAAGGCTCTTCAAGCCATCTGTAGTATGGCAGGACGAGCGCAAAGACACTAGTTTAGACCTGATCACACCCCCAGCAGTCAAATACAATACATATATCATCGAGGATCCAAATACAGACATAATACCTTTGGCTCACGAGATCATGGCCGTCATTGCTCCTTGGACCGAACCCTTTCTCGCCTACCTTAGGAGGCAAGAGCTTCCCGTTGATCAAAATGAGGCCTGACATCTACTACACAACTTGTTCTTGTAGACTCGTGTTGGGCCTCCAAGCGCAGAGTTATGTAGGACAGTAGCAAATTTCCCTCAAGTGGATGACCTAAGGTTTATCAATTCGTGGGAGGTGTAGTATGAGGATTGTCTCTCTCAAACAACCCCGCAACCAAATAATAAAAAGTCTCTTGTGTCCCCAACACACCCAATACAATGGCAAATTGTATAGGTGCACTAGTTCGGCAAAGAGATGGTGATACAAGTGTAATATGGATAGTAGATATGAGTTTTTGTAGTGCGAACAACAAAAAAAGCAAGGTATAAAATAGTAAAACGGAGCACAAACGGTAATGCAATGATGGAAAATGAGGCCTAGGGTCCGTACTTTCGCTAGTGCAATCTCCCAATAGTGCTAATATAATTGGATCATATAAACACCCCTCAAAGTGCGATGAAGAATCACTCCAAAGTTCCTATCTAGCAGAGAACATAAGAATAAATTGTTTGTAGGGTACGAAACCACCTCAAAGCTATTCTTTCCGTTCGATCTATTCAAGAGTTCATACTAAAATGACACCAAGCTATTCTTTCCATTCGATCTATCCTAGAGTTCGTACTAAAATAACACCAAAGAAAATTCATATTCATAATACTCAATCCAACACAAAGAACGTCAAAGGGTGCCCCAAGATTTCTACTGGAGAAATAAAAGACAAGAACGTGCATCAACCCCTATGCATAGATTACCCCAATGCCACCGCCGGAATTTGCCAGTTGAATTGCAAAACACATATCAAGTGAATCAATAAGATACCCCATTGTCACCACGAGTATTCATATGCAAGACATATATCAAGTTCTCTCAAATCCAGAAAAGTATTCAATCCTATAAAACGAAATCTCAAAGGGAAAACTCAATTCATCACAAGATAGAGAGGGGAAAACACCATATGATCCAACTATATTAACAAAGCCCGGATACATCAAGATTGTGCATCTCAAGTACACGAGAGAGAGAGAGAGAGAGAGAGAGAGAGAGAGAGAGAGAGAGAGAGAGTTTAAACACATAGCTACTGGTACAAACCCTCAGCCCCGAGGGTGGACTACTCCCTCCTCATCACGGTGGCCGCCGTGATGATGAAGATGGCCACTGGTGATGGTTTCGCCCTCCGGCAGAGTGTCAGAAAGGTCTCTAGATTGGATCTCGTGGACTATAGAGCCTTGTGGCGACGGAACTTCTGATCTAGGTTCACCCCGAAGGGTTTCGGAATATTTGGGAATTTATAGGGTGAAGAGGGGGTGCGGGAGGCCACCGAGGTGGGCACAACCCACCTGGGCACGCCTGGGGGCTCAGGCACGCCTGGTGGGTTGTTCCCCCTACGGGGCACCCCCCAGGTGCTGCTCTGGCCCATCCTGGGTGTTCTGGTCCATAAAAAATCTCCAAAAAGTTTCACGATGTTTGGACTCCGTTTTGATATTGATTTCCTGCGATGTAAAAAACAAGCAAAAAACAGCAACTAGCACTGGGCACTGGGTCAATAGGTTAGTCCCAAAAAATGATATAAAGTTGCTATAAAATTGTTGTAACATCCAAGAATGATAATAAAACAGCATGAACACTTCATAAATTATAGATACATTGGAGACGTATCAACATCCCCAAGCTTAATTCCTACTCATCCTCGAGTAGGTAAATGATAAAAGAAATAATTTATGAAGTGTGAATGCTAGCAAAGTGCACAAGTTTGATTAATAACAATTTCAATCACTTTTCCTAGCATCATAATAACAATTCTTTCCTATAAAACTTGTCACGTTGGAGTGGCAACCAATTCACTTGTTAAGGTTCAAACAATGAATTCTCTTAAAACTCAACAACCTATGTTCTCAGTCACCAAGCAATTGTAATTCAACTTATTCAACCGAGTTTAAGTAAGAGCTACACATACTCAACCATCATATAGTATTCTATGATTGCAAACACTCACCGCATACACATGAGCAAAACGTTGCAACCGGACACATAGAAAGATAGGGGCTTGTAATTTCTCCTCCCAACGTATTCACCTTTGGGTGATGTCAACGATAATAACTCATGCTACCCATATTCAGCTGGACATATGTGCCTAGATCTTTCCTCACCACATGACGCTTGCCAAAAGATAAAAATAAAAAGGAATAGAGAGAAAAACTTTGACTCTTTGCATAAAAGTAAATACTGAAAAGTAAAAGATAGGCCCTTCGCAGAGGGAAGCAGAGGTTGCCATGCGCTTATTTGTTTGTATGCTCAACCCCTTAATGCACAGGAACGTCACATTATATTGCCCTTATGATGGCAACCTTTATTATGCAGTCCATCACTTTTATTACTTTACCATCACAAGTTTGTACATCGCTCAATTTTCCCTTACACTAAATGATCTAACACTTTTAGAAACAATTTTTATTGCCTTTTTACACCGATGAAAACTTACTTGAAGGATCTTGCTCAATCCTTAGGTAGATATGGTGGACTCTTGAAGATGAGATTTGGGTTTAAGGGGTTTTGGATGCACAAGTAGTATCTCTACTGGGTGCATAATTTTTGGCTAGCAAAGGTGGGGGGCAAGAACCACATGTTGAAGGATCTATGACAATATAACTTCTATGTGAATATGATCAAACATAAACCATTACATTGTCTTCCTTGTCCAACGTCAACAATTTTGGCATATAATATCTTGATGGGGGCTCACAATCACAAAAGATTTCCAAGATAGTGTATTTGCATGTGAAAGTTCTCTTATACTAATTATTCATGAATTGCTTGTATGACCAATATTGTGATTGTCAAGCCTCAAAAGATTTCACTTTCTAAACCCAATGTGAAGCTACCACTAGGCATGATATGATTTCAACTTCATGGCATTCAATTTATTCAAGAATTTACTCATAGGATATAAGTGAAGCCCAAGAGTAAATGACAAGCTACTCCAAAAAGATATAAATGAAGATCATGAGCATAATATTTCTTTCTCTCAAATTAATTTAAGTGAAGGAAGAGAGATTCAAAAATACTAAAGCACACCGTGCTAAAAAAGATATAAGTGAAGCACTAGAGCAACTGCGCCAGAAAAGAGCTTCGTTGACGGGATACGAATGCCGCTTACTTAGCCTCCTTGGCAACTATTTGGGGGCTCTGTTTTATTCAAAAACTCTTGGATCTAAGTATTTTATTAAAACAACAAGCAAACAAAATAAAATGACAATTCAAGAATAGCACATCTCATGTGAAGAAGCAAAAACTTAGGATCAACCGATACTAACCAATAATTGTTGATGAAGAAAGGTGGGATGCCTATCAGGGAATCCCCAAGCTTAAATGCTCGAGACTTCTTGAAATTTTATCTTGGGGTGCCTTGGGCATCCCCAAGCTTGAGCTTTTGTGTGTCCTTAATTCTTCTCATATAACGATTTTCCTAAATCTCAAAAACTTCATCCACACAAAACTCAACAAGAACTCGTGAGATAAGTTAGTATAAATCAATGCAAAACCTTATCGTTATCTACTGTAGAAAATCACTAAAATTATTATTCAACATTGCGTACTAAATGCATATGCATATTTAATCTCCTATCCTCAAATAGAATCATTAAACACGCAAACATATGAAAACAATGCAAACATAACAACAATCTGTCAAAACAGTACAGTCTGTAAAGAATGCAAGAGGATCCATACTTCCCTAACTCAAACAATTCTGAAATTATAACATGCTGTAGGAAATTTATTAGCTTACTATGCAAAAAGTTTCAACCTTTTATCACATTCTGAATTTTCTCGGGAATTTTTACAACAGCGACAAACTTTCTATTTTGAAACAGCAATATATAGACTTGCAAAATAAGCATGGTAAAGGCTATCCTTGACACTTTTATTGGAATAAAAGATACAAAATATTATTCTAAATACCAGCAAGCAAAACTCATATCATGTGACGAATAAAAATATAGCTTCAAGTGTGGTTACCGATAATATCGGAGACGAAAGAGGGGATGCCTTCCGGGGCATCCCCAGGCTTAGTTGCTTGGGTATTCCTTGAATATTTCCTTGGGGTGCCTTGGGATCCCCAAGCTTAGGGTCTTGCTGCTTCTTATTATCCTCACATCGATATCTCACCCAACACTTGAAAACTTCAATCACACAAAACTTAACAAAACTTCATGAGATGGGTTAGTATGATAAAACAAATCATTCACTTTGGGTACTATCAAAGATAAGATTCATAATTTTTCTCACACAATGCCTACTGTAACATATCATTGCTACAATTTATATTGATCAATATAAGCCATAGAAACTAGAAAACAAGCAAACTATGCATTGAAAACAGAATCTGACAAAAACAGAACAGTATGTAATGATCTGGACAACCACCATACTTATTCAACTCTAAAAATTCTGAAAAATTAGGACCACATGGACAATTTGTATACCAATGTTCTGCAAAAATAATCAACTCACAAACACTCTTCTGTTAAAAATGAGAATTTGTTTCGTGAGCACAAAAGTTTCTGTTTTTCAGCAAGATCAAATCTACTATCACCCAACATGATCGTAAGGCTTTGCTTGGCACTTTATTGAAACAAAAGCTATAAAAGATGATTACTAAAGTAGCATAATCATGTGAACACACAAAAACAGTAGGCATAAGTGTTGGGTTGTCTCCTAACAAGCGCTTTTCTTTACTGCCTTTTAGCTAGGTATGATGAGTTCAATGATGGTCGCATAAAAGATAAGGATTTAAACACAAAGAGAGCATCATGAAGAATATGACTAGCACATTTAAGTCTAACCCACTTCCTATGCATAGGGATTTTGTGAGCAAACAATTTATGGGCACAAGAATCAACTAGTACAGGAAGGCAAAACAAGCAAAACTTCAAGATTTTCAACACATAGAGAGGATACTTGATATTAATGCAATATGAAAAAGCATGTGTTCCTCTCTCATAATAATTTTCAGTAGAATCATGAATGAATTCAACAATATAGCCATCACATAAATCATTCTTTTCATGATGCAAAAGCGTAGAAATTTTGCTACTCCCCACATAAGCAAATTTATTCTCATGAATAGTAGTGGGAGCAAACTCAGCAAAATAACTATCATGAGATTGAAAATTAAAGTCATGATGACAAGTTTCATGGTCATGTCATCACCATAATCATCATAGATAGCAACTTTGCTATCATAGTCAACTGAAACATCCTCCAAAGTAGTGGATTCATCACTAAATAAAGTCATGACCTCTCCAAATCCACTTTTATCAATATAACCGTCATAAATAGGAGGCATGCTACCATTATAACAAATTTCCACATCAAATCTTGGGGGGCTAAAAATATCATCTTCATCAAACATAGCATCCCCAAGCTTATGGCTTTGCATATCATTAGCATCATGGATATTTAAAGAATTCATACTAACAACATTACAATCACGCTCCTTATTTATGCCAAACATTTTATAGCATTCTCCTTCTAACAATGGAGCAAATTTTCCTTTCCATCATTTTCACAGAAGACATTATAAAGATGAACAATATGATGCAACCTCAATTCCATTTTTTGTTTTCTTTTATAAACCAAACTAGTGATAAACATGAAACTAAAAGATTTGATTGCAAGATCTAAAGATATACCTTCAAGCACTCACCTCCCCGGCAACGGCGCCATAAAAGAGCTTGATGTCTACTACACAACTTTTTCTTGTAGACTCGTGTTGGGCTTATAAGCGCAGAGTTTTGTAGGACAGTAGCAAATTTCCCTCAAGCAGATGACGTAAGGTTTATCAATCCGTGGGAGGTGTAGGATGAAGATGGTCTCTCTCAAACAACCCTGCAACCAAATAATAAAAAGTCTCTTGTGTCCCCAACACACCTAGTACAATGGCAAATTGTATAGGTGCACTAGTTCGGCGAAGGGATGGTGATAGAAGGGTAATATGGATAGTAGATATGAGTTTTTGTAGTGCGAACAATAAAAAACAGCAAGGTAGTAAATAGTAAAACGGAGCACAAACGGTATTGCAATGGTGGAAAATGAGGACTAGGGTCCGTACTTTCACTTCTGCAATCTCCCAACAGTGCTAATATAATTGGGCCATATAATCACCCCTCAAAGTGTGATGAAGAATCACTCCAAAGTTCCTATCTAGCGGAGAACATAAGAATAAATTGTTTGTAGGGTACGAAACCACCTCAAAGCTATTCTTTCCGTTCGATCTATTCAAGAGTTCCTACTAAAATAACGCAAAGCTATTCTTTTCATTTGATCTATCCCAGAGTTCGTACTAAAATAACACCAAAGCAAATTCATATTCATAATACTCAATCCAACACAAAGAACTTCAAAGAGTGCCCCAAGATTTCTACCGAAGAAACAAAAGACAAGAACGTGCATCAACCCCTATGCATAGATTACCCCAAAGTCACCACGGGAATCCGCGAGTTGAATGCCAAAACACATATCAAGTGAATCAATATGATACCTCATTGTCACCACGAGTATTCATTACTCTTCAAGGCCTAAAAGAAGTGGCCAAAGAGGAATGAGGACAACGGATTCGACAGCGAGACTCCGGCTACGGCGGAAAGCATAATTGCGCCAAAGCTCGATCTGGTAAATATTTCAAGCATAACATTAATTAGAGTATTTGTGTTCCATACAGGCCTGGACAGCAAAGGTAGAGCAGATCCACGGTCCGGCCCCGCTGCCCGAAGACCCGGCCACACCCCAGCTTCTAGAGATGCCGGTGTCGGCGCCGTACCAAGCGTCGGAGAAGAAGGCCAAGAAGAAGAAGGGCAAGGAGGACAAGTGCGGACCCCGCCCTAAGGGTCCTTCGGAAACCATATCCGGAGAGACCGACGCCCCCTCCTCCCACGAGGAGGAGTAAGAAGAGGAAGAGGTGGAAAGCGACTCCCACATCAAGGGGAGGAAGAGGAAGAAGAGGGCGGCCCCTGAAGACACGGAGGAGGGGGCGCCCAGGACGAGGAAGCTGAACCTCCCGGATAGTTTGGACTTAGGATCTGAAGCTCTTCCCCAAAGACAGCCCAGGCTTAAGCCCCCGGCCGCATCGTAAGTATTCGGAAACTTATTGTCGTATTCGGCCCATTTACTCTTACTGTATAAGTAATCTTGTTTGTTGTTTTTCAGTCCTCCCCGCACTCCCCGATACATCATTGGAGGGGAATTCTCTGCCAGCCGAGATGGCAAAGAGTGAGACACCACCGCGAGCCTCCTCGCCTACCACCATGGGGACACCGAGGTGTCGTACTTGTGGTCATCCCCTGCCCAGAGGGGGTCAGCGGGGCCAGCAAGAGAGCGACTGAGGTCACATCTCGGTCGCCGAAGACCAAAGGGAAACGATTCCCAGGGCAACCGACGGCAGGGAGCCCACGCAATCCGGGCTCTCGCCGAACACCATTCCGGCAGCCAGTACGGCTCCGGAATCAAGTAAGCATTCCCCTGTCAAAGGGGGGAGCACCAGCTCCAACGACGGCCTCTGTTAACTCGGAGGTGCCCAACGCTCTGGAGGAAGCACTGCAAAGTGCTTCCATCATAGCGGATCACCGCACTCTAATGGGTTCGGTTATGGGGCAGATTCAGTCTGCCAAGAGCAGACTGAATGAAGCCTTCCACAGCCTACTGACAGGCTTTGAGGTATGCGACTTATAATACTCTAACGAACTTTGTATTTAATTTGTGTAGGATAAAAAACCTGTGTACGGACGGTAGCCCCTGATGCTTTGTTCAATTTTGAAATGAATCGAACAGAGGATCCATGTAGTATTCGGGAATATAATGTATTGTGCCGTTTTATTGAACATGCCTCCCTGATGGTGGCATCCTCCCAGGCCGCAGAGGTTTCCAAGCTCAATCGGAAGCTTCAAGAATCCGACGAGGAACTCGACCGCATTAACAAGCGGTTTGATGAAACGCAAGGTATGCGGACTTTAGAAATTTATTATATTGATAGCGAAGATGATATGTGTATTGGGAGTGTAACTCATTAGATGATGTGATTATGATCACAGCTGGTGCAGCCGAGGTCGAGACCCTCAAGGGCGCCCTTGCTCAGGCCAAGAAGGAGGCTGCGGCGAGTAAGGCAGCTGCTGACAAAGCGGCTATCGAACTAGAGGCCAAACAAGCTACCCGCCGCCAACATGAAGCTCGGGTGGCCGAAGTCAAGCACGAGCTCAAGGACGCCATTCGCAAATGCTAGGTGTTGGAGCAAAAGACTTCGTACCAATCATCCGAGCTTACCAAGGCTCTCAATGACGCCAAAGAGGCGTGGAGCGAGTCGCAGAGTGCTCGTGAAGAGATCCACCACGCGAGGCAGATATCGGCTGGTAAGGCCTTTCTTTTGCATAGTATCTTTGGAGGTCAGAGGTATGCATTGCTCACCCGGGTGTGGAGTTTTCCAGGCGCATTTGCGGATCTCCTGAAGAGTGCTGCCGACGCCACATAGTTTTTCAGAGCCCAGGAGGGGAACTCGAAGGAGAAGTTGTTCTGGTCGCAATTTCTTGCACCGGAACACCCGATGCCTCTCAACGACCAGCTGAAACAACGGGTGGAGCTCAAAGGGGTGGCAGGTTTGGCTATGCAGGACTTAATAGTCCACCTCTGGCCAACCGAGCCGATCCCTAGTAGTTACTTCGGCTTGGTAAAGTGGTTGGTCAATGCGCGGCCGCGGATTGATGTCGTGAAGCGCTCGGCCTGCATAGAGGGTTCCCGGATGGCCTTCGCTCGCGTCAAGATGCATTGGGCAAAGATGATGGCCACCAAAGTGGTGAACGCAGGCCCGCCTGAAGGCAAAGATCATCGAAAGCCGGAGAGGTACTTCGATGACATCCTGGAAGGAGCCCAAATTGTAGAGGGCCAATGCTCGAATGACGTAATTTTTAGTTAAGTGTGTCTGGGTTGTAAAAATGATGTTATGAACCCATGCTATTATGTATGACTATGTTTTTGCGCCTTATACTCGAGTGACTTCTCCTCCTGTGCGGACGTTTAATTTTATACTTCTGAAAGTTACTAGTCGTCGGCTTCAGCCCCCACGTAGATGCTACATGTTTGTTCGGCATGACGCGTGACCACACTTTATCCAACGTCTTGGTCCATAAAGGAGGTGTCCGTGGGGTAAACTAGGCAATCAGACTATGCGGCTTTATTACTTTCACTTGGTCGTAGGAGTTTGATTGTGGGGCCAAGTTCTAGCCCCTTGTGCGTGTGTTGTTATCCGGATTACCCCTTCCACGCGGCTGGGCGAAGACCAGCCCCTCGTATAACACGGGGTAGATTGCTAACGATCTGTAGTATGATACTAAGTCACCAAATTGCCGACCAGTTCTCGCTTATCATGACAGTCAGTTTTCGGCTTTCTCTACTGAGGTACTTGACCGGACAAATCAGAAATACAATCGTAGTAGTTCTCCCTTTGCTACCTTAGCCGAATAATGCGGAACATAAGGTGGTAAGCACAGGAGCCGGTCAACCCAACTATAGACCCAAGACATGATTCGGAGCTGATGCATATAGTGCAATATCATGGATGCTGAATAATTCCCTATAGGTGTTCGGACTTTTAAATGTGCTGGACCGCATACTGTCCTCCGGTTCTAAGGCCGGTTTGAAGCACGTGTGGTGATCTCAGGTAGGGAGGGAACACAGATGATAATGCAAGATAAAGTAAACTCCAAACAAAGTGAGAATCAACTACTTCCTTCATAACCTGATTAATACGGTGAGCCATGTAGTTACATATAATGCCAAAAATATCACGGACATTTCACATGTCAAAAATTTAAACAAGGGAAAGGTTTACACAGAGCCTAATATAAAGCGTTTTAAAAATCCAACGATGACCTATTGCATGTCTGCACCGTTTCTCTTTGGTGACACGTCCTTGAAGGAGAGGAGTCTGATGGTCACCTGAAAAAGAGGTTTCTGAAAAGAAGTCCTCGAGCAACTGTAGATGAAGTGGGTTCTTTAACGAACCTACAGTGAAAACATATGTAAGGTCCGAATAGGGTCAAAACCGTACTATGGACCTTTTTCCGCAGTATCCCTCCCGCACTGCCCAAGGTATTTTAAGCGTGTAATTGTGTGTGCGAGGCAAGTATACCGCAACCTTATGGGGCAGTTGGCGGAGTTGTCAGGGCCGCGGTATGCTCCTTGGTACGGAGGGAGAGCTCCATATTCCCATTTACTGTGATAACGCCACGAGGTCCAGGCATTTTGAACTTGAGATAAGCATAATGCGGGACTGCATTAAAGCGGGCAAAAGTAGTTCATCTGAGCAGTGCATGATAACCACTGCAAAACAGGACAATGTTGAAGATCAATTCTTCGCTTTGAAAGTTGTCGGGGAGCCGAATAGTACCTCCAGTGTTAATGAGCCCATGCAGCGGGCCTCTACACTAGGTATCACTTCTTTAAAGGTAGTGTTGCTCGGCTTGATTCTTGATGGGTCGATCCCCATCTTGCGGATAGTATCCTAATATATTAGGTTGAGGCTGTTGCCGTCGTCCATGAGGACTCTGGTGAGACGGTATCCGTTGATGATAGGATCGAGTACCAGGGCCGCTAAACCTCCGTGAAGGATATTGGTTGGGTGGTCCCTGCAATCAAATGTGATCGGACAAGCTGACCATGGATTGAATTTTGGGGCAACAAGCTCTATAGCATAGACATCCCTTAATGCGCGTTTGTGCTCTCTCTTAAGGATATGAATGACATATATCATATTCACTGTTTTCACCTTGGGGGGAATTGTTTCTGTCCCCCAGTGCTCGGTGGGTGAGGTTCATCATCATCCTCGCTTTGAGGTCCTTTCCCCTTGTGTTCGGTATTTTATTTGCCGACATGTTTGAAAACCCAACATTTTTTTTTGGTGTGGTTGGCGGGCTTGTCAGGAGTGCCATGAATCTGGCAAGGCCTCTCTAATATTATGTCCAGGCTAGATGGACTGTCTTGGTTGCCTTTAAACGGCTTCTTTCGCTGTCCGGATTTGGAGCCGCTGCTGGCGTTTACTACCGTATCCTCTGTATCTCTGTTGTTGTTCTGGCGCTTGTTCTTGTTGTGTCGTGGCCTTCCATTGCCATCCCTAACCTCCGAAGTGCCTGGGTCGCTGGTGTTGTTGCTTATACGAGCCAGCCAGCTATCTTCGCCCGTGTAGAAGCGGATCATTAGTGCAGTTAGAGCTGCCATGGTCTTCGGCTTCTCCTGGCCAATGTGTCGGGCGAGCCATTCATCACGGACACTGTGTTTGAATGCCGCTAAGGATTCGGCATCTGGACAGTCGACGATTTGGTTCTTTTAATCAAGAATCGATTCCAGAGTTTGCGGGGAGACTCCCCTGGTTGCTGGACTATGTGTCTCAGGTCATCAGCATCCGGTGTCCAGACATAAGTGCCCTCAAAGTTGCACCGAAAAGCATCCTCTAATTCTTCCCATCTTCCAATGGAATTCTCTGCGAGGTTGTTCAACCAGTGACGTGTTGGTCCTTTCAGCTTTAGAGGGAGATATTGTATGGCATGGAGGTCATCTCCACGAGCCATGTGAATATGGAGAATAATTTCCTCAATCCATACTGCATCATCCGTCGTTCCATCATACTGCTCGATGTTCATGGGTTTAAACCCTTCCAAAAATTGGTGTTGCATTACCTCATCGGCAAAGCACATAGGTGTGCGGTACCTCTATATCTGGCAACATCGCGATGGAGTTCGGATGACACCTGTGTTTGGTGCTTAATCCAAACTAGACTATTTTTGTCATGCCAGGCTTGATAGTCGTCATCCCGCATGGGAGCACGTCCTCTAGACCCATAGATTGATCTGGTCTGGCCGGCTCTATTGGCCAGGTCCTGACGTAGGTCGTACTTGTAGCCTAGAGCCACAGTGTCCTTTCGTTTATGGTGGGGAGGCGCAGGCTGGTGTTCAGCGTTGTTAGCGGCTTTTTCCCATCCACGAGGTGGGCTGTCGGGTTGATTGGCCTCATTGTGCCTTGACGGTATTGGCGCAAGGGCCTCGTCGTCGAATTGTGGCAGCAACTTGCGCTTGGGATAGCTCTTTGTTTGGCACTCACGACTGTATCTTTGATCGATGTCTAGCACTTGATTCCATCTGTCGTTGAGTGTATCCTGTTTGGCTTTAAGCCGCCGCTGCTGATTTTTTAGGCTCCTCACTGTGGCGATAAGCCATCGTTGAAAACGTTCTTGTTCGAGGGGTTCCTCCGGGACGATGAATTCTTCGTCACCAAGGCTGACATCCTCTTCAGAGACGGGTAAATAATTACTGTCTTCCGAATGATTGTGGTCGGCGAGCTCTTCAAGATTGATTTGACATTCCTCCCTTTCTTCCTGCTCTAACGCTGGATCCGTGGGGTTTTCGGGGTCTTTGGCATTATCCAGAGTGTCATCGTCTCCGGTGTCGGTCTTTCTTTCCCTTCCTCGGCGTGATCGAGAGCAACGCCGCTGACGCCGTCATTTTCGTGGTTCCTCGATGGGCTTGTCCTTGTCTGGATCTTTAGTGCCATCGTGGTCCTTCTTTTTAGGTGCATCCACCATGTATACATCGTTTGTAGAAGTAGTCGTCCAACGCCCGGTGATGGGCGGGTTTTGACTTGGTTCGGCTTCAACATCGTCGTCCATGTCGTCGATGTCTTGGGAAGCATAGTCTAGCATGTCTGTTAAGTCCTCGACAGTAGCTACCAAGTGGGTGGTGGGTGGGACACAAAATTCCATAATCTCAGCCCCCAATTCTAACTGGGCATAGTTCGCGGTGACTCCTCTATGATGGCGAGAGATTGCAGCAAGTCCAGCGCCTCGTTTAAGAGTGAGAGCTGGACCGTAGTCTGGGGATCTGCGGAGCCAGGCTCGGTGATGACCACTTAGTCGAGCCCGGGAGTGCGGACCCCAGGAGTTCGGAACTCGTGATCGAAAGCGAGTCCGGCTTCCCAATGACGGGGAGAGTCCCATTTGATTCTGGGTTTGTGAGCGACTCGATCACCCTTGAGCCTCCGGCTAGAAGCTGCATGGAGGGTGTGAATCCATCGGGGTTTATCCTTACGTCTTCGGACGAAGTGATCTGCTTCAAATCTAAGGCCAGAGCGGACACAATTATCGACCCCTGGGAGGGATCTGATGATAGATCTGAAGGTTCTTCTTCATGCAGGCAGGCAGTGGCAGCCGAGGCCGCGAATACCTGGAAGATAAGATCTCCTTGGATATCGGCGACATAATCCACGCTTCCAAACCTGATCTGATGATCAGTGGCGTAGCTGTCAACCTGCTCAAGGTGGCCATCCGAGTTGGCACGTAGCACGAAGCCGCCAAACACAAGAAGCTGACCGAGGAGGAAGACCCCCCGGGGGGGGGGGGGTAGCATCGTCGCTGATGACGAAGCGAGCCATCGATCCTTCCATTGACAACACAGTGGAACTCTCAATAAAAGCACCAACGTTGGTGTGAAAACCGGCAGATCTCGGGTAGGGGTCCCGAGCTGTGCATCGGAGGATCTATGGTAGCAGGGGGAACACAAGGGCATGATGTTTACCCAGGTTTGGGCCCTCTTAATGGAGGTAATACCCTACTTCCTGCTTGATTGAATATGATGAATATGGGGGTTACAAGAGTTGATCTACCTCGATATCGTATTGGCTAAACCCTAGATGTCTAGCCTGAGATTTTCGGATTGCCTCTATAGACCTAACCCTCCGGTTTGTATATACAACGAAGGGACCTAGGGTTGTACAGAGTCAACTTGCAGAGGAAGGAAACATTACACCTGGACACAAAACTTGCCATTATACATATGTAGGAGTCCTAACCGGACACGGAGGGTAACCTTCTGCTTTATCTTCACGGCCCATCAGTCCAGCCCATATCGAGTAATCCGGACACCCGAGGACCCCCTAATCCAGGACTCCCTCAGTAACCCTTTATGACAAACTCTTTATCATCTCCATAACCGAGAAACATTTCCTTATTCCTCTATGGATAATTTTGACCGTTGTCCAGTGATCCACTCCTGGATCACTCTTGTACCCCCTTGGCATACATGTGGCAAGGCACACATTAGGTCTGGTACACAACATGGCATGCTTTATAGAACCTATGGCCGAGGCATGGCGAATGACTTTCATTCTCTCTATATATTTTCTACCGTGGTCGGGCTTTGAGGCTTATAAAATGCATACCTTACAACTCAGGCAAGAACTCCTTCAAAATATTATCAGGGTATGTGCTCATCGAAAATATTATTAAGCGTCTTGATCTATCTCTATAGATTTTGATGCCCAATATGTAAGCAGCTTCACCGAGGACTTTCTTCAGAAAATTCTTATTCAAATATCCTTTTATGCTAACCAGAAATTCTATATCATTTCCGATCAATAATATTTCATCCACATATAATCTCGGAAATGCTATAGAGCTCCCACTCACTTTCTTCTAAATACAGGCTTCACCATAAGTCTGTATAAAACCATATGCTTTGATCACCTCATCAAAGCGTATATTCCAACTCCAAGATGCTTGCACCCGTCCATAGATGGATCGCTAGAGCTTGCACACTTTGTTAGCACATTTAGGATCGACAAAACCTTCTGGTTGCATCATATACACCTCTTCTTTCAGAAATCCATTAAGGAATGCAGTTTTGACATCCATTTGCCATATTTCATAATCATCAAATGCGGCAATTGTTAACATGATTCAGAGAGACTTAAACATCGCTACAGGTGAGACAGTCTCATTGTAGTCAACCCCTTGAACTTGTCGAAAACCTTTCACGACAAGTCGAGCTTTATAGACAGTAACATTACCATCAGTGTGAGTCTTCTTCTTGAAGATTTATTTATTCTCTATGGCTTTCTGATCATCGGGCAAGTCCACCAAGGTCCATACTTTGTTCTCATACATGGATCCTATCTCAGATCTCATGGCCTCAAGCCATTTTTGGAATCTGGGCTCATCATAGCTTCTTCATAGTTCGAAGGTTCGTCGTTGTCTAACAACATGACTTCCAGGACAGGAGTACCGTAACATTGGTGTTGTACGTGTTCTGGTCGACCTTCGAGATTCGGTAGTAACTTGATCCGAAGTTTCATGATCATCATCATTAGCTTCTTCTCGAGTTGGTGTAGGCATCATGGGAACGGTTTTCTCTACTGAGCTACTTTCCAATTTGAGAGAAGGTACAATTACCTCATCAAGTTCTACTTTCCTCCCACTCACTTCTTTCGAGAGAAACTCCTTCTCTAGAAAGGATCCATTCTTAGCAACAAAAGTATTTCCCATGGATCTGTGGTAGAAGGTGTACCCAATAGTTTCTTTTGGGTATCCTATGAAGATGCAGTTCTTCGATTTGGGTTCGAGCTTATCAGGCTGAAGCCTTTTGACATAAGTGTCGCAACCCCAAACTTGAAGAAACGACAGCTTTTGTTTCTTGCCAAACCACAATTCATACGGTGTCGTCTCAACGGATTTAGATGGTGCCCTATTTAACATGAATGCAGTTGTCTCTAATGCATAACTCCAAATGACAGAGGCAAATTGGTAAGAGACATCATAGAGCCCACCATATCCAATAGAGCACGGTTACGATGTTCGGACACACCATTACACTGTGGTGTTGCAGGTGGCATGAGTTGTGAAACTATTCCAGATTGTTTTAAGTGAAGGCCAAACTCAAATATTCGCCTCCGCGATCAGATCGTAGAAACTTTATTTTCTTGTTACGATGATTCTCTACTTCACTATGAAATTCTTCGAACTTTTCAAAATGTTTCATACTTATGTTCCATCAAGTAGATATACCCATACCTACTCAAATTATCAGTGAAGGTGAGAAAATAATGATACCCGCCGCGTGCTTCAACACTCATCGAACCGCATACATCGTTATGTATTATTTCCAATAAGTCATTAGCTCGCTCCATTGTTCCGGAGAACGGAGTTATAGTCGTCTTGCCCATGAGGCGTGTTTTGCAAGTATCAAATGATTCATAATCAAGTGATTTCCAAAAGTCCATCTGCATGGAGTTTCTTCATGCGCTTTACACTAATATGACCTAAACGGCAGTGCCACAAGTATGTTGCATTATCATTATCAACTTTGCATCTTTTGGCATCAATATTATGAATATGTGTATTACTACAATCGAGATTCAATAAACTATTCACATTGGGTGTATGATCATAGAAGGTTTTATTCATGTAAACAGAACAACAATTATTCTTCGACTTAAATGAATAATCGTATTGCAATAAACACAATCTAATCTTGTTCATGCTTAATGCAAACACCAAATAAAATTTTATTTAGGTTCAACACTAATCCTGAAAGTCTACGGAGTGTGCGATGATGATCATATCAATCTTGAAACCACTTCGAACACACATCGTCACCTCGCCCTTAACTAGTCTTCGTTTATTGTGTAACTCCTGTTTCGAGTTACTAATCTTAGCAACTGAACCAGTATCAAATACCCAGGGGCTACTACAAATACTAGTAAGATACACATCTATAACATGTATATCAAATATACCTTTGTTCACTTTGCCATCCTTCTTATCCGCCAAGTAATTTGGGCATTTCCGCTTCTAGTGACCATTCAGGATTAGGTCCAGCTTTGGGCTTCTTCATGGGAGTGACAACTTGCTTACCATTCTTTTTGAAGTTCCCTTTCTTTCCCTTGTCTTTTTGTTGAAACTACTGGTCATGTTAACCATCAACACTTGATGCTCTTTCTTGATTTCTACCTTCGCCGGTTTCAACAACGCAAAGAGCTCGGGAATCGTTTTCGTCATCCCTTGCATATTATAGTTCATCGCGAAGTTCTAGTAGCTTGGTGATAGTGACTAGAGAACTCTGTCAATCACTGTCTTATCTGGAAGATTAAATCCCACTTGATTCAAGTGATTGTAGTACCCAGACATTCTGAGTACATCCTCACTAGCTGAGTTATTCTCCTCCGTCTTGTAGGCAAAGTACTTGTTAGAGGTCTCATACCTCTCGACATGGGCATGAGTCTGAAATACAAATTTCAGCTCTTGGAACATCTCATATGCTCTATGGCGTTCAAAATATTTTGAAGTCCCGGTTCTAAGCCGTAAAGCATGGCGCACTGAACTATTAAGTAGTCATCATACGGAGCTTGCCAAATGTTCATAACGTCTGCATTTGCTCCTGCAATAGGTTTGTCACCTAGCGATGCATCAAGGACATAATTCTTCTGTGCATCAATGAGGATAATCCTCAGATCACAGACCCAGTCCACATTACTGCTACAATCATCTTTCAACTTAGTGTTCTCTAGGAAAGTATCAAAAATAGGGGAGCTACATCGCAAGCTATTGATCTACAACATAATATACAAAAACATTTTGACTAAGTTCATGATAAATTTAAGTTCAATTAATCAAATTACTAATGAACTCCCACTTAGATTAACATCCCTCAAGTTATCTAAGTGATACATGATCCAAATCAACTAACCCATGTCCGATCATCACGTGAGATGGGGTAGTCATCAATGTTGAACATCTCTATGTTGATCATATCTACTATATGACTCATGTTCGACCTTTCAGTCTCCAATGTTCCGAGACCATGTTTGTACATGCTAGGCTTGTCAAGTTTAACCCAAGTATTCTGCATGTGCAAAACTATCTTACACCCGTTATATGTGAATGTAGAGTCTATCACACCCGATCATCACGAGGTGCTTCGAAACGACAAACTTTAGCAAAGGTGCATACTCGGGAAGAACACTATTATATTGAAATTTAGAGAAGGGATCATCTTATAATGCTACCGTCGTTCTAAGAAAAATAAGATGTGTAAAGGATAAACATCACATGCAATCAAAATATGTGACATGATATGGCCATCATCATCTTGTGCCTTTGATCTCCATCTCCAAAGCATCGTCATGATCTCCATCATCACCAGCTCGACACCTTGATCTCCATCGTTGCGTCGTGGTTGTCTCGCCAACTATTGCTTCTACACCTATTGCTAACTCATAGCGATAAAGTAAAGCAATTACATGGCGCTTGCATTTCATAACAAGCCCTGTCGGCTGTCGATATTACAAAACATGATCATCCCATACAATAACGTATAACTCATCACATCTTGACCATATCACATCATAACAAGCCCTGCAAAAACAAGTTAGACATCCTCTACTTTGTTGTTGCAAGTTTTATGTGGTTGCTGCGGGCTTCTAGCAATAACCGTTCTTACCTACGACACAAACCACAATGGTGATTTATCAAGTTTGATGTTTTAACCTTCTTCAAGGACCGGCCATAGTCAAATTCACATATAACGGTCTCATGTAGGAGAAACAGACACCCACCAGCCACCTTTATGCAAAACAAGTTGCATGTCTGTCGATGGAACCGGTCTCATGTACGTGGACATGCAAGGTTGGGCCGGGCAGCTTCCTTTTACAATAGCGCCGAATCAAAATAAGACGTTGGTGGTAAGCAGTATGACCATCACCGCGCACAACTATTTGTGTCCTAATCGTGCATATCATCTACGCATAGACCTGGTTCATGATGTCACTGTTGGGGAATGTTGCATGGAAAACAAAAAATTTCCTATGCACACGCAATGATCTATCCATGGAGATGCATAGCAACGAGGGGAGACTGTGTCTTCATACCCTCGTAGACCGTAAGAGGAAGCATTAGACAAAGCGGTTTATGTAGTCGAACTTCACGTTCCAACCGATCGAGCACGGAACGTACGTGTAACATCCCAATTTTCAATATGGATGTTAACATAGATCATTCATATGCATCCATCATTTGAGCATATTTGAATTCGAATTTATTTGAAATTGTTCCAAAGACTTTAAGCAACTCAAGGACCCAATAGAGAGAGTTGGAAGTTTTCCCAAAGAGGACCCACTATTTTTATTATTTTACCGGTGAGGTTGGATCAAATATTATTTTTGCCAATTTTTATTTTCAATATTTTAAATAAATGAGAGAAGATAATACGACTTCTTCAAAAACAGAATAAAAATGTTGAAAGTTGAATTTTGAGTAAAAATAAATTTATTGGGTTTTTATTAGCAATTTATTATTTTAAAATTGCACTAAAAAGTTATTTTGTTTTTAGGCATTTTTATTTCAGAAAAATGTTCACTTTGTCCCAAATGTTAAGTGGGAAAGGAGAAAATTGTTTCTGGAATTTTTAGGATTTTTTAAATATTTTATTTGAATTTTTTTATATTCGTCCGGCGAATTAAAAAAAATGTTTTCGGGCGACCGGGCCGAAGCCTAGCCGGCCCACCTCACCACCGCCTCACCCTCGCCGTGGCCGACCCGGACTTGTCGGAGTCCGGAGCCAGCACGCCGCTTGCCGTCCCCTCCTCCAAGTCGAAGCCAGCCCGCCCCCTTCCCCAAGCAAGGCCGAGAGCCGAGGCCTTTAAAAGCCCCCCCGCACCCCTCGAGCCAGCCCCGCCGCCTGCGCCACCACCTTGCGCCGCGCCGCTGCGCAGCCGACGCCGCCACCGCACCACTCGCCGCCCGTCGCCTTCCCGCGCCCGCAGCCGTCGCCGCCCCTCGCCTCGGAGGCCGCCGTCGGAGCCACACCCACCGAGCCCATGAACCCCTCGCCGGACCCGCGAGGCCGGACCCGATCCGATCCGCGAGGTAAAAACCGCCTCATTTTTTTTAAGTTTTTATTTTCGGTTTTTTAAACCCTATATCGTTTTTTTTAGAAAACCTAGATTCATTTTTAGGTTTTATTAAACAGCGAACGTCCGCTGTTTACTTTCAGAAAAACGAACGTTCGCAATTTAGATTTTTCTTTTTCTGTTATTTTTCTGTGAGGGACCTATCTGTGATTAAAGTTTTTATAGATCAACCCTCTGGTTTTCAAATGATCGTTACTTTTTTCTCATTAGTAGGAATTAGGTGAAACCAACGCCAATTTCTTCGTTTTGATCTTATCTTTTAAGTAGAGCAACTCAAATTTGATTTTGAAAGTTTTTTAATTTGAATTCAAACATATTTGTATTTGAACTTCTTTTGATCGTAACTTGAGTTTGGTAACTCCGTTTGAGTTGATTCTTTTTGTAACTTGGCGTGTGGTCTTATTATGAGTGGCCGAAAAACATTCTCGGAAACGGGTGAAAATTGGTGTGTGGTCTTATTATGGCATAGGTAGACCGCCTGTCAAATTTCGTCGCATTCGGAGTTCGTTTGATAGCCCAATGGATAACCGAGTTAGTCGCCGGAAGCCCCTTTTCTCTTTTGGCCCAGCACCCCTCCACAACAGCCCGCTAGCTCATCCCAGCCACCTCCGTGCTCTCGGTCGTTGGATCGCGATCGAGTGGCCGAAAACCACAGCGCGTTTGGACACTCCTAGCTCCCTCTATCTATAAAAGAGCACCCACCCCCCGAAATTCCGGACCAAACCCTAAAAATCCTCCTTCCCGCGCCGCCGGACATGTCCGCGGAGCAGCCGGACATGTCCACCCCGCCGGCCACGTCCCCGCAGCTAATCAGACTGTGCCACATCAGCCACCGCCGCCTCCCGCACCAAGCGCCACCCGCCAAGTGGCGGTCGCAGCGCCGCCACCTCCCTCCTCCCGCGCCGCCGGCCCGACCGGCCATCGCCGCCACCGCGCCCCCCGCGCATCTGCCGCTGACTCGGTAGCCTCGCGTTGCACTGGTCGCCGCCGGCGAGCACCGTCGCGACTAGGCGCCGCCTCTATGTCGACCCCGCCGCCTCGCGCCTCTGCCTCGCCAATCATCGCCGCCGGCATGCCGCTCCGCCCCGTGCTCGCTCCCCGTGCGCCGCCCCGGATCCCACGCCGCTGGAGCTCTTCGATGCCGGGAATGGAGTCGCCGACCCTAGTTCCGGCCAGATTCAGCCCCCTCTAGCCTGCCTTCCCTCGCCGGAGGACCACCGCCGCCGTGCCGGAAGACATCACCGCCGCCATGTCCTCGTCCGTTCGGGAACGAGGACTAGCCCTCGCGTGGGCCTCTGCCTCGCCCTAGGCCCAGCCGCGGCCCACCAAGCCTCCGGCCTGCCCTGCCTCTTCCTCCTTGGCCCAAGGCCCAGTGGTGAGCCCACCATCCCCCGCCCGTGCACGTTTTAACTACTTTGCGCTCGCTTCGTTTTTCTAAAAATCACAGTCCATAAAAACTGTTAGCAGGTTGCAATCTTTGATTGATGGTAACTTTGTGCACGGTTATCCAAATGGAGCATATGATATGTCAAAATGTTCGTGGTGATATGCTCTACATGCTAGATGCATTTGCATGCATGTTACTGTTCATCTTGTTGTCTTAATCTTCATTGCAAAACTGTTATCTGATGTTAGTGTCAAGGCCTTGTTGTCTGTCAACAATATGTTAGCATGTTTTTGAGGTTGTAACTTTGTGCATGTTGGTCCAAATGGAGTGTATGATATGTCAAAATGTTCATTTGAAGTGATCTACATGATGGTTGCTGTAGCATTCATGTTAGGTGCCATATTGTCATGTTTATCTCTGTTGCAAAAGTGCATGTGGCTGTTAAGTGCTGAAACTTGTTATGAGATGCTGATTTTTCATTTTTGTATCTTTATGTGTGATTTTTGTTTGATCTACATGTCAATATGTTTTAGAAGCACAATCATGTCATATTTTCTGTGGTACAATCCACTTTTCATGATATGCCTTGTGGTGTTTGCAACAAGCTTGCAAAGTGGCCTACTCGCTGTTGTTATTTTCTGAGACTTGTTAAAAACTATTAAGTCAGAAACTGTTATAACCTGATGCCATGTTTGCTTGATGCCCCAGTATAATCCATGCTTGTTTTGGGATGCCCAGTGATCATGTCTTGTTGTCCATGTTATGCTATATCCATACATGCCCTTGTTTGCATAAATGGCCTGCTGTAGCTTGTTGTTTCCATGCTCTCAAGTTGCTATAAAATGTTTCTGTCAGCCTGTTATCAGCAAGTTCAGTTTTGCCATGTGAATAACTAGTGTTCTATGCATCCTATGACCATGCTCTTGCCATGAGTAGCTTCATAAACATGTCTTATTTCTGTTGGTTATATTCACATGCCATGATATGCTCTGAGATGAGTTGCACAAGCTTGCAAACATCCCTACTTGTCGTTGTTGCTGCCATGTCTAGTTTATTTTCACAAAGTCTGTGAAACTATTATCTTTTGCAATCTTGCCATGATGTGTTGAGCATGTTCTAGTGGTGTTTTGTAGTAGCTCAGTGATCATGCTTGTAGTGCTTGACATGTACATGCTTGCCATGCCCTTTGATGCCTTGAATGTTATTGTATCATGTTGTTTTGATGTCAACTAAGTGCCATGTTGTTGTTTTTGGACAACTTGTTGTTATATCTTGTTTCGGGTGTATGTGTTGAACCATTGCTCCGTTTTGAACATGTCCTATATGAAACTGGTGTGTTTTTGCATGTAGATGCCTAATAACATGTTGTTTACATGTTTAGAGTGTGTTTGCTTGTTGTTTGAATGCATCTTGCATCCTTGACATGCTTAACTTCTTTTTGCTCATATCTTCTAGGCCGTAGCTCCGAATTAAACAAATTTTATATGTAACTTGACTAAAATTTCGAGTAGATCATCATGGTGCATGTTAACTTTCTGTTTAACAACTTGAACTTAAGGTTTGTTCAGATCTGGACCATTTTCAAAATGTGCACATGAGGACTTACCGGAATTGTTATAGGTTGTTTCCGGCCTCATTTAAAGTTGTTGGGTGATGTTGTTCTTCTATGCTTCATCCCTTGCCATGAATTGCATCATATAGACTTGTCTTGCATCATACTTGGTTGAGTATCTTGTCATGTTCTTGAGTGGTGTGTTTACCATGTTGTGTGCTTCCCTCGCTAGTTCATATTCTGTTACGATCGTGACGATTCGTTCGACTACACGTGGTTCGTCTTCGCGGCTTCTTCTTCGTCTTCTTCATGGACTCGTTCTTCTTCCTTGCGGGATCTCAGGCAATATGACCATCCCCTTGGATCTCATTTCTATCATTGCCATGCCAGTTGTCTCGATGCTATCGTTATATGTCGCGCTACCTATCTTTTGTTGTCAGCCTCTCCTTGTTGACATGAAACGTCTAACCTTTGACACCTTCCCAGCAAAACCGTTGTTTGGCTATGTTACCCGCTTGCTCAGCTCCTCTTATAGCGTTGTTAGTTGCAGGTGAAGATGAAGATTGCTCCATGTTGGATCTTGGACATGTTGGGAATATCACAATATCTATTAATTATATTAACACACCTATATACTTGGCAATGGGTGGAAGGCTTGGCCTTTTGCTTGGTGTTTTGTTCCACACATGCCGCCTTCAGAACCGATAAACCGGCGTTATGTTCCTTGATTTTGCATTCCTAACGCGGTTGGGTGTATGGGGACCCATTGACAGTTCGTCTTTGAATAAAACTCCTCCAGCAAGGCCCAACATTGGTTTTAATTTGCAACATAATAAAAACTCAATTAAATAATTAAATTGCATAGGGAGTTAGCGCTACCCGAGGATTCTTCTACATACAGGAAGGGGCCAGTGCCGATGGTGTTGGTCCCAAATAGAGCACTGTGCGGGACCGCCCCTTGGCAACTTGGGGTATCTGGCTCCTGTAAGCTTCGCTCATCCGGTCATGGCCTGGGACGAGATACGTGCGGCTACTATCAGGGTGTCGGCACGCCGGGAGGTCTTGCTGGACTTGTTTTACCATTGTCGAAATGTCTTGTGCACCGGGATTCCGAGCCTGATCGGATTGTCCCTAAGATAAGGGGTAATACTTTTACTTCTGCTGATCGTGAGAGCTTGTGATGGGCTAAGTTGGGATACCCCTGCAGGGTTATGATCTTTCGAAAGCCGTGCCTGCGGTTATGTGGCAGATTGGAATTTGTTAATGTCCGGTTGTAGAAAACTTGACAGAGGATCCAAGATAAAATACACGAACCGTGTGAGTAACCGTGACCGTCTCTTTTCACTTTGAGAAGAGAACGCGATGGGGTTATGTTTGATTCATAGGTAGTTCAGGATCTTTAGCGATCACTACTAGTTTGCGACCGTTTGCGTAGATGCTCATCTTATTCTTGTACTCGTAAGTTAGCCACTATGTTGTTCTTAGCCGTTGCTGCAACCTCACCACTTAACCTCTCCTTACCCATTAAGCTTTGCTAGTCTTGATACCCATGGTTATGGAATTGCTGAGTCCTCGTGGCTCACAGATACTACAACAATAGTTGCAGGTGCAATTTTCCGATGCCGTGACGCGAGAGCGATGTTTACTTGTGTTGGAGTTCTTTCTTCTTCTTCTTCGTTGAACTTGGGTTAGGTTCCTGGTCAGCAGCCTGGGATAGCGGATGGATGTCGTTGTGCTTTTCTTGTTTGCATCCGTAGTCGGATGCCTTGTATTCATGTTGTTGTATTCATGTGACTTGTATGATTGTTGTATCCCCATGTATTTATGTAATGGTACGATGTAATGATATCCATCTTGCTAAGCGCCCGAAATGCGGTTGTGCCCCAATCGCGAGTGTATCACGTGATCGAGATAGAATCACATCTTGGGCCTGACAAATCAGCTCGAATAAAAATGAATTCACGGCGATTTCCGTCAGGGTGATTAAAGGAGGCAGATGAACTGGGATAAGAGATGAGATAATATCTCATTAAATTAGTTACCTTGTCGTCCATGAGAAAGAACCCTCACTACGGAAGATTTCCCAACCGAGCGGAGCTGGGTCGACCGCGAGCAGCGTCGAGAAAGTCGATGGTGATAGGCGGCAGCAAGCGGAAGTGGCGAAATGCGGTGGGCTTTGCCAGCGGCCTGGCGGCGGCGGCAAGCGTCGAGCTAAGTGTTGGCATAGATGCGGAGGAGCTTGTGCAGGTGTGAATGGGGAATGTACTAGAGGGGCCGAGTGGGTGGCGGGTAGGGTGAGGGTTTTTGTGACGTGGGGATGGTGATGGTTTTATTTTTTATTTTTGAATTGGGTTGTGAGGGTTTTCTGTCCCACAAAGAATTTTGGGGGCGACAGTTTGATAGAGTGAACCGTGTGTGATTGACGTAGCAGGCAAAATGAAAGTCATTGCACACCGTTCCAATTTTGGGAACCGTGTGTGATTGACGTACTACCTTCGTCCTGGTTTATTGGCCCCCCGTTGTATTTTTTACCAAAATTTGGCGAAAATTTTAATATACTCAGACATAGATAATAAGCATACACGTACATAAGCATAGTTCAACCATAAGTACATAGTTCAACCGTCATTAAGCATACTCAAGCGTACATAGTTTGATCCATCCCACATCTCATCTCACATGCGGCTGGCACCATCCTGAAGATTCTCCACGTACTCGGCGTATGCGTCGTGCGCCACCCTGCAAGAATACTTCTGCTTGAAGGAGCCAATGGCCCATCCTCTTGCATACGCCAGAACACTTAGATACGCGTCATGAATCTTGTGGTTGCAAAATGGGCATCCATAGCCGTCGTTCTAGGTCCTAATACACTTGTTTTGCATTCCCGCATAAAGCTCCCTTGGGATTCGCCTCCTGGACCTCCTTTGGGCATCTTCATCCTTGCTATCCACATCGTCAGACAACACCTATACAAATAGTAAAACAAATTTGGTATCAAATCACTGATTACATGCCGTGAAGAAGGACTAGGAATTTATGGTTGTTTATTTATACATATCCAGATATTATGGTTCGATTTTTAAGCGCAGTCGTCTATGTACATGCCAATCTTGAAGAAAATAATGGCACACACATAGGTAGGTCATTCTAAATCAATTGTTAAGTCGTCTCTAGGAATTATTAGCACGAACACTAACCCTAGTCGGATTGCTAGCAGACATCATTTGCACAGATGAAACAACTAATCACTTATCACATGTATCATTCAAACAGTCAATACTCTACATGGATCTAACGAAACTTACTCATGGATTGGGTGAACATAACCATAGGATTTCTATTCCAAAAAGGGGGAGGCGGGAGTAACCAGAGAAACCCTATGATCTATTTGACACATAAATGGGTAAAGATGACTAACCAGCTGTCCGTCGTCGTCGGGGTCGTCGTCGGAGTCATCGTCGGAGTCGTCGTCGGAGTCGGTGTGGAAGCTCGACGCTGTCGACGATGTCATGATGCAACGATAACTCACCGTCGATGACGGCAACCTCTGTCTCCATCTCCACATCGTGCTCCGGTGCTTTAGCAGCCCCGGTGTCGCCACTCCCTCCGATGGGGCGCTTCGGCGGCATTCTCATACACTGACGGCTTTGAGGATTGAGAGCGGCGTCGAGGATGCAAGCGGGAAGAGAGTATTGTGTGTGCGTAGCGAGGATGGGGGGCGGCCGCTCGGGCGCACCATCAATATGGAGTAGTGGGAGAGCGACGGGCGGCGGTCAAACCGATGGCTTGCCTCCCGGTGAGCCTGCGCACCGCACAGCTACTCGCACGCCTCCCGATGACACTGCGCAGTGAGCATGCCTCCGTAAATTCACACACCTGCACGCACGCCTCCACGTCTGCCTGCGCGGCGGACTGCTCGCATGCGTCCCGTCAACTCACGCCTGCTAACACGCCACACGGGTCGCACGGCGGCACGTATATTGTTTTTTCTATTTGGATGATTAATGTTGCTGCTTTATTGCTTAACCGAAGCATGGCATGTATCCATTGTTAGTCTAACGCTCACGGTTCGAATAAATAATCCGTTTGGGATATTGGTTTCCAATTATTAATAATCTCCCGTCTGTAATTAGATAAATATTACATCAAAACTAGTCTCAAATTTGACAAAAAAAGTACAATGCCACTTTGTATTGGTGTCCATATGACAACACGATAAGTTTCATGAACTTCAAATAACTTTTGGATGCACTAGAAATTAAAAATCAAGATTCTCAATGTTTGAAATTTGTTGCACGGTGAGTAAACATGCACCCAGTGAGACACATGTGCTTTTGCAATCCATTTAGGTGCACTGTCACGTGTGCATGTAGCTCAAATTTGATTTTTGCATATTATACCCATAGAAAATCAATCAATCAATGTACTAAAACATCTTAATGATCTTTGTGATTTTTTTAAATTAAAACGTCCCTCCTTTGGTAACATGTATGTTCACTGCGGAATAATTAATTTAACATGCATCGTAGTTGCGGTGGATTCGCGGTGTGTGTGTGGGTGTGTGCGTCTAGGGGTGGCGGGTGGCTCGCAGTACACTACGAGTTGTGAGCCACCGTCTGGGTTGGCCGTTTTGTTAGGCAGGCTGGTGCCACATCAGAGTCGTGAAATCGTTATTTAAAACATTACACAACCCTTTCATACATAAATGGCCTTGTTTGGATCCATGGGTTACAGTTGGTTTGGGTTAGTTTGGACTCAACTAACCCGAAAATATCCAAACGGGAGGGTTAGTTTTGGTTAGATGCATCTAACCCACCCCCAAAAACTAACCCACCCAAGAGGTGCTTATTTGGGTTAGTTCTCCAAGAAAAGGAGCAAATGATTGCGAAAGAGCATTTATTGTCAATCTAACCCTGCCATCCAAACACCTCTTTGGTTAGAGTTAGTTCAGGGTTAATTTAGGATTAGAATCTAACTCTAACCTCTAACTGAGTAAGAGTATCCAAAGAGGGCCAATATTTTGCTACATGAAGTCGATGGTTGTCCTAGACGACACTCGATACTCGTGTGTGACGCTTTCTGTGGGCCCGTGAGGTCGTCGTCCATCACTTTGACGAACAACCGATAGTGAGGTTAATTTGACCGGCAAGGTAGAATCATTTTTGTTTGTGTTATGGTGGTATATAGTACGCGTCCAAGAGGTGGGAGGGGACTAGCATATATACTATACATATGCGTCCGTGAACAAGTACACCTCACTCAGTGTTGGGACTTTTTGTTTACTGAGGCACGTGCCACATCAAAATTGTGAAATTGGTTATTCAAACATCACACAACACCTTTGTGGTCCACATGCATATATATCCTATCTAGGACACTCACGGGTGACGCTTCCATCTGTGGGCCCACGAGGCCATCGTCGATGCATGCATGCATGCATCACTTTGACCTACATTGGGAGAGGTTAATTAATTTCACCATCAATGAGGATTCTTTTGGGTTGTACATATATTACGGCATGAGCATATAGTATGCGGTGAAGAGGGGGGAAGGGGACCATCATATGTACTACGCTTGATATGAACCTCGCTCTATGTGGGTGCACGGTTTACGGTTTTTGAGGCATGTGGCACATGAAAGTTGTGCATTTTGGGTATTCAACATATATATGTTTGGCCCACATGAAAAGCGGTGGTGGTTGTCCTCTCACACCCACTTAAGCGGTTATCAGCGATATCGATGCTTTCCATCTGTGGCCCCGCTTGGTCTATCACTTCTTTTTGCCTGGCAAAAAGAGAGGTTAATTTGACTTAGGAGGGGATTATTATTTTTGCTCTGGGATGACATGCATGATACACTTTGAGCACACACACATGCATGTGTAGGCATAAATCCCTCCCATCGAGTCGAAGTGGCTAGTACAACGACACCATCATGAATCGATCTCGCTCTGTGTGGGGAGCTAGTGTACAATTTTTGAGACACGCGCCAGATCAATGTTGTGTATTCAAACATGCATGCACGCATCACCTCCATACATATACATGTAGTGGTGGCCTTCAAACAATACACTCCCTCGCGTGGTTATCGGCGACAAGCCTATATATTCATGGGCCCACGTGGACATCCATGATCACCTTGACCAACAACAAGATAGGTTACCATGGTGGATTCTTCATTTGGTTTGTGTTATCGTAGTATAGGTCATGGTGAGATTCATACCTAATTAAGTTTGAGCGCATATACTATGCACGCATGCATGCATATATGAATCCCTGCCGTTGGCTTGAAGTGTGGTGTAACATACGTATGCATCGTCGTCAACCTAACCCTCACTCAGTGTGGGGATTTCTAGTTCGAAATCATGGTGCCACATCAAAGTTGTTCCATTGTTACTCAAAAACACACCTCTCCATACATATGTTTGGGCCACACGCATGCATTAGTTGTCTTCGGGGACTAGCTACTTTTGTGATTATTGGCGAGCTAGCCCATCTCCGGGGTCGCATGGACGGCCATCACTTTGACCAACAACAAGAGAGAGGTTGTACGACCAAGGTGGATTATTCTTGGTCCGTATTACGACCCATCTCGGTGAGATATATGCCTCTCTGGCCCGCCGACTGAAAGTGTGTGTGGGGGGACGAGGGGGTTGCTACATCGCACTTTGCTAGGTGAACCTCGGTTGGGGGGCATGCATTCATAGCTTAATTAGGATTCCCTTCATGGCGATACGAGGGGGGTGG